>CM077033.1:53101234-53761945 GCA_039090855.1 Macrothele yani
AAACATTATAAGTGCAGCTTATCGCCCTCCGTCTGAGAATCAGTGAGTTCTTCTTGATTTTTTTTTTCCAGTTATTTGGAGATATCAATCAGAGTGGCAAGGCGTTATTTGTTTTAGGGATTTTAATATTGATATGACATCTATTAATAGCGTCTCATATCCATTCTGTGATAGCATAGGCTCTTCTGGATGTATAAGTGCGGTTACAATCCCCATGAGAATTACACCTGTTACCTCTACTATACTTGATCTATGTATTACGAATGAATTTTGTTGCACTATGGGTGTGTTGGCATATAATATAAGTGATCACCTTCCTATTATTTGTTTGTCGGGTAGTGTATCTACCTCGAAATTTGTAGACCGGATTTCGATTCGTATCCGTTCGTTCGATCAGCATAGCTTAAGAACTTTTGGTGAGATACTTGCTGTTACGGATTGGTGTATGGGGCTGAAACATGGTTTTCCCACACATTCATTTGATGTATTTTGGTGATTGTTTTGGAGTTCGTATGAACGTTCATTTCCACTTGGGACCTTTACACATTCATTAAAGTGTAGAAAACCTTGGTTTACTCGTAGCCTTTTAAGATGTCTAAACCAAAATAATAGGCTGTTCAAGTTATTTATACAGTCCAGAAGTGCCTCTGATTATCCCAGTTCCGTAGATACAGAAATTGGCTTAATACTAAATTAAAAAATTAAAAAAATATTTAAATCGTTTTACTGGTACCACAGATGGAAAAAGGTTATGGCAATCGATTGGTGAATAGTTGCATAGAACAAATGATGACGATCCTCCAATAGAACTTGATCATGCTGGAACTCGAGTCACTGATTTGAATCGTGTTTTAGAGATCTTCAATACTTATTTTGTTTCTTTGCCTGTGAAACTACAGAACGATATTCCGCGGGTGTCTGGTTTCTTTGGTGACTTTTGTCCCACCAAACGTTGTGTACGTCTTTTTCTTCGACATAGTATCTGCGGATCTGTTGCCCACTATACAGCAGTTGGATACCTCTAAGAGTGCTGTCCCAGATGATATTCATCCAAGGGTGATTAAATCTGTCGCTCAGTTTTTGTTGGTACCATTGAAACATATTTTTAATCCTATTCTAGAAACTGGTTTATTGCCTTTAGTACTTACGACAGGTAGAGTCACTGTTATACATAAAAAGGGTTTGAGATCTAGTGTAGAAAATTATGGTCTAATTATTAATATTGCAGTGGTTGCTAAACTTTTGGAAAGACTAGTACTAAAGACGTTATCTGGCTACTTGGAGAGGAACAAAATGTTGCACCACGGTCAGCATGGATTCCATGAGGGCTTCTCAACAGAAACGGTTATATTGGATGTTCCTGATTTTTGGCACACAATATTGACTCAGGAAAAAGTGTCCTGAGTATATTTTGTGACTTACCTCGAGCTTTTGACTGTGTGCATCATGAAATTCTATTGTCAAAGTTAAATCATATAGTTAACCGGGAGTTCCGCTTTTGTGTTTTAGGAATTTTTTGTTACAGAGTTTGCAGTATGTTCAGATTTGTGGCATTCGTTCTTTGTTTCGTGGGGTAAGTTGCGGAGTTCCTCATAGATCGGTGCTGGGACAGGTTCTTTTTTTAATATACATTAATCATATTTTTATAGTTATTTCGGGGGCGCACCGTGTGCTATTTGCTGATGATACCAGTTTATTCTTTTCCGGTAATTCTTTAATGGAATTGGTACTTTTAGTTAATTGCGATCTTGAGGAGTTACTTCGTTGTTCTAGTTGCAGTTATTTAACTACAAATCAAGATAAGAGTAATGCCGTCCTGTTTTCACGTCGTTCTTATTTTTCGTCTGCGCCAACTGGTATCTTTGTGATCCTAGTTCCCATTACATTTAGGACGACTGTTAAATTTCTGGATGTACTTATTCAGAAGTCTCTACGTTGGGATGATTACATTAATTATTCGGCAAATCCGCTTAGATCACGTAGATAAATGGTTTATAGAATTTCGGTTATGTTGACGATAAGATTAAAACTAATTTTGTATTGCTCGTTCATATATCCACTTCTTTTGTACTGTCTACTGGCCTAGGGTCAGACCACGTTGGGTAATGTCAATAGAATATACATTTTACAAAAGAAATACATTTGCTTATTGGATACCAATAGTGCTATGACTGCTGTTTGCTATTCATATAAAATTATCCCATTTAATAAACTTTATATATTTCGATTATATATTTTTATGCACAATAGAATGTATGTCAATAAGTTTATGAGTCTTATGGAATTGCACCAATTTTCGCATTTTCATGATACCAAGGGCACCAATTTTCGCATTTTTCATGATACCAGGTAACAGGGGCACCAATTTTCGCATTTTCATGATACCAGGGGTATTGCAAACTTCGTTATTCCCAGGACACATCTAAAGCTTTTTACATTACAGTATTATTGTAGCCAGTCCGCGACAATGGAATGAATTACACTTGCACATTAAATCAATAGTTAGGTTCAGGGCATTCAGGAGAGTATTAACTACTGAATTATTGGCTGGCTAATATGATTGGAATTGATGTCTTGATTTCTTTTTTGGGACATAGTGGCACATTATTTTGTATTGTTGATTTTGGTTGCTTTATTGTTGCATGATTTTTTAATTCATTGATGAAAGAAGAGAGAAAATAATCTGTTTCGCTCCCTGACTGAATGTTTATATTTCTTGTTGTGCCATTTGCAATAAAAGAAAATATGGTCATAGGAAGCGTAAGTCATTTACGATAAATATTGCTGTTGATACAATTGATGTAAGGGTGCCTTTATTGTAAATGTAGGTGTATCATTGCCAACAACGATCAGTCCAGTGAGAGATGTGTTCTCAAACACCTACAAATCTGTCTTTAGCCAGTCTGTACATCACCTCGTATGCTTTTGAAATTCAATCACCCGTCTACGACGTGGTCTTCTTCTAAGAATTTCCTGTCAATTAGTATCCATTCTAATATTTCAGTTCTCCATCTCCTGTCCGTTCTTCTTGCAATATATACAGCCATTGCCATTTTACGCAATATAATCACTTACTTTAAAGTATTCTAATTAGCTTGAGCTCAAGCAAAAGGTTAACTTTCGATGTACATCGCTTATTTGCTCAAGATTTCTTTTAGTTTTTTTTTTCAATTTTGCTTATTCAAAGGCTGTAAATAAGTATTTGGACTGCAAACAAAAGGCCTACCAAAATGTTTTATATTTCTCAAATTCTGGATACTATTAGAATAATATACTGAAACAAAATAAATTTCTAGTCAAAATGAATGTTTGCCACCAAAACCACATTCGTAAGGAATTTATGCCACTTGAAAGGAAACGCACGTTCTCTGAATCTGGTAAATAGAAAGCATTGCAAATAACATACGCATAACACTTTACAGTATATTTATCAATACGTACCCGTTGTCTTTTCTGATAGTAAGGGGATTTTGTCCACCATACCGCTGATAACTGGAAGGTTTTTGCTTGTAGCATAATTCGCGCAAACCTTTGCTACGGTTGTCGGTGAAGAGCTCAGTAGAATTGCAGTTGGGATGATACTCCAAACGATGCGCATGTGCAGGAAATTATCATGCCACATTAAGAGCCGCCAAAATAATTTTTGTATAATTGTTTACTTCCATGCGTTGAACAACTCGTGCATAAGAAGATGGTCTGTCTGATATATAACTCATACTACGGTCACTTACTACTGTGGTCGCTTGAGTGAGCAGATTGCACGACGGTGCCATGTGTGCATAATTAACCGCCATTTCTGAGTACGTGTCTGAATAACATTCTAAACGGAAACTTTGTTATTCTAGGACGATGCTTATTACCATATATATCCCCCGTTTCCACTGATGGTTGATATTATTCACCCCTAAAAGAAACAAAAAATCATCAAATTTAATACACTAAATTCATAAATAAACCAAAGTGGAATTTTAATTTTAACCTTATGTGTCTTTATATGAACCTTTGCATTAAGACATTTAGTGTAGCAAGTGCATATCGTACAATTCTTACCAATGCAGAAGACGATGTGGTGCTACAATTGTAATTTTAATTTAACGATTATTTAAAATGCATGTACAGTTTTAAAGACATAGTTGATGATATTAATATTATAATGTTAATTCGAAATACGTCTTTTTGTATAACTTAAGGAACAAATTGATATTCGGAAATGCCTCTAAAACTGCAAGAATGTTTTTTATGAATGTTTAGGAAAACGTAATATTGAGTACGTTCTTTCTGATTATTCGTACAAAATAAGATAAGTTCATATTGATTAACGAGCTAATAGCAAACAATCATACCTGATCACAAGGCGAGCTTAAAACCAGATGGCTACAGTGATTCAATATGGATCGTCGCTACCCCTCAGTGCAATACATGCCTGAAAACTGCGTTTCATCCGCATAAGGAGATTATCATGAACAATACTTGCAACAAAGACCAATTTTCCATCAAAGAGCTACGACGCTCTGCTGGTTTCGTCGAAGGCAATGAACAGCTTCTACTAGTCTTCGGGAAACACGCCGTATATTAGTTATAGATTTCAGGTAAAGGAAACGTGTTAGCAGCTTCAACTCATTCAGGGTATTATCCTCAAAATATTTTTGAACAATTCTGTGTCAGTGGAGAACTACATTTTCGTTCTGTAAGATAATGTTGTAGGCAGTTGCTTTTGCAAAGAGCCTAAAAAATCAGTGTATTTTTATAAATAGATCTCTAGGAGGAAATGAGATAATTCTACGATAGAAACATTTAGTCACTAAAAGAGAATACACCAGTTTAGCTCTACTGTGCATTTGATTTCCGTAAATATTCTCCTCTTGATTTGTAATTTCAATTTCGCTATTAAGATTTTCCCAAGTTACATTCTCCACGCCAAAATGATCAAAAGTTATGCCAAGGATTTTTATATGATTTGCTGACCTAATGTTGAAAAAAATTCCAAACCATTTCTACCACAGAAACGCAAAAGTTTTATTAAAATCCAGAGATGAGTCAGTGCATTTTTTTGCTTGGAAGCTTAACGACCACCGTGAGCAACTCAGTGGGCTATAAGTAGTCGTCCGTCCTTAATTTAGGGCCACTGGTTTCAGAGAAGAGATATAGCCGGCGCCGTAAGACAAACACAACATCCATACCTCCCGGAATTCGATCCCGGACTGATCTCGGAAGAAGTGACTTTTTTACATTTCTGAAATTGTTGGATTGCGTTTTTGACATCATTCTCGTTTTCTATAGATAAAGTATATTATATGCCTAAGCACAGTATTTCACAAACTCAATGTTTCTACCCTGGAGAGAAAAACCTGTAATAATATGGTTATTTTGATCATTTCTTAGGAAAGTCGCGAAGACGAAGACAAAGCGTGATGGAGATAAAGATTACCCTTGTCTTGCAACTCCATTTATTTCAATGTTTTCAGTAAGAGGTCCTTTCACAGATCAAGAATCAAAGATTCACAAATTTGGGGCACACAATTCAATAATTTTGATAACAGCTTCTAATTACTGGTTCCCTCAAAATATTTAGTCGCCAGCATACAAGTTCAACCAAGCCATGGAAGACGGGGGAAAGATGTGACGTCAAAGGTCTAATCATCGTGCAAGGAGGAATGAACAGATGTTCAGGTAGGAATGTTTCCGAGTGAAAGGAATAAAAAATTAGTGGTAGTGTATACTTAATGCCTTTGGCTGAATGCTAAATCGATGAAAAGCTGAATTTCATGCTGCGAACTCAATAATCATTTATTTTTAGTTTGGTGTTTTGTATCAGATGATAAGTGATACATGTTTTTTTTATATAACTGTCATTATTTTTGCCTTCCGTAACTTACGTTTAAGGTGTTGCGCTTTACAAAGCAAGTAAATTCTTTAATTTGACTGAGTGATGTCTTGCAAGTACTCTTTCAAAACATTTTTTTTTGTAATAGTTCAGTGATGTAAACAAGGTTTGTTCCAAATTTCTGTTCAAGAAATTCAATTAAAGTATCCATTCCAATTTCATCAAAAGCCTTATATTGTTCTAAAGAAAATAATCCAGTTATTTTTCTTTTCATTAATTAATTCCATAATATCCTAGTAATCATCATATTATAGTGAAGATAACATTTTTTTACTGCAGAAGTTTCTAAATGATTAATGATCATTTTTAAAACTTTGAACCCTACTAATATATCTATATGAGGAATCTTTTAGTGAGTTGTACAACATATCAAGAAGAGAATTTATTTTTATAAAAATCTCTTACCAATAATTTACTAATTGCTTCTTATCATAGATATAAAACTTTTAGACTTTTGTAAGAGCAGTTAAATGAAAATATTTGGAATTTGAAATATTCATTTCATAAAAATCTGCTCAAAAATGGTTAGGAAATTTTAAAATGTTGAGAAACAGCAGATAAAACCATTATAGGAGTTCAACAAATTGGACACCACACAATATGTAAGTTCTCAAGATACGGTTCAAATGATATTCCGAAGAAAAACTTGCAGACTTGTATTTTAAGATTTCTAACAAGCAAAAGATTTGATAATGCGGAAGGCATGAGAAACTCAAGAATGCATACCATTCTCCGTCTTCCAATATGTTTTCACGCCTGTTTGGGAGATCTCAATCTCTTGGTACCTCCGTACAACATTGTAGATGCGATGATGTACTGGAGTTGGAACAGACCCACATCAGACAAGGAAAATTACAAATTTCTGAAAGTGCCATGCTGCCCAACGATGCCTAATCGAGTTTCTTTGTCGTGAAACACGGAGATCCTTGACTGTCGCCCTTTCAGAACACCAGTGAATTTGGAATAAAACTATTTTTAAGATGTCGAACTACTGTATGATATGAGCCGAAAGCGGTTGTACATCGTTATCTGCGAAAAGAAATTCTAGCGCATCTTACAGTGGTCATGTGTCACAGTACTGCTGATGATATCTTGGTACATTCCATTTATGATAAGTAATATGCGAAATAATATTTCCATGATATGTCCATCCGCGGAATCGCAGTGTACACGCACAGGAGCGTCACAGAGCGCACGTGACAAGGCCCATCACATGTAGATACAGACAAGGTATGCCAGGACAAATAAGCCACAGTGCGTAATGTTAGCTCAATGGGTAGAGGTAGTGACTTCATAATAATATATTGAATAATGAAAATGTCAAAATATGGAATTTCGTTCCAAGAATGAACGTAGGCTTTAACAAGTATCCTCTAAGGGAGCTAAAAGTTCTGACGATATTAGTTAATATGGCTTTAGCATCTGTATAAAGTTTTAGAATGTAAGATGATCTAAATCAGCTGTTACTTGAAACCAAGAAATAAAAATTCTACTTTGCAGTTTAATACTTTTAAAATAATATTTTATTAAAATGCCAAATTTGAAGTTCACTTTAAAAGAGTGATGGTATTCTTAAGCGAGAAGCCTTTAAAGGGCTTTAACATATCAGCAGTCCTGAATTTTAAAATAGATCTCCAGCAGTACAAGGTTTATGAATTCCTTCTGACAAAAGAGCGTCACAGGAAACCCCAAAAATGCACAAGAACATAGATGGTTCTATCAGAATAATATGATCCCCCTCAGAACCACAGTCTACACGCCCAGAAGCGTTATATAATGCACGTGACGAGATCGACCTAACGGAGATATTTGCGGCCAGCCAGTACAGATGAGGCATAGTGCATTAGGTGAACACAATGTGCAGAGGTATAGATTTGACGGACGTTCGAAATGGAATGATCATCGGCTACCGCTCCAAGTGTAGAAGCATCTCATAAACAGCAAACTCCGTGGGCTGTTCGAGAGGTGCTGTAGTAAAAGTGTGCCAAGAATGGACTGCTGGCACACCGAATACTTCCCGATATCGTAACTGTAGAACCCCAAATGCCATCGAACACAGAAGATATGGTCATTTCCGTTGACTAGTAAAAGGCGACCGCCACGCAACGGTGCAGCAACTAACCACGCAAATGATAGCTGGCGCACCGAGTTACCTGACCCCGATAACAGTGGAGCGAACCGTGGTGCGCCCGGGCCTTCAGACTCGATGATGATTCAAAGCTACCATGTTAACCTAAGTCCGTAGATAACGATACGTGCAGTTTGCATAAGACTACCGCCATTAGACAATGGAACAGCGGGAAAAAGTTGCTTCCGCCAACGAATCCAGGTTTCTACTCCACAAATGTTATGGGCGGTGGCCGAGACGGTGTCAGACAGACGAGAACCAACACCAGTACACGCTATTACAGGAGGGCGATGACATGATGCCGGCGTTGGCAAGTACATGCAGGCCGCGGCAGTGTGCATGTCCGGTGGATATTTTGCTGGCATGACCTGGAATCACTGGTACCAATGGATGGGTCCCTGAACGGTAATGGCTACCTGTCCATCCTCTCTGACCACATCCCTCTCTTCATGTTGGACATTTACCATGGTGGTGGTACTGTGTACCAACAAGACAATAATCCGTGCTACTTCGCTAAATGGGTGCGAAACTGGTTCCCGGAACACGACAGCGGTGTCCGCGTTCTTACTTATCCAGAAAAATCGCCCAAACGCAATCCCATACAGCACTTATGGGATTAACAAGTTCGACGTGCTAACCTACCACCACGTCATCTCCGGGACCTCCGAGCTCTGTTGGGGTCAGAATGGGCCCGTGTGCCGTTATTCGCAAAAAGATACCAAAATATGGCTAAACTGATACTAATTTCATAGAAATAAAGGTCAGTGCCATATTTGAATGAAATGTTCAACGGCGATGAGCAATTCTCTACTCATTCCAACAACTTTCATTTCAGTCAAATCTAAAAAAAACGAAACGTAAGCTTTTATATTTTATGTTTCGGCAGTTTATTTGAAAATATGTCTTTATGTATATATGATGCTGACTCTTTCAGATTCCCAGTGGCATTTTCTTTGATAGTACTTTAAATGGTTGAAAAACTCCGTTGTCTTAAGTAAAATATTGTGAGACATGAAACGGAACAATGGCAACAAGAAAGCGATAATTTTTTTGAGTTTCTTCTGGATATTTACGTATGTGAGACGGATGTTTTGAAATACGATACCTACACTCCAAACCTTTTTCGTTTTTCTTCTTTGTCACTTAAATACGTGGAGCAGTATGTAGCAGAGAATTTCAAGAAAATTTCCTCTAATGATTTAAACACTAAAATTGTGAGTCGCACTCTTCGGAAAGGAAATAGTGGAGAACACTTCTGCACATTTTCCAGAACGAATGCCGGAAATTTCTCTCATATTTTTGTCATAGACGGAAGAAGGAGTGTAAATCCTATAGTGCTCCATTTTTATTTCTTTTCATACCCTTGATCATCTTGTGTACAACATAGTACAATACGGAGAGATCTTAATGCAGCAGTAAATTAATATATTGATACCTACAGGTTAAAACTGCAAGGTCAAAAATGACTGAATAAAGGATTATCTCCATTCTAGCCAAATCGATTTTGATCCACTTTTTCTTAAGACGGAGAAAAATGAGGTCTGCAATTACTGGGTGCTATCTATTTCTCAGTTCTACATCCCTTAGAATAGCTTAACAACTAGTGCGCTGCGCTTTTTGCCCTTTCTTCTAATGGATAAGTTAGGTATACAATTTTCATTGTGTTAGAGATACATTTCTTTTCTCATCTCGTAGTTCAAATTCAATTATTTCCTTTCATTTTCCATTTACAAGTGCTATAAAGTTCAATTTTATATGGAAAATGAAATTTTATATCCTATGTACACTGCTGGCCACCCAAAATGCAAACCAAGAAGGAAGCATCCGGTTGGCCTGAAATTCGCAGCATGCGTCGCCCGCGAGAGGACATGCAAACGATTAGCATTGCAGGGTATATGCAAATGATGTGCGCCCGGCACGCCACCGAGAAGCACTATAAGAAGGCTGCACAGAATGCGGGGTATAAGTAGTGGAAGTCTGTAGTGCTGCCGGACCTGTGCGTGGTAGGCTTCCTCATGCCTCGTCGCAGAATACGGCAGTCATTCCAGCACGTTTTGGAGTTCGACAGAGGACGAATAGTGGCTTATCGCGACAGCGGTTTATCGTACCGAGACATCGGCACCCGTGTGGGAAGACTTCTAGCCACAGTGAGGCGACTATGGATTCGGTTCGTGCAGGAGGGACGGACTGACCGACGTGAGCGATTGTCGCAGCCGCGGCACACCACCGTGCGAGAGGACCGGCATGTTGTGCGGCGGGCATTGACCGCTCGCACCGCCACATCACGAACATTAGCGCAGGCATTAGGGTATGTTGCGCAACAACCTTTGCCCGAATGAACCGTTCGACGTCGTCTGCAGGAGCGGGGACTTATCACACGGCGCCCATTGCTCCGATTACCATTGACATTACACCACGAGCGAGTGCGACGGCAATGGGCCCTTAAACGCCGCACCTGGACAACAGAGTGGCACGACATTGTCTTCTCCGACTAATTCCGCTTCTTCCTGCAACACCACGATGGTCGGATCCGCGTGTGGCGGCACCACGTCGAGAGACTGTATGATGGCTGCATTATGCATCGCCATACCGATCCGTCGCCTGGCGCTATGGTTTCGGGCGCAATTGGATATGACACCCGCACCCCTCTGGTACGCATCGCCAGTACACTCAACAGCCACCGCTACATCGCCAACGTTTTGAAGCCTGTAGTCCTCTATTACCTGCAGGACCTGCCAATGGCCACGTTTCAAGACGAAAATGCGCGCCCGCATGTGGCACGCATAGTGCAGCCTTTCTTCACGCCCCACCAGGTGTCACTGCTGCCGTGGTCCGCCTGTTTTCTCGATATGTCGCCCATCGAACACGTCTGCTTGTTGATCAGCAACCGAGTGGCCCAGCAAGAACCACTCGCGGCTACGCCTGATGAACTGTGGCAACGTGTGGAAGCAGCCTGGACGGACATACCCCAAGCCCACATCCAAAGCCTCTTTCGTTCGATGCCGCGGCTTGCAGCGGCCGTTACTGCCAGCAATGGGGGACACACGAACTATTGATGTCTGCGTGTTCCGCAAGTCGCACGGGCCTGTAAGCTTAATCGTTTCATCTTTGTATCTGTTGTTATGTGTCCAGTAAATCTGGCTTTCCTATCTCGTGTCCTTCTTGGTGTTTCATTTTGGGTGGCCAGCAGTGTACAATTGAAAATTATAGCCCATATATACAAGAACGGCATTATTATTTTTATTATTATTATTATTATTATTATAGACCATATATACAAGAACAGCATTATTATTTTTATTATTATTTTTGTTATAGACCATATATACAAGAACGTGCATTTTGTTACTAAGAAACCGTGGTTATCCAATTAAATATTAAAGCGTATTTTGCTTGTTGGTAAGTTATTTCAAGTGTCCTGCAAGTTTCAATAATGTACTGTACAGTAATTTAACGTTAAATACATTGTTCAATAACTTCTCAAATTCCTTTATTTTTTGCTTTTTATGACTGGACGCTGTACTTTTGTTTGTAGCATAACTTCTGTTACTGGTAATAAGATTCTGTAAAATTATTTGAATTCAGCATAAGCTTTCCTTTAAAATAGTGTATAATATGTATCAGTGACTTTAACGTTACGCTGTATAAGTTTACTTCAAACATCAAAAATTGACTTTCGGTTGACTTGTGCAGGTCTTTTGGTCACGAGTGTAGCTCTTGAAATAAAAGTTACATAAAATGGTAGTTTATATAACTGTTTATTACAGTATGGCGGGTTAGTCACAGATAGAAATTTTTTTGCCAGCAGTTTAGCATCTACATTACACGTTTGAGCTGACCACCATAAATGCTGTGTTATACTTAAACCCATGCTTGTAGTAAAGGAACTTTCTTTTCAGTAGCTTTTCGGGCAGGGCACAGGAACACAAGCAGAGAAAGTCTAGAGATTTTGACAGAACAGTTTGCAAATGAGGGAGATCACGGTAGATGGCGCCATGAGCCAATAGAACTTGGACACAAGCCAATAGAACTTGGACATCGGTTTTTAAAAGAAACAGTTGTGGAAAAAGTTAAAAATAATTGCCTAGTTCTTATATATATTTTTGTTTCCGGATAATTAAGTAAAAATTGTCAGTGGTGCCATTATCTTAAATTTTAGCCGCAGCATATATCGTAACCTAAATGTATTTTCAGTTTTCAGTCATTAATTACGACACATACTTTGGAAAAGAACATGCTTAGTTTTAAAGATCAGGTATCTCAGCCATTCGCAGTTACTCGTATAAAATGTGCTAAGTGATAACGGACGGCGTACACAGCAATTTTTTTTAAACTTCTAAAAGCACTTTAGACAAGCAATCAGAGTACATGATAAAAGTTATACAAGGCAAATCCGACAAAAGTTTGTGTTAATTGGTATCACTGCCCATCAGGGTTTGCGAACATTCTGTCGTTGGTCCAAACACTTTTCCCTTCTGGTAAGCGGTAGAACTTTAAATTATGCATCAATCACTTGTATTGAAGCAGGATGCCGATCAAAATGGATTGATCTATTACACCAACAAAGAAAAAGCACCGTGCTTCAGGAAAATATTTGAGAAATCATTCTCCGTATTTTTTTATTTTTTTTTTGAGGTTTAACGACCACCGTGAGCAACTCAATGGGCTATAAGCAGTCGCCCGTCCCTAATTTAGGGTCACTGGTTCCAGGGAAGGGAGAGAGCCAGTGCCGTAAGACAAACACAACATCCATGCCTCACCGGGATTCGAACCCGACCCCTTACGGGAGAATGATCAGAGGCCAGTGCCTTAGACCACTGCGCCACCGGAGCGGCATTCTCCGTATTTGGATGTCTTCTTAAATTAGTGCCATAATCATGCTATGTAGATAACGCCATAACTGTAGGATACTTATTCCAAATGTCCACGGACAGCTCGTTGCGGATATTATATTACTCATCTGTAGGAAAATAAAAAAATGTTATTGCCTTCTCGGACATTTATTCTTAGTTACGTGGATTAAAAAAAGTAAACCGCTGTGCGAACATCACTCACCAGTTTCTTTGGAAAAAGTAACACAAAATATAGCCTGCCATATTCTGTTTTATTGCTCCAATATTCAATCAAAATTTCAAAAAGCGCTAATTACTGCATCTCAATGGGTTTAAATATTTTTTTCTTTGTATTTTGATGTCTATATTTCTTATTATGTTTTGCGAACTTTTTCCTAAAAAATGCATGCCTGTGACGATACGCCTTATCATTTTTACCAGCAGTGTCTGTATATATCAAATTGCTCGAATAAGTTACATTTAAGAAAGTATCTTTTATACGGATATCATACTTTTATATTTCCCCACAAATATATACATAATTTTCATGTTATTTCTTCGATGCTATTCATTCGTTCGGACAGAATCAATAACAAATGAGTGAAGTCGGTGTTCGGGAATGAAGCAAAACAGGAAAAAATGTACAGTTTTTTTGGTAGGATTTAGGTATAATTTGTAAATACCCTAAATTATTAGATTGAAACTGAAATTTTGATTATTTGAGAGTTGAAGAGAAATGAACGGAGTGCAAATAGTCTCTTGTAAAAACATGAGTGCACTGAATCTGTACAGCATACTTCTGATGCTGAGGGTGCAAAAGCGGTAGTCAAGTCAGCATCAGAACGCAAATTCTGCTATCAAACCATCCGTCATGCGATCGCTTCGCTCAAAAATCACTCGCAGAGCCTGCATTTACAATTTTGTTTCATCTCATTTACTAGTGTGACAATCCTTTGCATATTGGCTCAGTTTGCAACAAGCGTTATTTAAAAGTGCGAAACCATCGAAACTTGAACTTTAAAAACTAGGTAACCTGAAATTTTGATGAGAATTTTGAGAAAATAAACTTCTCTGAATGACTGATCTGATACTTCTTATTAGGATTTTCGTTAAATAAATTAATTAGTATGCTTGAAAAAAAGAAGTTCTCACCGAAGTTTTATGTTAAAATTTGATTTCTAGAATAAGTAGGTGAAGTTCCCCAGAACTTTATTACCCGAAAGTTCTGAAACGCCGATATTTAGCACGACCTGTGTTAGAAAAACATCCTGTCCGTTACATATTTTACGTTTGTCCGATAAGAAAGTAGTTCTAGTATGAAAGGATCCCTGGAGTAACTATGAGTGAAGGCGTGTCCAATATAGTTAATAAAAGGCTGAATATTTGTTTCTCTTTCTACAGCATATCTGGCTTGGCGCGATCTGTTATCTTATAGTGGAAGTCGTAGTTCGAAAGCGGACCTGATGAAGGCAAAGCCTTATCTTTAGTTAATGACAAATTTTCCTTCCCTGAGTAAAATTAAGGGCCAAAAGCAGTTGAACTGATGATTTCGAGAAAGGAAAACTGGATTCGAAACGAATTCAACAGATATTAACCGAAGGCTCCTCTAAAAAGGGATTTAAAGAAAATCAGATATACTCTGGACTTTATATTTTTATCTTTAGCTACCACCTCAGCGGTTTTATTTAAAAACTTCCGGTTTGGAAATTTTAATTTTCAATTCCTGGATCACCTTACTAATGCAAAAGCATTTATTGGCTCAGTAGATTTAGAATTATTGCTGTTGTTTTATTGCGTGAGCAAAGAATTGAAATTATGTATATATATACTCTCTCTCTATATATATATATCATCATCATCATTGTCAGCCGTTATCAATCCTCTGCTGGACGTAGGTCTCCCCAAGTTTCTTTTACAACAGTCTATCTTGTGCCAGAGTCCTCCGTGTTACTCCCACATACTTTCGGATTTCATCCGCCTATCTCCCATGTGGTCTTCTTTTGGGTCTTTTCCAGTACCTCGCAATCCAGTCCAAACTTTCAGCTGTTCTTAGATGGTCTGTCCTTCTGGCAATATGACCAGCCCATTGCCATTTCAGGGGTTTTACTCTGATCATGGTGTCTTCCACTCTTGTCATTTTTCTGATCCACGAGTTCCTCTTCTTATCTCTCCTGGTTACAGCAAGCATGCACATCGCCATGCCTCTTAGAGTTGTCTGCAGCCTTTGTGTGTCTTTTTTATTAAGGTCAACTTCTCTGCATTATACGTAAGCATTGGAAGGATGCACTGATCAAGCACTTTTCTTTAAAGACATAATGTCATATTGTTCTTGAAAATTATACTGTTTCTTCCAAACGCTCTATAGGAAAGTTTTATACCCCGATTTATTTCGTCATCAATGTGACCCTCTCTCTATGTCTGCTGTCCAAGATAAATATAGGTATTGGTTATCTCCAGCTATTCCCCATCAATCGATAAATCTTCTTTCTTGTAAAAGCATTAAACATCACTTTTGTCTTCTGAAAGTTCATTTTAATCCCACTTCTTTACTCTTGTCAGCACGTTCTTGGATCATACTCTGCAGCTCTGATGGGGTAGGTGCCAAAACAACTATGCCATCAGCAAAACGAAGGTGAGTTAGATAATCTCCATTAATCTTTATCACTTTGTTTTTCCAGTTCAGTGATTGAAAGACATTTTCCAATGTAACATTAAAGATTTGGAAGATAGAGTGTAACCTTGTCTCACTCCCTTTCCAATTATTATTTGTGCGGTATCCTCAAATATCCGAACCGTTGCACGTGCATTTTAATAGATGTTATTAATAATACTAATGTATGCATCTTCAATTACGAAGGATTTCAAAGCCATTGTTACAGCTGATGGTTTAACGGAATCGAAGGCATTTTCATAATCGATAAAAGCCATGCACAATGGAAGTTAACATTCTTTCGCTCTTCCAATTAGTTCTCTCAGTACGTGGATATGATCTATTGTGCTGTAGCCACTCTTGAATCCAGCTTGTTTTCTGGGATGAGCCATGTCCATTGTCACCTTCAAACGGTGTGAAAGAACTTTAGTGAAGATTCTATAAATCACTGACAGGAGGCTGATAGGTCTGTAGCTCCTGAGATCTTCAATGTCACCTTTTTATGTAGCAGGATCATTGTAACATTGGTCTAATCCTCAAGAATCTTCCCTTCAATAAGGCATCGAGTGAAAACTTGGGCAAGTGAGTCCTGTTTCAATTTCTTCACTTGCATCTTGTATAATGTCTACGTTAATTTCATCTTGTCTTGGAGCTTTTTGCCGTTTCATGTTCTTGATTGCACGAGCGACTTCTGCTGTGAGGACTGAAAGAACTCTGGTACCTTTTGTAATGGTTGGTTGGTTATCAGATTTTATTGGCGCAAGGGCCATGGTTCGCCAAAGAGCGCCAGACACAAGACAAACAGACAAAATTAAAAAAACGGGGCATAAATCGCAAAATCTGGCTGACCAAGTAAAACCGAACCATGAGTACAAAGGAAGGGCCAAAAAAGACAATGAAACAAACAGTATGAAAAACATGGTACAATGGTGAGAAACAAGCCGATTAAGTAAACCTGAGGAATGAGAATGATAAAACACATTACGAAATCGAACACAACTACACATAGGATGAGTCACTCTCCTCCCCCACACACTCCAATGTAATGCTGGCCGAGGGCGAGGACGAACTGTCACTATCCTCCCCTCATGTTCCTCTGCAATGTTGGTAGAGGCTGGGGACGAACTGTCACTCTCCTCCCCCGATGTTCCTCTATAATGTTGGTTGAGGGTGGGGACCTCGCTGCGTCCGAGACAGTTGCAATGTTGGTCAGGGGGACCGCGACAGTTGGATGGACACTGCACACCTTTGCGGATTGAGGGCCGGGTCTTCCGCACGTGCAGGCTTTCTGCTGAGAACTGGAAGAGTCGGTCGTCTTCGAAAGAGAAGGCGCAGACTCAGCTATTCGAAAAGGCTGGAGCTCGGGGAAATCCACCTGTGTCGCTTGTTCAGCTGTAGATCGCCTGGCAAGTGCGGCGAGAGCTACAGGGCGCGGAACAAAGGGCTGCACGGGTTGTGGCAGAGACTGAACTACTGCGGCAAAAGTACGCTGTCGGTTGGTGGGAATACCCAACTTGGCCTTGGCAGCAGGGTACGAGAGGCCTTCCAGGGTCTTGAGGCGCTGGATCGCCATCTCGTCCTTCCATTTCATACAGTTGCGGGAGTAAGCTGCATGGGCCTCACCGCAGTTAACACAGCAGGCCGCAGAAGTGCAACCTTCCCAGTCATGTTTACTGGAGCCACAATTTGCGCAACGAGCGGAACTCTTACAGAAACGTTGGGAATGCCCGTACCTCTGGCACCTGAAACAGCGCAGAGGACTGGGAATGTACGGGCGAACTCCACAGACCAAGTAGCCAGCCTTGATTTCGGTCGGAACTTTCGGGGAGTTAAAAGTCAAGATGACATTTTTTGACTTAATCAAAGAACCATCGCCTTTTGTAATGTCCATGTATCATCCCTTTCTTTTTTTTTTTTTTTTTTTTGATTAGAGGTTTTACGACCACCGTGTGCAACTCATTGGGCTATAAGCAGTCGCCCGTCATTAATTTAGGGTCACTGGCTCCAGGGAAGGGAGAGGGCCAGTACCGTAAAACAAACACAGCTACCATGCCTCACCGGGATTCGAACCCGTACCTCTTCCGGACGAATGATCAGAAGCCATCGCTTAGACCACTGCGCCACCGGGGCGGCAATATCATCCCTTTCATACAGTTTTGAGTAGGAATATTTCACTATTGTCAAAATTTCACGTCTATTTCTTGTTTCAGAACCATCTTCATTTATCAGAGCCATAATCTTTTATCTTCTCTTAGTCAGATGTCCCTTTGCTATCTTCAGGCTTTGGTTGTTTTCAATTGCTTTCCTCACTAGTTGAGAGTTAAATTTCCTTACATCATCATTGATACTTTTTCGTACGGTCTTGCATAGTTCTATATATTCCACTTTCGAAGTCACATCTTCTTTAGTCGTCCTCATCTCTCTTCTTTTTTGCATCAGAATTTTGATTTTTCTTGATAATTGTTCACATGCAACTTGTCCTCAGTGCCAGCTATTTCTGTTGCTGTTTCCATACGAGCCTTGGTTAATTTTCTGTTAAATTCAGAGATGTCCATTTCTTCCGACGTTAGACCTATTAGAGCAGATAATCTGTTCCTCAGTTCCAATTTGAAGGTATTATGATGTATTTTAAGGTTGGTCATGTTAATACACTTTTTTTGAGCTTGCCATGCTCGAGTTTAGCGTTGAGGTGCATCTTACATCTTACCAATCTACGGTCACTACCCGTATTAAACTTGTTTAGCACATTGCAGTCTTCCATTACAAACTCCTTTTTCAATAAAAGGCTGCAAAGGAAATGGACATGGAGGCATCGCAATGGATTGACAAGTTACATTGATTGTATTATGTGTAACAAAAAATTTGTAATGGAAGACTGCAATGGGTTCCAGTACAAAACAACGACAATCAAAACACCGACAATCAAAATACCGACAAATCAAAATACCGACAGTTCAAAACACCGACAGATCAAAACGCCGATAGGCTGAAACACCGACAAATCATAACACCGACAGTCATAACACCGACAATTCAAAACACCGACAATCATAACACCGACAGTTCAAAACACCGACAATCATAACACCGATAGTTCAAAACACCGACAATCATAAAACCGACAGTTCGAAACACAGGCAATCATAACACCGACAAATACTAACCGAGACAACCATAACACTGACAATTATATGGATTAATATAATTGTCCGGCGAACAGAAGCACTTTATTCCGAGCGATGCAACAACAGTGTGGGTGTGAAAGGGGATGGCAACACCCAACCGATGGATGTGGTTACCCCTAGCGGTAAACGACGGTACTTCATACATTTTTATTCTGACCGATGGCAACATATTTCTATTCCGAGCGATAGCAACTTCAGAGTGGATGAGTGGGAAGGGGATGCATAGGTTTTCGATATGTCGATGCTTATGTGCTGCCTCTAGCGGTGAACGATGGAACTTTATTATTTTTATTACGAGAGATGTCAACATGGGAGTGGATGCACAAATGGCTGGGTGATTGAAGGGGATAACAACAACGAAACGATGCTTAAGTGCTGCCCCTAGTGGTGAACGATGCAACTGCATAAATTTTTATTCCGACCGATGGAAACATACTTTAATTCCGAGCGAAGGCAACATCTGAGTGGATGATTGGGAAGGGGGATGCGGTGTTGGATATGTCGATGCCTATGTGCTGGCCCTAGCGGTGAACGATAAAAATTTATTATTTTTATTCCGAGAGATGGCAACATCGGAGTGGATGCACAAATACGTAGTTATAGAAGGGGATGACAACAACCAAACAAGGCTTGGGTTCTGCCCCTAGCGGTGAACGACGGAACTTTATAAATTGTTATTCCGAGTGATGGCAACATCAGAGTGCATGGGTAGGAAGGGGATGCATCGGTGTTGGACATGTCGATTCTTATGTGCTGCCCCTGGAGGTGAACGATGTAACTTTATTATTTTTATTCCGAGAATGGCAACATCGGTGTGGATGCACAAATGTGTGGGTGATAGAAGGGGATGGCAACAACCAAACGGTGCTTATGTGGTGTCTCTAGTGGTGAACGACGGATTTTATGGTTTTATTCCAAGCGAAGGCAACATATTTTTATTCCGAGCGATGGCAACATCGGAGTGGATGAGTGGGAAGTGCGATGCATAGATGTTGGACATGACGGTACTTATGTGCTGCCTCTAGCGGTGAACGATGGAACTGCATTAATGTTTGCTCCTGCCGATGGCAAGATCTGAGTGGATGTGTGGGAAGGGGGTTGCATAGGTTTTGGATATGTCGGTGCTTATGTGCTACCCTAGTATTGAACAATGGAACTTTATTATTTTTATTCCGAGAGATGGCAACATTGGAGTGGATGCACAAATGCGTGGGTGATAGAAGGGAATGATAACAACCAAACGATGCTTATGGAAGAAACTGTACAATTTTCAAGGGCATTGTGTCTCAAATACTTCAATATCTTAGGAACCAGCTATTTCTTTTTATGTGACAAAAATCGTGTTTCCATGGCAAGTACCATTATCCATATATTGATAAAAAAAAGTCAGTTTATTGTCCTTTAATTTGTGGAAGTAATAGTTATAATTTGTAATATAAATTTATTGTTTGCTGTCACCTTCCAGGAAACAATCTAGTATTCCATTCCAAAGTACAGGATCAGCCATACTTATGTTTGCATGTAGTCTAGGCATTTGCCCATGATTACCTCCAGTTCATCTACATACACTGAGTCATCTACATACACTTCTAGAACTCCGATTTGAAAAATTATTCCTGTATCCCATACAACACCGGATGGAAACAATTTTTTATATAATTTCTGATGTTTGGTAAAGAATGTTTTGGCCACCAGGGGACATAAGCGTTCATTTCTGCTTCTGATGTATTTGCATTAAAACCTGGGCTCCTGAAAACTCCACTATTTTTTTTTTCTTTGACCGATATCGATCATATCGAAACACCTTTTTAGAATACTTTCTATCTAAAATAATGCATGGTTTTATAACCAGAGGGCGTAAAGTCAGATCTTATTTTTTTCGATATCTCTGTTTCTAAGAGTCCGATTTGAAAAATTATTTCTGTGTTGGAGAACGCTACCGGTGCAAAATGTTTCTCTTATAAATTCATATTTTTCTTAACGCATAAGTCTGCGAACAGAGGGCGTAAGCTCACGATTTCGTTTACAGCAATATCTGAGGGATTAAAAACCAGATTGAAAAACTTCTTTATTCTGTCAGATACTATTGTTTTCCATACTGGTTCCATTGACTTTGAATAGTTTTGATAAATTTAATTTGCATCAGAACGGATTCAAAAGACGTGCTTATTACACCCGAAAATTCGGTGTCATCTTTCTTGATTTTTTTAATTGGAGGTTTAACGACCACCGTGAGCAACTCAATGGGCTATAAGCAGTCGCCCGTCCCTAATTTTGGGTCCCTAGTTCCAGAGAAGGGAGAGAGCCAGTGCCGTAAGACAAACACAACATCCATGCCTTACCGGGATTCGAACCCGGACCCCTTTCGGACGGACGATCAGAGGTCATCGCTTAGACCGCTGTGAAATCACTCACTTTTGCCACCTCATTTCCTTCCAATGAAACGTGATGTTCGGTTAGATTTTCCTGAGATATACCATGAGAAGTGGATGCAGCTAAATTGGTAGCAAAAGAAGCAGCAAAAGAAGCAGCGTTGTTGTTCACTTCAGAAGCACTTCCTTCCTTTTCGAAAATCGTAAGGAGACAACGGCTACAATAAAATCAACAGAGGGCAATGTGAATCAGAAATTCGGCGATAGAAAATATCCGACTTCGAAGGAACGGCGCAGCGAAGAAGTTGCCTCTTCAAATGATCGAGTTCAACGCTAGGGTGCAACACAGAAACCTCGTTTCGTTGTTGTCATACATTTCTATCACCGACCCATTTGTGCATCCATTCTGATGTTGCCATCTCTCGGGAATAAAAATAATAAAGTACTATCGTTCACCTCTAGCGGGAGCACATAAGCATCAACATATCCAACACTTATGCACCCCTTTCCCACCCATCCACTCAGATGTTGCTGTTGCTCGGAATAAAAATATGTTGCCGTCAGTCGGAATAGAAATCAATGAAGTTCCTTCGTTCACCGCTAGGGGACATAAACATCCACATACCCAACACCTATGCATCCCATTTCCCACACATCCGTTCAGATTGCTCGGACCTAAAATATGTTGCCAGAGGTCGGAATAAAAATTTATGCAGTTCTATTGTTCAACGCTAGGGACAGCACATAAGCATCCACATATACAACACCTTTGCAATATCTTTCCCACCCATCCACTCAGATGTTGTCATCGCTCCGAATAAAAATATGTTGCCGTCCCTCGGAATAAAAATTTATGCAGTTCTGTTTTTCACCGCTAGGGGCTGCACATAATCATCGACATATCCAACACGTATGCATTCACCTTCGAATCCTTCTCAGATGTTGCCATTGCTCGGAATAAAAATATGTTGCCATCGGTTGGAATAAAAATGTATGCAGTACCATCGTTGACCGCTAAGGGAATCACATAAGCATCGACAAATCCAACACCTATACATCCCCCTTCCTACCCATCTACGACGAAGTTGCCATCGCTCGGAATTAAAATATGTTGCCATCTGACCGAATAAAAAATTATGAAGTTCTATTGTTCACCGCTAGGGGCTGCACATAGTTTTCGACATATCCAACACATATGCATTCCCCTTCCCACCATTGCTCGGAATAAAAATATGTTGCCATTGGTCGGAATAGACTTCAAAAAAGTTCCATCGTCCACCGCTTGGGGCAGCACATAAGCATCCACATATCCAACACCTT
This sequence comes from Macrothele yani, assembly GCA_039090855.1. Lineage (NCBI taxonomy): Eukaryota > Metazoa > Arthropoda > Arachnida > Araneae > Macrothelidae > Macrothele > Macrothele yani. Next base: position 53,123,606 of record CM077033.1, read on the forward strand.
TGCATCCCCTTGCCCACCCACCCACTCAGATGTTGCCATCGCTCGGAATAAAAACATGTTGCCGTCGGTTGGAATAAAAATCAATAAAGTTCTATCGTTCACCGCTAGGGGACATGAACATACACATATCCAACGCCTATGCATCCGCTTCCCACCCATCCACTCAGATGTTGATATTGCTCGGAATTAAAATATGTTGCGAGATGTCGGAATAAAAATTTGTGCAGTTCTATTGTTCACCGCTAGGGGCAGCACATAAGCATCGACATATCCAACTCCTATGCATTCCAATTCCCACCCATCCACTCAGATGTTGCAAAATCTCGGAATAAAAATATGTTGCCGTCCGTCGGTATAGAAATGAATAAAGTTGCATCGTTCACCGCTAGAGGGAAGCACATCTATTCGTTGGGTGTTGTCATCCCCCCATACCACCCACTGTGATTTTGCAATCGCTCGAAATAAAGTTCCTCTACTCGCCTGCTTAGAGTCCATATAATTGTCGGTGTTTTGAAATGTCGGTGTTATGATTGTCGGTGTTTTGAAGTGTCGGTGTTATGATTGTCGGTGTTTTGAACTGTCGGTGTTATAATTTGTCGGTGTTATAATTTGTCGGTGTTATGATTGTCGGTGTTTTGAACTGTCGGTGTTATAATTTGTCGGTGTTATAATTTGTCGGTGTTATGATTGTCGGTGTTTTGAACTGTCGGTGTTATAATTTGTCGGTGTTTTGATTGTCGGTGGTTTGAACTGTCGGTGTTTTGATTGTCGGTGTTATGATTGTCGGTGTTATGATTGTCGGTGTTATGATTTGTAGGTGTTTTGATTTTCGGTGTTTCGACATGTCGGCGTTTTGAACTATCGGTGTTTCGACTTGTCGGTGTTTTGATCTGTCGGTGTTTTGATCTGTCGGTGTTTTGATTGTCGGCGTTTTGACCGGCATCAGTGCTGAAAAACCCTTCTGCCTCTGCGAATTCTAAGATAATATTTCCACACTGGTTTCTGTTACCGTAGCCGAATTTACCTACTATATTTGAATTCTGTTGCCGTTACCCTATTTTCGCATTGAAAACTCCCATAATGATCTTCAAGTGCTGCTTGCTTTCATTATTTAGATGACGAATTTCCTCATAAAATTCTTCAATCTCTTCTTCAGGATGACTTGGAGTGGGTGCATAAACTTGAATAATCTGAGCCTGATATCTTCTCGAGAGTTGGATAACCAGTCGTGCAGCTCTGTCAGAGGAACTTTCAACTTATACAACTTTATCATTCAGTTTCTTGTTTATTATAAGTCCAACACCACTTGTTCTGCCAGTATCTGTCCCACGATAATATAAGTAATGTCCACTTTTCAGTTCAATGATATCTTCTCCTTTTCTTTTTACCCCGACGATGTCCCTCTCTATCCTTTGTAGTCCTTCCAAGTCAAGGAGCCTTGAATCAGACGATAGGGAGCGTCCGTTATACGTAGCCAAGGTCAGCATCACATGGCAGCCTAGTCCGCTCGTCCGGTGATTCTTAGCACCCTCTGCCTACATATCGCACTGGCCGCTGCCTTGGCTAGGAACATTACAGCTGCCGGAGACTGAGGGCCAAGATTTAAGCTGTGGAGTCATTTTGGAGGGGTTTGGCCATAGCTCATCACGCTGGCCAATGGGTTGGTGAGTGTGGTACAGCATATCCTTTAATCCAGATGGTATAGTTATACCGCTATTTGGCGGTCGTCAGAGCCCCTTTAGTGGGAACAGGATGCTCCACGATGCCTCCATGTCCATTTCCTTTGCAAATTTTTCCATTACAAATTTTTGGAAGCCTTGTCCGGTCCGCCGGTGATTCTTAGCACCCTCTGCCTTCATATCGCACTGGCCGCCATTTGTCAGGGGTTGAAATTTGTCAAGGAAAGGCTGTAGTATATTGCGCATCACCTGACTTTACATAATTTCTATCTCTCTCTCTCTCTACATATATATATATATTCAGAGAGAGACAGAAAGAGAGAGATCCTTTCACGTTCGTCGAAATTTTCAGCGACGGAAAAAAACGTATCATCATGCATTTTATGAACCTATCCGTAGGTATCTCTGTCAAATTATAACTATTTAGATACATAATGATATTTACCAATTCTACATGTATCAGATATCACATCTAAGAAACGCACACAAATAATTGTAACATATATTTTCGTATTTCTGTTTTTCCTGTGACATGCACCTGCAATTTTCGCATATACCATCATTTTCGCATATACCAGCTCGAAAACATTCAATATTTATACATTACATAGTTATAAAATTTCATAACCGGAAGAGTGACCAAGTAAGTATTAAGATCACTGTAACATACATTTTTTGGAATATAAATATGTTATGTTTGTAAACAAAAAATATAACTCGTCATACAGATTTCAAATAACATGTAAATTCCGTTTATTTCTTAATTTTCTCTGTTAGTTACAGGCCATTTTTATAAAAGTTTCTTGAAATCGTTGAGAAGGAGCTGCTGTGTCACTACAATCGTTCCCGTAGACATAAGTCGGGTAATCTCTCTAAATCTGTCAGTTAATTTCAAAAACTATTTTCTCTTCTCCGTGTACTTCGGCGTTCCTGTATGATCAGTTTCAAACAATGCCTGATACTAAATATTATTGCGAGTCGCATTTTTCCATGGAAAGTATTCGGAAAGGTATCGGAACTAATATTTCAGCTGTACTAACCTTTTTTCCATAGTATCAATACCTTCGAAATTTAAACGTGCTAATGCGGAAGCTTACTTCACAAATAGCTGGATGAAAAATAGGAATGTGGGCACTTTTTTATCCTTTGTACTGCATATAAACTTACGGAATGGAAGTAACCACATTTGGCGTATAACCACTTTTGAGGCATTCGTGTAGGGTGTTGAGCTGTTTGTGTTGTTATAGGGAAGTAGAATGGCATACGTTTGTTCATAACTTAAACCACTGACATTTCTTGTGAAAGGAACTTAAAGTGTTTTGGTAACGATGAACGAACGATCCTTTTTTCAGGTCAATGCCTTTGATTTAAAAATTCTAGGTGAAGTTTCAAAAAGGGAGCTTTTAAGTAAGAGCAAACGTAGGCAAAATTTCAGATCATTCGTGAAAAACCCGGTTGAATAATCGCAGTACACGCATGTCGTTTTGCCGTGATTTTTGCACGACTCGTTACAGAAGCCCAATATGACGACAAGCTTCGAACAGATACCTACACAAAGGCAAACGGTTGAATTAGTGTTTTATGATTTTCCAACAAAATAACTTAGCAATTTTATATAATAATTTATTTTTGTAATAATTTACTGCAGCACTCCCTAACATTAAAATAATATTGAAGACGCGTAACGAAACAAAATTGTGAGGTATCACCAAAGCCAAAACTGAATTCTGAAGCACCACATACTTGATACCACATACAAAGTATGTGGTATCAAAAATCGCATTATTAAAGAAATTGTTGCTTTGATGAGTTTTAAGGTGCGTCGAATAAATATAGCGACAGTCGGCTTTGCCTCATGAACGGAATGCGAATATAGGTAGAAAGCTGAAGTGGCAACTACTTGGACATACCCTACAACAAAAGTTTTGATACGTTGAGATGACCGGATTGTGTGAAAAGAAGGCCAAAAAGCAAATAGTGTAATTTTAGGTGTCTCATAAATATAAAGACTACTATTTAAAGCAGCCACATGCAAATGAGATGTACAAATTAGCATGTTGTACGCACGCGGATGGGCCGTAATTTGGTGCGGCCTACAAAAGACAGCGGACCTGCAGTCAGACATTCATTTGCCGAAATGCCACCCAACAGTCTACCTTCTGTTGAGGAGGTGCAGCAGATTTGGAGACTGAGAGCAAATGGATTGCCTGTAGCGAAAATTTGTAAAGCCATGAGTAGGAGTAAGGCATTCATTTATAAAACTTAATCGAAACGTGGTCCGTTAACTGCCAGAAAACCGCCTCGAAGGCCTCGAATAATATCCAAACGAGATGATCGTGCCATCATGCGTAGAGTTTTATCCAAAAGGTTATCACTACGTCAAGTTTCTCGGACTGTTGGTGTCACCGTCTCAAAGGACACAATTCATCGACGAATCAAGGAAATTCGCAACATTGTGCTCCGTAAAATGCGTCGTCTGCCACACCTCACGCGGCGCCACAAGGAAGCCAGATTGTTATAGGCAAGCAGCTACATGCCCTGGACGGACGAGTTAATCAGAACTATTTTCTTTGATGAGAAAAAATTCAACGTGGACGGCCCTGACGGTTGGAAGTGCTTGCTATTGGCATGATTTGCGAAGCGACAGCACCTTCTTCAGCAGACAAAAAAGGAGGGGGATCTGAGATGTTCTGGGGAGCTTTTACGTTCAATGGGACAACGGATATAGCTTTTCTGCAAGGCAGGTAGAACTCCGAAACGTATCAGGACATACTCAGCAGCCATCTTCGTTTCGGTTTAGAGGGCCGCCCACAGTTCCACATTTGCATAACGCCAGCTGTCTCTAATTCAATTACTCTTCAGTGTACTGTACATCCAGAGTATTATTATAAAAAACGGTACGCACTTCTTAAATGTTATTTAGGAAAGTTATTTTGGAACCTATTTTCAGACAATAACTATTTTAACAATTTCGATGGAAAAGCTAAGGTCTTTAATCGTTCAAGACTCTTTTACAAACACTTCAAAATTAAATTCTATCGATGTGGCAAGTTGTCATGTAAAATATTTCGCGACTTCAGTTTCGTAAGGCGAGAAACTATTCCATATTGCATAGATGTACCGAGTATTATGCTGTTACACCAATCAGCTGACGAAGTTCAAATAAATTTACGTGTTGAAGCTAATGTATAGAGTAAAAAAATAACGGTGGCTAGATATGTTTGGAACTTTTGTTATGTTTGTGAGAGTTTCTTTCTGCACAGTGTTTTTTTTTCATGCATTGCTGAGTTTTATACCTCAACAAAGCTTAGGGAAACGAAATATTTGAACGGCCAAAGTATTTTAAAAAACGCCGCTGTTGATTCAGGAAAATCAATTTTATATCATAAATGTAATAACAGGTCTTGATATTCAATTGCCATGCCCGCGACTTCCGCAATGATCGAGCAGCATGATTTCAAATTAAAATGATATATTGCTTTCCGACGAACTTCCTATATCTGACCAAGCCCTCACAACAGGAACGGAGGTACTTGAATATATTGCATCATTGGAAGAAACTGTTCACGTGGGTAAAGAAAAAGCTCACAGCAACTGTCCTAGTCTTCTAGAACAGGAATTGCGAGTGTCTTAATCAACATAATTCCAAGTTAAGGTTAACAAGAATAACACGTCTATCTCTTTCATAGATAGCTCATGGAACATTAAATAAATTCAAATGCACATAATGCACTAAGTTTCCCGATTGCTAGAACTAAAATCTAATTTACTATCACGTGTTAAACTCATTCTAACACGAAATGTTAACTGACATTAAAAACAAAACTGCAGCGGCGTGTGGAAAACGAAGTGGACTACAGCATTACGGTAGCAAAAAGGAAATGAATTTGTTTTGATATAATCAAATACAGAACGGAAATTTCTAAGAATGAACAGCATTTAAATTTCTCCTAACTCGAAATATAAACTGGTGGTTAAAATGTAAAAATGCCTCCTATAAAACAAATTGGACTACAACATTCTGCAGCGAAAAGAAAGAGATTTAATTTGAGATATAATTCAATACCTACTTTTTTATTTGTATCTTATTTTCTGCACCATATCCGCTAACCATGCAGGTGATAGCATTTTTATTCCCGATCACCTTACCTTGCTGTATTTTCATCATCATATAGGAGCTAGGTAAGTACTTTGAAGTCTTTATCGTGCTTTTACAACCATTCTCGCACATGTCTAGCTGTATGACCCGTCGCATTGTCGTTCTGGAACATCCCATCCACGTGAACTAGTGTACGTGGTCTGCAAGGATTGATTCATAACGAATTCGCTCCATAGTGCCTCCTACAGGTGTGAGTGAACCCAGGGAATACCATGAAATATTTCCTTAGACCATAACGCTGCCTCCACCATTTTCTGTCCTTTCAGAAATGGGTGAAGGATGTTTGTTCTCCGATGTTTGTTCTCCGATGTTTCTCGCCTTATAGGCCATCGTTCGTCCGTTCCATGAAACAGAAAACATGACTTGTCGGAAAAGCAATTCTTTGCGAATCAGCGGAGGTACAATTTTGATACTGCCATGTAAATTTAAGCCTTTTCTGCCGAAGCACCTTCGGTAGCATAGGTGCAGTGACCATCCGTCTGCATCGGAGCCCCATGCGCAGCAGGATTCGCTGAACTGTCGTTTTAGAAGCACTTCGGGTAGGCCCCCGGTTCATTCGGCCAGTCAGTAGCTCCACTGTAGCGTGTCCATCTGCCATCACGTACCTTCGAAACCGACGTTCATCTGTCACATCAGTGGAATGAGATTATCCGGAGTTTCGACATCCCTTATTTGCAGTGGTGCGATTTCCCCACTCATGATACACGTTAACCACAGCATAACGAGAATAGTACAGAAACTTCGTCGATTCAGAGATACTGCCACCTTTGACCCGAAAGCCGGTAATCATTCCTTTTTTAGAAATCTGATACATAATTCCTTTTATCCATGTCAGCAACGAGTGATATGTTTTCAGATTGCCTATAGCACATCGTATATACCCTCCAAGCCAGATCACGATGCGTGCCTTATTTCATTGGCTACGAGCTGTTGAATTCAACAGTGGGAGGTGGTTAAAATAATGTGTCTCGACTGTGTATATTTATGTATATTTCGAAGTACATAATATATGTATAGCCTTTTATCTGTGCAAGAAGAGCTCAGCTTGGAATTCTTTAAATTTTAATGATGAACTGGTAAATTTTTGGGCTATAACAAACAATTATCGCATTTGTGTTAGATATCTTTTTTACGGAGTATTGTGATGCCTTGATTGAATTATTGGAATGGGTGTGTACGCCTCACGTCATCACATATCGCATTTGAATCAGTAACTACCAATGTGTGAGACTAATGCGCTTCAAAAAATAAGGATATTGTGATACATAACGTAGAATGTAATTAGTCACTGAAAACTTTTGAAATTCTTTATAGATATGATGCAAAATGTGATAAGAGAATCCTAATACAGAGAGTTGTCAGTTTATTATCAGAAAAATAAATGTAAAGTAACACGATGTGTGTTTCTGTTAAACACTCCAAATCAGCTGCAGAATCCTACTTGCGCCTTTAAGGTGGACGTCAAGTAATTTTGCTTCCTATACTTCCAATGCAAAAACTTTTGTACACATTTCCTTCACAATTAGTGTGTTTCCAAGGATGAAAATTTGAACATCGATTATAATAGCTTCATATTATAACTTGGAATACTTAATATTTTCTAAAACATAACCATAATTTTATTAAAAATCAATAACATTTCCTTTAGTGGTGTTGAAACCAGAAAAAAGATGGCGCTACCTGTACTTTGATGACGTCAGTAGACAAACAAATGTTGGATTGCATAATTATGGTTATGTTTTAGAAAATATTAAGTATTCCAAGTTATAAAATGAAGGTATTTTTATCGATGTTCAAATTTTCATCCTTGGGAACGCATTAATTGTGAAGAAAATGTGTACAGAAGTTTTTCCATTGGAAGTATAGGAAGCAAAATTACTTTACGTCCACCTTAAAAGACTGATTAAAATATCAACTTTGCATATCTTACATCATTATACAGTTTGATTGTAAACTACAACAAAGCAAGAGGTTTTATAATAGTACACATCAAGTTGAACAATATTTTCAAGGGAACCTAGGGAAGCATTTCTCTCCTAGTGCCAGAAAAGAATAAATTTAAAAATCCTCGGAGCTTTCAACAGTGGAAACAAATAGACATATGTAATTTATGAGTTGCACAAATCCAATCGCATCAGAGAAAGACAAAAGGAGCTGCTCGAACTGGCGTCCAAGGACGACGTTGCACATGGTACACCGGCGGACGAAGAACTGACTCACCCTCTCGTAGACACCCGGTGTGGCGTTGATCTTGTCCACAGCAGCAAGGATTCGCGCGACGATATCTTCCAGGGAGTCCACACGTGTCTCGTACACTAATGGTTTCATGTGCCATCAGAAGAAAAGTCCAGTGGGTTTAGGTCCGGGAAGCGTGGAGGCCAAGCCACAGGTCCACAGCGTCCAATCTATCGCCTGGGATATTTCGCATTTGGGAAGTGTACTGGGGCCCTATCATGTTGGAACCACACGTCCCGCTTTGTGGTGAGTGGAACATCCTGCAACAGACAGGGAAGTCCTTGCTCTAGGAACACACGGTACGCTGCGTTGGTCAGACGTTCTGGAAGGGGTAAATTCCCACCAGACAATCACAAAGTATGCCTGCCCAAATGTTGACGCCAAATCTCTGCAGGTGTTTCCTAGGGTCCGTGACGTGTGGATTTTCTGGAGCCAAAGCTGCAGGTTATGATTGTCAAAAATGTCTTCTCGGGTAAAGGTGGCCTCATCACTGAAGAACACTACTGCGGGAAACTGCGGATGTGCAGTGTTCATCTGTATCATCCACCTAACAATTTACACCCGGCGGGGATAGTTATATTTGTTCAAAGCTTGGGCTTTCTGCCCGTTGAAGGAATGCATCCGTGTCTCATGCAGATGGCCCCACACCTAAGTTAGGTAAACACCCGTTTCGGATGCAACCGCTCGCGTACTAGTGGAAGGGGCTTCTGAAAATCACTGCAAAACACGTTCTTCCATTGCCGGTGTCCGCCCACTTCGCGGACGTCAGGTATCCCTCCTTGAGATAGCGAACAAGCCCGTTTCACGCACTCTGTCCATGAAAACTGGCGATGGTCGAATAGTAAGGAATGCGACGATTTAGAAATCTCTCACGGTACAGTTTTTGTGCTTTACGCCCATTTCCAAATGCTTGGCCGTAGATCAGATGCATACCCGCGAATTTCTGCGATGTGTAATCCCCCATGCCCTTCACGAATACATCAGTTCTCATGTGCTGTTCTAACAGTAATACGTGCCGAACGGGTTCGGCTGCGTTTTTAAATGTTTGCTCCTCATCGGTTACGCATGTTTGCTGCGCACTTTATTCCCATCTTGTACTTCTCATGCACTCTTTGAAACTCCGTGTGCCTGCAGGACGTTTTTTGAACGTGCACTTTCTTGTACTAGAAGACGAATGTGGGCCTAGGTTCCACTGCAAATATTGTTCGTCTTGATGTGTACTATAACACAACTTATTTTGTTGAAGGAGTTTACAATCACCCTGTGTTTTGAAATAGAGAATGAAGATAAATAAATAAACACGTAGAGATAAAATGTCTTCAAAAAAGGAACTCTTTACACCTGGATATAGGCGGAATACAGGCAGAGATAAATAAATACATACCAAAGCTTCATGGTAAAAATAGAAACAAATATGAAAACTGCATGAACTTTAAAAGTAAAGTGAGACAGTATTTACAAGTACAGGGAAAGGAAATTGCCGAAGAGAAAAAAATACAGTTTCGCTTTTAAATAATATTTTTAGTGATTTTATAAAATGAAATGTTCAAAATTGCAGCCAACATTAGATAATAAAATTAAAGAAAGAACTTACGGATATAACAACGAAAACGAGTTTAAATTTTAGAGAAAAAATCGCAATTAGAGACTTGGAAACTGAAAATAACATGGTTAACATATATTAGAAAAATAAGAGAAAACATAAGACCATGGGTTTACCCTTGACATATACTTACAATCAGAACAAAGTTCATGACACAGTTACTGAAGAGTATAGATTTTTCCAAAACCTATGCGAAAAACAAAACAAAAAGTTTCATAACATCACGAATTGTGTTAGTATACCACAAGTGGAAGAGGAAGAAAATAATACGTTTGAAAATAAAATAACAAGAAATGAAGTTCAGTTGGGTACAAAAAAAATGAAGAACCAGATGTTCCCATGGCCAGATGACATAATAACAGAACCATGAAAGAAATACGGGATTTCGCCATATAATACAAATCTTGAAGATTACAATCCGATTTTTGGCGTAAATGTGACAAGGATGGTAAGTCAGACAATAACCGAAAACTTGAAATTTTTCAACGATAAAGAAAATTTCTTTATCAACCCAACAATGCCTCCGTCCACAATGCGAGGTATGTTCAGAAATGGGTTGTTAATATGGTACAACGCGACTGGCCTGCAATTAGCTCCGGGCTCAACCTCATGGGAACAACCTTGAAATGAAAACGGTATGCCGATTGCGAGTTAGGCATCATTGTCTGCTTTCAGAATGCTATTGTAGGATAATGGAAATCCCAGGAAATTAGAGAAATCAAATGGAAAGCCTTTCGAGCAGAGTGGAAAATATGGTAGTGGAAAGGTTGGAGCCTCTCCATATTAAATTCTTTCAAAAACAGGATGCCTATGAAAAGGTAAGTGTCCGGATACTTTTAAACTGACGGTGCATATTTTCAGCTTCAAATTTCGTAACGGATAATTTCAATGGATGAAAGAATGAAGGAAGGATATTTGTCACGGCTCTCGAATTTCTAACTAAATGATTTACAGTAGCATTCAGTTTAATATAAATTAAATATTGTATTTTTTTTTAATTAATTAAAGGTTTTTTTTTTTTGATTGGAAGTTTAATGACCACCGTGAGCAACTCAAATGGGCTATAAGCAGTCGCCCGTCCCTAATTTAGGGTCACTGGTTCCAGGGAAGGGAGAGAGCTAGTGCCGTAAGACAAACACAACATCGATGCCTGTCCGGGATTCGAACCCGGACCCCTTACGGACGAATGATCAGAGGCCAACGCCTTAGACCACTGCGCCACCGGGGCGGCCGCCCGTCCCTAATTTAGGGTCACTGGTTCCAGGGAAGGGAGAGAGCCAGTGCCGTAAGACAAACACAACATCCATGCCTGACGGGATTCGAACACGGACCCCTTACGGACGAATGGTCATAGGCCAGCAAAATATTGTATAATAATTTTATAATTTTTATTTCTCTTGTCTACTTCAGTTGATACAACAAATTAAAAAACTACGCCTTTAAGTAGGCTTTGCTGTGAAATGTGTTTGGTTTATTGTAACATATGCTGCGTTTCTCGTTCCTAGAACTAGCGAAGAGTATATCCATGCGGATAATTAATGTTCAAATTCTCATTCTTAGAATTGTCGAAGAGTACATATATCCATGACGATAATTAATTTGGAAATCCTCATTCTTAGAATTGGGGAAGACCTCCATGAGGATAATTAATTTTCAAATTCTTAATCTTAGAATTGGCGAAGACTATATCCATGAGGAAAATTAATTTTCAAATTCTTATTCTTTGAAGTGACGACTAGTATATCAATGAGGATAATTAATTTTCAAATCCTCATTCTTAGATTTGGCGCAGAGTATGCACATGAGGATAATTTAACCCATATTAGGTATGTGCATGGCCTGAAAAATGCGGTCGTCTGTGACGAGTGATAAATTTTATTTGACGAGTAAAGGATTCAGAAGAGCAGTTTATATTCAATCGGCAATTACTTATATGTTATTATGCCGTTTGTTGAATACGTAAATCTATAAATTCCTTAACAAAGCATATTTTAATTCATAGACTGTCATGCGTGATTCTGCGCCATAATGGGTAACAGGTTCCTCCGGCGACAAAGAAATTGGACAGCGAAAGCCGTGAGGTAAAACATCCAGGGACGGTGCACTTAACAAGGAATATGACACAAGAAGCACCAAGCCGGGTAGAATGGTTTCCCCAAGCGCTACGTGAAAAGATAAGCAGCGTAAGAATCACATACTCTTCACGAGCTGGAGCTTAGCAAATTGCTGTCGTAGGTCAATGAGCAAACACGGTAATCCATGTTTCTGCGGAGCTGTTAGGAAGTTTTTAAAACATTGGAGGATTTTTTCATGATCTACCCTAGAGGGAGAAAACTGAGTTTGGGTATTACACAATGGTCAATTGTAGAAATTAGATTAATGATAAAATACTATTCCAGAGATTTGTATGCATTTTTTGCAAATCAAACTTTGAAACACGAAACAAAATCAACAGCCTTGCGGTGCTGTCGATTTTCAGCTGGGATGTGAGATATTGTACTGACTGGTGAGCCAGCATGACATTTTTCAAATCCTGGGTAAGTGTATCTATGAAAAGTGAAAAAGCGACACAGGCTGTTCAACTTAAATGTTAATGAAAAGTGAAAAAGGGACACAGGCTGTTCATCCAAAGAGTTAAGAAATTAATACCACATTTTGGAATACATTTGTTATGGTTTCGGAAAATATAACCAGCAGGCTGCATTTAAATCGCACTTTCCATATGGAAGCAGAAAATCGTTATATATGAACTGAATGTAAACTCACTCTGCGGTAACCCGCACACACACAATTCCAAGTGATTCATACGTTTATAATGCGAATGTATTGAAAAAGAACAAAAGTACTTTATTTCGAAAACTTCATCAATAACATGTATATGTCACGCAGAGTCTCAGTAACAAAAGAAGAGCCAGATATATGTTATGCTTCACTCCTTTTTGTGCTTAACGTAGAAAAAGGAAACGTTTAGAAAACGGGAGTGCCTCACAGCAAAGAAGAAGCTTTATTAAAAACCTAAACAACAGGAACTAGTGCTCTAAATTTCGGCAAAAGCTGATGTCAGTGTCTTAAAACTGCATCGCTGTGCAATATTTAAAAACATGTGTTAATGGAATCTTATTGAGTAAAGCACTAGCGACTGGGCATGAAGTCAGTGAAGCACTGGCGCCAGAGAACCAATTATAAATTAGAGAAATCTCCAATGCTGATGATACTGGATATATTCAGTTACTGCAATTTATACTCTTATTTAGGAGCATGAAAATCCAAATTAATCATAATTCAATTTGGCTAAGGTATACATGTCCAGAAGTAGATAAAAAAAGATGAAGATAAAATACGAAATTCGTCGCCGTGCAGTTTCAACGACATATTTAGAATGTCGTTGAAATGTAAGGAAGAATGTGATTAAGCGCATAGCTGAATGCAGTTGTAACGTAGTACACTGTTTAAATGTGTGTTTTCATAATATCACACATGCACATGTTTTTCCGGTAATGAGAGCGATAACTCTAAGAATACTTCTTTTTGACACCCATTATTTCTTTCATGATTTATCTGCTTCCCCTGGCAAACACGGGGTAAGATTCTTAACCTCCAGATTCGCTAAACATGAATGCCGGTTGCTTCGACTAGTGAATCCTGTGATGGGTAAATTCAAATTGATCGGAAACTTGAAACTTGGTCGTTCTGTGTGGTGTAGTGGTTAGCATACCCGGGCGTTTTCTGGGAGACGCGGGTTCGAGTCCCGCTCCAGGACGATGAAAATTTTCAAGTTTTCGGATATTATCTGACTTACCATCCTCGTCACATTTACGCCAATAATCGGATTGTCATTTTCAGAATTTGTATTACATGGCGTAATCCCGTATTTCTTTCATGATTCAGATAATTAATTTAGAATATTGTATTATTCGAAACTAATGTTCTTTTAAATGCAAGCATACATATTTATATACACTTAGTAGACAAAACAGTAGAGAGAAAAGTGTACCAAGCAGAACGTAGGTGAAAAATAGAAAGAGTCCCAAACAGAAGGTAGGTTAAAAAATAGGAAGACAACAATCCTTCGCAACAGTGTAAAGCAATCGATGAACATTAGTAAAAGTAATGGTCTGAAAGACTTTGATCGTAGATACGTTGTCGGCAGAAGGCCATTAGGTCATACTATCTCTCAAGTTACAAGAGACTCAGAGTTCCCGAGGGAAATAATATCAAAGGTGAACTGCGAGTATACCATTGATGACGTCCCAGCGCCAAGAGAGCAAGAGGAGGCCGACTACACCTCATTGATGACCGTTGTCGGCGTAGAGTATCCATGCTCGTTCAGACTGACTCCATGGCAACGGTTGCCCAAATTAAATTCAGGTTAAATGTCGGAGACCCAAGCAGCGTTAACTAGCGATCGTTCTCTAAAAGTTTGAACAACTTTCCTCTAAATATATTTTTACTAGCTCTTGTCAACTATACATCAAAAATATTACTAATTCTAGACCCCACAATGTTAGAAATTAGATTACTCAAAGTGACGTTTGAAGGGTCTTTTGCGGCTGAAGATCTTGTTAACCACAACACAGTTAACACTTAAAGTACATACATTTATATGGCTTTTGTTCTTATTCTTTTTGTCGTGGGGAGAAAGTTAACCGTGACCACCAACTTAAACTTTGACCTTCAGGAACACGGAAATGAGTGCACTGCACTTTCTTTCTTTGAAGTGTTTGGACGGTTTTTGTTCTACTCATTGGTTCAGTGGCTTCGGGAATGCTGCAGCGGGGCTTTGGATTTGTGCCATCCTTTTTGTTGAAAAAGAAAAGACACATAACCCAACCTGCATTCCCCTGATGAATAGCGTCGGGTATTTTCTTATTTTCCTATTTCCTTACGTTCGTTAAGTTTTGAGCCGTGTTTTTGGGTTTCGCATTAACGACGTCGTAAAGTTTGGTGTGTTCCACAACTTTGCTACTTCATTGAGAGTTTGGTTTTTATGTTACTGAACCTTATTGTGTTAGTTTATTGCATGTACGATCTTGTCACACAGTGTATTGTTAGGGTTTAAAGTGATATATATATATATATATATATATACACGATCGAGTCACATTATTGTGACCACCGGCTAATATCCAGAGTAACCGCCCTGTGTAACGCGGACAGCACCTAAACGGGCTGGAGGTGACGTAATAAGATGCTGGAAGGTATTCACAGGTATGTGGAGCCATGTTGACTGCAGTGCCTCTGATAGCTTCTGGAGGGCGCGTGGTAGAGGATCCATAGAGCGAACAACACAATCGATGCGGTCCCACAGTTGCTGAATTTGGTTTACGTCTGGAGAAATAGAAAGCCTGGAAAATGCTTTGAAGTCATCATCGTGCTCTTCCAACCACTCTCGGACATTTCTAGCTGTGTGACACGTCGTGTTGTCGTTTTGAAAGATCCCATCCTCCGCAGGAAAGACAATCAGCATGTATGGGTGTACGTGGTCTTAAAGGATGGATTCATAACTAATTCGACCCATAGTGCCTTCCACAGGCATGCGTGAACTCAGAGAATGCCACGAAAACATTCCTCAGAAAATAACGCTGGCCCACCAGCTTGTGTTCTTCCAGCAATAGTTGATGACTAATTGTGCTCCGATGTTTCTAGCCTTATACGCCAACGTCCATCCGTTTTATGAAGCAGAAAACGTGACTCATCGGAGAAGGCAATTCTTTGTCAATCTGCGGAGGTCCAATTTCGATGCTGCCGTGCACATGTAAGCCTTTTCTGCAGATGCATCTTCTTTATCATAGGTGCAGTGACCATCCGTGTGCATCGGAGCCCCATATCCAGCAGGGTTCACTGAACTGTCGTTTTAGACACACTTCCCGTAGCCCCTTGCTCGTGATATATGAAAATAGCATATCACTGATTTATGTTTGAAGCAAAAATTAATAGAAACATATTTTGCTATTAATTCCTTCCTTTTGTTCACACATATTTATCTTGAAACTGAATCAAGTCACTATGTTCAGTTATATGTGTAAGACAGACAAAATATATATTAGACTTTGTTTTCGGTTCTTACTGGGTTCATACCCAAAGTTACGGAAGAAAATATCGCCTTTCATTAGGCCCAATGATTCAAATATGAAAACCATTTAATTGAGGTATCAGATGACACGTTCTGCGTGTTGATTATAAGGTTCGGCACTCCACGTCATGTATATTTACCGTATCGCTTTATGTTTGAGCAATAAGCTAAAAATTTGGTCTTTTGCTCCCGCAAAACATTTTCGTATGCTGAAATGAGCTAGAGAAATTCCAGTTGCAACTCAAAATTAATCAAGCCAAATCAAACATATCTGGATTTACAGTCATTAAAATGTTTTATATCGAAATGTAAATTTCAAAACAAGCTCTAACGTACAGTCTTTCACGCACCTTGAACATAAGCTGCTCTCAGTCGGTAGTGTGGTCTTTACATGTACGTAAATTTCATCTTTGAAAAAATATTTTCTCATCAGTCGGAATTTAAAACTTCTGTGGAAGAACCAGGATATACAATCGTGTCTAATATCTAACCTGTTTCACAGATATGAAAAAAGACAGACACCCTTATTGAAAGACGATGTCTCTCCAAAGAAATAAAATTCATGGAACTAACTGAATCTTCCAAACCCCCATTCTTTGATGATTAGGCAAGTTCCTCGAAATAAGTAAAACCCTCTAGGGAATCTTATTTTTGATAAATAATCTCACACTTTTCTTGGTACAAAGTCTCTTTTCAGGCATTTATTGTTACCGGAAAAGTATAGTAATTTTAAAGTAGCTGAAAATGACCCACGGGCGGCGTAATTATTCAGAAAATTGTGTCGTTCACGTAATTATGAGTTCTGTTTCTTTTGTGTGACCCAAAATATCATCAAATCAAAAAGCAAATACACTGGCGGAAAGTGAAAAAGAACACCAAGAAAGAATTAACGGACTATCATGAAATTTTCATATGTTAATGGGGTCGAGTTTACGTAGGTGTGATGTTAATTTCGGGACCAACCGGTGAGCGCTTACGCCACAGCATGGCATCATATGAAAATTATCGTCGGTGGTATTTAAGGAGTACGGCGAAGTGAATATAATCAGTCGTCGGCGTACGGACACGTACGAAGACCCTGAAGAAGCTGCAATGCCTGGCCATGGAAGACGTGTACGATTTGAGCAGTTATCGGACTTTGAGCGAGGTCGGCTAGTCGGACTCCGCGAGGCCGGGTGGTCGTATCGTCGTATTGCGGAGCGAATTGGACGTAAAGTATCGGAGGTGGTACGATGGTGGCGTAGATGGTCCGAGGAACATTCCCACACGAGAAGCAGTGGAACCGGGAGTCACAGACGGACTGATGAGCGGACCGATCGACGCATAAGAAGAGCGGCGTTGTCAAGCAGAACATCCACTGCTAAGCAAATCCGAGCTGCCGTTGCACCTGTGGTGACTGTGCGAACAATACGCAACTGTCTACTGGATGCAGGACTACGTGCACATGTGCCTCTGGCATGTGTACCTCTGACTCCAGCCCACCGTCTGGAACGGCTGCAGTGGTGTCGCCAACATCTGCACTGGAGAACGCAATGGCGATCTGTCGTGTTCAGCGATGAAAGCAGATTCTGCTTGGGAGCCTCCGATGGCCGTATGCTTGTTCGCAAATGCACAGGGGAGTGTCTCCACCCTTCTTGCATCCGCCAGCGACACACAGGGCCTACATCAAGTCTCCTGTTGTGAGGAACGATTAGATATCACTCCCGTACACAACTAGTGTTTGTACCGGGTACGTTAAACAGCACCTACTACATCAACAACATCATTCAGCCCTTTGTTTATGTCATTTGTAAGGTCGGTCCATCGTGTTGTTTTCCAGCCAGATAACGCACGCCCACACACAGCACGTGCAACGCAACATGCACTTCACAGGTGTGAGACAACTTCCATGGCCTGCACGTTCATCGGATTTGTCCCCCATTGAGCACGTGTGGGATTTTATGGGACAACGACTTATCCAGTCTCCACGGTCTGCCACGATCATCCCCGATTAACGCGTCCACGTTGAGGATGCTTGGAACTCAATACCCAAACTTATATCGAACATCTGTACGAAAGACTCCATGCCAGAATTTCACAGTGTGACGCAGTTCATGGCGGTTAAACCTCGTACTAACCATGTTACATGGAAATATTATTTTTCAGTTTATCAGCAAATACAGATGTATTTTGCCATAATATTTTGATCACGTTATCCTCTGTATTCCGTTATTATGCTGTATAAATGTCGTTGGTATCAGAGGTCTCATTCTTGGTGTTCTGTTTTCACTTTCCGCCAGTGTACAATTCCGGAACGCATCACTTCCTCATTTTTCTTTTATCTCATTATTTTTCATAATAAAGGCATGATCATTATTAATTTCACTAGTAAAGCATTTTGCAAGGGTTTTACTAGTAAAATTAATAATGATCATGCCTTTATTATGAAAAAAAAAAAGTTTTACTAGTGAAAAGCATTTGCAAGTTCCGCCCCGACCGGGTGACCGAGCTGTAGAAAGTGGTGGACTTGAATTATTCGTCAGAGATTCGTCGATTTTCAAATATCAAGTGAAGCATAAATGCTGGTTGTTTGTCAGCACCGACTCTCTCTCTCTTCGTTGAAAGCAGTGGCCTTAAGCTGGGAACGAAGCACTCTACTTTAGTTCCCCAAACAAAAAACTAACGAATTAGACTGAGAAACATAGATTTTTGCAGTAGATCGCGAGAGCTGAAAAAAGAGTTGGGTGAATTATATTTTTCCAAAAGACAAGAAAGACAACTGTAAATACCGTAGCGCCATAAGAATTTCCTACGAAGAACGTCAAGGCAGTGTAGTCTTCCTGAAAGCATATACCTACAGCATGCTTTTGTTGACACATTATTCGCTTGTAAATTTTCTTGCGGAGAAAGTAATAGTGAATTCGCAGTATCGCACTGCCTACACAAAAGAGTGTCATTGACCAGCATAATCAAGAAGTGGTCGCATAACTATAGGAAGTGATGATCCCATATAAAGTGTAACATGATTTTTGATGATTTTGTACTTGATACTATTCAGCACTTTGAATAGTATCAATATTCTTGCTACGTTTTACAATGCGGCAGATTTGTGATTTCCCACTTTCTGTACGAATCATGGATATTCTCATTTAACCTGTGTCTTTTGCTTATTTCTGTGCTATCTAAACACGGACTAATTTTGAAAAATCAATTATAAGTATGCAAAATTATGACTGAAAATCCCATGAACATACTCAATTATGACTGAAAATCTCATGAGCATACTCCATTGAAATTAAGAGCAGTACAGGCTATATTGCGTTAACCTCAAAGTAAAGATAGTGCTTAGAACCTACAGGAAGGTTTCGGAAGATTTGTTTGCTCTGCACCTGAGTCATGCAAAAAGAAAATTAATGTTCTTTAATGACTAACTAGTCTTTATCAAGAACGTACCGGAAATAACATAAATGGCCCAGAACTTAAACAGTGCGTATTTTACTACTCCAATATTTATTAACAAATAATTGGACACCCCGGCAATCGACGATATCTGTGGTCCTGATGCACGTCACGGCCGCCGCCGTTAAATATCGTGTGGGAAACAACAACGCAACCAGTCGCATGCAAGATGCCACGCAGTTCGGAGCTCTCTGATTTCGAGAAAGTTGTAATCGTCGGGTATCACAGAAATGGCCGATTCATACGTGACATATCCAGCGAGTTGCAGTACCCAAAATCGACAGTGGCCTACGTGATTGGCAAGTGGAAGATGAGAGGTGACTGTCGGAATGTGCCCCGACACGGCAGACCGACAAAACTGGGAGTTAGAGACCGACGGGTGCTGGCCAGAGAAATTTGGAAGAACCACACCAAATCGATGGGCGACATCCCCGACGAGTTTCGACAGGCATCCGGGAGTGTTCTTTCGATGAATACCATCCGTACGAAAGCCCATATGCTCGATTATCATGGACGTGCTGCCGCCTACAAGCCTTTGATCATCAAGTCCAATAGCGCTGCTCTGCTAACGTGGTGCAAAGAACGTCGACAGTGGACCGCTGAACAGTGGAAACAGGTTTCTGGAGCGACGAATCAAGGTTCACCCTCTACCGTTCTGATGGCAGAGTGTGGGGTTGGCGTCTGCCTGGAGAACGCCTCCGGCAGGAATGTATTGTGCCAATGAGTTATCGCTATTTTTAAATCAACTGTAACAAATCAATGTACCATTTTTGTTTTGAGGAGATGGGTGGATGAAATTGGTGACACTGAAATTTTTAACGCATTGGCAGTAAAAATGTAGCAATGTTTATCTTACTGGTTGCGATGTCTGCTTTTGCGGAGATGAACCTGAAAGTGCAAAAAGGAATTATGGTTGCATGTGTAAAGCATGTGTTATACTAAGCACAGTAATATTGTACGCGTCCTTTCTTTGCGCCACAATAAGAACCAGGAACGTTTCCACCTTCAGGCTAGGCTGAGGTCGATACAAGTTCTAAGGAAACAGGTAATAAACAACCCCTTACTCAATGAAATTTTTCTGCCACGCAAGGAATTTAGGTTTTATTTTTTTTATGATAAATGGGAAAGGTAAGCACCTTTTCAAACTGCTATAAACAGTATACAACAATTTTAATTAGTTATCCTGATGGAAAATTATTCAAGTAGAGGGCTGTTTAGAATAATTGGTTTAGAGTCAAACAAAATAATTTACAGGTTTTTTTCAGCCTTTACGTGTAAATCACAACCCTGAATATTTTAACTTTCTACACTAAGCAGATAACTGCATTCCACACACAATTTTACAATGAATTTTAACAAGGTGAGCTGATATGGATAATGCTGCATAAATATACACATGCCAAAATTATTATTGAATTTTGCTGGGCATCACTGAAGTTTACTACCTTTCCGTGAGTGCACTCATTACATCACTTCTATAATTTATAACAAATTCAGCATGTAAGACTAAACCAGTGTTAAATAAGAATTTAAACTCTCTATGAACTCATTTTTGCCGATGAATCCAGAAAGCCCTGGGATTCAAAACGTAAGGTGAATTTTGCTGAAGTACACTTGTGCTACCCTATCTATTCCCAAATCTTGATTAAAGTATGTACACTTCTTCTACATTTTTAGATATCATCATCATCATCACTGTCAACCATTATCAATCCACTGCTGGACGAAGGTCTCCCCAAGTTTCCTCCACAACGGTCTGTCTTGTGCCAGCATCCTCCATGTCACCCCTGCATACTTTCGAATTTCATCCACCCATCTCCCATGTGGTCTTCTTCTGGGTCTTTTCCTGTCCCTTGGAATCCAATCTAGAATTTCGGCTGTCCATCGATGATCTGTCCTTCTGGCAGTATGTCCAGCCCATTGCCATTTCAGGGATTTAACTCTGATCATGACGTCTTCCACTCTTGTCATTTTTCGGATCCATGAGTTCCTCTTCTTATCTTTCCTGGTTACACCAAGTATGCACCTCTCCATGCTACTTTGAGTTGTCTGCAGCCTTTGTATGTCTCTTTTAGTTAAGGTCCACGTCTCTGCACCATACGTAAGTACTGGAAGGATGCATTGATCAAACACTTTTCTTTTAAGACATAATGGCATATTGCTCTTGAAAATTATGCTGTTTCTTCCAAAAGCTCTCCAGGCTAGTTTTGTACGCCGATTAATTTCTTCATCAATGTGACCCTCACTTGATATCTGCTGTCCAAGATAAACGTACGTGTCTGTTATCTCCAGCTTTTCTCCATCAATCGATAAATCTTCATTTCTTGTAAAAGCATTGAACATCACTTTTGTCTTCTGAAAGTTCATTTTTAATCCCACTTCTTTACTCTTGTCAGCAAGTTCCTGGATCTGACTCTGCAGCTCTGATGGGGTAGTTGCAAAAATGACTACGTCATCAGCAAAACGAAGGTGGGTTAGATAATCTCCATTAATCTTTATCCCCTTGTTTTCCCAGATCAGCGACTGAAAAACACCTTCCAATGTGGCATTAAAGAGCTTCGGAGATATGGTGTCACCTTGTCTCACTCCCTTTCCAATTTTTATGTGTGTTGTATTTTCAAACAGTCGAATCTTTGCACTTGCATTTTCATAGATGTTATTAATAATATTAATGTATGCATTTTCAATACAGCAGGTTTTCAGAGCCATTGTAACTGCTGATGGTTTCACCGAATCAAAGGCTTTTTCATAATCGATAAAAGCCATGCACAATGGAAGTTGATATTCCCTCGCTCTTTCAATTAGTTCTCTCAGTACGTGGATATGATCTATTGTGCTGTAGCCACTCCTGAATTTAGCTTGTTCTCTCGGTTGAGCCATGTCCAGTGTTACCTTCAAGCGGTGTGAAAGAACTTTAGTGAAGATTTTATAAACTACTGATAGGAGGCTGATAGGTCTGTAGTTTCCGAGATCCTCAATGTCACCTTTCTTATGTAGCAGGATCATTGTAGCGGTGTTCCAATCCTCAGGAATCTTTCCTTCATTAAGGCATCGAGTGAAAATTTGG
Organism: Macrothele yani; assembly: GCA_039090855.1. NCBI lineage: Eukaryota > Metazoa > Arthropoda > Arachnida > Araneae > Macrothelidae > Macrothele > Macrothele yani. The sequence goes on from CM077033.1 coordinate 53,145,860, forward strand.
GCGAGTATTGTTTCGATTTCTCCACTTGCTTCTTGTATGATGTCTACAGTAATTCCATCGTCTCCTGGAGCTTTTCCCCGCTTCATGTTCTTGATTGCATGTGCAAATTCTGCTGGAAGGACTGGAGGCACTCTGGTACTGGTATCTTTCATGATGTCTGGAGTGCATGTATCATCCCTTTCATATAATTTGGAGTAGAAATCTTTCACTCTTGTCAAAATTTCGCCTCTATTTCTTGTTACAGAACCATCTTCTTTTCTCAGTGCCATAATCTGTTTTCTTCCCTTACTGAGATGTCCCTTTGCTATCTTTAGGCTTTGGTTGTTTTCAATTGCTTTCCTCACTAGTTCACAGTTGAATTTTCTTACGTCTTCAGTGATACTTTTTTTACTGTCTTGCATAGCTCTATATATTCCACTTTGGAAGTCACATCTTCTTTAGTTGTCCTCATCTCTCTTCTTTTTTGCATCAACATTTTCGTTTTTCCTGATAACTTGTTTACATGCAACTTGTTCTTAGACTCAGCTAATTTTGTTGCCGTTTCCATAAGAGCTTTGGTTACTTTTCTGTTAACTTCAGAGATGACCACTTCTTCCGATGTTAGGCCTTCTAAAGCAGAGAACCTGTTCTTCAGTTCCAACTTGAAGGTATTATGGTGTTTTTTAAGGTTGGTTATGTCAATAGATTTTGTTTGTCTTATGAGCTTGCCATGTTCAAGTTTAGTGTTGAGGTGCATCTTGCATCTCACCAATCTATGGTCACTACCTGTGTTGAACTTGTTTAGCACACTGCAGGCTTCTATGACGAATGTTTTGTTACACATAATAAAATCAATTTCACTTGTCGTCCCATTTGGATGTCTCCATGTCCATTTGCTGTGTGGCTTTTTCTTGAAGAAGGAGTTCAAGATGAAAAACCCTTCTGCCTCTGCAAACTCAACGAGAGTATTTCCACGCTGGTTTCTGTTGCCGTGACCGAATTTACATACTGAAGTTTCATTCTGTTGCCGTTGCCCTATTTTTGCATTGAAATCTCCCATAATTATTATCAAGTGCTGCTTACCTTTATTATTTAGATGACAAATTTCCTCATAAAATTCTTCAATTTCTTCTTTAGGATGACTTGTGGTGGGTGTATAAGTTTGAATAATCTGAGCCTGGTATCTTTTCGAGAGTTGGATAACAAGTCGTGCAGCTCTGTCAGAGGAACTTTCAACTTCTACAACTTTATCCTTCAGTTTCTTGTTTATTATAAATCCAACACCACTAGTTCTGCCAGTATCTGTCCCACGATAGTAGAAGAGATGTCCACTTTTCAGTTCGATGAGATCTTCTGCTTTTCTCCTTACCTCACTTAGCCCCACGATGTCCCACTTGATACTTTGTAGTTCCTCTTCCAATTCAAGAAGCCTTGAATCAGAAGATAGGGAGCGTCCATTATACGTAGCCAAGGTCAGCATAAGATGGCAGCCTAGTCTGGTCCTCCGGGGATTATTAGCACCCTCTGCCTTCATGTCGCACTGGCCGCTGCCTTGGCCAGGTACATTCCAGCTGCCGGAGACTGAGGGCCAAGATTTAAGTTGTGGAATCATTTTGGAGGTTTGGCCATAACTCACCACGCTGGCCAAGCGGGTTGGTGAGTGTGGGATAGAATTTCCTCTAATCCCGATGGTATAGTTATACCGCTATTGTCGGTCGTCAGAGCGCCTTTAGTGGGAACAGGATGCACCACGAGAAGGCGGGGTTGACATTAGTCAAGGAGAGGCTGTGATGTTACCCATCACCTGACCTTACATCCCTTTTAGATATATATATATATACATCTCACGAGGGATGTAAGGTCAGGTGATGCGTAACATCACAGCCTTTCCTTGGCAAATGGCAACCCCGCCTTCTCGTGGTGCATCCTGTTCCCACTAAAGTGGCTAAGACGACCGCCAATAGCGGTATAACTATATCATCGGGATTTTGAGGAAATGCTATCCCACACTCACCAACCCGCTTGGCCAACGTGGTGAGTTATGGCCAAACCCCCCAAAGTGATTCCACAACTTAAATCTGGGCCCTCAGTCTCCGGCAGCTGGAATGTACCTGGCCAAGGAAGCGGCCAGTGCGACATGAAGGCAGAGGGTGCTATGAATCCCCGGAAGACCGGACTTCGCTGCCATCTGATGCTGACCTTGGCTACGTATAATATACACTCCTATCTTCTGGTTCAAGGCTTCTTGAATTGGAATACGAACAACAAAGGATCAAATGGGACATCGTCGTGCTAAGTGAGGTAAGGAGAAAAGGAGAAGATCTAATTGAACTGAAAAGTGGACATCTCTTCTACTATCGTGGATCAGATACTGGCAGAACTAGTGGTGTTGGATTTATAATAAACAAGAAACTAAAGGATAGAGTTGTAGAAGTTGAAAGTTCCTCTGACAGAGCTGCACGACCTCGTTATCCAACTCTCGAAAAGATACCAGGCTCTGATTATCCAACTTACGCACCAACCACAAGTCATTCTGAAGAAGAAATTGAAGAATTTTATGAGGAAATTCGTCATCTAAATAATAAAGGTAAGCAGCACTTGAAGATAATTATGGGAGATTTCAATGCAAAAATAGGACAACGGCAACAGAATAAAACTTCAGTAGGTAAATTCGGTCACGGCAACAGAAACCAGCGTGGAAATACTCTCGTTGAGTTTGCAGAGGCAGAAGGGTTTTTCATCTTGAACTCCTTTTTCAAGAAAAAGCCACACAGGAAATGGACATGGAGGCATCCAAATGGGACGACAAGTGAAATTGATTTTATTATGTGTAACAAAAAATTCGTCATAGAATACTGCAGTGTGCTAAACAAGTTCAACACAGGTAGTGACCATAAATTGGTGAGATGTAAGATGCACCTTAACACCAAACTTGAACGTGGCCAGCTCATAATACAAACAAAATCTATTGACATAACGAACATTAAAAAACGCCATAATACCTTCAAGTTGGAACTGAAGAACAGATTATCTGCTTTCGAAGGCCTAACGTCCGAAGAAATGGATATTTCTAAAGTTAACAGAAAAGTAACCAAAGCTCTTATGGAAACAGCAACAAAATTAGCTGGGTCTAAGAATAAGTTGCATGTGAACAAATTATCGGGAAAAACTAAAATGTTGTTGCAAAAAAGAAGAGAGATGAGGACAACTAAAGAAGATGTGACTTCCAAAGTGGAATATATAGAGCTATGCAAGACAGTAAGAAAAAGTATCACTGAAGACGTAAGAAAATTCAACTTTGAACTAGTGAGGAAAGCAATTGAAAACAACCAAAGCCTAAAGATAGTAAAGGGAAATCTCAGTAAGGGAAGAAAACAGATAATGGCACTGAGAAAAGAAGATGGTTCTGTAACACGAAATAGAGGCGAAATTTGGACAAGAGTGAAAGATTTCTACTCCAAATAATATGAAAGGGATGATACATGTACTTCAGACATCATGAAAGGCACCAGTACCAGAGTGCCTCCAGTCCTTCCAGCAGAATTTGCACATGCAATCAAGAACATGAAGCGGGGAAAAGCTCCAGGAGAAGATGGAATTACTGTAGACATCATACAAGAAGCAAGTGGAGACAACCACCGTGAGCAACTCAATGGGCTATAAGCTGTCGCCCGTCCTAATTTAGGGTCACTGGTTCCAGTGAAGGGAGAGAGCCAGTGCCGTAAGGCAAACACAACATCCATGCCTGACCGGGATTCGAACCCGGACCCTTCACGGACGAATGATCAGAGGCCAGCGCCTTAGACCACTGCGCCACCGGGGCGGCATCAATGTTTTTAGATCACCAATCGGGTGCTCTTACATAAGCATTAATGAACTTAAAGTCCGCCATGAAAACTGACTCCAGATCGTTATACCCCTTCAATATATAATATATTTAAAGGTAGACCGCTCGTATCCATGTTATCCATGGTTTTGTGCTATTGATGCCATAATATCCACCTTTAGCGGCGTGTATTAAACCGAAAACATAACTCATCGGACCAGAGAATCTTTTCCAATCTTTAAGTATTGAGTTTCAGTGCTGCTCCTCTTCTTGCAGACAAATTTGCCTGCTCTTAGCTAATAGAATTCGCACACGACAGAATATTTGCTGTGGTTGCCAATTTGCGCAATGTACGACGAGCAGTGTGTGGTAATATTCTCCTCTTAGTACCACAGTTATTCTGTGACGTCATATGACGTAAGGTGCCACATCTACAATCGTTTCTAGCCGCCCTTCCCTCATTTCTCGAGCTGTCATTTTCCCGAAAAGGAAACCCGCTGACGAGTGGTCTTGTCTTTGTGAACCATTTGAATTTCCTCCGTACAGTTGCTCTTGAATAGCTTAGGTTTCCCCTTTCTTCAACGCTTACACCTGTTTTTTCCCATAATGGCCACAATCATGCCTCTTTCAGAGTCGCTTAAAACATGACTGTTTCACCAACTTCTGCTGTTGAGAGCTTGCACATATTCGAATTCTTTGAAGTGATCCGTTAATAAATCATTCTCAATTTCATAATTCTGCATGTAAGTGAGGAAGGCAACAATTCGACCGTATTGGAAATCAAATCTTCTTATCACTTCTAGATAAGCCCTATTATTTATATTTTCGGCATTTACTAGAATATTTGGATGAAATATATTATTTATTTTGCAGTAGTTAAACATTATTGGTCTTATGTTCCGAAGAACAGAATTCTTCGCGTTTTTAAATGCATTTTTATGATATACACTTTACGATGCCGCTTATCAGAAAAGCGTAAAAGTCGAAGCGGAACTTGTTTTTTATGGACTTAACTGATAATACTGCTACGTGGTACGTCTAGTGTAATTTTATGGTAATCTTCTAATAATGAGGCACTGAAATTTCTGAATTCATTTAAAATGAAAAGTAATATGCCAGCGTCAGCACAACAGAATCTGAGTGTAATCACTCCCCATCGTCGAATGTAAAACTCGATGGAAATAAACTGAATTGAAATTACTGTCACCAAATATACCGTTTCTTCCGCATTGGTAAAATAACATGCTATCATCTTATTTCCGCCTATGCCATGCTACACTTTTTAGAACGACGGCTAGGAGCTGCACGCAAATTTGCGCAGCAGAAGCGACCTTTCTTTATCAAAGGAACCCGATTAGGAATGTACTATAAGAAGTGTGAATTCCGCCCTGTCGATGCAGCGGTGTCTTGTCTGTGTAAATAAAACTGAAGAGACAGGTCTAGTAACTGATGTTCCTTCATTGTTATTGCCCTTTTGTTTGTAAATTGGAAAGTTATCTTAGACTTCCAACAATTCGGAACAGTGCCGGATTTAAGGATTTTGAGGCGCTAGGCCAAATTTTTGATGCGGCCCCATACATCCGGCCACTCATATTTGGATTTGCTCCTATAAAATGTTCTAATAAACTTGTCTTTAAATTAAGAATATAATAATTGGTATTATACTTTTATTGTTAAATAAGTATTATTTAAATAAAAGTTATTGTGATTTAACTTGTTATTAAATTAAAGGTTATAAAAAATACATTTCTAAACATAAACAAAGAGGTTCATGCTTATCCAGGAACAACACTTTACTTTTTGAAACCTTAGCCATTTTCAGACATATGCCTAAAAGTGTCTTTATTCTCTCCTCGGACACTGTATCTAGACTTGAAGAAGTCGACAGCCTAAGAGATCTGGCCTCTTCCGTCGGCTACAGTGTGCAAGAGATTTCTACAACCCGTATAGATGACATACCAAACCTTCTCTGCAATACATTGGGGCTTGCGCTTATGTACCCGGCCTGACCTACTTCTTGCAGAACACCTTAGAGAAACTCGGGCTTAACTTTGGGATACGCTCACCGAGATCGATTTCACGCCCCTGCTATCATCCCGGAACTCCTAAACCTCTCTGACTGATGCGGTAGTGTACTTGATGATACCACCAAGAATTACGTCGGAATGACAAAACGCTATTTCGCTCTTCGACTTGTCGAACACAAGCGGGACGTCTCGCACGGAAGATTGACAACCGTCTTATCCAGGGAAGTGGTTACCTATACCGCCATCCCGAACTGGGACTAGATAAAGCGAATTGCGCTTTATACTACCGCCAGGAGCACTACCATCAGAGAAACCATGGAGAATTTGACTATCCCGGTGATTTGCAACGATGACGTCTCACTTGAGCTTCCCCAAATATGGCGCACATTTCTTCACGCTTAGCACGCTTCTGTTGAAATCTCTCGTTGTCGCATGCACCCGACGCAGCATATCACATTCTTAAATTATGTTCATGTTTATTTTAAGATTTTCTATTGTTTATTCCTCTTGCCTTGCCTAACCACGATCAAGTCTGAAGCAGGCACCCGTTGGTGTTGAAAGCTTACGCTTTATTAATAATATTTATACGTCAATAAACGGGTATTTTATTTCCTTTTCATACTAAACAATAGTATTTCTTGTTTTGATTCATTACACTTATACGCTGACACTCACTACGCAGATAAGAACTGTCAACAAGCCAAGCGCTGCTATTTTGATTGTTGTTGTGGCAGTGGTGCCACGGCCAAGGGGTTGGGGTAGGGAGTGACGACGCCGGCAAAGTACGCGCAGGATTGTTGATCGTTTGCTCTCTACTCCTCTCCTGAACATGTCACTCTGTCAGACGTCGTACGAACACCGGCGTGCTCGCAATAGAGCAATTATTAAGATTTTATTTCTTTAGTTATCATTGTAGATAAAATAAAAAATGCCACTACTTTATTTTATTCAAGGAAATTAAAATAACGGTACCTCCCTTTTTTATGGTTTTCTATTCTATTTTCTCCGTTTTTCTGGATTCTGAACCTGCGGCCCCCAAGCTGCGGCCTAATTGGTCCAGTGGTAAATCCGCCGCTGATTCGGAAGGTATAGAGAAAATATTACGTAGCTTCTTTGAAGACAAAAGTTATTTTTCACTCTTAGAAAAGCAAGACTTACAGTAGGCATACTTGCAAGTCCTACTTTGCGCATGCCTACAGTAGACATTACACGTTTTCTCGAGGACGAGATGTAATCAGCTACATTCGTTGTTCAGATATGAAAGTAGGAGCAAATCACTTCGTGGACCGAAATATTTCGAGCATTCTGAATAAAGATTTATTCAAGGCTGAACTGCATCGTACCAGGCTGTAATATTAAACAAAAGAAGCGAGGACAGAAAATTGTGATTGGACGCAGCGCCATCTTTTGACGTTGTTAGCATACGAAAATCACAAGAGACACTGTTAAACAATTACTGACTTGGATTATTGTGAGATTAAGATTTGTCCTGAATTGTAGCTTCATCATCTTATCGTAAAGGGACGTGAGCGCCAACGTGTTGTTTACGTAAGCGTAAAAGCGCTTGTATTTGTATAATGATAATAACAGGAACACATGTATTACTAAATAAACAAAGATTGTTAAATGTCTTGGAAAATGATCAGAAAAACAGAACGACTATTAGATTTGATTTTCGCGAACGCTGTTCCTCTTGTATGAAGAGAAATACATGAAAATGGACAATAAATTCCAGTAAGCCTCCATTTGGAACACCCTCACTTATATACAGTTAATGTTATCAAAAGTGTGCAACGTGCTTACACAAGTATATTTTAATTTAGTTATTTATTATATTCGACAAAAGTATTATAAATCAATCTCTATTTTTACTTTCGAAAAATGTACAAGTGTATGATATTTGCTGGGTGAGTAAAGTACCTAAAGAAATGAAGAAAGTTGGGTGTAACAGATTAGTTTAAACCAAGATTAATTTGTTCTACAGAGCAGTAAATGACACGCTGTCCCTTAGGAAAGTAAAGAAGATATTCTACGGCAATGTAATTTTTATGACCGATTTGCTTGATGCAAAGACCAGTAAAAGGGTCAATTCAAGACACGATATTAAAAAACTAGGCGTACTGCCACAACGGCAGGGTCATAATTTGGAAGAGGTGATGGACATCCACCAGGTGTATTTTCAAAAACGGGGAACGAATCCATGTAAACTTCTTATTAATTTTTGTACAACGGAGCTCACCGCATCCACAAAACGACCAACGACATGCATGTAGACTGCCAAGCCAGATCTGCTAATCGCTCTTAGATTGAATCAATGGCTGGCATAACAAGAACTGCAGCACCCCTATTTCCAACATCTTGAACATTTCCAATAGGTTACATCATTCCTCATGCTTATTTTAAGAAAATACTGAACGCTATAGTAGTTCTTATCCAGAATTTAAAAATTCCTGTTTGCTTTCGAGTTAAATTCTGTACACGAATATATTCAATTCTCGTTATCATTTTAAAAGTAATGTTTGTACAACACCTAAAAACAGGTAATGTGAGCGCTCTATAGCGTTTGTAACACACGGTGTTCTTGAACTGAGCTGGGTTTTTGTTCAATACTCCTACCGGATGGGACCTAATAATGATTTATCTTTCCAAATACCTCCGGTACTCTGCTGTGGGTACCGTAATTCCAAATACCTCCGGTACTCTGCTGTGAGTACCGTAATAGTGGTCTGTATATGTACACATGGCTCTAAGATGTACAATGGGAAATTATCAAGAAAATTATAAGATTTCGCCGGGTTCTAATTTAGAGTTTGATTAAAAGATCAGTGCACATTTTATGGTTCGAAGGAAAAGAAACACACATGTTAGCAACCACCTGAGCTATCAACGCGAACATATTTGAAAACATGTGTTCTCATAAGCGTTCAAATAAGCGGAAAGCTAATGTTGAAATGTGTGTTGAGTTGCGAATAAAGTGTATGATAGCAGTTACCAAAACTCTCAACTATAAGAACAGATATAAATATTTGAATGAAAATATGATTTTTAGCTGAAAGTGAAAAATATGAATGACCACTAGCTTACCGCTTATTGGGACACTTATAAGAACACATGTTTTCAAATATGTTCGCGTTGGTAGCTCAAGTGGTTGCTAACATGCGCGTTTCTTTTTCCTTTGAAGCATAAAATCTGCGCTGATCTTTTACCCCAACTGTAAACCGTTGTAGTTCCACTTCAGAAAATTCGCAAAATTTATGAAAATAGAACAATCAATATTGATTAAAATCTAGAGCGCGCGTTTTATTCATATATTATTATTAAATATAAACTTTTAAAAATAATAAGACAACTTTAGTTTAATAGAACTTTATTAGCATAAATGTCTTTAAGAAATGATGAAGTACAGGTTTTTCTTCATTGATTTACAAGGTTTACAAGTACCTGTGAATATTTTTTCTGAACAACCAATTTGAGCTAGCAGTGTTCCAAATAAGCTCTCCGTTTAAAGTATGCAATTTACAAATTACACCGCATCCACTTGAAACTTTATTTACAGTATGCATAAAGGCAAATAAAAGTAAAGAACGTTTGTTGGTTTTTGTTTTTTGCAGTCAAAACAAAACAAATAAATAGTATTTTTTTTTATTTTACAATATTCAAGAGGTGCTGCAGCGCTTTCCATGGTCTTTTGGAAGATCATCAGCACAAACGTTCAAAATTAATCCAATCCCTTGTTGAACATGTTTCCTAAATCAATACTTATGTGCAACTATTAAGAAATTGAAGTAATAATGGTTTTAAGAGAAATAGACACGTCTCCTCTACTGTTCATGTAAGCAAATGAGTCGGTGTTTACATTAGACGAATGTTATCTGGAACGTCACTCAGTTATCAGTACTAATAATTTTAGTGCAACTTTTTATCAGTGATATAAAAGTTAGGAAATGGAGAAATAAAGTTAGGATTCCATTGCTTCCCTCTTTATTCAGAAATTCTGATTTTTCTCACCGTGGTCCGATAAAATAATTTGAAATTGGTTATCACTAAAGAAGCTTAACGATTTCTAGCATTACCCGGGTGTAGGTAAGTTACTGAAAGATCAGGACTGAATATTTAATAAAACAGACGCGGATTTCGAATCAATCTAAGAATTAAAAATATATTGTATTAATTTCTTGACTCATGGCTCTAAACGCAGACATCCCATTTAAAAATTGAATTGTTATAAAAAGAATACAGTTTTACAAAAGAAATTATGCATTATCAATATTTCCAAAATATACCTGTTTTAGTTTTGGAGGAAGAACACTAATTCTAAGATTTGAGGAAGTTAGAGAGAAATGTCGTGCGACATTATTTGTGGTTACACTTTAAATTTTTGTTTTACTTTAGTCGTTAAATGTCGCCTTTACAAAAACTCCGAGAAGCAGGAAATCGAAATATTAATTCTAAATCAGTCCTGAGACGAAATTTGCGGTGACAAATGCAAATTCGAATCGACTTCGAATATGTCGCTGCAGTTCATCTCAGACGCGTTTTATGGTATTAAGATCTCGACTCTGAGCAAGGTATCTTAAACATTCCACCTCATTTTCAAGAAACTCTTCATACACAAGCAGTGCAGTGCGGCAGGGAGATCGATTGTTTTAGGAGAGACAACCTTTACTTCCCTAATACTACCATATTATAGGAAGGATAGAATTATCAAGAACGTAGAGGTACACTTCAAAAGCCATGGGTTGTGGTAAAATAACCAACGGGTGGCATCCTATTTAGGAAAAACGCACCATGACGGAGCCTCAGCTAAAATTTAGCTGTTGGAAGGATATAGTCCGACAAAATCGTTCGCCGAGCTGTCGCTAAATTCAGACACCCGCATCAAACTGAAACCTACTTATTTCCACACTAATAATCTTATTATTATTTAAAAAAATTGGGGGGGGAGGGACATGGAAGTAAAAAACTAGGCAGAAATTTTTCATTCTAATATTTGCATCGTATATTTTATGTTTTAACTATTTGAAATATATGCATGTATGTATATTAATTTCATATTACCTTATATTTCACTGAAACACTCTTAGAGTTTGAAGCCCGTAGGTGATTGGACGTTCGTCTCTTCAGTAGTCTCGTTGCTTCGTCTTGTAGCCGTTCGTCTCTTCAGTAGTCTCTGTTGCTTCGTCTTGTAGCCGTTCGTAATCGTTGCTCAAAAAGACGTACCTCTGTTTTCAGGGCAGTTTCGATGCTTCGTCTTAAGAGTTGTTCAGAAAGTCGAGTCTCTCTTTCCTCAACAGTTTCGTTGTTTCCTCAAACAACTTGTTGAGTTTTGTCCGCTTCACTCGCTTATGATATTTCCTCATCCGATTGCGCGGTTCATGATAGTGTTTGGCGTTTTCAGTTGATTCTTGTTTGAATAAAAATTGGTCTCATCCTTTTAGGCATTGCTGTCACCCTTATTTGTCGTGTTTTGAGCAACGAAATGGACAGGGCTTACGGAATCTGTGAAATCAAACGGACCAAAAACGTTATCAAGAAAACATTCAATTTTTACTCTATGCTGATGTGGTTCAGCTTATAATGTTTGACCTAGAAATTCCAGAAACTAATGCTTGACCTAAAAATTATAGCTTTAATAAACTGTGCAAATTTCATGATGGCAGAGCTCGGTGTTCGGGAGTTGTTTACTCCGTGTTGAGGATACGCAACGTTAGAACATTTTTCTAACAATAAGAACCTCTAACTGAACAAATTTCGTTAACAATACATTTACTTGTCATTAATAACACATGATATAAAACACGCTATGCATTCTACATATTTATGTGGTGTCTAATCACCTGAAAATTTAATTACCCCACAACATGAGAAGGGAACGACGTAGGGAGCTGAAAATAGTTGCGTTGACCTAGAAATTCCAGCATCAATAAGGTGTGTAAATTTCACGATCCCATAGTTTGGTATTTGAGAACTTTTGCTGTTTCAGAGAAACAAGGATTTTCTATTTTATAGTTCAGATACGTCCGCAACGCTTTAACCGTAGGAGGGTTAACGACGTTCCAGAGTATTAATGTTCCCTGACAGTGTAATAGCTTAAAGTTTCCGGTAAATATACTATAAAGAAAATATTTTTCAGAATAATATACTGAAACCGTTTGGTATTTAAACAGAACCAGCACTTAAAAGCACGATTTGCGTATTTCGAAACAAAAGATACGTGTAACTGATTTAAAAGAATGCTTCAAGGGTTCTACACACGAATAACTCTAAAATTCGCAGTTGCCTCCCAGGTGACGCAGTGGTCAAAGAGATGGCGTCTGATCATTCGTCCAAATAGGGTCCGGGTTCGAATCCCGGTGAGGCATGGATGTTGTGATTATCTTATTGCACAGGCTCATGGATGTTGTGTTTGTCTTAGGGACGGACGACTGCTTTAATCCCATTTAGTTGCTGACGGTGATCGATGAATCTCCAATAAACAAAAAATAAAAAATTCGCAGTTGAAACTCAACAGCATTTTTGCTTAAGAAGAGTTCATCCGTCAACGATACATTCTTAGTTGTCTTCGGGTTATAAGCTCTAAATGTAGTGTGGCTCTTCATTTTCTTTTCGTAAAACATGAAGAGATCCGCCATCACGGGATACCTGAATCAGTATTATTCCTTTGTATGAGATTGCGCTGCTTATCAGTTCTGCTGGGATCCAGTTTTATTCCCTTTCTCTCCATCCTAGATATCAGTTTTACTTTGCAAATTTCATACTTCCATGACCTATTTTTCTCCTAATGCTTTCACCGATACGCCATTATAGACTTTCACAGAAAACTCTAAAAACAAAAAAAAATTCAAATCATGTTAAATTAATCGTACTAACGATTTTAGGTGTCGTGGTCAGAAATGTTGGTACTTTAAAATTCCAGGTTGCAAACGACCTACCCAAATGAATTTCGTGTTGTTAAGCGTCCTAAATTATTTCGTCGCAAATGTTGAAGGATTTCGAAAGAAAGTGAGACGTAAAGATATTTTAAGAGTATGCAATTTCATGGCAGATGGCGAATAAATTTAAAATTTATAATGATTTTTACCGTAAAGCTTACCTCCAAGTACGACGACGTGAGCACCTTCTGAGGCAAGCCTAAAACAACGCTACATAAAACTAAGCTTACTGAAACCGCGGTCTTGTTCCTGTGGCCATTTTGTTGGCGGAAGAGTAAAAGAGGAACGTGGAACGTTCTTACGAGAAAGCGTTACATTTGTAGTGCTACGATACAGAAAATAGCTCACCATTTCCGTTCCAGTTTTTCACATCACAGTCTGACAGTTTCTTAGGTTTTTTCGCGTATGACTCTTTGATGCGCAATATGTCAACTCGCTTCTTCTTTGAGGCTTGTTTTAGTAACGCCGTCAGTAGGAGGAGCAAAACTTCTGGTAAATATGTACTTTAGCATCCTGAATTATTTCGTCGGAAAAATTTAACAGTGTGGGAAAAGTGCGACGTACAATTTTTTAATCATACGCAATAATAGAGTAGGGTCCAAAACAATAGCATTTTTAGATTAAAGTAAATAATTTTTCCGAAGTATTAACCTGGGAATGTGATGGTTTGGAAGAGTACGTATGGTATACCTAAGACGACGTAGCTGCGACGGCGTCAAGGTGGAGTCCGGTGAAAGGAAGCTTCGTTGAGAAGGGCAAGTAACGGGCGGAAAAAAACAGAAGGAAACGGTTAAGCAGTACGTAGTCATCGAAGCGTCTTGTAGGAATACGCGGAAGGAAAGAGGTCGGTTTTACGCAGCATTGTAAGTTTTTTTTAAAGGGTAATTATGAGAAAGCGGTAATACAAAATTGCCAGTTTCCACACTTCATCTCTTATTTCGTCAGGGCTTAAAATTTCATTATCCGTCACAATGCAAGAAGCTGTAGGCCTCCCTGTCGTAGTACGATATCTTAATTGAAGGAAATCGTTCATTTTGAAAAATATCCGTTTCACGAGGAAATCATGTGAGCTACGATGTATGGAACAACATCAGAACTACAAATAAAGTGCTTGAAAAGATCAACTAGTCCTGCACATCTTCAAAACCATAACCAACACTTTTGAGTTCAAACGGAACAAAAACTTCTTCCTCAAAAGTTCTGTCGTACATACATTCATTAGCATTCCTTAATATCTTTCCTTTCGGAAACATTATGAAACTAATGATAACGACATTCCGCACATATCTTTCTCAAAAAGTAATAACACAGGTTTTAATTACTTGTACTTGCGCACGATTACTCGATGCATCACACTCTTTCGAAAAATACACCCTATCCCTGTTGTATTGTTCCGCGCATTCACTCCCAATTCGTACTCCGCTTCAGACGCACGGATCCTTCACCTAGTGGCCGTTAGCATCGCTTCAGTCTCCGCACCAACTGCTGCAAACCATCGTACTCACAGGTTAATACTTCGGAAAAATTGTTTAATTTTAACTAAAAATACTATTTTTTGCACCTTTCCCCATTATTTTGTATGGTTCAAATATCGTACGTCGCACTTTTCCCACACAGTTAAATTTTTCCGACGAAATAATTTATGACTCTAAAGTACACATTTACCAAACTTTTACTTTCCGATGCCATGTAACTTCCATTGGAGTGAACACGATATCTACTTTAATGCTTTTCTAGAAGAAAGAAATTCATCTGCATATTTTTTTATTTTGAATCAGGGAAACATATGCGTAACAACGAAACAATTGTCCCCATGTGTTTCAAAAACTGCAACAGAAATGAAGAAATATTTTTGTCACGTAACACTACAAACGTTCATGCACGGTAATTTTTCCTCTTGTACACTTGCACCAGCAAAATGTCCGATAGAACGAGACCTTCATTTCAGCAGAGCCAAACTTGACGTGGCGACGCTGTGTTGTGTTCGGCCTGACGGCGCAGCGTTCACGTAGTCGTGCTTGGAGGTCAGTTTTACGGTAAAAATTCTTTAAATGCGTTTAAGAGATAAAATGTTTTTACCATTTGCCATGAAATTACACACTTTAAAATCTTGACGTCCCACTTTTTCTAAATCCTTCAACATTTGCGGCGAAATAATTTAGGACGCTAAATTGTAGTTTAATTTCTCGTTCTGAAATCCCCTAGGAATTTTCGTTATTTGTTTTTCATATTATACTTGTATCTACAGTTGCCATGGATTCCTTATCGCCACTTAAAGATTTTAAAAATGTATTAAATGATTTATTAAAATAAGGTCCAGCAAATGCAAGAGATGTGGAAGCCAGCAAGGTCTATAAAAGCATAAACCATCAAGTCATTGATTCACTGCTGAACATAAAATTGGACAGCACGTCAAGAAACCCAATAACTTTAAAATAAGCATCAATTAATTCCTTTATAGGTGGATTTAAAAACGAAATCTTAAAAAAAGGAAGGTTCTTTTGTGGACCCTTGGGTGAAACTTGTTCAAAGAGGGATTCCAAGAAACGCCTTCAAGAAATTAAAAGAAAATAGAAAAAATAGTAAAACGCACGTTTCTGCACTATAAGGTTTTCATTTCAGAATCGTCTGCTACCGGTGGGTTTTTAGGGGTTCCGGAACTTGGTGGCTCGCAGTGATAGATAGAGCTGGATCGGTGCGCCTGGTGTGTGTGATTCGGGGGCGATGCTTTATTTAGTGTGTGGTCCTAATAATTTTGTACGGTGTGGATGGTTGAGGCAAAAATTCTAAATCACCGCGTTCCTTGATATAGGTTCCCTTCAGGCGATGGCCTAGTGGTATACGGTCGTTACTGCCACGGAGAAACCTCAGGTTCGATCCCGGTCAGGTACGAAACACTAAATATACTCCGTGCGTCGGATGGGCACGTTAAGCCGTCGGACATCGGGTACTGGCCCCCGGTAAGAAATACGAACGTCTTCCTCCATATTTTTACTTCGCTTCCGTGTCACTTTCCTGTCGGGCACTGTAGCCCAAACTCCTAGCTTCTTATTTCTAATGGTTGTTTAAGACCTAGGGTCAGACACTCCCATCCTAAAATATTCTACATGTGATCTCATACAGGTTTCCATGCAGCAACGATCAATAGCGTCATACTACCTACAGACATGGTAATCTCATATTAGAATGTTAAGGGTTGCGCGAACGCAGACCCTTCTACCAAAAATTATGCACCCCAATCATCTTCACTGTGAAGACGTGGCGAACGTCAGCCTTTCCAAGTGCAGTGAAAGGCCTCTGTCCGTGTGATCGCGCCCCGCACGGGGATAACTGGTTTTCCAGTTATTTGGGGAGCGGCGCCCCCACGGCCCGAGCTGACCTTGTGACTGGTCAACATCTCATGTCATGCCACCGCTTTGCTGTTGGTGTTTGCAGGGACGGCTGTTCATCCAGCTGTTGGGGAGTCGCGGCCCCACGATCCCGAGCTGGTCTTGTGTCTCGCTTTTTCGTTTTTATTTATTTTCTCCACTGGCTAGTTGCCCGTGTTGTATACTTTACCTAATCGCTACCACGTTATGCACTAATACCCCGGTCTTGTGGTTTTGTTACCCTCCACCACTAACTGTATTATATTAACCGCTCAGTTCGTAGGTTGCTGAGATTCCGTTTAGGTTCCCTTCCAGGATTTGTCTTCTTTGGATTTCTTTTTTCCTTTTAGCTGGTTTGGGTGCTAGACCTACCTGCATGTTTACCGCGTGCGAAGACCCGTGAGGCGGAAATGGGATGTCTGGCGGCTGAGGTCGCAGGAGACCGGATAAGTGCCTCCTGTGTACCAACACTCCTCTTCGACCCCGGCTTCGCTGTAAACGGGAGGCTAGAGACTAACCCACCTCTAGTCAGAAGTCTTGTACCAAGTTGTGTACACGGCTTTAGCGGCTTTTTTGTCGTATAGCACGGCAGGGTGAGCCCGGGGGCTGTGGGATCATGCCAAAGGCGTTGGCATGACGGTACCCGGAGGCCGAAGTGTCCGCCGAGTGCGTGTGATCACAGCCAACGGACTATATCTGCAACGTATAAGCTCCAGAACCGTGTCCAGCGTCATTTTCTTGGCTTGCAGACCTCCAGTTCTCCCTTGTAGGGCTCGGTGGTGGGTGGAGTAGTCTGCAGACGAATCTTCCTCCTTTTTTTCCATGGGTAAAAAGAACAAAAACTCCAAATTTAAGTCACCTGACAAAATGATAGTTGACAACGACTGTCCTTCGTCTTCTCAACCTACGAAGTCTCATACCCTTAAACGGTCTTTAGACCTTGACCTGGACCAAGAATGTGGAACCTCTTCTTCGGCAGCTGTACCAGTCGCTCCGAAGCGTCGTCTCCCTCGATTGCTGTGACTACGCATGCTACTCACTTGCTTGTAGAATCCATCGATCCGCATGAGAGACTGTCCACCAGATCTCCCTTTTTCATTTCTAAAGCTTTGGACGCTGCGGTTGGCCCCTTGAAGTCTGTGAGGAAGCTTCGCTCTGGGGACCTGCTTGTCCAAACTTGCAGTGTTTCTCAGAGTAACACTTTTCTGAACCTCACTAGTCTTCAAGGCATTCCTGTAAAAGTGACACCTCACCCGTTTCTTAACACCTCTCGGGGTGTTATTTCGGAGTTTGATCTCTTGCCATGCAGTGAAGACGAATTCGTGACTGAATTTGCTGATCAAGGTGTTATTGCTGCACGTCGTATGATGTTCCGGCGTGATGGTTCCATGATTAAGTCAAAAAATGTCATCTTGACTTTTAACTCCCCGAAAGTTCCGACCGAAATCAAGGCTGGCTACTTGGTCTGTGGAGTTCGCCCGTACATTCCCAGTCCTCTGCGCTGTTTCAGGTGCCAGAGGTACGGGCATTCACAACGTTTCTGTAAGAGTTCCGCTCGTTGCGCAAATTGTGGCTCCAGTGAACATGACGGGAAAGGTTGCACTTCTGCGGCCTGCTGTGTTAACTGCGGCGAGGCCCATGCAGCTTACTCCCGCAACTGTATGAAATGGAAGGACGAGATGGCGATCCAGCGCCTCAAGACCCTGGAGGGCCTCTCGTACCCTGCTGCCAAGGCCAAGTTGGGTATACCCACCACCCGACAGCGTACTTTTGCCGCAGTAGTTCAGTCTCTGCCACAACCCGTGCAGCCCTTTGTTCCGCGCCCTGTAGCTCTCGCCGCCCTTGCCAAGCGATCTGCAGCTGACCAAGCGACACAGGTGTTTTTCCCCGAGCTCGAGATTTTTCGAATACCTGATTCTGGGCCTTCTCTTTTGCTGCCTACCGTCTCTTCCAGTTTCCAGCCGAAAGCCTGCACGTGCGGAAGACCCGGCCCTCAATCCGCAAAGGTGTGCAGTGTCCATCCAACTGTCTCGGCCTCAGCGAGGCCCCCACCCTCAACCAACATTATAGAGGAACATAGGGGGAGGAGAGTGACAGTTCGTCCCCAGCCTCAAACAACATTGCAGAGGAACATGGGGGGAAGAGAGTGACAGTTCGTCCCCGCCCTCTGCCAGCATTGGAGAGGAGTGTGGGGAGGAGAGTGACTCATCCTTTGTGTAGTTGTGTTTAAAAAAAAAATTATAATTATAATAGTAAATTAATAAATTTTTATATAAACCTAATTAACTACCTTGTCTTCACAGCTTTCATCATACTCTTTTTCAACTTTTACCAAGCCTGTCTGCTCTTAATCATTTTCCACGTTTTTAAAAATCTGTGGCTGATAGTTCTTTGTCTGGCGCTCTTTGGCCAAACCTGGCCCTTGCGCCAATAAAATCCAACAACCAACCAACCAACCAACCGTGTGATCGCCATTCATGATCGACGAGTCCCAAGTGCCATCCAGGTAAGTGTGAAAAAGGAACATTTGTGTTTCAAAATGAATTTCCTTTTAAAAATATCATACTGCTCGCATTCAAAGTAGCAAAGAAACAACGACCAAATAATGGATTTCATGACTTTAACCTGGCACATATAAATAATATTAAATGTAAATATAATCCTGTTTATCTAGGTATCTTTTCAGAGACGATGCCTTTTGAGAGAATAATTTTGGACAGTTTTGTGCAATAATGTGAACCTGATGGTATATATGAAATGTGAACCTGATAGTACAATAATGGATTACCTAGCTATCAGCAGTGTGTGTTAGATATCAGCAATGTGTGTTAGATATTTGCAATGTGTGTTAGATATCAGCAATGTGTGTTAGATATCAGCAATGTGTGTTATATATCAGCAATGTGTGTTTGCGACATTTCATAGAATGCCTAACACTTCCAGACAAAAGTAAAACAGTGAACGCTTCATACATTGCCTAGGCATTTTATACGTATAACGTAGAGTAAGTTTAGGCAATATGCTAGATGACAGTTTCATTATGACAAGTTTTCGCCAGTAAAATAAAGTCTTCGACCTGAAGCAGTTAAGTGGCAGATAATAAAATATTTTGAGTAAAAAACAAAGAAGTGCTATGTACTTCCTAATGTCATTTTAGCCCAGCTTCCTGTAATAAATAACTCCCCAAATGCGTCTATTAAGAGTAATTCTAAATATTTGCGTTGTTGGATTTAAACTTTTTTAAATCAAAAAATCCAATACAGCATTTTAAGGATTTTATTTATTTCTAAATTAACGTTATACTTAATAAAGGATCTTTCTTTTATTAACGTTACTTTAAAAGTAATCTGCATTGCATGCAATACTTATGTATGGTACAGACGTTTTATTCAATGTATGAAATGGATGAATAAATTCATACTTTTCCAAAACCACTTATGCGTGGTACAGAATCGTTAGGAATAATGGCCTGTGCCTGGATTACATACATTGTTCAGGAAACACGCATACCTGGGTATACACTTAAAGTTACCATCTGTTTATCAAATTTAATTCAGGTTCCTCTAATGAAAAGTCCACGATGAATCTTAAAGCTTTTATGAGCTCACTGTTGCAAGCGGAGGGAAGTACACGTAACAATCAAATACCACTCTTTAATATTCCCCGCACGGGGATAACTGGTTTTCCAGTTATTTGGGAGCTGCGCCCACACGGCCCGAGCTGACCTTGTGACTGGTCAACATCTGATGTCATGCCACCGCCTGTTTTTTGTTTTGGTGCTGTTGGTGTTTGCAGGGACGGCTGTTCATCCAGCTGTTGGGGAGTCGCGGCCCCACGATCCCGAGCTGGTCTTGTTTCTCGCTTTTTTGTTTTTATTTATTTTCTCCACTGGCTAGTTGCCCGTGTTGTATACTCTACCTAATCGCTACCACGTTATGTACTAACACCCCGGTCTTGTGGTTTTGTTACCCTCCACCACTAACTGTATTATATTAACCGCTCAGTTCGTAGGTTGCTGAGATTCCGTTTAGCTTCCCTTACAGGATTTGTCTTCTTTGGATTTCTTTTTTTCCTTTTAGCTGGTTTGGGTGCTAGACCTACCTGCATGTTTGCCGCGTGCGGAGACCCGTGAGGCGGAAATGGGATGTCTGGTGGCTGAGGTCGCAGGAGACCGGTTAAGTGCCTCCTGTGTTCCAACACTCCTCTTCGACCCCGGCTTCGCTGTAAACGGGAGGCTAGAGACTAACCCACCTCTAGTCAGAAGTCTTGTACCAAGTTGTGTGCAGGGCTTTAGCGGCTTTTTTGTCGTATAGCACGGCAGGGTGAGCCCGGGGCTGTGGGATCATGCCAAAGGCGTTGGCATGACGGTACCCGGAGGCCGAAGTGTCCGCCGAGTGCGTGTGATCACAGCCAACGGACTATATCTGCAACGTATAAGCTCCAGAACTGTGTCCAGCGTCATTTTCTTGGCTTGCAGACCTCCAGTTCTCCCTTGTAGGGCTCGGTGGTGGGTGGAGTAGTCTGCAGACGAATCCTTCTTCTTTTTTTCCATGGGTAAACCCAAAAACAAACGTTCCAAATTCAAGTCACCTGAGCAAATGATCGTTGACAACGACTCTCCTTCGTCTTCTCAACCTACCAAGTTTCATACCCTTAAACGATCTTTAGACCATGACCTGGACCAAGAATGTGGAACCTCTTCTTCGGCAGCTGTACCAGTCGCTCCGAAGCGTCGTCTCCCCTCGATTGCTGTGAATACGCATGCTACACACTTAGTTGTAGAATCCATCGATCCGAATGAGAGACTGTCCACCAGATCTCCATTTTTCATTTCTAAAGCTTCGGACGCTGCGGTTGGCCCCTTGAAGTCCGTGAGGAAGCTTCGCTATGGGGACCTGCTTGTCCAAACTTGCAGTGTTTCTCAGAGTAACACTTTTCTGCACCTCACTAGTCTTCAAAACATTCCTGTCAAAGTGACACCTCACCCGTTTCTTAACACCTCTCGGGGTGTTATTTCGGAGTTTGATCTCTTGCCATGCAGTGAAGACGAATTGGTGACTGAACTTGCAGATCAAGGTGTTATTGCTGCTCGTCGTATGATGTTCCGGCGCGATGGTTCCTTGATTAAGTCTAAAAATGTAATCTTGACTTTTAACTCCCGAAAGTTCCGACCGAAATCAAGGCTGGCTACTTGGTCTGTGGAGTTCGCCCGTACATTCCCAGTCCTCTGCGCTGTTTCAGGTGCCAGAGGTACGGGCATTCCCAACGTTTCTGTAAGAGTTCCACTCGTTGCGCAAATTGTGGCTCCAGTGAACATGACGGGGATGGTTGCACTTCTGCGGCCTGCTGTGTTAACTGCGGTGAGGCCCATGCAGCTTACTCCCGCAACTGTATGAAATGGAAGGACGAGATGGCAATCCAGCGCCTCAAGACCCTGGAAGGCCTCTCGTACCCTGCTGCCAAGGCCAAGTTGGGTACACCCACCAACCGACAGCGTACTTTTGCCGCAGTGGTTCAGTCTCTGCCGCAACCCGTGCAGCCCTTTGTTCCCTCGCCCTGTAGCTCTCGCCGCACTTGCCAAGCGATCTACAGGTGAACAAGCGACACAGGTGGATTTCACCGAGCTCCAGCTTATTCGACCAGCTGAGTCTGCGCCTTCTCCTTTGAAGACGGCCGACTCTTCCGGTTCCCAGCAGACAGCCTGTACGTGCGGAAGACCCGGCCCTCAATCCGCAAAGGTGTGCCGTGTCCATCCAACTGTCGCGGTCCACCTGACCAACATTGCAACTGTCTCGGACTCAGCGAGGTCCCCACCCTCACCCAACATTATAGAGGAACATCGGGGGGAGGAGAGTGACAGTTCGTCCCCAGCCTCAACTAACGTTGCAGAGGAACATGAGGGGGAGGATAGTGACAGTTCGTCCTCGCCCTCGGCCAGCATTATATTGGAGTGTGTGGGGGAGGAGAGTGACTCATCCTATGTGTAGTTGTGCTCGATTTCGTAATGTGTTTTATCATTCTCATTCCTCAGTTTTACTTAATCGGCTTGTTTCTCACCATTGTACCATGTTTTTCATACTGTTTGTTTCATTGTCTTTTTTTGGCCCTTCCTTTTTACTCATGGTTCGGTTTTACTTTGTCAGCCAGATTTTGCGATTTATGCCCCGTTTTTTAATTTTGTCTGTTTGTCTTGTATCTGGCGCTCTTTGGCCAACCATGGCCCTTGCGCCAATAATATCTAACCAACCAACCAACCAACCACTCTTTAATAAACTATGGTGTATCTCTAAACGGTCGTTTTCCTTATTAGTCTAATTTGAGACTGGTAATCGAAATTTAAAACTAGTACATGATCATGGGAACGATCATCGTATTTTCACTCCTTATTTTCAATCGTAAAATTGAGTTTGTGAAATTTCGGATTCAGGATGATTTCGTGTACCCCTTGCTTTTTGCGGATGATCAGGTCATCTTGGCAGAAAGAAAGGATGAGTTAACTTATGTGTTTCGTAAACTGATCTCTCAATATGACCGTTAGGGATAAAATTAAAGAAAATAAATCTGAGCAATTGTCCTGTGATATCAGAGGCTTCATTGAAATATCTGATAATAATACGTTGACAACAGTTGAAGAATTTCAATACCTCGGATCCATAATACATCAAGATGGTACATTTCACCAGGATATTGATCGGAGAATTGCGGAGGGCAAGAAAGATATTTCTGTTTTGAATCATGTTCTTTGCTGCTTCAAAGAACAAGATTCAAAACAGAAATAGAACACGATTCAAAACATATTTCCAAGAGTAAAAAGGCACATTCTTTTCTGCGATTTTAAAGAGCATCACTGTATATGGTGCGGAGATGTGGATATGGAATAAAAGGCATCAACAAAGATTATTGGCTACAGAGATTGACGTTTGGAGGCGTTTGCAAGAAAATACAGATGTGAAAAAATGCGTAATACATGAATTCGAGATATTAGGAGTTTTAAAGTACTCATCATTCAAACTATTGAGATGCGGTGATTGTAATGATTTGGCCACGTAAGGAGAATGTCATTAGAAGGACTTCCAAAACTTCTGGTGGAGTGGGAGGCTCCAGGAAAGAGGGAAAGAGAAAGACCAAGGACAAAGTAGTTGGAGGAGATTAAATCAAGTAAAAAAAATAATGTACTGGATGAAGTGATGGTCTTCGATAGAGAGAAGTGGATGAAGACTCTGGCTGAACGAGGAAATCCACTTGGTAGTGGAAGCTCCACATGATGATGAAGAAAATTGAGTTTGTGTTCTTTGTTACAAAGTATTTGAAAAAGACCTTTGGATTTTTGGGTAAAGGTAATATTTACGATTTAAATGAGATTGTCTCTGTAAAATATTCACCCTCTTGTTGATCTACTTATCTTCCGCATTAGACCTTGTACTTGAGGTCAACATTTTCCTAAAGACGACGTAATTAAGCCGAAAAAGAGAATGTTATTCGACTTTAATCAATATTTGAGCCAATGTGCAATACACGTGACTTTGAAATTATTTAGCTTTGTTTTCGTCTTCCTGAAAGATCTGAAAACTTTTGTTGTAATTTATCTGGTAATGTATATTGAAGTTGTTTCTCGTCCACATGTGAATAACATCAATGTGGTGCTGAAATAAAAAAATAAACCCTCAGTTTATATGTCGAAACATGCGCCATCTTTCGTTTTAAACTAAGTATGATTTTACTTTTGCAAAGAGATATCATAGCAAACAAACTGTCATTCTGTGTATACTTTAATGCAATAAACGTCGCAACATACTATGAAGAAGTGTGAAGGGCATTTAAGGCTTTCACTTAGAGAATTTTCACATTTCACAGATTCAGATTTGGTATGCTGAGGACGAGAAAAAGTATACATTGATTTTAGGGCAGACACAGGCACATACATTAAAATAATATCTAAAATTTACGTACAACTGTTTTACGAAATGAAGACCGCCTTGGAATAACCGAGTTTCGTTTTAGGAAATGAAAAAGAAAAAAACAACAGCAGGTATTGGGAAATGACGCCATTTTTTCATTTACGGTGAAGGTGATTTCAATTATTAAAAAAAACGATTCTTAACAGCATTTCTAACGTAGGCAATGTATCAGTTGAGCTCCAAAGGAAAGAAAACAATGCTAAGATCACATAACGATCCACATATCGTCCGTTAAAAGATATGCTTCATTTTTGACGATTTAAAGTTCGCGGTAGCTGCTAAGGACGATTTAAATAACATTGAATTCAGGAAATGAAATTGTTGGATATGATTAACAAACTGTTAGTTTAAAGGAGTTTAGTTTCCTAAAAACTTTAATAGTAGCCAACGATCTGTCGAAAGTTCCGTTTGAATTCCGTGTGTTATTCAAGCATCTGATTTGAATTCACAAGTGACCTTAATGTATTCATTTGACATTAGGAATGTTAATCCTTTGTTAAGTTTTAGTGCTTTCACATATTTTATTTTATCTCAGTCCCACCACAAGTGTACAACTGCTACTATTAATAATTAATAACGGAGAAATTAAGATATTGACAGAGAAGTCACAAATGTGTCTAATGTATTCCGTGGAAACTCAAAAATATAGTTTAAAATAGCAATAATATCATATAAAGGGTGCTACCAATGAATCGCATATACAGAGTAATTCGAAAGGAAATCCACACTATCATTTCGAGCAAGGTTTAAGGTCCCTCTAATTCGTAATCTCATTGGTTAGCACTTGAGTGGCGTTGACAAATCAGAAAAAGAATGGACGTGTACGTTGTAAATTTGTCTAAAACGTGTGATGAAACTGTAGTTGCAACAGCAAAAAACGTGACAGCCTCTTACAATTAGCTCACAGATTTTATATAAATGATATAAAAACGATTGCTTTGAAGTACACTGGCGTGCAAAAATTAAGGACGAGACGGTTTTTCGAACATAACGTCGTGCACAAGTGCTCCACACCGACACAAATCATACCATAAGATCCCCAAGATGTAAGAATATGGGACAAGTGAGCAAAATCGTCCAAACAAGGATTCCAAAGGATACAAAGGCACTTTATTGAAAAGGTAGCTTCGAGCACAACTGGACAGAAGACAGAAACGTCCATGTGACAGGCGGCTGCCAAGAAAAATCCAGTCTTTAGTAAGGGACATGATCACCCCTGACTGCGTTGCAGGATTTCTAACGTCTATCCATGCTGAGGACGAGGTTGTCAAGGAGCTGTTGAGGCATCGCGGCCCATTCCTCTTGTAGCGCCAGTCGCGGCTGCGACATCGTTGCTGGCGGCTGGTGATGTGCTGCCAAGCGTGTCCCGAGAAGGTTCCACGCGTGTTCGATTGGATTTAGGTCCGGGACCTTGCGGGCCAATCCATGCGTTGAATATCTTCACTCTCCAACAGCTCTGCGACAGCCACTGTGCGATGAGGTGTAGCGTTGTCGTCCATGAGGAGGAACTCAGGACCCACAGCACCTCTAAACAGACGCACGTGAGGCAGGATAACCGTGGTACAATAGCGGACACCAGTGATTGAACCTCCTTGGAAGATGTTGAGGTCAGTACTGTTACCAAGTATGGTACCGCCCCTAACAAAAACTCCACCACCTTCAAACCAGTCCCTTTCGATGATGTTGGAGGTGTAATTGCGTGTTTCCTGCTCTCTCCAGATATGTATACGTCCAGAATCGCTCGCCAGACTAAATTGGATCTCATCCGTAAAGAGAACTCGACCCCATTGCTGATGTGTCCAGTTCTTGTGTTTCTGGCAACACAGAAACCGCCGTGTTCGATTAACAGGCGTTAATGGCACACACCGTACTGGTCGTCGTGCAAATAGACGACCTTTGTTCAGCCTCCTGGTCACGGTAAGACGCGATAACGGACGTCCAGTTGTCTGTTTCATGTGCTTTGCGATTTTACCCGCCGTCTTCCGTCTATCTCTTCTCGCCTGTAGGACAATATACCGGTCGTCCGCCGCCGTAGTTGCTCGTGGACGACCACTGCTAAACTCTCGGACAGCTGTTCTTGTCGTTTGAAATGCTCTCCAAGCTCGAGAAACGATGCTGTGAGAGATCCGGAACTCCTCGGCCACACTAGTCACATTTCGACCTTCTTCCAACTTCCCAAAGACGTGAACTCGGGTAAAGTCATCCAGATGGCGTCTATTGGATAGCTTGTTGGTCATATCACACGGTGGCAGCAACTCGACGCCGTTCAAACCGATGTACACCCTGCAATAGCTTTCACCGAATTGCTGAGCGTATACCTCTCGTGTGCTTTTTACACTTCCAACACACCCCTCCCCCTACGTCATGCTGCATATATGAGCATGCACTACCGTTCCGGACCCTAGTCTATCTTCGGAGTGATCTTTCGGTCAGTTCTGCTTGCTCGTTCCGCTGGAATGCTAATTTCTCCTCTTCGAGCTTAATTTTTGCACACCAGTGTACAATGAGTTTTATAGGTGTTTCTGTGAGATTAATATCCTTACATTCTTATTGCTTTTAGTTCAAGAAACTTCACCGAATTGCTGAGCGTATACCTCTCGTGTGCTTTTTACACTTCCAACACTCCCCTCCCCCTACGTCATGCTGCATATATGCGCATGCACTACCGTTCCGGACCCTAGTCTATCTTCGGAGTGATCTTTCGGTCAGTTCTGCCTGCTCGTTCCGCTGGAATGCTAATTTCTCCTCTTCGAGCTTAATTTTTGCACACCAGTGTACAATGAGTTTTATAGGTGTTTCTGTGAGATTAATATCTTTACATTCTTATTGCTTTTAGTTCAAGAAACTTTCCAAATCTTGGTTTCACACTTTAAGTTGCAACCTGTACATTTAGAATTATACTCCAGTGAATGATTGTGTTATGGCCACTTGCACCCCGTTCCCATGCGAAACCGTTAACCATGAAAAATATTCGCTTTATATGCACTCTACGGATGTGCAAATATTATTAGTAGTGCAGCGTTTCCAACGAATATTTTTCTTCACTGTTTTTTATGCACAAGACTTCCCTGGTCAAAATTGCTGGAACTTCAGTATGTACACGTACCATTGCCAGAGAATTTCACTTCGTGGGTTACCGTGGTCTTGCGGGTGCACATAAGCCTTTCATCTCCAACAGGAATGCTACTTGTTAGTATACTGTTCATACGGTCAAGTTTGGAGCTGAAAGTGTACTCGTGTGGGTGTGTTTTTCGTGGCATGATCTCGGCCTATTGGTTATCGTAGACAAACTTGTTCACCAGCACGTGTACTTCGATATTCTGGACAATTGTGCTCTACCCACTCTTTGGCAATATTATCGAACCGAGCCTTGTTTGTACCAGAAATATTATGCACCGAGCCATAAAGCAAGGAGTGTTACGGCGTGGTCTAATGATAATTCCGTATCGTGTGTAGACAGACCAGAACAGATCACTGATCTTAATCCCATAGAGCACTTATGGGATGAATTAGAGCGCTTCGTAAGAAGTTTAGAGACAAGGCCTACTACTAAGCAACAGTTAGCGGCAGTATTTTGTACTGAATTGGAGCGCATATCTATCGCTGTGTTCCAAAACCTAGTCGAACAAGGAAAACATCAAACATTGTGTACAGAGAAATTTTATAATTTACAACCAGTTCCGCTACGTTAATTTTATATTTCTGCCTACATCTTTCTATTTTCAGAAATTAATGAAATATGCTATTAAATATTTACATAGATACAAAGCATTACTTATTTGACATATTTTATCTGATTCTTACTCTTTAACATTTCGCTTGGGCTTTTATTAAAGACAGTCTTATAAACTTAAACCAAGGAGTATCAGTCATTGCCTATAGAGAAAATTTAGAATTTAATGCAGCATTGCCCAATAATATTGTTTGTTCATAATATTTGCAACGGGTACGGCTAGTTAATGATTAAAATTTACTGTTAAAAATTAAAGTGCTTAAACACCTAAGATTTAAACACAATGGTACTTACTGTTTCAGTCTTCAGGACACATTTGTTGAAGTTCACAGGTATAGGGATTACTCTTGATTTCGTTTTGATGCAAATGTTAGCACATAAGATTCATGCAGAATGTTTGAAAGGGAACAAATATAAACATATACATTATACAACGATTAGCCATTCTATTATGACCACCAGTTTGGAGAAATGAGTGTGCCTGAAAAACCGAACTGTGGCGCAAGTGAAGTTTACGGAAAACAGTATATACAGGGTGTTTCATAAAGCATGTCCTAATTTGAAAAGTGGATATCTCGGCAACCACGAACCACCGATGAATGCGACTCGTATCATGACTGCAGGCGTGGCTCAGAGTTTGTTATGACTACCGCTAGATGGCAGCACAAGCGTCCAATAAGCTGCTACTCTTAGTGAGTGAGAAGATGGCGTCGAGGCGACAGAAAGCGTTTTGTGTGCTCGTAATGAGCAAGACCAAGTCCGCGATTACGGTGCAGCGTTAGTTTAAACGGCCTTACGGCAGTGCTCCTCCAGTGGGCAAAAGCAATCGTCGTTGGTATCAATAATTTGAAGAAACAGGGTGTTTATGTAAGGGAAAGAGTCCTGGACGACCAACCAATTCAGCGACGAATGTGCAACGAATTCACGAGGCGTTTCAGCGAAGCCCACAGAAGTCTACTCGTCGTGCGTGCCGCGGACTTGCCATCCCTCATGTGACTGTTTGGCGTGTTTTACGACCACGTTTGCTGCTGAAGCCGTACAGATTGCAACTGACGCAAGCTCTTCGTGGAGGTGACAAAACACAACGAACATATTTTTTGTGCAACTCTGTTAGAGGAGGTAGAGGACAACATCGTCATAAAAAGGTTAATTTTTAGCGATGATGCAACCTTTCAAGTAATAGGGAAAGTTTAGCCCCACAATGCTCGCATATGGGGACCGGAGAATCCACGTGAAACTCTTCAACATAAACGTGATTTACCAAAACTGAATGTGTTTTGCGTGGTTTCTGTTAGAAAGGTCTTTGGCACTTTCTTTTTGCGGACGACATGGTTAAAGGTAAGTCTGTCTTGCAATGTTGAAGGACTGGCTACTTCCACAGCTGCAGGACTACTCTAAAAATTACATTTTGCACCATGACGGCGCACCGCCATATTGGAAACTCTAAGTTCGTTGGTTTCTAAACGACACATTGTCTCAGCGTTGGATTGGACAAAGGGGACCCCATGACTTGCCACTACAAGCTTGGCCTCCAAGATCCTTAGACATGTGACGTTTTTTATGGGGATAAGTAAAAGACCGTGCATATGTTCCCCCTTCAGCCTCTGACTTGGATGAGCTCCGAACGAGAATCACGGGCGCGGTAAATTCTATGACTGACGACACTCTCCGACACTTTTGGGATGATTTCAGCTATCTTCTTGATGTTGTCCGGGCAGCAGGTGGAGGGCACATTGAGGATTTGTAATTGCGGTGAGTGAAACTTAGGACCTGCCTTCATACTTGGTTCTTTGTTTTGTAACTATCCCACATTAGCCTTATTAAATAAAATACTTTGAAATTGGGTCATGCTTTTTGAAACACCATGCATATACAACCCGAGGACCGGCTTTCGAATAATATAGTGTTTCGAGTAAGAATGGGAAAAGCTGCAGATTTATCGCAGCTTGATGAAGGACAAATTGTGACGGCCCGGAGCACCGGAACTACGATCTAGGAAACGACGTGACGTGTGTGTTGTTCACGTGCCGCTGTAGTGAGAACGTACCAAAAGTGGTGTACAGATAGCCAAACGACGACACGTTGTCCAGCCGTGCATCGGTCGCAGCTCATTGATGCCAGAGGATAGCGGAGACTGTCGCGCATTGTTTATAGCGACCGCAGGCCCACCGTACGACAAATCACCAGCAGCTACAAGAGTGGTGGTCAGGGCAATGTGTCACAGCACACGGTTCATCGCAGCCTTCTGCACACGGAACTAAGTAGCGGAAGACCCTATTCTGTCCCCATGTTTAATGCATCTCATCGCCAACAACGCATAAAATGGGCTCAAGATCATTGATATTGGACCGCGGATGATTGGAAGAAAGCGGTCTGGTCTGATGAATGAAGATTCTTTGTGCATTACGTAGACGGCTGAGCGGGGATACGCCGATTACAACGGAACCTATGGTACCTAGATTCACTGTTTGTCAGAAACAAGCCGAAGGCAGTGGCTTTATACTGTGGGCGATGTTTTCTTTTGGCACTTTACGCCCCATTATCCCAATAGCACAGTCCCTAGCAGCTGTCAGGTATCTGAACAACGTTGCGAACCCAGTTCACCCATTCATGGCAACTTTATTCCGTGCTGCTGATAGCCATTAAGAAGCAGGATAATGCTCCATGCCACACTGCCAGAATTGTCAAGGAGTGGTTCGAGGAATATGTTGGGGAAATTATATTAATGTCCAGGCCTCCAAAGTCCCCTGACATGAACCCAATCCGACATTTGTGGTTCGACTTGAAAAAGTGGGTTCGCGCTAAATACCCCCCCACACCCCCTCCCCCTAAATGTTCGGGAACTGGAGGACCTACTGTTGACATTATGGTACCACGCACCACATGATACCTATCGCCACCTCATCGAATGGGTGCTTCCCAGAGTGGCCGCGGCTTTGGTGGCTAAAGGGAGTCCTACTGCTTATTAGGTAGGTGATCATAATATAATGCTCATCAGTGTAGTTATGCTCCTCTTCAGGGCAAAAATGTGCTTTGCAGAAACAGTTCTTTCTATTACTCTAAGAATTTCCAAAATAACAGTTTATCGTTAAAGGGATCGAGTATTGTGTGCATCAAAATGATGTATCTGTAAAAAGGTAAATCACGACAGCCTCATCGAGCTCTTAAACCCCGTACGAATTTAATTCTGCCACACTTTCACGGAAGTCAATCAAATCAAATGTGATCAATAATTTAGTGCCCTGCTTTTTGTTTTCAAGGAAAAGTTCAATTCCGAATAAAGATTACCCTTTTCAATTCTAATCTGGGAATCATTCTTAAGATATAACCTAAAGGTATTAGGTCCACATATAACACAGAAGTAAAGAAGAAAAAACATATTCCGTAATTATTAGTTATGTGCCGCGTAAAAGCAATTATTTTTCAGAAACAGTTATATCATAAGTTTAAACCATATTATTAAATGTTTCCTTTAACAGAATTTCTACATTCGCTTTTGCTGCATTCAGTTTTCAATTGAAGCACAGGGTACAAACACTGCAGTTCTGAAATGATGTAAATTTTCAGTAGCTATTCGTTGTTTATAAAAATAACGTGGACAGAGCGATGACATCGTATATTTATATTATCACCACGTATTGAAAATACATTCACCATTTCTATCGTCCTTTGGATTTATCAGCTGTTATTAAACAGCTTGCTTTGTTGAATACCACTAGATGGCGACACATCAGTTGCTGAGCCCGCAAATATGGATTTGTGTAGTCAGATGCTGACTGATAAGCCACGAAAAGCGCTGTGAATTGTTTGCACCATAGCGTAAAGCGAACGCACCCGGCTAGTTATCGAGAGATATAGGATTCGATCCCAGCAGTGTCGGATGTACAATTTTTAAGTTGCTATTCGTTGTTTATATAAAATAACGTGGACAGAGCGATGACATCGTATATTTACATTATCCTCACATATTTAAAATATATTCACGATGTAAATTGATATCGAGGAACATTTTGTTCGATGATATAACTTTTATACTAATACGCTGTTCAATTTTTAAACTTCATAAATTATTTACATATAATCTGTTTCATCCGTATAATACTGAAAGATGAATTTTTAGGAAGACAAAAGAGCACAGTATTGTAATTTTAGTTTACAAATAATTAAATGTTCAGTTTTATGCAACTGTTGTGTTGAGCTTTCGCAGAAAATCATGAATCCATTGCACTTACAGTCCTAATTTTAAGGAATTACAATACTGCATTCCCTGGCCTTATGTATGTATTGTTCTTGTGTGATGTTGACGCTGATATGCTTTCTTCTTAAATATTCAGGTTGCCGTATCTCGAAACAGAAATATGCTGAAATTACTTCAAATCGATCTCGGAAAATATTAATTCAACTTTTATTTGTTACAGTATAAATCGGAACTCTTCTCGCTGTTTGAGAACTACAAAAAACTAATTCACTTATTTGCAACAGAACAAAAAGTTTCTCCATTACCTGCAGATAGTTTTCAGTGAATTAATGCGCCATTGTTGCATGAAGTAACAGAACAAGCAGTTTTAATTTCTACAGAATTTTATGCATATCTGCCCAGGAATCTGCCTATTATTTTTATGGAATTCTGGGTATTTTCCTAACATTCCACACAGTATTTTCTCAAATTGTAATGAAAAAGAAGCTCAAGTACAAACAACTCACTAGATAAAAAGAATACTTTTCTTAATTTTCACAGACAAGGTAAGTGGAAGTCTAAGTGGAAATTTCCATCTTTAGCAAAATATGCTATCATCCTGTCTGGATGGCATTATTTTATCCAATATTATTTCTTTGTACATTTTAAAAATCTGAAACCTAAGTACCGCATACTTACACAAGTGACGCTAAAGACCTCTTTGGAGTTGTACCTTAAATCATCTCTAAATGGAAAGACACGCTTGGATATAATTTTTCGACACTGCGTTAATTTTCCTTCTTTCAGCTATTTACAGCTGCCCAGGTGAGGCAGTAATCTCGGCCCTGGCTCCTGGCCATTCCATTCTCAGGAGGTAACGCATGGATATTGACTTTGTCTCATGGCACAAAATCTTTCCCTATGCTGGAGCAAGTGAACCAAAATTGGAGACAGGTGACAGTTTATAGCCCACCGAGTTGCTGTCTGGACTTTTACACACCCAAATAAAAAAAAGAATACTTAATAGAAATTGATATGTTTATTTGTCACCGAAAATTAATGTGAAAAATGAAACTTTGTTATTAGCATATCAAACGTATTCTGCGGAATATTTCTGCTACTTTTACATTGCTAGTCGTTATGCGACAAGCTTTGTTGTAGGTGACTTTTATTCTCCCATCTATGTAGAAATCTCGAAAGAGTATAGACACTTTGGATATCAACAAAAATTACTCACTGCGAGAAGAAAATCATAGTACTCCCTTTATTCCAGGGTAACGGCGCAGTGTCCAAACGCACCTACTAGCAAATGAAGTTTCGAAAAGCAGACGCAGTCTTTATTTTCTGATCTAACGGACTTCTAAGTTATCTTTATCACTGAAAACTGGCTTGCCTTATGTTTCGTGGTTGCACAGTTCACATCATACTTCGGTCAGTGTCTTGATTTTCATTAAGTTCCATTGCGATTGGTTGATATCCAAAAATTAAGTGAAATTTCCTGCTTCTTATTCCTGGCGTGCAATTAAACGAACGAACTGAAATATCCGACCGAGAATTGTTCGGGAGCGTTTGTAAGATCATTACGGATTTCCTTTTTCCTCCTGTTTAAATGCCGATGAGAATCCGCTTGTAGACTGAATAACGACTTGTTTGTAAAGAAAAACAAACAGGCCCACTCATCTGAGCTTGTGGAACGATGAAGATGCGCAACAGCTCAAGCGAGCTGTAGTGTGAAATGCAGATAGCGAGACCCAAACCATGTGTTTGCTGGCACATGTTTTGGGTCTCGCATGTTCCTCGAACCAGTCTTTGACGATTCCGGTAGTGTATCATGGCGCATTATCATGTTGGTAATAGCCATCACCAGCGAGGAACACAGTTGCCATGAATGGTTGAACTTGTCTGGGGGATGTTTTCCTCGTATGATCTGGGACCGCTGGTAATACTGGATGATTCCCTGAACGCCAATGGCTACCTGGCAATCGTCACTGACCATATGCATCCATTCGTGATTGACTTTTACCATAATGGTGATGGTGTGTGCCAAAGGGACCATGCGCCGTGCCACGTCGCTAAAGTGGTGTATGACTGGTTCCAGAAACACGACGGCGATGTATGCGTTCTCCCTTGACACCCGAAATTGCCCGATTTCTATCTGATAGAGGAAGTACGGGACTATTCAGATCGACAGGTTTCATATGCAGACCTGCAACCACGTCATCTCCGAGACCTCCGTGCTCTACTGCAGTAATAATTGGAACGTGTGCCTTGGGCAACCTTCCAATGTCTCATTGCGTCCATGCCACCCTGTTTCGCCGATGTCATCCAGGCCAAGGGTCGTTATTTCCATTATTAGGTAGGTGGTCATATTTTTCTTATACGGCTGTGTATATAGAGCAGAGAAATAAGATAAAAGAAAGACAGACTACACAATCAGGAAAATTTCGAGTCACATAGCCTTAAATCGTAAAGATTTAAAACTGAAGTACTTGCACAAATACGTCAACCCAGTAGTTACTCCCGACAGTGACGATTTTTTATGTATGCTGGAAGTAGCATGCTCTTTGTATGTCGTCTTTGCTAAAAAACGGAAATACAGTCAAAATTACTTTAAATTTGTCTTTTTATTTATAGGAAGTGAGGACTGTCCATGCCCATAATGTGTGATTTGCGGAGAAGGCCTCACAAACCGCAGCTCGAATCCTTATCTCGTCTCGTGGCTTACAAATTAAGCACCGAAGTATTGCAAATAAGCCAGTCGGGTTTTTCGAACGGAAATGTAAATAACTCAATGTATCTAATATTGGTTCGCATATTTCACTTCGTAATCAAGATAGCGGAAATGCTATTAAAGCATCATACATGCTAAGCTAACAAACAGGAAAAGCTGGGGAATCCCATACTATTGCGGAAAATCTAATTTTACCGGGTTCGAAAGCAATTGATAATTGCCTGTTTGCCGACAATTCGGCAAATAAATTGGACCTGATACCCCTTTCTAGCAATCCAATGTGTCTCCGAATCCACGTTATGACTGATGATGTTGAATCTGTTATTATACGTAGAAGGGCTGAAGAAAAGTTCTATGTACGCTCTCCGGTTGAGACCACCGACGTTTCTAATCTAGCAAGTTTAACTTTATTTCTACAATAGTTGAATAGTGTAAATTGGAGGAAAACATGCTGTTTGCCGCCCGATAAAAGAGCGTACGAGTGGTGATAACATTTTTAATTTAATCAACTCCTATTTTAAAGAAAAGCAAATTGAATGGTGTTCTTGCTGTGGAATTTGTATAGATGGTAAAAAATTGATTGCAGGACAATTTGTGTGAGTAGTTTCAAGCATCAAAAACATATATTTGAATATTTCTTATACGCATTGTGGTATTCATAGAAAGGCCTTGGCATCGAGATTAAAGCTGCAACAATTAAAATGTGTGTTTGATTAAGTTATCAAAGAAATCGAATTAATAAAATCAAGACCAACTAATTCCAGACTATTTTTCTTCGTTATGCAAGATACGGACAGCGAGTATGTTACTGCTTTGACGCACCAAGTCATTAGATGGCTCTCACGTGAAAAAGCGCTTATTGCATTTGCACTTGTCAGAACTAAATGTTTTCTTTGAAAATCAGTTTTTGATCTTAGTTACAGACGATCACACATGGCTTCACAGAATATCATATTCAGCAGATATGCGATTAAAGCATCATGCAGATATGCGATTAAAGCATCATGCAGATATGCGATTAAAGCATCATCTGTTGCACACCGTGCTGGTTTCACGAAATTTCCGCACTAACTTATGTACCACTGATTTCGCCGGTGTTTCACAATGTGGATATTTTTCTGTGAAAAATGCATTTAAAACCTTGTATGAAATATTTCTGAAATACTGTTTCACAATAAAAATCCGCTGTTCCGTACTTAACCATTTTCGTTGCCTTTGTTCGCTCTTCACTTACATTTATTATCGCATACCTACACTGTTCTAGTTGCGACCAACCGCTCCGGATAATTCTTTGCAGCTGTACACGCAGAAACCGGTTAGAAGTGAAGCAAAGTGGTTTTAACTGAAACCCCGCCTAACAATGTCTGACCACGGGGCCACTTTTATATGGCGTGTCGGGTATATAAATTCTTAAAGGCAGCGTAGGCTGCATTTAGTAAACATCAAGTATTTCATTAATATCATGAAAAACCATGGCCCGTGACAGGAAAAAAATAGTATACTTTTATTTGGGTGTCCGGTAAAAAGAAGTGTGTTTTGATACAGTAGTTTACCTTTCCCAGAAACTTCAGGACAATCCAAGTTGAATTTTAAAGTACATGCTATCATGTTCAATAGTTTAAATCTTTCAGTTTGCCAGTTCATTTCCTACACGTCACCAAGCTTCGGTTTAGAGGCAAAGAACTCTTGGAGCTCGCGTTCCACAACGTTTAAAATAGTCACCTGTTTGCCACGAAGAAAATGCGTGATCTCGAGAAACCAGTAGTAGCCTGAAAGAAGGGTGAGGGGGGCAAGATAGAGGCTGCATGCTGGGTGATTCACTCGCTAGGTTCCGTGTAGTTCTTGAAGTTTAACTTGGGTCCCATTTATAGAATTAGTTTTTTTGCATTGTGTTATTGCAGTAGCGTTCTGTTTCCGTTTACTAAGGCCGAATGCTTTAGCTGACTTTTAACACACATCCTGTCGAATTGCTGAGAATACAGTTCGGCATTTCAGAATGTGTCCAAAGTTGATTGCAACTCTATATTTATACCGGACAACCAGCCTCTACGTTTCCCCTAAACGTTCGTGTTTGAAGGTAAAAAATTTGGTTTTACTGTATTTCCCCATTTTAAAGAATTCATTGAACTTTAACTGGGATAAGATCATGGTGCACCTCACGGAATCGTCTGCAAACCTTCCCGATATGTTACAGGTGGTCAGTTGTGACAGATTTTGAAAGTTATGTTCTTCTGACAATTATTGAGTTCTTGTTTGTGGATTGTCTTCCACAGCCGCTTGCAGAGCGACCAAACAAACAGCAGACTGCCAACCCAAAACCATGTTTTAAAGCTCGTCAACAAAAGCAAGTTCCCGGAATCATATTCGCAAAGTTTGAGTAACCGCAAGTTTTCATTTTGAATTGTTAAGTTTTCGAGCTGCTTTCACAGCTTGGAAACTTTTGTTTCCATCATTGGGGCAGTAGAGCCAGTATTTCAACTTCTGAAATCATTGCAATTGACCACGGTACAAGTTAAAACCATGTTCTCGCGACATGTGCTTCATGCCTTGTTTGATTCCGCATAATATACTTTTTCAGTCGTTTGCAGCATAGAAAAACCAGCAGAAATTATGCGCATTTACGTTATGCAACTGTCCTATGGAATACGGCCATTTTTTTCAAGAAAACTGCAATAGCTGAATATGGTAACTTTAAATTAATTTCCTGAGGATTTCCTACTCAATATTTATTTTTATTTTTTATGTGGGTAAATGATTCCTTTCTCTCTGATCTACCATTAATGCAAATATATTTAACACATAACTGTGTAATTGAAATAACGGAACGAATGAGTGGTATAGTTAGTTTTTTTTCACGCAGAGTGCAATCGTTATAATGACAAATCTGTTAGAGATAGATATCTGACAACTGCAGAAAATGTCCTCTGTCGCTTAAGTTTCCAGGGCGAATTTAAGCGCAGAACTGTCTATCGTGGAAACCGAAAACATATTTGGTAAGAGTGTGAAGGGAGATTTGCGTATTGCTGAAATTCAATTTGTACCAATTCATGGTCTCGCAAATAAAAAATCTAATATTACTGTCCACACTTTTTCCATCCATTTTTATTAAAGCAGGCGAGAAAAACTTTCCATTGGTCAGTAACATTGGTTAGTAGCAAAAATAAAAAATAGAAACATTTTTAAACAATACGCTGATTTAAATAACTTCCGTTCCGAAGGACAAATGTCTCCCTTGTGTTTCCGTTCGACACCGGTTGTATCCGCACCCTTCTCCACTGACTCAAAGGAAAACGGATGAGTAGCGAAAGGCGGGTTGTAACCTCATATTCCGTAGCCCAGTTTAAAATAATTTATTGTACATGATCCGCTGGACAGGCCTTTCAGGATTTCGTTAGTAAGGCTAGCAACTTGAAAGCCATATTTTCTTTTGAAAACTGACCTCTGGCCATTCACCATCCCCACAAGCTTTTGCAGTTAAAGATATGTCGATGGAACCCTCAAATTCATCATATTTCATCATTTGCTAGCCAATCCATCTGAGTGAATTACCAGCATATATCAATCAACTGTTCAAGTGACATGTTGCGAGTCTCTAATCATCGAGTCGTGTACCCTTGCCCACTGCAGACCAACAGGTTGTTTTTTTAGTACACATGGGTGGTACACGAAGTATAATCCCGCGGTTAGTCCGCATTCACGGCAGATTGAGAACAGCTGTGAATGCAGACTATCCATTCGATACATTGTCGTACTACGTGGTTGCCAAACGCAAAGAAATTCGTGTGTTATCGTGAAAAAACATCTGCAACCCCCTCTGCCTTCGGATATTGATCAGTACTTTACGCCCACAGTGAGTGTTCTGATTGTCTTTGTGGTTGTTTTGCACTACTTATTTTACACCCTGGACAGAGTTGTTTTGCGTAGCAGTGTATGTTTCTCGTTTCCAAAATTATTGCATTTCCCCTCTGCAACCCACTGCCATGCTTCTTTCAGATCCGCTTTAATCATGAAGCTTTCCAATACTGCCGCTATTTATGCTTCGTGCACGTTGGATTCTTGCGCAGTGAGCAGTTTGTAAAAATGTATTAAGGTTGCCCTTGCCCGGTGATCTTTGATCTTGCATTTAATATGCGCCTGTTACTTCAGTATTATTAAAAAGATTCCGATGGAAGTTCCTGAAAGTAAAAAAATATTTTTCAGGTGAATAAACAAAGACATCACTGTTTCCACAATTTGTCAACACATAGCAACCGAAAAATTGTTATCCTGTCAAAACTGGGGATCCGAATCCCACATCTCTTGCTATCTAGCTGAGCGTATTAGCCTTATGCTACGGTGGCCAACAATCAAAGGCGCTATGCGTGTTTCTCTTTCAGCTTCTGACATCATAAATCCGTAAGATGGGCTCAGCTAAAGAGACATCTCCATTTGGTGGGCATTAACGGCACTGGCTGTATATTAATCATAACAGTTAAATCCAAAGGTTGAGATCCAAAAAACCATTTTTCGGTTGCTATGTGTTAATAACACGTGGAAAGAGCGATACCTTTGTTAACTCCCTGACGCCACGTATTTGTAGGATTTTCACTTTGCGAAAAACACACTTAGCACCGTTCATTGTTGGCCACCGTAGCGTAAGGTTAACGCGCTCGGCTAGATATCGAGATATCTGAGACTCGGATCCCTAGCGGTGGCCGGATAACAATTTTTCGGTTGCTATGTGTTGATAAAACGTGGAAAGGGCGATGGCTTTGTTTATTCACTGACGCCACGTATTTGGAGGATTTTCATGTTTTTCAAGTTATGCAGCACGATTTGTTTTGTTAGTACCGCAGATCTAGATGAACCAAAAAAGTGAACACTAGAAATCATTGAAGAACATCAACAAAGTGTTAAGGGGTAATTTAAAACTGAAGTTCGTTCATGAAGAAACCGTAGGTACGAATCCACAAATGACGGAGTACAAAGAATGAACGTCTTTGTAGAAGGAAGACCAACGAGTTGATGATGCATTTGTTTAGGCAGCCTTCATACGACAGATGTTTAGGTGATAATGGAATTAAATTGAGAATAGCACATGCCACGGCAGCTTTCTTGCAAAAAATAATTTCATACATCTAAATATTACTTAAACACTAGTTTATCATTTGAAGCGGTGTTCGTCAGGATCTCGGACACTTAAGAATTGTCATAGATTGAAAACATTTCCAACATTTTCACTGCTACTTATCAATTTTCATAAAACTGGATCATCTGGGATGCGGTTCTGGCTCCGAATAATGAAAGTTCCAAGAATAGAAGAAGAAAATACTGAACGTATTTCGGGCAGAATGACGCATTTGTGAAAACAATATGAAACACATAAATGGAATGATATGAAAACTATTCAGACAGTCGACATTGCGCTTTAACTTGATTAAAGTAACAATAATAGGAAGGCATGGAAGGCAAAAACGAAAAATGCAATTCAAGAAAAGCAAAAAAATTGAAAAACCCAGTTCACAACGAAGCAACTCGGCTAAGAAAAAGAACTACACCTGCTCTGTATCTACATACTTCACTCCATTTTATCCTACGGGCTGAGGATTGTGTGGTTCAATCTAAGTATGATCTCGTACGTAGTTTCTACGGAAGATATCACAAGCAGAATATCATTAAAATACCAATAACCTGCTCATCTGAAACAGTTAGTGTGCAGGTAAAACGTAAAGTATCTTTTCTCATAGTACTTCTGTTTAAAACGGTAATGTGAGTTTAAAAGAATCTAAGAATAATTTACGGGAAAAAACATTATTTCTACTGAAATTCCTAGCCGATCTCTTGTAGCGTCGAAATACAAATACGGGTAAAAGAAGACACCTACATGACTAATAGAATGAAATCTCATTGCGTGTTTTGTTTTCGCTTGTCCTAATTTTTATTTTTTTCGTCAGCAATGAATTTCAGGATAGGAGGAAAGCGAAAAGAAATAGAAAGAAGAAATCTACTTATGGGGAATAGAAGCAATTCAAATTAAAAATTTAAATATTCGAGCTGATTAAAAGCTCTAAAAATCCCTGGATTGAATCAAGTCGGTTACAGAATAAAATACCAAACAAATATTGTGAACAAGTAAGAACTACTCTCTTTTGTCCTGTTCAAATGCATATGTTAGCTCTGAACGGGTTTTTAATACAATGGATTTTAATTTAGGAATAAACTTAAATACAAAAGTTAGCTTTCA
This sequence comes from Macrothele yani, assembly GCA_039090855.1. NCBI lineage: Eukaryota > Metazoa > Arthropoda > Arachnida > Araneae > Macrothelidae > Macrothele > Macrothele yani. The sequence continues at coordinate 53,186,814 of CM077033.1, forward strand.
TTTCAGTAAAATATTTTTCACACAATATACCAATCTTATACAAACGAATCCACAAACGCACCACTATTAAGGTTTTGGGCTTTTTTAAACAATTCAGCTTGCATCACCGTAAAAGCATTCAGTTCTCACAAACAGCGCTCAATATATAGTCAAAAATATAAAATTTTTCGAGTTAGCAGCAATTTTATTTTCTTTCTTAAACATTCAAGTTTAAAGTTATCCATTACGAATAGCAGTTTTAATTTACTAAAAATATTCAGCCTCAGAGATTCAGTTTGCAGTGCACGGGGCTTTACAAATGAATTTTAGACTTCATTTTGCTTAATAAGGAGATTTTACCACATAACGTTCCACCTTTTCATGGCATATTATCAGGGGTCTCACAAAACAAACCGCCGCCCCGGTGGCGCAGTGGTCTAAGGCGTTGGCCTCTGATCATTCGTCCGTAAGGATCCGGGTTCGAATCCCGGTGAGGCATGGATGTTGTGTTTGTCTTACGGCACTGGCTCTCTCCCTTCCCTGGACCCAGTGACCCTAAATTAGGGACGGGCGACTGCTTATAGCCCATTGAGTTGCTCACGGTGGTCGTTAATCCTCCAATCAAAAAAAAAAAAAAAAAAAAAGAAAACAAATTATACATCGCTGTGTGTTAACCATTTTAGGGTGCAAATGACAAAACTTTAAGTTCGACACATAAGCCGCGTACCTGTAGTGATCCAAAACATACTTTCTTGCATTCAGCGGAAACCGATTTGCGTGTTCCTTGCTGTGCGATTCGGTAAAAACGGACTCAAGTACACCACTCACTAGATGTGCGCTATTTACCGCATCCATCCCGATAAAGCGCGCTGCAGCCCACAGAAGCGGAGAAAAGTTTGATTACATTCTCAATTTGCTACTGTTCTCCAAACACTGTCTCAAATAAATGGCTATCGATAAAACACGGTCGCCCGATGAATATACGTATAAATGCAATGTATATACGTTGAGGAATATAATGTATATACCATTTACAGCTGTTCTTCTTAAAATTTGAACTTTTGATAAATGGTTTTAAATATCTCATTATTTTGAGTGGCAGAAGTTTTTCCAAATATGTTTCCAAACAGAAATAATCAGAAAACAAAACATGAGTTATGTGGCCAGCTAGCGTTGAAAGGAATCCCACCGAAAGAACTGATGTAATTATAAAAATAAACTGAGACAACGTTTTGACAATAATGAAACGCATTAGTCTCTTAGGTATGGATCATTTTACTGTTTTATTAGTTTACAGTTTTGGGATACTGTGTTATTTAATTAAATTCCATGATTTTTCTAGGTGATTAAACACCAGATTTTGATGCTTTTAATAGGCATTGCAGCGAACGCATATTTAAAAGTAACATACACATTGGTATTGATTATAAATATGAAAAAATATGTGAAGGTTAGAGATGGAGTAAAGAAGTGAAGTACTAAATCTTAGCTCTGAAATACGCTGTTTAAGTGTTTTAAATTTAGCACTGATTTTTTCGATGTTTGAGTGTTTTAAATTTAGAATTACTTGATTTCTCAGTTGGAATGCTTTAAAATTTTAATATTAATATCTAATTCGAAAAAACAAAAATGTGAAATTACATTTTCTTTCAAATTTTTGGTGATTTTATTTAGAAAGCGTATGATCCCAGTCACTCTAGGTTTTGCTAAATCGATTTTGGAAAGATAAGGAATGTTAATATACGGAAGTAAAAAAATATAGTGCTCAATGCTTGCAACTGGTGGGACACTGGTTTCTCGAGATTATTTAAAGTTGTGCAGGAAAGTATGGATATCAGACATTTACTAAAATATCTCATCAGCTGAATGAAATTACTAGCAATAACAAATGCCATTGAATAGCACTTCAACTAAAATTTTTGGAGTAGCACATCGTATGTGTTTCATTTTGTCCTCCTAAGTTTCATCAGCTAGTTTTGCACAAAGTAAATCACTTTTTTAGTAGAAAATGAGTGGGAAGGGTATTTTAGTATTGGTATTCTTCTAAAAAGTACTACTCTTCCGCGAAACCAAATGTATTTCAGAGCATTACGCTGCAAAACTCTCATTTTTATAATATTTATAATTACTCGCCTTGTATCCAACAATTTAACTTACAGTGTTTTTCCTTGACTTTTCCTGCTTCTTTTGCGAAGCGAACGTTCTCATACATTTAATTGTTTCTCACTTTAAACTTAATAATTCAGTTGTATTGCTCAAAGGAAGTATAGAAACCTTTATTTTCTTTTTTTTTGTTTTTTAACTTCGACATTCGGTTGGTGGTTTCCTTCCAAACCACCAACCCCTCCCCTACGTCATGCTGCATATATGCGCATGCCCTACCGTACCGGACCCTTGATTATCTCCTGAGTGTTCTTTCGGTCCGTTCTGCCTGCTCGTTCTGCTGTTATGCTAATTTCTCCTCTTCGTCCTTAATTTTTGCACACCAGTGTACGTTGATTAAGGTTGAAAAACTGAAATTCGCAAAATGGGAAGACATTTTGAAGCTGGATTAAAATACATATAATCACCTACGTTGGTTCAACCCATTCAAAATTTCAGTTCAATGTTTTAAGCAGAATTCGATTGCAGTTTGAACCTTGATTTACAATTCCATGATTATTCATTCAGCTAATTTTTCCATTATTATTCATTAAAAATTAGATTTGGTGTAGAGGCACTTCAAAAGTAACAGATCCAACCTGATCCAAATTTTATGCCTTAATTTGGAAGCACCTCTACTTATTAGATAGAGATTTGAATACAGGCTTTATTTACATATGCCACTCCGAATTTTATTTTCTGAGCTAATTTCAATTTAATATGAAGTTTTTGACCTTTATCTTGAACCACTAATTAGGACGACTTTAAAAGAAAAGAATTTGAAAATAATAAATGACGTTTCAATAATATTTTAGTCGAGAGAAATTCCCTCAAGTCACAGCAAATTCAGTAATTTTGAAATATTTTTCAGTCACAAAAGTAATGCATGTATTCTTTTGAAATATCGACAACTGATCATATTTTGTTAAATTATGTATTTTGAGCAGTGCGGTATTAAGTAATCAGACTGACTTGAAAAGAAATCCCGGTAAAGCACACGGGTAGGGAAGGCATTATTTTTTTTATGTCATTTATCAGATATGCGTTGGCACCTGATTTTTTGTGGAAGACTTGCGCATATGATTATGTCCGCTGTGCATGACGTCATTCTGTGGAAAACGTCATCACGAGCTCTGCAATGGGGCAGAGAGCAAATATCAGGTTGTGTATGAAAATCTGTAAAATTGTATCTGTGACAGCTGGGTTTTTGATTGATGTGTTTGGAGCTAATTGCTTATGTCGTGCTCAGATATTCTGGTGGTACGCACGCTTCAAATACGGGTAGGAAGATTTGGAAAATGAAGAAAAACCCGTACACCCGATTTCAGTGTTCACGTCTGAACCTTTTGAGAAGGTTCACGAAAGGATAAGATGTGATCATTGTGGGATCTGAGCTCGGTGTTAATTGGAAAACCATTCTTGAAACTTTATTGCCAAATCTGGGAGGAACATCTTTGTACTCCTTTTGTACAGCATGTTTTTCAGACAAGTAGAAACATGCGCGACTGGAGTACGTAAATACACCTTGTCGGCAGTACAAACAGTTCTAAATTTTCCCCAAATCACTTTGGCAAATGACGAGGCACAGTGTTTTTGTTTTGATACTGAAACTGAGCGTACGAGTGCTCAGTAGGTTTACCTACAGTCATCCAAAAAAAAAAAAAACACGTTAGAGAAGTCCAAAATGATGACAATGCTTGTGTGCTTTGACGACAGTAGGTTAATCCTGCATCACGAATTCATTTCCTGAAGGTACATCTGTCACTGATATTGCTTACACATACATTTGGATTTGGAAGAATTGTGGAAATTTTCACACCCATTTTGAAACGATTTTGGAAGTTTTCACATCCATTTTGGAAGGTCGTTTTCAGTTCTGAGTACAAAAACGGGCAAAGGGTCTTTCTTTACGAAATCGCGCACATACGTAGTGCCCAGAGTACAGAAATGTCTGGCATAAAAACAGGTGTATGTACTCTACCGTCCCTCTTTCTCTCGAGACTGGTCACCGTGTGACTACTTTCTATATCCTAAATTAATGCTGACTTTAAAAGGAAAGATTTTTAAGACAGTGAAGAGAGAAAGAACTGGGACATCAGCTCTTCACTTCATACCAAAAGATGACATCTGCAAGATGTTCCTTTCGTTGGTTGATTATGTTACTTCTTGTATTAAAACAGGAGGAATGCACATCGAATGAAATACCTTTGCGTAAGTGTTGCTGGTTTATAATTTTGTTAGAAAAAAACTTGGGTTTCTTACTTAATTACCGTGTTGTGCATATCCCACTCGGTCTTTTCTTGTAATTTGGTATCAAGTCTAAAATTTATTTGCTAAACAGTGGTGAGGTTCCCCATGAGTATGTTCATCCGAATATTTCACCGACGCTACGATGTTCAGCCTGTCGTACTTACTGCTTTAAAATTGGGTGTTTCTGATTAATTACTCCTTCGGTCGTATATATGTGTGTCTCCCTCTGTGTGTGCGCACGTTGTCGTTTATCAGACTCTACAGGCAGTTTCTAAATTTTACATTTATCCCCATAATAAGTTGCTTGTTTTAAAATAAAGGCAAGAAATAATTTGTAAAAGTGGATTGAACGTACAAATATGTCCTTTCTTGAGCGTAGATGTTCAAAGTATTCATTAATCTTAACACTGACTTAAGTATCTGAACAAACACTCTTGGTACACATTAAGACAATCTGGAGGAAATGATCTTACTTACTCCATGGTAAGAAATTTTTCTCACTTACCTTTGGATGTCTGAAACTGAAATTCGTTACAATTAAAATTTTTGTAAGGAATCACCTTTCTAAGTATTGTGAAATTCAAACGTTTAGAGACATTTTTAAAAAGGTACAAACAGGTAAAAAGAGATATAAACACACTATTTGTTTCTTGAATTTAAAGACCACAGTCTTGTAACAATTACTGATATTAAGATAATACAACATGATTAACATGATTTGTCACAAATATTTACCTTTTTCTGGTCGATCATGGTTTTGCTGATTATTTGTCACAAATACTTATTTTTTCAAGTCGATCATGGCTTCTCCGGGTATTTATCTATGTGCTTCAGGACTAATGGCACATAAATATTCAAATTGTATATGACATCACAAATGGTGTTTGCAGTAATAGGTTTTGGTTTACTGTTTCCAGGCGCTTTACAGAAATGGGGTGGAAGCCATGTCATTAACATATTGCGAAGACTTCTGTTATATACGGAACGTTTCCAAAGTATCAAGTTTCGTGGTTGAAATGGCTTGTTAATTAGTTTTGCTTCTTCAATGGTCTTTTCGTAAGTGAATAGGCATCGTTGACTTCTTTAAGTCACAGTTTCGAATGTAGGTCTTCTTCAATCGAAAACGCAAGGCTCTGCAAGTCTATCCTATAAAGGAAGCGCCACATTCATATGGAATTTGATAAATTTCCCACGAGTATTTGTCTTCAATATAGTCCTTTAATCCTAAACAGTTCATTTTGTTCATGAGTTTAGAAATCACCTTAAAGTTAAAGGTTTTGAGAAATTTTTGAAATTTTGAAGACAATGTCAAAAGAAAGTGGTATAATGACAAAATTATCTTACATTGGTCGCATCACAGGTTTTAACGTGGAGATCGGCTTCTGTTTCCGGAATTTTGTTGGAGCCTTGTCTGTAATGGAAGGGTTGCATCCTCGCTGTACTGCAACATGTTGAAGGAAATAAAGTTGTTTTGCCAAACTGTTTTTGTCTTAACATATATGTATCGCATGATATACGAAACTGTAAAAGGCGCTGAGTTTTTGTTGCCGAGGGTGTTTGGACTTGTCATGTGGAGGTGAAAAAACAGCGGAAGGCTTCTGATAAATTGTGGTTGCGAGAGATCCATTTAAGCGAGTAACCAGGACGTCGAGGAATGGTAGGCATTCGTTATTTTTGGTTTCGTAGCTGAATTGAATGTGAGTATCAATGGAATTTATGAGTTTGACTAATTCCGGAATTTCAGAATTTTTTTAATTCTTTTATTTGGAAATCGCGTCTACCATTTAACAATGGAATGATTTGAGGAAACTTGTGCTTATTATTTTAAATAAAAGAAGCATTTACTGTTTGTAAATTATGTTCGTTTATTTGAAAGGTTTTAAAATTTCGTGTACTACCTAATTTGAACAAAGAATTTCAGTAATATATTGCAAAATATAGGTATTTATTAAAATAATTGAAATTTTACTCTAATACTATTACAGTTGTTAAACGATTTTTTAACCGTTTACTCCGCGGTTTACATTGAAATTTCAGACTCGTTTTTTTCCCATTGCAGTGATGGAAAGTTTGCGCCATACTGCACAAATTTCATTATCTTGCGCCAAACTGCTATAAATTCCGAAACATTTATATATTTGCGCCCAACTGCGCCGAAACGGGAATCCACAGCGAAAACTGCCGAGCGAAAATAAAATTTCACGGCAGAAGATGCCGTTTTAAACGGCGAATCGAATGACTCTTTTTTAAGTACGACTCGTTAGTTGGTTAAACGTATAACGACGCTTAATCAACACATACCAACATTTCGGAATGTTTTTCACCTACCTCTTGATTCGTTTTTCTTCCGCACGTTGGTGAAGCTCATGAAGGCGGAATTTTGTTCTAATCACGTGGTATGTAGGAGAAATGATGCTGTACGTTATGAAATCATGATGAAGATTGTTTACAGATGGTTTGGTGGTCTTTCAGAGTGTTATGCATTTGATACTGTTTATATGTCGTTCCCTGCTCTTTAAGATGGCGCAGTTATTTCGTTATGGGCGAGGTGCGCGATTACGTAAATACAGCATAAGGTCAGGCGTTAGCTACTTCGTTGACGCAAAGGACGAGTGAAAATGCCACTTTCGTGGTAGGATACGATGGTTCTGTTTCTAAAGGATTCATAGGTTTTCAGAGACGCCAACTGTTACGGATTTCACTCCATCTTACGGTTTCACGGAAGTCACCCAAAAACTACAGAACAGACCACGCAAGATCCGTGCACGCAAATTTCTATTTTTACCGTCTTTTGGTTAAAAAATTCACTTTACAGATAGTCCCTATCCGCTCTCGATGTTCTGACTTCTCCCATCAGCGGAGAAGAAGTTTTGTTACGTGATTATCCGTACAGTTATGTGAGAGTGCCGTGCGCAAAAACCGAAAGGGAGCTCAGATCAGCCCCTTTTGTGAACTCTTTACATTGATTCCATGTGGTTTTGTGCGTGTGAAAATTTCGTTTCAAACGTTTTAACCCTTTCCACTCCACTAAAAATCGCCGAATAGCTCGGGCACGCCACGCTGATGGCGCCTCTATAGCTCGCATTTCGGGGATCGCAAGACATTTCTTTTTCGTCGAATAGCTGGGGGTCACTCGCCACGTCGATGATGCCCCTGCAGCTTAAATGTCGGGGCTCGTGAAACATATTTTTTCGCCGAATATTTCGGGTGTCATCCGCTACGCCCATGACAACTATATACACTGCTGGCCACCCAAAATGCAAAACCGAGAAGGCCCTTTTGTGAACACATAAAATGCAAAACCATGAAGGACACGAGATAGCACAGCCAGATTTACTGGACACCAACAGATACGAAGATGAAACGATTGAGCATACAGGCCCATGCGACTTGCGGAACACGCAGACATCAATAGTTCGTGTGGCCCCCAAGGCTGGAAATAACGGCCGCAACATGCCGCGGCATCAAACGAAAGAGGCTTTGGATGTGGGCTTGGGGTATGTCGGTCCAGGCTGCTTCCACACGTTGCCACAGTTCATCAGGCGTACCCGCGGGTGGTGCTTACCGGACCACTCGGTGTGCGATCAGCGACCAGACATGTTCGATGGGCGATATATCGGGAGAACAGGTGGGCTACGGTAGCAGTGACACCTGGTGGGCCTTGAAGAATTGTTGCACGATGCGTGCCACGTGCGGGCGCATTGCCCTATTGAAACGTGGTCGCTGGCAGGTCCTGCAGGTAAGGGAGGACTAAGGGCTTCAAAACGTTGGCTGCTGAGTGTACCGGCAATGCGCACCAGAGGGGTGCGGGTGTCATATCTAATTTCGCCTCAAACCATAACGCCAGACGACGAAGCGGTATGGAGATGCATAATGCAGGCGTCATACAGTTTCTTGCCGCTGTGCCGCCACACGCGGATCCGACCATCGTGGATTTGCATGCAGGAGCGGGATTTGTAGGAGAAGAAAATGTCGTGCCATTCCGTAGTTCAGGTGCGGCGTTCAACGGCCCACTGCCGTCGCACTCTCCGGTGGTTTAACGCCAATGGTAATCGGAGTAATGGTCGCCGTTCGAGTAGTCCCCGCTCCTGCAGATGACGTCGAATGGTACATGCTGACAAAGGTAGTTGCACAACACACCATAATTCCTGGGCTAACGTTCGTGATGTGACGGTGCGAGCAGTCAATGCCCTTCAACCAACGTGCCGGTCCTCCCGTCCGGTGGTATGCCGTCGGTCGGTCCGTCCGTAACTGTTCAAGGGTTAAAGACCTGCTGGCACCGACATGTGGTCTGTTTGGATAGGGAAAGTTGCATAGAGCGAAACAGATGAAAGCCTGAGGGTGCAATGTCCAGGGAATATGACGGGTGCGGTAAAACGTCCCAGTGTAACTGTTCAAGGGTAGATGTCGTGCTGGCACCGACATGTGGTCTGTTGGGCTAGGGAATGTTGCATAGAGCGACGCAGATGAAAGTCTGAGGGTGCAATGTCCGGGGAGTAAGCCGGGTGCGGTAAAACGTCCCAGTGTAACTGCTCAAGGGTTGATGTCGTGCTGGCACCGACATGTGGTCTGTTGTAATAGGGAATGTTGCACAGAGGGAAACAGATGAAAGTCTGCGGGTGCAATGTCCGGGGAGTAAGCTGGGTGCGGTAAAACGTCCCAATGTAACTGTTAAAAGGTTGATGTCGTGCTGGCACCGACATGTGGTCTGTTGGGCTAGGAAATGTTGCATAGAGCGAAACGGATGAAAGTCTGAGGGTGCAATGTCCGTGGAGTAAGCCGGGTGCGGTAAAACGTCCCAGTGTAACTGTTCAAGGGTTGATGTCGTGCTGGCACCTACATGTGGTCTGTTGGGCTAGGGAATGTTGCATAGAGCGAAACAGATGAAAGTCTGAGGGTGCAATATCCGGGGAATAAGCCGGATGCGGTAAAACCTCCTAGTGTAATTGTTCAAGGGTTGATGTCGTGCTGGCACCGACATGTGGTCTGTTGGAAAAGGGGATACTGCATAAAGCGATACAGATGAAAGTCTGAGGGTGCAAAGTCCGGGGAGTAACCCACATGCGGTAAAACCTCCCAGTGTAATTGTTCAAGGGTTGATGCTGTGCTGGCCCCGACATGTGGTCTGTTGGGATAGGGAACGTTGCATAGAGCGAAACAGATGAAAGTCTGAGGGTGCATTGTCCGGGGAATGAGCCGGGTGCAGTAAAACCTCCCAGTGTAACTTTTTAAGGGTTTATGTCGTGCTGGCACCGACATGTGGTCTGTTGGGCTAGGGAATGATGCATAGAGCGAAACAGATGAAACTCTGAGAGTGCAATGTCCGGGGAATAAACCGGGTGCGGTAAAACCTCCTAGTGTAATTGTTCAAGGGTTGATGTCGTGCTGGCACCGACATGTGGTCTGTTGGAATAGGGAATGTTGCATAGAGCGAAACAGACGATAGTCTGAGGGTGCAATGTCCTTGGAGTAAGCCGGGAGCGTTAAAACGTCCCAGTGTAACTGTTCAAGGGTTGCTGTCGTGCTCGCACCGACATGTGGTCTGTTGGGATATAGAATGTTGCACAGAGCGAAACAGATGAAAGTCTGCGGGTGCAATGTCCGGGGAGTAAATTCGGTGCGGTAAAACGGCCCAGTGTAACTGTTAAAAGGTTGATGTCGTGCTGGCACCGACATGTGGTCTGTTGGGCTAGGAAATGTTGCATAGAGCGAAACAGACGATAGTCTGAGGGTGCAATGTCCTTGGAGTAAGCCGGGAGCGTTAAAACGTCCCAGTGTAACTGTTCAAGGGTTGCTGTCGTGCTCGCACCGACATGTGGTCTGTTGGGATATAGAATGTTGCATAGAGCGAAACAGATGAAAATCTGAGGGTGCAATGTCCGGGGATTAAACCGAGTGCGGTACAACGTCCCAGTGTAAATGTTCAAGGGTAGATGTCGTGCTGGCACCGACATGTGGTCTGTTGGGCTAGGGAATGCTGCATAGAGCGAAACAGATGAAAGTCTGAGGGTGCAATGTCCGGGGTGTAAGCCGGGTGCGGTAAAACCTCCTAGTGTAATTGTTCAAGGGTTGATGTCGTGCTGGCCCCAACATGTGGTCTGTTGGGCAAGGGAATGTTGCATAGAGCGAAACAGATGAAAGTCTGAGGGTGCAATGTCCGGGGAGTAAGCCGGGTGCGGTAAAACGTCCCAGTGTAACTGTTCAAGGGTTGATGTCGTGCTGGAACCGATATGTGATCTGTTGGGCTAGGGAATGTTGCATAGAGCGAAACAGATGAAAGTCTAAGGATGCAATATCCGCGAAGTAAGCCGGGTGCGGTAAAACGTCCCAGTGTAACTGTTCAAGGGTTGATGTCGTGCTGGCACCGACATGTGGTCTGTTGGGATAGGGAATGATGCATAGAACGAAACAGATGAAAGTCTGAGGGTGCAATGTCCGGGGAGTACGCCGTGTGCGGTAAAACGTCACAGTGTAACTCTTGAAGGGTTGATGTCGTGCTGGCACCGACATGTGGTCTGTTGGGATAGGAAATGTTGCATAGAGCGAAACAGATGAAACTCTGAGGGTGCAATGTCCGGGGAATAAGCCGGATGCGGTAAAACCTCTTAGTGTAATTGTTCAAGGGTTGATGTCGTGCTGGCACCGACATGTAGTCTGTTGGAATAGGGGATATTGCATAAAGCGATACAGATGAAAGTCTGAGGGTGCAATGTCCGTGGAATAACCCGGGTGCGGTAAAATCTCCCAGTGTAATTGTTCAAGGGTTGATGTCGTGCTGGCACCGACATGTGGTCTGTTGGGATATGGAATGTTGCATAGAGCGATACAGATGAGAGTCTGAGGGTGCAATGTCCGGGGAGTAAGCCAGGTGCGGTAAAACCTACCAGTGTAACTGTTCATAGGTTTATGTCGTGCTGGCTCCGACATGTGGTCTGTTGGGCTAGGGAATGTTGCATAGAGCGAAACAGATGAAATTCTGAGGGTGCAATGTCCGGGGAGTAAGCCGGGTGCGGTAAAACGTCCCAGTGTAACTGTTCAAGGGTTGATGTCGTGCTGGCACCGACGTGTGGTCAGTTGGGATAGGGAATGTTGCATAGAGCGAAACAGATGAAAGTCTGAGGGTGCAATGTCCGGGGAATATGCCGGGTACAGTAAAACCTCCCAGTGCAACTGTTCAAGTGTTGATGACGTGCTGGCACCGACATATGTTCTGTTGGGATAGTTAATGTTGCATAGAGTGAAGCACAATAAAGTCTTAGGGTGCAATGTCCGGGGAATATGCCGGGTGCCGTAAAATCTCCTTGTGTAATTGTTCAAGGTTTGATGCCGTGCTGGCACCGACACGTGGTCTGTTGTGATAGGGAATGTTGAATAGAGCGAAACAGATGAAAGTCTGAGGGTGCAATGTCCGGGGAATATGCCGGGTGCGGTAAAACCTCCTAGTGTAATTGTTCAAGGTTTGATGTCGTGCTGGCACCGACATGTGGTCTGTTGGGATAGGGAATGTTGCATAGAGCGAAACAGATGAAAGCCTGTGGGTGCAATGTCCGGGGAATATGCCGGGTGTAATAAAACCTCCCAGTGTAACTGTTCAAGGGTTTATGTCGATCTGGCACCAACATGTGGTCAGTTGGGATAGGGAATGTGGATAGAGCGAAACAGATGAAAGTCTGGGGTGCAATGTCCGGGGAATATGCCGGGTGCGGTAAAACCTCCCAGTACAACTGTTCAAGTGTTGATAACGTTCTGGCACCAACATGTGGTCTGTTGGGATAGGGAATGCTGCATAGAGCGAAACAGAAGAAATTCTGAGGGTGCAATGTTCGGGGAATATGCCGGGTGCTGTAAAACCTCCCAGTGTAACTGTTCAAGGGTTGATGTCGTGCTGGCACCGACATATGGTCTGTTGGGATAGGGAATGTTGTATAGAGCAAAACAGATGAAAGTCGGGGGGTGCATTGTCAGGGGAATATGCCGGGTGCGGTTAAACCTCCCAGTGCAACTGTTCAAGTGTTGATTACGTGCTGGGACCGACATGTGTTCTGTTGGGATAGTTAAAGTTGCATAGAGTGAAGCAGATGAAAGTCTGAGGGTGCAATGTCCGGGGAATATGCCGGGTGCGGTAAAACCTCCTACTGTAATTGTTCAAGGTTTGATGTCGTGCTGGCACCGACATGTGGTCTGTTGGGATAGGGAATGTTGCATAGAGCGAAACCGGTGAATGTCTGAGGGTGCAATGTCCGGAGAATATGCCGGGTGCTTTTAAACCTCCCAGTGTAACTGTTCAAGGGTTGATGTCGTTTTGGCACCGACTTGTAGTCTGTTGGCCTAGAGAATGTTGCATAGAGCAAAACAGATGAAAGTCTGAGGGTACAATGTCCGGGGAGTAAGCAGGGTGCGGTAAAACCTCCCAATGTAACTTTTCAAGTGTCGATTTCGTGGTGGCACCAATATGTGATCTAGAATTATCGTGTAAGAGGATGACGGCGCGTCGTCCTTTACCAGTCCATGGGCGTTTTTGCTTGATTTCGGCGATCAGTTTCATCAACTGATTGCTATATCGTTGTGCAGTGATTGTTTCGGACGGTTTCAGCAGTTCGAAGTGCAGCACTCCATGAATAACTCACCACACACAAAACAGCACATTTCCCCCGTAAAAATCCTGTTTTGCAGTGGATGATGATGACTGGCTTTGGTCGACCATGATTTCTGGCGTTCTTGGTTGTCGCAATAGAAATATTTTTCATCCCCGGTGACAACCTTCCACATGACTTTCTTTCCTTGAAACCTCTTCAGCAACGACATGCAGATGCTCAATTAGTTCACTAATTTACGCTCCGTTAAAGTTTGTGAAAACCACTTACCTGCTTTTAGATCTTCCCCGGAAGCCCTGCTGACGCCGTACCACCGACGATTGAGCCTTTTTCAAACGTTTTGCCAGTTGTGTGGTTCATTGTGTGGCATCCTCTTGCAACAGCGATTCCAGCCGCTCGTCTGTGAGTTCCAGCGGTCTACCTACACGTGGATTGTCTTCCAAGGCTAGATTACCTTCCTTAAACCTGGTAAAACATTTCGACACGTCCGCTCACCCATAACAGTTTCGCCATTCGCCTGATATAGTAAACTTTATGCTTCACTCGCACTTTCTCCTAAAATAAACATCAACAAACAGTGCCGCAAATGAACTTTATAGGCCGCCATGCTTGGCTCATTATACGACTTGACAGCACGGGTCTCCCGCCGGTTAGAGCCCTATAGCTCTTTCTATCGGGAGCGGCTGAAACTTTTGTATAACCCTAATATTTTAAAGAATTCACTATGGTAAGGTCAAATGAATAAACCTGCTCCCTGCTAGAAAGCAAAACACAAGAAGCAGTCTATTGGAATTAAATTTTAACAATAGTTGTCTCCATGGACTTTTTTTTTTTTAATTGGAGGTTTAACGACGACCGTGAGCAACTCAATTCGCCCGTCCCTAATTTAGGGTCACTGGTTCCAGGGAAGGGAGAGAGCCAGTGTCGTAAGACAAACACAAGATCCATACCTTACCGGGATTCGAACCCGGACCCCTTTCGGACGAATGATCAGAGGCCATCGCTTAGACCACTGCGCCAACGGGGCGGCCTCCATGGACTTTGCCGACGACACTGAAAACACCAATTGAAATTACAATTCATTCTAATTCATTTAAAATATAGTTTTAAATAAAAAAATATCAGAATAAATTACTGCAACATTTATCTTAAAGTATTTCTAAAATCAGTTTTTGAGTTAAAAAGTATAAAGTTATGTGACCAAAATAAAGTTGTTAAAGTCCCTACAGAAAGTCGCATAAATGTTTTGAAAGTTTAAGATTTGGGGATGATATTTAAGTATCTACGTTAAATACAGGAAAATATTTTATCTTCAAAATAGGCATCCTCGCGTAGTTACCCCCGAAATTCAAGATTTTCTGTGACATATCTGCTTATTAGCTTTTATATCCCTATTCATCTTTCAGTATCATGTAGTGAACGATATGTGAAAGAATTTAAATACATTGAATGAATATCACCCAATATCTGTCGTAGAGCGTAATGTCATTTCATCATACCCAGAACTGAATGTGATTAACATGATAGAGGTGTTTCAACATGTTTGTGTTTGAGATTTAAAACATGTTTCAACATGTTTTAAATCTCACGAACATGGAGTTGACAGGAACTTCTTTTATTTGTAGGTTAATAAAAAAGAAATACTATTTCAATTAAAATTATCAATCATTCTAAGAGGAAAATTAAATGCACTTTCATTTTTATTTGTTGATTTTTCCTACTTCCTTTCAGCGTACATACCAGGGAGGAATAAGTAGAAATCAAAACAGTACCTGTTGAGCTTCTATGAATATCCTGCAAAAAATGAAACATGTTTATTTGAAATCCCTTTCAGTATGAAATTCCTTTATCTTTGTAGTAGAGTAATTTGTTGGAATCCTCTCTGAAAACAAATGATTAAAGTATACGTTTTATTTTACTAGGTTACACTTTATCTTCTAATATGTAATTCACAGTATGGTGCAAATGTTAATATGAAGTAAAAAAAATATTAACAATTTACTTTCCACTATAATCTCACTTACAGGTTGCTATACCAGTACGACTTGTTTACTACAGCCTGCTATACCACTCCGACTTTTTTAGTACAGCATGATGTTGTTACTACGACATGTTTACTACAGCCTGCTTATATCCACCGTGAATAGGCATGCGTCCTTGCTGCAGAATATTTTTATTCAAAAAACTCATTTCAGTGCCGTAAAGACTACGATCTTTTTACAGAAAAATGCGAATTCTTTGTGCGGACTAATAATAACAGAAAACAGGATTAATTTTCTGTTATTATTATGAAATAATAATAAAACCTTACAGTCTTCGAGAGATGTCAACTCCTGATGACCGGCGATACCTTTCACCATTATGGTGGTACGGTCCCCTACTATTTTTACCAAACCGACTCATTAAACACCTCTGTTCTTTCATAGACAGGCCAGGTGCAGGTTCCCTTACATACACTGGAGAAACCCTTTTGGATACGTTAGATGTCAAACATGTCTCAGTGTCTACCGTGACGTTCACGAGCTTAGCGGTCACGAAGACGCTTGAGTTGTCCTCTTGCATCTCTACACACAGAGTGTCGGACTGGTGCTTCCTTCGGTTGGGTCTACATCTGTCAATTTTCGGTGGAATGTCTTTCCTTCCTTGGCCTCTTGACTACACCATTCCTCTCAGCAAAAGCGTCGATAACCGAAGTGGATAGCTCAGTCATAGTTTTGGGCTGTGCTTTACTTTTCTTCCCAGCAACGTTAACCTACCATGAGGTTTACCGGATACTTTGGGTTGGGAAGAAGGTTTAGCAGTGGCCTCAGCATAGGTTGGCCTATGCATTGACTTTACCGCCATTCTTTTGCTCTTCTGCAGGATATCGGGAGACATGACGTGCTGAGTCGTCACTGCCTCTTGAAGTATCATCCAATTCTTTGGACGTCTGGCATCACCCTGCTCTTGAGGATGTTCTACCCGTTGTCAGAACATCCGCAGGAGCAGGGAGTTCCGAGGCAAAGTCTGAATTTCACAATTGCTCATGGAATGAGCCGCTTCGCCCTTCTTCTGGACTCCTTCCACTAGGAATCCAGTTGCACCGGAGCGAAAAACTAAGTACTCTACTTTGCAGTCTGCCAGGATGGTGCTCATTCGACGACCATAGTACGAGCTTTCATCCAGGCAGGAGAGGAGGTCTTTTGCTTTATTCACGATATCAAGGGCACTCGATGCTCTTTCGGCTGCAGACAGATGAGAATTGCGTCTACTGAGCAAAGCACAAAAATATCACAGGAACATATAACTAGAAAATTAAAGCACAGAAATACACTCCAGATCCAACAAAAGCTCTAATAATTCTTCTGGCAGATGCCTAATGCTACTCTTTTCTGGACATTGAAACCTACTTCGTGATGAGACCTAGCGCTAAGTCCTAACGCTAAACAAATATATACTACTGCAACAAACCGCCGAACTTCTATCTAATTAATGAAGAACTACTGACAACTTCTATCTAATTAATGAAGAACTACTGACAACTTCTATCTAATTCATGTAGACCCTTACTCTACAAAATAAAACATCGGGAAAATACACTACGGCAAAAATACATTGCAACCTAACTCCTAAACTGCAACGGCAGAACAGCTACAGAAAAACCTGAATAAAAACTTATTAAAATATGAGTCTTAACACTATATGAAACACAGCCTAACTACTAGCTAGCCCCTAAACACGATTAAGTAAAAAATAAAAATTTCTGGAGATTAATCAAAACAACAACATAAGTTTTAACGAAAAGCTTACCTTGCTGAAGTCATCTTTACTTGCGATGTAAATATACACACAAAAAAAACACTAACTGCTTGGAGAGAATCTCAGACCGATTTAAACTCGCACAAAACACTTTGTATACATCACACGTAATATGTGAAAGCACGAAACACTGCCCACAGCACTGAAAACACACTACAAAAGGGACTGCCTTCACAAGGGCGAGGCTGAAACACACCTAAGATTTAGAGAAATCACCGGAAATAAGCAGATAGAATAAAGTCCACAAAATCCGATTATCGTAGACCTTGCTTGCATGGACGTCATGGGAAGCATACGGCTTGACCTTGAGTCTAGCACAAGCAGATGAGCATACCTCTGTTCCAAACCAAATTCTGGATAGAATCTCAGACCAATTTAAACGCGCACAAAACACTTTGAACACGGCACACGTAATACTTGGAAGCACGAAACACCGACCGCATAACTAAAAACACACTACAAAAGGGACTCCTTTCACAACAGCGAGCTGAAACACACCTATGATTTGGAGAAAGTACCGGATATAAGCACACATGGATTAAGGGATTAACTCCACAAATTCCGATTATCGCTGCCCTTGCTTGCATGGACGTCATAGGAAGCAAACGGCTTCTTGAGACTAGCACAAGCAGATGAGCAAACCTCTGTTCAAAACCAAAGCAAGAAGTAGACTGACGTGCGAGTACGAATTTCTTTTTATCGATTTATTTCTATTTAAAGGTTTTAAAGGATTAACTTTATCTATTGAATTCTCATAAGGTGCTCAAGAACTACTTTTATCTACTAACATCTTTTGAAGCAGGCATGCCTTGTAACACTATTATAATCCGAGATTTCGGACCTGCTACATGGTGACCATTTGTGCACGTTATCCATTGTGTTGTCCTTCTTGCGATAGGACGTATCAGAACTCGTTGAAATCTGCTGAGGCTTTGATGTTTTAGAAAATCCACGATTTCTGTAGGAAGTGCACGTTATGTAAGGTTGTTCAAGTTCACAGTTAAGTCAAAGACATCAGGAAAGCATCCACAAAGAAAAGAGGTATGTCTTGCAATTATATATTATTATTTATTTTATAGAAAGCGATATCCTGAATATTTAGGTTTTTGATGAAACCCTCTATTTACCGTATTTTGCGTTTCGCAAGATATTCGCAATTACTGAGAGTACTTGTTTTCCATATAATATGAAACAGAGAAACTGTGTTTCCATACATAATTTAAAAGAAACCTTATATTCAAATATTTACAACAAAACTTATATTCGACCACCATTCAAAAAACCGGGACTCGTAGTAAGGCGTGTGGTTCTAACCGGCCACCAGATGCTCGAGTTCAGCGGAGAGTAATAAGGTCTGCTTCGTCCAAAAGACGGGCAAATTACAGATAATCTGAATCAGAGACCAAGTCCGATAGATTCTCAACATACGGTTCGCCTCACCTTACATTTTATGGACTACAGAAGAAGACGGCCTGAGTATAAACAGCAATTATCTGTATTTTTAACACCCTCAATCTTATAAAGCAGCAGGATATCATGGATCCAGCTTGCATCGTTACTGCTCTTCAAGCTGCAAGAGGCAATGTTATAATTGTGGGATATCTTCGTGGGATTGTTTGGGCCCTTTACCTCTTGTGGAACAGCGTATGACTACACAAATGTATTTAAACATCTGTTTCCGAACACGTCAACCCAGTTATGCTGATAGTTTATTCGCATTCAGATGAATACTTCAAGCAGGACCCTGCTTCATGTCCATAGTTCTCACATGGCACGTACACGAATAGTTTGTCAAGCATCACGAATATGTTTCCCTGCAATAAAGGTCTCCTCAGTCATCGGATCTCAATCAAAAAAGCATTTTTGGGATGAATTCTAAAGGGGAAACAGAGAGCTGGATCCACTACCATCAAATCTTCTAGAGCTGCAGGGTGCAAATCATAGCATTAGGCTTATATAATCCTACCAACTTATTGACATTTATTAGTTCATACCAAGACAGTTCTAATGCCCTAATGTCGCCAACAAGGTAAAAAACAGGTGGTCATATTAATTTGGCCCCTTGGTGTAAGCTTATAAGAGAGAAACGTATCATTTAGCACTTGGTCTCCTAGGTAATAAAACACACATTTCAAAACGTCTTCTTATGAACGTCAATTCCCTCTCCTTTTCGCTTGGGTTATTTAAATTCGCAATCCGGAAATTTTCTGTAGTTTTAAAGCTAGCTGAATTTCAACACGTACCCAAAAGGAGTAACTACAACTATAATTAATATACCTGAGACATTGATTACATAATGCAGAGGTGCCAAAATATTTGATACAAATGCATCCTGAAGAATAAACGTAAACCTAACAATCTAATTATTACTGACACTGACTAAACAACAAATAGCTTCTGACTGTACACTCCATCGTATGGAACGACAAGGAGTGTTCATTATCTTCAAAATACAAGCACAATGTTAAAATTTACAGAAATGTTTAATGAATATATATAAAAATTTTATCATTAAATTACTGACAGCTAATGAAGAAACATTAGTCTCATCTAAACCTACGCCATTTTATATGTGAACCTTCGTAAAAATTGTAATTGAAAAATTAAGCAGTTGTAATTTTTTCCGGAAAAAATCGACCAAAGAAGAAGAAATAGTATTTGATATTTGAAATATATTAATTGGACCACTCTCCTTTTGTTTATGCTTATATTTCAAAGAAGATGATGTGTTTTAACTGGAAACGAAAGAATCTGTTGTAAAGCTCTTCTTTGTTTTGTTTTGTTGGAGGAGTAATAGATTAAAAATCTGAAATAGAACATAGACACTGACACAATAAACCTCTACTTAATTTATATTTTCACGCTGCGCTTCGAAGGGAACGTAACTCAGTAATATCCCCAATTTTAGCGAGAAATTTATTTCGGTTTTCCAATGAACAGATAAAAGTTATACTGCACGCCAGGAAAATATTTGCCTGTTATATGATCTTCGTGATCTGATAGCAAAATTGTATATTTCACAGTTTATGTACAACAGTTTGACAGTTTTATCTGTCAGTGCTCTTTGATTTTATAAAATGCAGACTGCCCTAAGTTTAAAACAATACGTCAATGAAAAACGGACTATCCTCAGGCACACCTGTTATATTTTTATCATCACTGAAGTTTAGACAAGATCGCAATGATAAATTTTATTATAATGTGGGCATTTCGTAAATCGATTGTGATCTCTGAGTATCTGTGAGAACCTTTGATTTTTACGTATCTACTTATTGTGTGTGTGTTTTCTGTAGCGAGTTAAATCTCTTAGAACACGAAAGTTCTGTACCTTGAAATATCGGGGAAAATTCACACTACTTGATACTCAAACTGTATTTCAGTTTGAGAATCCAATCCTGAAACCTAGATACATGTTTTTGACAATTTTTTCTGATAGTTTTACAAAAGTGCAGCTGTTGATTCTCACTTGTATTTCATTTATGAAAATCAGTGTACAGGAACCTTAAAATTGTGATTTTGTTTCACTGCTCAAAAAAAAAACCCGAAAAAAAACCCGACCAGACTGCGTTATTATTAACAGAAATACTTCAATGATTCAGAAACTGCAATTCAACAAGTATGCAGTTGTGTAGATGTTGCACTGTAAGCAGCCTGCTGTGCAACCTGCGTTAGTACGAGAGAGTGACTTTGAAGTCGACTCTCAAAGACCTAATTACCTAAGAAACGTAATCAAATATTCTCGCAGCATTCTCACTTTAGTAAGATACTATTTCTTAGTCATTCTTTTCTTTCTTTCGCTCACGATTTTGCCAAATAATTTTTTTCACTTGAGAATTTTTAGAACTTCATGTTGCATCTCATAAAACGAAGAACAACCTACTGTGGAAATTACTTGATTGCATTTCGGGTAAGGAAATATTGCTTCTGAAAGTGTCTTTGCATTTATTCCAATTAATACTTGGAGAAAATATTCTATATTTCAAATTTTACATAGAACATTATCCTGCCTGTCTTTCCTGTACATCAATGGATCAACCTACAAATGTTGGTCATCGAAATGAACAGAAAGTAGTAGAGTGAGTGAACGTCAATTAATATTTGTAGCACTAGGGTAAATGTTTTCACATAAATGTTTGTGCCTTTGAAATAATCATGATATATTTTTATACTTTTTTTAACAAACCCCTTTTCGCGTTTGAAAATGCACATTTATGCCAAACACGTTGATATTTCTTGGTGCTGTTCCTCAAGGGTGGGTTGATAAAACAGCATAGCATTAATCTTTTAAGTACGTTTAATAAATATTCTTTCTTAGCTTTAAATATTTTAAATATATAATCAGAATGATATTGTATAATACAATATTCTCTTTGAGCACTAGGCGCATTCATAAGAGGTTAAGTTGGGATCACTTTCCTGTGAACTTCGAAGACCCCACATATACATCTTTGTTCGCACTGATAAACGCATATTTCTTTAGCACCTGCAAATACACTGAAGAGACAATACATTTTAGCCACCTGCCTAATATGACCTTGATCCTCTACGGGTGGACAAAATGGATCATAATCGGCCGAGCATAGAGGCTGAGAAATTTCAAAATGTGTTTTGTGGTATCTGGTACCAAAACGTGAGCAGCATATCGTGTAACTTCTCTTGTAAGTAAGGTATTTGAGCCGCCGCAATTAGGATATCCTGTTCCAGCACAAATAACATGTGCAGGAAAGAAGTTATGCCTGGAGTGTTTTCAGCACGTTACAACAGCTAGAAGTCTTTCTTATGTTCCGTTAACCATTCTCGAACACATAGATTAGCGTTACATGAAGCCTTATCCTGCATTAAGAAGGCTCTAATAGAAAAAAACATTGAATGTGAAAGGATGTACCTGTTCAACAATGGTGTTTAAATGGGTAATAAGGGTCTGAGTTCCCTGTTGAGGAAAGACTGGGCCCAGGGTCTTGCAGCGGCACATTGTCAAAAGCATTTAACTTCCTCCACCGTTTTATATTCCTCACATGGTGCATCCAAGTGCCAACAATTAATCTCGTGAACGACACACACGTACTAGATCTTCCACATGGGACAACAGGAAACGAGATTCAGCGGACAAGACCATTTTCTCCAATCATTAAAGTTCTGGCTTTGATGCTCGCGTGGCCATTGTAGGTGCTTTCGACGGAAAACCGAGGATAGTGTGAGCATTCGGAGCGGCAACGCAAATCAATTTTCACCATGGTTCGATGTGATGTACTTTCCGCTGGGACGCATTATTTCTGTCATCAGCATTCCATTCATCGTCGAGTTTCGCCACAGTATCCCTTCTGCAGCCTCGCACATTACGGGATAGCCTTTGTTCATATCTAGTATTGATCAGCATTAGTCGTTCCCCATCTGGCCGGCAGTTCGTGGTTACCCGCGTCTCCGACAATTGAAAGGTAATAACCACGGCTGACCTTATGCACCCAACACGCTTTTTGGCCTTTTTGAAATTTGCTTATGTCCGTTGCTTTTCCTCACTGAAGAACAAGAATAAACTTGATTAACAGAGCTCAGCATCTGATGTTATTTGTAGCGTTTAATTACCAAAGCGCCTCCATTTACCTAAAATTGCTGCTGAAAATCGAAGTATTTGCACTGAAATGATGTCTGGATACATAGTGTTTGACAGAGTTAACGGAAAATTCTTGTAAAAAGTATATAGTGACTTTTGTTGGTTTGACTCAGCAGATTTTTTAGTTTCACCCTACTGCTCTGGTATAAAGAAAACAGATTACAATCTACTTATCGGACGCAAAGGAAGTGTTATGTTACCGGAAAACAATTAAAAAAAAATACTCATTTTCCGGAAATATGATTCAGCGTCAGGTATTTAATCACAAAAAGCCACTTAATGATAAATCACTGATGACACGAGACATCAACCCTTGGGTACTCAGAAGATTCCCTTAGGTCGAAATATAAAGCAGTCAGTCTTTTACGCAAATTATGTCCTCAGATTTTATGAAATTTTTTACACAAATTATGTCCTCATTAGATTGCGAGCTGAATCGTCAGATACATTGTGATTTCTGTGTCGACGATTGTTTTGTTCATATGGAAACTGATTAATTTTAAGGAAATTACATAATGAAATGTAAATACCAATGTTAAGAACGTCGTATACATTTGCCACTATTAAAATGAAACTGATTTTAAATCAAAATTAGTACGCATTACTTTAAATGAAAAGGAATGATACTAAAAAATGCATGAGATGATTTTAAACTCATGTTGTATTCAGGATGCTTCGCTGAAGTATGTGGCTCCTACAGGCGACAGCCTCTCATTGCACTTCGTGGGCTTGAACCTGCCACGTTCACCTAGTGAGGACGGTGGGGAGTGTAATTTTTGGCAGCGGGTATGGCGTTCGCGCCGAACCTAAATCTAAAGAAGTAGATACACTGACTGCTTTGTGTGCGTTATCATGAAGAAGAGACCATTGCCCTTTTCGGTGCTCTTGCCTGACACGAACAGTCCTCTTCCACAATAGTTCCAAAAGGGATGTGTAGGCACTACCAGTCACAGTTGTACCTTCAGGAATGTACTCGTGATACAATTCCTTTGCTATAGTGAAAGCTCCCAAGCACTGTCTTGATTTTGGACTGTACCCTGATTTTTCTTTTGGGTGACTGTGGCGAATTCCACTAAGCACTCTGGCGTTTCGTTTTCGGACCATAACGAAGCACAATCTGTTGTGACCTGTCACAATTCTTTGAGAACATGTTGCATTAATCCTAGAGTCTCCAGGATATATTTTGCTTACTGCACACCTACATCTACCTCGACGTCTGAAAAAGCATGCTAAACAAAACCATCACAAAGCGTTCTTTTCCAAATCTTGTATTAAAATTTCACGAATCGTCTGCTAATTAACGCCGAGTTCGCATTTCAGCTTCTTCAAAGTCGCACATAGATCACTTTTTATCTTTTCGCGAACTTCCTTCATGACTTTAGAAGTGCGCATTGAAATCGAGGGCACAGTAGCAGAATGTAGACGTACGCGCGTGCGGATAATTTCCAAATCATTAGCAGATTTTGCAGATAGTGTTTTATTTGTAGTTTATAAAAAAATGCTTTTTACAGCAATTATAACACTTACACGAAGGGTTTACTCGGATTAATGTACTTGATTCAATTTTAACTTTAAAACTTTCAACTAATTTACACATTTGAATTCCTTTGTTTTTACAGACGCTTGTGGCATTTGGATTTTGTCAAGGTCGGTTCTTAATGTATGGAAAATGCATCAAAAGTTTCGTTTACACAGAAATAATTTAAATTTTATTGTAAGGTCCCTCTTGCAGTTGCTAGTTATTAAAATAAAATATTTTCCTTATGTGTTTTCTAAGTCTACCTTTTCCTAATTAAGTTGTTGAAAATGCTATTTATAATCTTGAAAGTCCATTAATAAAACTGTTTTTCTAAGTATAAAAGCTTTCTTTAATTAGTCTTGTTTCTATGAGATTCATAGTCCAGTATTTTAATATTTCGGCATAAAGTCCGTTTCATACACTATAAGGTAAACGCCTTTTTGGACTGCTACGTTATTTTAAAAAATCCCCATAGGATGAAATACTTCCTAAATTAAACCTTAACGGACAGACGAAACGTTTAGAAACAGAAGTCAAACTTACGGAAATTAGGCTTTATTTCTCCTGATCATATATACATGTAGCATTTTACATTACAAATCGGTATTAACACTCCACATTAAACACACCACGCTACACTTCTCGTAGCTTTTATCTCTCGTTCTTATCTAATAACAGCCATACGTCACATTCATTCAGCTTCAATTATGTTGCCAATCGAATTCATTTGAGAGAAAAGATATCACATTAAGTGTGAAATATAACTGAGAACAAACTCAAGATTTACATAGGGGAAGAAACTAAAACGGAAAGGTAATTTAGAATATACGTCACAACACGTCACTGCCTATTCAGTTTCAGTTGCAAAGTACTTGTTTTGTCCTCATTGGAAAGTAATGTTCTAATAATTATTTGTTTTATTAATTTTTCTATAAATTATTGTATTGTTATCGTGGTTAGCGCATAATGGATTTGCAGCAAGTTTTCTGTTTCAGTGGTTGTGTACGCAGATATATTTTATTTTTATATAACCGTCGATTCAAGGGTTTCGAGAATTTCGTTATTTTCTAAATCTAGCCGCCTATCCTCCT
Source organism: Macrothele yani (assembly GCA_039090855.1). Classification (NCBI taxonomy): domain Eukaryota; kingdom Metazoa; phylum Arthropoda; class Arachnida; order Araneae; family Macrothelidae; genus Macrothele; species Macrothele yani. Next base: position 53,211,798 of record CM077033.1, read on the forward strand.
AATGTGCACCCCATTGAAGTATTTGTATATGAGATAGGCTATTAAGCCCATACACATCACGCAACAAATGAACTGTATCAGATGCAGTTTTACCTATGTTCAAAAAGAAATAAGTATTTTCTTTCTGCTCCATGACAGTGAGTGACAATGTTTATCAACCCAATGACGTCATGTACAGGATAAATAATCATCTGCGCAATTCCCACACAAACGTGGTTTCCTTCACATACCTGATAAAGGACTTACAAGAAAAAACACATGCATTCCCATTGTACGTTTTACAAGTATTTTCAAAACAATAGTCCCATTATTTATTTCCCACCTAGTGCCGTGCTTTTCAGAATTTTACGATTCTCGGCGCCCTTGAGGTTTTCCCAAAGCGCCCTATGTTAAATTCTAACACGTACACGTTGCTTATGTCAAATTCTAACAAGTAAACAATTCTAACAATCACACTTAGGTAAAAATAAATAAAACACGTATTCAAGATCACAAAATAAAATGAAATTAAAAAAATTCAACTAACTATAATTATTGGGATGGATGCGCCTGTTGATCACCGCACATTTGCTCAAATCTTGGAATCAAACTGGACACAGCCACCCTCATTTCCTTCTCCACATTGATTTTCGTGCGACACTCAGTTTTTATCACAGCAACCGCCAAAAACGCAGCTTCGCAAAAAATAAGAAGTCGCAAATCAAATTAAATTCTCTGAGCTTTACCCCTCATAAGGGGATATTTATCTCTTACTGATATCCAAAATCCAAGTAACTCCATGCAGCTAAATTTTGTTTTCAACGTATTGTCGAAAGACCACTCAACCAGATTATCTTCTTCTGCAGCAGTAAATTCAGATGGAGCAGTGGAATGAAATGGATCTTGAATCCATACAAATTTATCGATATTATCATTTTGAAAATATTTCTCAAACCAGGTGATAAGCTGTGATCAGTGTTCTTCAAAACATGAGTTCAAGCCTCGAGAGAAATCAACTCAATTGGAGGACAAAAACTGTTGCAACAAGGGGAAACATTATTTACCTCCGTCTTCATTTATTTTTCTTTTGCATAGTTTTAATTTTTTTATAAAAGCTGAAATTTTCTCAATCGACTTTAAAAGGTGCATGTTGCTTCCCTGAAGGGTTAAGTTCAAAGCATTCATATTTTCAAAAATATCACATAAGTATGCTAGTTTTACCAAAACATATTATTTCACAAAATGTTCGGTATACATGTGGTCTTCCTTTTTAAGAAAAATATAAATTTCCTGTCGGAGTTCAAACGTACGAGACAAAACATTACCATGAGAGAGCCATCGTGAAATGCTGTAGTACAACACAAATGTGACGGATTCCATAACCTCTATAACGTAAATGTCTTTACGTACTGATTTTTTATCGCTCTTCTTACGTTATTAAAAAAACATAACCATACGATGAAATAGTTCCTAAATTAAACCTTAACGGCCAGACAATAATTTAAAACAGAAGTCTAATTTTCGGAAATTGGCTTTTTTCTCCAGCATGGATTATATCACTTCAGGATAGTATAGAAATCACATAACACATCTCTAACACAAATCAACACTCCACGCTCCACACTAGCAACTGTTGACTCGTAGTTTATATCTCTGGTTTTTATCTCATAACAGGCATAAGTCACGTTCATTCTACCTTAGTTGTGTTGCCAACAGTAATAGTTTGAGAGAGAAGATATCACGTTAAGTGTGAAGTATACTGAAAACAAACTCAAGATTTACATTGGGAAAGAAACTAGAAAGGAAAATTAATTTAGAATATACGTCACACCTCACACAGTTTTTTTGAAAAACCTTGCCTTCAACGGCCGAGTTTTTATAAAGTTTACAACAATCACTACATATTCTAAGACCTGGTTCAAAGTAGGACTCAGATATTTTGACACGAGTGCTTCCCTGTGAATAACGTAATGGGTCCACACTGCATCAGGGGCACCATCAGTACAGACTTCGAATCGAGCACCATCAGTACAGACACCAAAGCTTTTACTCCAATCCAAATTGTTTTCGGATTTAAAAGTATCAAGGATATCGAACAATTTTTGAGACTTAGTGTTTACCAGTGATACTTTTGCAAAAGTGAAGGTCTTCTACAATGTTATTACCATCTATAAACCGTACACAGCAAATCAAGTGAGCATCATTATTATTTTCTGTGGCTTAATCCAGCTGCAACCCAAACTCCTTACGATTCATATTTTTTAATTAATTTAGCATTGAGGTCCTGCGTTATGTGCTGTATTCTTCCACTGATGGTGTTATTGGACAAAAGCATATTTTAAGGCAGCTTCCCAGCAAATTCACCGATCATAATGTTCACCATATCTACAGCAGCCGATCGAATGGGTTCTTCTGCGATGGAATGAGTATTCTTACATTTTACGATTCTATGTGCCACCTCGTAAGATGCTGGCAAAGCATTGAATGGTACTAATGCCTGCTTATAAAAACTACATTTTTGTTGATTTAACTCTTGTAACTTTAACGTAAAATAATCACGAGATTTACTAAGCATGCTCGGATTATTGGTTTCTAAATGGCGTTTTATCTCACTTGGTAACATGCAATCTGGCTCCAAAATCTTCATACACAGTACACACTGCGGCCTCTCTTCACCATTGACTTCTGTCGACGTAAAACCAAAGTCCAAATAATTGTCAACCTATTTTCGATATTTAAGCTTCTTCACACTTTTGCCACTATTTGATGTTGTGTCTTCTTTATTTTCACTTTCATAGCTCTTATTACTCTTTAGAAAAAAGGATCCATTTTTAAAAATACATACGAGAAGAAAAATTTTGCTTTACTTAATCACAACAATGTTCAGTTAATACGCCGAAAGCTTACAAACGCCGAAACTCAACGATAGAACATCAGCATAAAAATCTGCTAACCGCCGAATGAGTCACAAATGACAACAGATGAGCATATTTAAAGGATCTGGTGAACTTCTCGTAAAACCTGGATTGAGAATATCGTTTCAAGACACTCGGAGAACGAGGGAGTAATGTTTATCAGAAGCACGGAGGCTGGTGCGAAAGCTCTGGTTACTTCCAACAGAGGCCGGGCGCAAGACACACGTGCGGCCGTCGGGCGGCAACCGTGGAACGGGGGGGGGGTTCACGCTGGTACCTTTTTTGTACATTTGTCTGTAACCATTTGTTGAGGCTTCTGAAATCAGTTATTACTAAGTGAGCTACTGGTCGGCACTAGGTCTACTAGATGTCCCGATGTCGCGTCCTATCATATTGAATTGAAAATTGAAATAAAATTATGAAACATTTGTAATATTTTGCGGCGTCCCTGTAAGGAAGCTGCAGCTCCCCAGGGCGGCGCAACGCACACGTTGGGAATAACTGACCTAGTGTTTACAGGCCCTACACGACCAGGAAACAAGTTTTTCTCTCAATGTCTGGTAATCCAACTAAACAATAATATGAAACATTTCACATTAAAAAAAGGAGATGTGAGGAGTTAAAGTACATCTGCATTATAATTCATTTGGTAAACCTTTTCAAAGGCAAATCTAAATCTAAATTCAGGTCCACAAATAATCTGATCAGAATTTCTTTCATAAATTTATATAATTTATTTTAAAAGTATTAAACTGGGAGCTAAAATAAGGCTTTAATAAATTAACAACGTGTTATGTAAGAAACAAAAATTCTACCAAACGCATACATGTGAGTGCAAAGGGTTAAATACTGAAGAGTATTTGTTAAATAAGCATGCGTGACTTTCAGATTTTAAACCAAAATGAATAGACTTCGGTAAGCTTTGCTGTAAAGTCTTCACATTTTGGTTTAAAATATGAAAGTTAAACATTTTTGTATAACAATACTCTTTAGTTTTTCTTTTAAACCAAACCCTTGCTAACGTCGGTAAGCTTTGATGTGCAAAGGGCTGCTTTCTGGAATAAGAAACGCATTAGCAAAGCAACCGTCTGCAGCTACCATTAATTTTCATCATTTACGTAGAAATCACAGTACTTATAAAATGTTGCTCAGTACCGGAGTTTTAAATTATACGATTAGATTCGTCTAGTTCAAATATTTACTATGCATCTTGTTGCATGCTAATGCAGTGTAGTCTCTCGAGAGACTACCAGGAAATCCCAGCGCATAATGTCCTTACCAGGAAATCCCAGCACATAATGTTCTGAATTCCAAAATTGTATTTTCAGTATTTAACTTCTGTGTTTTTGTTCTCGGTATTTAGAACTTGATATAGAAAAATTTTAAGTCAACAACTTAAAGTCACACAAAGTAAGTACAACTACTAATAGCGCATATCACAGCAACAGTGACACACAAAACAGAATGTAAATATATAAAAGCGGGGAACATCAATATATATATATGGGACAAGACGGAAAGTTTGAGTTATTTAATCACTTTCTGACATGTACAATTGGAAACTGTTCACATTACAAATGTCATTATCTTAAACCAAGATAGTAAACATCTAGTTTTACACAAACAACTCACATACTCTCCAGAACCACCACCTCGAAGCCGCATTTTCAGCCAATTTAAATTACACTGTATCTTTAATACGCTCAATAGTCAAACAGAAGTAAAATAAGTAAATGAAAAACACTATAAATCATTCTAATTTTACCTTAATATGTGATGCCTAAACTTACCAAATTCAAATATTACGCTAAATCAATTAATTCTAAATAAATTCCTAAAAACCAATACGAAGAATTTGATCTTAATAAAATTAGTGAATAAAATCAAATCACAATTTACCGCAAGATTCAATATAACAAACACAAATAACAGTCAGCAAAAGTCAGCAAACTTACTCAAAAAGGGCAGAACAAACGGCTTTCTGATGATATGATCTGAACTACCAATTGCCGGACATAAAACTACCGAACCTTATACTTTAAAACTAAATAAATTAAGGTTAGGTAAATAAATGCCAAAAAATGACCCGTTCTTTTTCCGGTCGCTCTGATACCGACCGGGTGAGAGTTCTTAGTGTGTGACTTGGCCGAGCAATACTGCACTGTAAAGCAGAACTGAAGATTTCAACCGCGAGACGGGTTACAACCCGATCTCGCGAATTTTTCTTTAATCAATTGGTGAAGTATACGTTACCCACCAATTAGAGCAGTGACGGGACTCAGTAAAAACGCCCTTGGGAGGGCGAAGTTCCGTTCAGCCCGCATTGAGATCTCTCGTATCAGTTTTGGGTACGTCGACGCAGTTCCGGTTCCGCGGACAAAGGGACCCTTTGATCCCTCGCCCGCCCAAAGCCCGAGAGCCCGGCTTCTAAGGTTAGACTAGAGTGGGAGTACCCCAGGGTGCCCACTCAGTACTTAGAAGGTATTGTGTTTTTGCATCTCTCTCACAGAGATGTCAGCTACACAGAAGGGTAAAACAAAATCCAAGGGGTCAGTCCCCAAATCGTCCGGGGCAACCCGGACGCAGAAGGTAGCTGCAAAAGCACTACCAATCCCTGTCGGCAGTGCTAAGGGTCTTAGCCCTTCTTCCGAGAACAGCCGGAAGGTAGAGCCCAATGCCAGTGGGAAACCGTCAAGAACGCTTCCCTCAGCAAAGGGCTCCAAAGCCGCTACACCCACGAAGGGAGCCACTGGTGTAAGCACGACCTTGCCAGTCCCGCCCATGGCAAGGTAGGGTAAAACACCACCCCAGCCCGAACCCTGTCGGGCTCCTGAGGGGTCTTCCGCTGGTAGCCCAGAGGTCCCTCTGGTGGGATGCAAACATCGCAGGACACCCCAACGCTTACACCTGAGGCTTTCCTGAACCGCATTTTAGACCTCACCTGGGAAGTTGAGTCCGTTCTCTTGGACTCGCGGGTAACTTCCTCAGGGAGAGACAAAGTGAAAGCTGCCCTGAGCAGTATTAAGAATGCTTGTTTCGAGCAAGCTGAACGGGTAGCCTATGTCGAAAGCAGGCTGTCCGCTCGGCATTAGATGGGCTGCGAAGCCGACGTGAAACTGGTTTCCTACCCCGAAGTGGCTAGGAAAGGGGCTAGCACGGCGAAAGTGTCTTCGCCTGCCCCGATTGAGATTAAAAAGAAGAAGGTAAAGTCGGGAGACAGGAGACATGTGCTTTTAGTCTACCCGACAGTTGAGAGTGCGTCCTCAGATGACACGAAGAAGACCCTGAAAACTGCAGTAAACCCAACAAAACTTCAGATAGGGGTCAAGAGCTTTAGGATTATAAGGAAAGGAGGGGTCGCGGTGGAGTGTTCCCATCCCGGGGAGCTCGACCTCCCAGCCCAGTAGCTGAGAAGCAATCCGCTGACCAAGGATTGCACACTCCCCACGGCCCTACGGAAGAGACACCCCCGGTTGATAGTCTATGGGATCGACGGGGATCTCTCTGGAAAAGAGTTCGAGCAGGCGGTTTGCGGGCAGAACCCAGAGCTCGAGAACGGGTTTAAAGCCTGTTTTCCCATCAAGGGCAAGGGAGGTAGGGTCCACTAGGTAGCAGACGTGGAGCCCAGGGCCTTCAAGCACTTGGTGAGGCGGAAGACACTGAACTTGGGTTGGTCAGTGCTCCGCCTAAAAGGAATTTGTGAGGAGGTCAGGTGCTTTCGGTGTAATGGCTTCGGTCATTTCCGAGGCAACTGCCCCGAGTCAGAAGCAAGGTGCGGCAATTGTGGTGAAGTTGGGCGCCAGCACCACCAGTGTGCAGCCGCACCCAAGTGCAGCAACTGCACCTCTGCGAAGGCCAAGTTCCGACTGAAGTTGGACGTCGCTCACTCCAGCTTCAGTAAGACATGTCCTAGTCTCATCAGGGAACTTGATCAAAGGAAGAGTCGAATCAACTATTGTTGACGGATGTTAGTACCCTTGGAGGAACGCAGCTCTCGACATTGAGTTTGTCGGTCTATTGACCTAGGTGTTTGAGATGACCCTGGCCCGGGGTCATCACCACAGCACTGACCCTAGCGCTGTGGATGTTGTTGTTGTGATTCGTTTGTAATATTTTCTTAGTGTTTGAATATTGTGAAAGGGGTGCATGAAACCCTCATAGTGAAATGTGCATGTGTTTTGTAATCTACTCAGATACCTAATAAAGGACATTTGTCCCAAAAAAACTCGCGTTGGCGGGCGATCTCCAGGCCACGAGATGGGATTTTCTTGAAAAGTTGCTTGCCCCAACTGCCCATAGCACGTCTCACACACGGGTTGTGACAGAAGGGTGTAAGGTACCGGTCCCGTGGTGAAGGCAGATCCCCACAGGTCTCTAGACCGAATCCGTCCGAGTGGAAGACTGTGGTTTCCGGTGACTGACGGGCTAGCTATTGTAGCGCCGTCAGGGATCCTATCAATCCCAAACTATTCGAGAGAGTTCCGCATTTCCCTGCGAAGTCAGCACTTTGACGGTGCAGGTAAAGTCATCGGCTAGTATTACTGTTTGTGACCGGTCGGTCTGATACAGAACCGGGGAGCGAGTTTGGTGTGATTTGGCTGTGCTGTACTGCAGCACAGCCAAATCACACTACAAGTTTTGCTTAGCAGAACTGACGATTTAAAGCGCGAGAGAGGGATTCATCCCACTCTCGCGATTTTTCTTCTGACACTTGTTCTCCTCTACGTTGCCTCAAGTCAGAGAAGTTACGGACTTAGAAAAACGCCCTTCTTAGGGCAAAGTTCCATTCAGCCTATACAGTGACTTTCGTATCAGACTTCGGGTACGTCGTCGTCGTACTCGTTCCCCTGACCAAAGGACTCTTTTATCCTTGGTCAGGCCAAACCCCGAGCGCCCGCTTCTCTAAGTTTTGTCGTGAGTGGGAGAGCCCCAGGATGCCCACTCAGCGCTTAGAAAATTTTCTTGAATTTCCATCTCTCTCACAGAGATGTCAGCTACCCACAAGGGTAGAGCGATTCCAGAGGGGTGAGCCACTAAACCGTCCGGGTCAACCCGGACTCCGAAAGTAGTGGCCGAAAAATTACCTAGCCCTGTCGGTAGTTCTAAGGGGCCTTGCCCCACTTCCGAGACCAACCGGAAGGTGAAGCCCAGCTCCAGGTTGAGGCCTTCAAAGACTCTTCTTTAGGCGAAGGGCCCAAAGGCCACTACACTCAAGAAGGGGACCCCCTTTCAACTGAGTCAACTCAGTCAAAACTTGGGGCAAGCACGTCCTTGACACTCCCGCCCATGGCAAGCAAGGGGACACAATTGTCCTAACCCGAGTCCTCTTGTTTTTCTGAGTGGCCGTCTGCTGACCATCCAGATGCCACTTCGGGAGCCAACCAGCATCCCAGAACACTCCAGCTGCCAACACCAGAGGCCTTCATAAGCCACATATTCTCTCTCCTAGGGGAAGTAGAGACGGCTATTAGGGATTCTCGGGTCGCTTCTCCAGGAAGAGAGCAAATAGAAGCTGGTCTAATAGAGATCCGCAGAGCTTGCGTCGCACAAGCACATGAGACGGCAGCCCTAGAAAGTAGACTGTCCGTTCTCTGGAGTCGCGCTGCAAGGCCGACGCCAAAGAAACTTCCTATGCCAAAGTGGCTAGGAAAGGTGCTAGTACGGCGAAATGGCTTTCGTCCGTCCAAATGGGAGAAAAAAACGAAAAGGTCGGTTGACAAGAGACACGTGATCCTAGTCTATCGCACTGTCGAGAGTACATCCTCAGAGGATGTGAAAATGACCGTGAGATTTGCAGTGAATCTAACTAAACTGCAGATAGGAGTCAAGAGCATTCGGAACATTAGGAAAGGTGGGGTTGCGGTGGAGTGTTCCCGACCCAAGGATCTCGACCGCTTCGTCCAGGAGTTGAGCAGCAATCCGTTGACCAATGATTGCACGCTTCCTACAGCACTACGAAAGAGACTTCCCGGTTGATAGTTTACGGTGTCGACGGGGATCTCTCGGGCAAGGAGTTCGAGGAAGGGGTTCATGGGCAGAACTGCGACATCGACAACGGGTTTACAGCCCGTTTCCCCATCAAGGGTAAGGGAGGTAGGGTCCACTGGGTGACTGACGTGGAGCCCAAGGCCTTCAAACTCTTGATGAAGAGGGAGACACTAAACTTGGGTTGGTCAGTGCTCCTCCTGAAGGAGTATTTACGCACAGTCAGGTGCTTTTTTTGTAATGGTTTTGGTCATTTCCGGAGCAACTGTCCTGAGTCCGAAGATAGGTGTGGCATTTGCTGTGTAGTTGGGCACCAGCACACCAGTGTGCAGTCACACCGAAATGCAACAACTGCTCAGCTGCAAGTGCTTAGTTCCGCCTGAAGCTTGATGATGCACACTCTAGCTTCAGTAAGACGTAGGGAACTTGAGTAACCAAAAGTCGGGTCAACTATGGTTGACATATAGTGGGAACTTGAGTAACCAAAAAGTCGGGTCAACTATGGTTGACATATAGTGGTACCCTCAGAGGTGTGTCTCACACGATTTTGAGTTTGTTGGTCTTTTTATCAAGATATTTCTGATGACCCTGGCCCGGGTCATCACCACAGCACTGGCCCTAGTCCTGTGGACCATGTAAATAAATAATTTTGTGTGTTTAATGTGGATCTGTGTGGAATATTTGTGAGAGGGATACATGCCCTCATTCTATCCATATGCATGTACTTACTTTTGTTTTTAATAGATACTTAATAAAGGACTCTAGTCCCAAAAAATTGCGTTGGCGGACGATCTCCCGGCCACGAGAGGAGAAAAAGTATTGAAAATTGGTTTGGCTCGACCATAGCACATCGCACACACGGGCTATTATCGAAGGGTCTAAGGTACTGGTCCCGTGGGGGAGGTAGATCCCCATAGGTCCCTGGACCGAATCTGTCCGAGTGAAAGACTGTAGGTTCCGATGTCTGACGGGCTAGCTATCGCAGCGCTGTCCGGAATCTCATGAATTCCAAATTCGTGAGAGAGTTACACTTTTTGCTGTGAAGTCTGCAAAATAGACGGTACAGGTACAGTCATCAGCCTAGGTTACTGTTTGTGCTAAAAAATATATATAGAATTGCAAATCCATCAATAAGATCAGTTCAGATGCTCAACTAAGGTAACTTGCTTCCTTCTTCTTAGCCTAACCCACAGACAATTAATATATGTCTACAAATATAATATTATTCACACCTTTCTCTTTTTTCCTATCACACCTAGACTACTGTCATTTCCTTATTCAAATGGCGGTTGGAACTACGGCATCGGGTAATTTAACTGTGTGATAGAACCTCACCACACGTCATGTATCAGTCAACTAAACCTTAATTAGTTTTACTTAATTTTCACAATTTTTGTTTTAGATTTTAAACCGCTATGGTTTTTCATATGCTGCAATAAGCCAACTTACAAGATTACCTGAGTCTGCTCAAATAATATCATTGCTGATTATTTTCCATTTTCGTGATAGTTTTTTCACCTACTGTCACTTTTTTTATCCTCGAGAGTCATGTGCGCTAAGGAGAGGGACAAGTTCGAATAAATGCTAGCGCATATGACAGTGCCGGAACTAGAAATTTTCTTTGGTAGGGCAAAACCTCAGACTGGCGCCCCCCTCCTCCCTCTCCACACGAGGCTTTTTACCAGATTTTCAAAATTAAGGTATTATTTATTGACAGTTATGGTTTGAACCAAAAACATTAAACAAAAAACAGTATGCAGGAGCCCTTTTACCAGATTATCAAAATGAAGGTATTATTTAATTGCACTTATGGTGTGAACACGAAAAATTCTACAAAAAGTGTAGAAAAATTATTGCAAAAAATTCCTATAACTGTATTTTGTGAGCTTCCTTGGCTGCAAAGGTTTTAATGACTCCATCATATGATATTTGTGATGCCACTTTGTGTTCAATGTTAATTATACTTAGGTTTCAGAGACGTTCCTGTCTCATAGTGTTCCGTATGTACGTTTTAATTAGCTTTAGTCTGCTAAAACTTCATTCGTTAGATGCAACAATCACTGGAAGTGCCAATAAAATCTTAAGCGTTGTTGAAATGTTTGGGTACGCATCTTCAAGTCTACATTTGAAAATGAAATTTAGAAGAACTTTAGGAGATACAGTTTTCAAATTACTGTCCAGGCTCAGAGCGTGATACTTAAAGCTCTCTACTTCTAGTTCAAGCTCAGCTTTACAGATATTATCTGAATACGTCTCCCCAAGCTGAGCTGCCTTCGACCTAAGTTCTCCTGCAGAAAGCGACTGGAACTTGGAGCCATGAAGGAAGCTAAATTTTGTATCTAGTTCCTCGATTGCCTGAAATCTCCTTCTCAGTTCTTAAAGCACCCTGTCCATTACTTCCAAAATAACGATCTTGAATTTTCTTTCTATAGACATTTGAACCTCTTCATCTTCATCATCCAAAAATGCATTCCTTTTTCTCATTCGAACTTTACGGACATCGGGGCTCAAACCAATTTCCTCTGCCTTTTCTCTGGCTTCAGTGATTGCATCATTTACACAAGTACCTCGAGACAATTCCAGAAGTTTGATGAGTCCTCGGATGTGCTTTGCAGACATATCAATTTTTATATCCTCCGTTTAAAGACGTTTGTTGACCCGGTGAATATGACTCAAAACTTTGAACCAGAAACAGGTCATCACAATAAATTCATATGTTGATAAGTCTCTCAAAATATTTTTGGCCCCATCTTTTTGTTTCCAAGTTTGAGTCACTGAAGTTCTTAAGTTCATTTAAGGCCTTCATGACTTTTTCCAGTTGGAAAAAAACAACTCGCACGGCTTCAATTTTGGCTGACCATCTGGTTTGTGTCTGCGATTTCAGTGTGGTTATCACATGAACCTGAAAAACTTCCCACTTTAAAGTTGAAGTAGCAAAGAATAAATGAAGGCGATGAAGTGTACCGAAGTATTTTTCTGCCTTTACCACCACACAAGCAGCGTGAAAACCTACTAAATTGAGTGAATGAGCTGCACATGGAATAAAAAAGGCTAAGTAATTCTTATCCAAGATACGTTTCTGAACACCGTTGTTCATTCCAGCCATATTAGCACCATTTTCATACGACTGGCCCATGCAGTTGCTGATATCCAACCCATCCCTTTTCAGTTTATGTATGATGGCTTCTGACAGGCCTGAACCAGTTTCATCCGTCACAGTGAAGAAATAAGTAAAGCTCTTAACAACTTCTGGTCCATTCTCATCAACCCGTATGTACCTTATAATCTGATACATGTGCTCCAGATGGCTTACGTCGGGAGTGTAGTCAACCATCATGGAACAATACTTTGCTTCCTTAATGTCGTTCAGTTTTTTTCCCTAATTTTTCCTGAAATTATTTTCAAAAATTCATCTTGTATTGCGTGAGAAAAATAAGTAAGCTGACCTTTTTTGTGGCGTTCAATATGTTTTTGTAAAGGGGCTTGGTAATGTGAAACGAGCTCTATGGTATTGAGAAACTTTCTACTGCTATGGTCACCAAAGTCACTGGTTTCTTGTGATCCTTTAAACGGGCTACCCTGTTTTGCCAAATGCACAATGATATCAACAATAGATAGCAACACAGCTTTCCAATGGTTTTCCTCTTCTGTGATTTGCTCTTAAAGCTCTTTATCTATGCATTTTCTTGTTACCAGTGATGACTCCAGCGTCGTTCATGAACAAAAACTTATTTTGTGATTTAACGAGCTTTCGTGCTCTGGAATTCGATCACTTAATTTCTTCCACTGAGTGAACCCATCTTTTTTAGCAAGAGTTGATAACCTTTGATCGGGAATGGAATCTGAAAATAATCTACAGGGGACACAGAAAAGTGCCTTTTTCGACTTACTGTACGCTAACCATGATCTCCGAACTCTGAAATTGTTTGGAAGCTGTTTGTAAAACCGTTCTTCGGTAAGCTTTCTACCATCCCTTAGACTGTTAGCAAGATCATTAGGCTCATGGACATCTCGAATTTCAGCTCTCATCCTTGTCAAAAATCATCATTGGGCATCACAAACTTTTCAGGCCAACTTCCTGGATCATGATATTCTAAATCCAACTCACCAGAAGTTAACGGAATATTTTTTCCTGTGCCACCAATACGTAAATCTGCATTTATACCCTCTTCGTCATCTTGCATTTGATCTGAACGCTTCTCGTTTTCGTTCATGTCATTTTCTTGTAGTTGGACCTTGTTCTGATCTTCTTTATCTACAAGTATCTGATCTTCCTCGTGATGCTCACTGTGCCTTCCTTCATTTTCAATTTGCGTCAGCTCTCTGGGATCATCTGTGGGAAGATATGAAATAAAATTCTATTTGTATGATTCCTACAAATGTAGCATGTAAATCATAACGATAATTGGTAATCGTAAGAAATAGGAAAAATTGTGGCAATCGTAAGAAATAAGAATTCCATTAAATTTAAAGTATAAAAATACGCAGAATATATGTAAAATATTATATACCACGCTTATTACAAGCTCATATTTTTAGATTCCTCCCCCCCCAAAAAGAAGTAAATAGCAGGAATCTGCCCCACCCCAACCTTTCTTTTTCTTTTTATTACAGAACAGACATTTCTTTTTCTTCAGGACTCTCGAAAAAAAAAAAAAGAAAATTGCCGTCCCTCCTCTGTTTACGGCGTTTTCGTAGCTCTGTTGTTCACCGGGCACGGCAGCAGCGATCAAGGTCAATGAAATTTCTCTTCCTAAGTGGTGACAGAGATATTCGTTTACCCACGCATGCCTTGGCCTTTCGAGGTCGTATTTTTCCGCAGCCCGAGATATGCAAAACCTAAAAGAATCGCAGAGCTTGGGTTGGGGAACGAGGACGGAGTTACCGATGGCGCAACTTCTGTGTTCAACAGTCAACTAAAGGGGGAGGGATATATATAGTAATGACTTACGATGATAAAACAAAAAAAAACAAGATTCGGTTTTTAAAATTTTTGGAGAAGTAAAAATTTGTCCCAGCATATTTTTAGGAAGTAAAAATTTGTCCCAGCTTATTTTTAGGAAGTAATTTCCGCTTTTGATGCGTAAAATACGTCTGTCCAGGCTTTAACGCGATCACTGATTACGAGTATTAATAAACATAATTTAAACACATCGTAATAAAAGAACATTTTAAACACGCACAAATAAAAATACTGAACATTTAAAACACACATCAAGAAAACATCCATAAATTAAACACAAGCACCATGTAAAAAAATTTAAACCTGCAAATACAACTGCTACACACGCAAGCGGCCATTAAAAAAGCTCGTTCATCACTTTCAGTTACGCCGTTTAAAACACACACACAGATATCTAAATAAAAATACCTTGAGAAACACTTTGTTCGATTTAACGTCTTTAGAAACCTGACCCCCCCCCCCCCCTCCCCATCACGAACCCGGATTTAATAAATTTTCAGGCCCCTTTTCTTTTGACATTATTAACCCAGATTACGCATTGATCACGTTCATAGTTTTCCATTGTCCGTTTCATACGGACACAGGGCAAATAAAGGGGTAAAAATCAGCGACAAAGTTACCACACGACAAATGGGCAGTTGGTATAAAATTCGAAAATTTGCACAGTTAAACATATTTTTCGATCACATTGAACAAAATAAAAGTTTTTTTTAAAACAAAAGAATCAAAAATCAAAACAAGTATATTAATAAGGGTTAAAAACTTTTACTATGGCCCCGGCAGAGGGGTTACAAGGGTCTCTATTTGAAATACAATGGGCTAATTTTAACGTTTTTAATATAAGACGATAACCGTTTCTCTTCTTACCTTCTTCACTGACCTAGTCAGTACTATCAGACGACTTCATCTACGTTTCAAACATTTCTGCTGATTGTTGAATTTCCATTTTCTTCTTCTGATTTTTTTTTTATCATTTTGACTTTCTGACAACTTTATTTTCATTGACAGCATCTTACTCCTTCAGTAGGAACAGCGGCGAATATAAAAAAATTAGTTTAGCACTCAGCGTGTTGTCTTAAGCTGTTACCTCCTATGTTGCCTCACACGTGCAAAATAGAAGGGCTGAACTGCATTGGCCCGCGCCAGTGTTGCCAACAATTATCAGGTTATTTTCCGATAATGCAAGTTTTGTTCTCGATTTGACCTGACATCTTTTCACACAAAAGGGACCACGTTTGTTCTCCTTCTCTGAGGTATTTTCTTATCTCAAATTTTTTCTATCAAGCAATAAGTAATGTTTTTCTTTGGGCAAAAAAATCTAAAAGTCTATTAAGCAAAAAAACTTTCTTTCTCTAATTTCTTTTTTTTTCTTTTTTTTTTTGTGGAATAATAAAAAAACAATAAAAACAATTCCACTTTTCTTTTCGATCGTCTCGAAAATTCTCTTCTTTTCGCAGAGCCAATGTGGCGCCCAGCTCAATACAGCAGCCGGGGCTTGCCCGCCGGCTGACCCCCCCCCATAGATCCGGCACTGCATATGATTGGTCATTTTTCTTAATGGATAAGTCCACTCTCAGAGACACAGGCATCCTGACTGCATATAGGTTTCTCCGTTGGGAAACTCAGGGAAATTCCTTTAAGTACCACAACATTCACCCCAATAGAGATTTTTATTACAAAAAAATTGGAGCCCAGTGGAGCAATTGTGAATTCATATTTGGGTTAAGCACCCGTAAATACACTGGCGGAAAGTCAAGAAAAGAAAACCAAGAAGGAGACGTCTGATACGAACGAAATATATACAGCATAATGACGGAAAACAGAGGATAACGTGATCAAAACATTATGGCAAAATACAGCTGTATTTGCTGGTAAACTGAAAAATAATATTTCCATGTAACATGGTTAGTACGAGGTTGAACCGCCATGAACTGCGTCACACTGTGCAATTCTGGCATGGAGTCTGTCGTACAGATGTTGGATGTAAGTTTGGGGTATTGAGTTCCAAGCATCCTCAACCTGGACGCGTAAATCGGGAATGGCCGTGGAGACCAAATAAGTCGTTGTCCCATAAAATCCCCCACGATCTCAATGGGGGACAAATCCGGTGAACGTGCAGGCCATGGAAGTTGTCTCCCACCCTGAAGTGCATGTTGCGCTGCACGTGCCGTGTGTGGGCGTGCGTTATCTTGCTGGAAAACACCACGATGGACCGACCATATAAATGGCACAACAACGGGCTGAATGGTGTTGTTGATATAGGAGGTGCTGTTTAACGTACCCGGTACAAACACTAGTTTGGTACGGGAGAGATAGATGATCGCTCCCCACACTACGAGAGCAGATGTAGGCTCTGTTTTTCGCTGACGGATGCAAGAAAAGTGGGGACGCTCCCCTGTGCGTCTGTGAACATGCATACGGCCATCGGAGGCTCCCAACCAGAATCTGCTTTAATCGCTGAACACGACATATCGCCTTGCGTTCTCCAGTGCAGACGTTGGCGACACCACTGCAGCCGTTCTTGGCGGTGGGCTCAAGTCAGAGGCACACGTGCACGTAGTCCTGCATCCAGTAGATGTTTGCGGATTGTTCGCACAGTCACCACAGGTGCAACGGCAGCTCGGATTTGCGTCGCAGTGGATGTTCTGCTTGACAACGCCGCTGTTCTTATGCATCGATCGGTCCGCTCATCAGTCCGTCTGTGACTCCCGGTTCCACGTTTTCTCGTGTTGGAATGTTCCTCGTAATATCTACGCCACCATCGTACCACCACCGATACTTTCCGTCCAATTCGCTCCGCAATACGGCGATACGACCATCCAGCCTCGCGGAGTCTAACTTGACGACCTCGCTCAAAGTCCGATAACTGCTGAAACCGTACACGTCTTCCATTTCCAGGCATTTTAGCTTCTTCAGGGTCTTCGAACGTGTCCGTACGCCGACGACTGATTACATTCACTTCGCCGTACTCATTAAATACCAACGAAGATAATTTGCATATTATGCCGTGCTGTGGCGTAAGCGCTCACCGGCTGGTCCACAAATTAACATCACTTCTACGTAAACTCAACCCCATTAACATATGTAAATTTCATGATCGTCTGCCAATTCCTTCTTGGTGTTCTTTTTTCACTTTCCGGCAGTGTATGTACAAAACCGTCAAAGATTTCTTTGTAAAAAAACTGTTGTTGTTCAGGGTAATATGTTCGAAAAGAGCCTTTCCAGCATATTTTAAGAAACATAGACAGGAGAAATATTGTTAAAAAAAGAATCTTTCAAATTTAGTTTCGCCTGTAATCCAGATTGAAAATCTTCCAAATACGTGGCGTCAGTGAATAAACAAAGACATCGCTCTTTCCACGTTTGAGCAATACACAGCAGCCGAAAAGTTGTACTTCGCTCACCGCTGGGGAATTGAAACCCATATCTCTCGATATTAACACACATAGCACCGTGGATTGTTGGCCACAGTAGCGTAAGGCTAACACGCTCGGCTAAGCATCACGAGTTCTGGTTTCGGATATATAGGTGTGACGTGTTAACATTTTTAGGGTGCTATATGTTCATAAAGCATGGAAAGAGCTATGTCTTTGTTTATGTAGCCCAGATTTTTTTTTGAATTTCCGTTCATGCTTTGTACTGCAGTTTCCTACAGTGAGGATAGGACATAATACTTATGTTGAAATACACTACCTACCAACAAGTAATTAGACACCCCTGCAATAGACGATATCTGCGGTCTTGATACACGTCACGACCGCCGCCGTTAAATATCGTGTGGGAAACAACAACGCAACTAGTCACATGCAAGATGCCACGCAGTTCTGATTTCGAAAAGGTTGTAATCGTCGGGTATCACAGAAATGGCCGATCCATACGTGACATATCCAGCGAGTTGAAGTATCCAAAATCGACAGTAATCTACGTGATTGGCAAGGGGAAAATGAGAGGTGACTGTCGCAGACCCAAAAAAATGGGAGATAGAGACCGACTGGTGCTTGCCAGAGGAATTCGGAAGAACCGCACCCAATCGATGGACCACATCCGCGAGGACTTTCAACAGACATCCGGGAGTGTTCTTTCGATGAACATCTTCCGTAAGGAAGCCCATCTGCCCGGTTATCATGGACGTGCTGCCGCCCACAAGCCTTTGTTCACCAAGTCCAATAGCGTTCCTCGGCTACCATGGTGCAAAGAGCGTAGACAGTGGGCCGTTGAACAGTGGAAACAGGATCTCTGGTACGATGAATCAAGGTTCACACTCTACCGTTCCGATGGCAGGGTCTGGGTTTGGCGTCGGCCCGGAGAACGCCTCCTGCCGAAATGTATTATGTCAACTGTGTAGTTCGGCGGCGGTGGAATTATGCTATGGGGGTGTTTCTCCTGGTATGGCACGGAACCTTTGGTCGCAATTCCTGGTAGACACAACGCCGAGACCTACTGCACCATTTTCCATTACCATGCGCTACCTACGTTTTGGCAGTTTTACGGGGTAGACCCATGTTACTTTCAGGATGACAATGCCACCTGTCATGTTGCGAGGTCCACCATGGCTTGTATGGTGACAATGGGGTTAATCAAATGGACTGGCCTGCGCAGAGACCGGACCTTAACCCTATCGAGCACCTCTAGGACGAGTTGGTGCGTCTACTTAAGGAGTGCCCCCACTGTCCGAAATCGGTGAAGGAACTGACCTGTCTTCTCCAAGCCGAGTGGAAAAAAATACCGCTAGCCGTCGTACAATGCCTGGTTGAGAGTATGCCCCGGAGGGTCGTAGCTGTAATCGCCGCTCGTGAAGGCTCCACCAACTATTGAAGGCGAAAAAACTTCATTTTCCTTTGCTATCACAGGTGTCCAATTGCTTGTTGGTAGATAGTGTATATACTCTTCAGAATGCCTTCAAAAACATTGGTTATAAACACATACTTTTCTTACCGGCCATTAAGGCCTCTATTAGCTACCTGATTGTTTAAAAAGTTGTACACAGATTCCTCTCATTTATTTAGTATATAGAACTTTTCTTTTCAAAATAATACTGACAGCAATTTGCATTGAACATTTAAAATAAGCTTTAAGATTTGATTTCGCTGAATATCAAATATTTGACGTGATAAAATGCCTCAGAGGAGTAGGTTTCATTAACATAGTTTCAACAAAGTATTTTGAAATCTGTGAACAAAAAAGGTGATAAAGATCGGATTACCTCCGCTGAGGCAATTAGACTATAAGTTCATTATATGGGATGTAAACCGTAAATTAACCAACATGCTGAGACTGCTTTGCGAAGTTTCGTTCGAGTGATAGGATGCTAAAACCAACCCCTATTTTGGACGCTCTCCGGTAGTGGAAAGTACAAAAAATATCTGCAATAGTTGTGTTTGACTCTAAACTTGCAAACAGACTGATAATAAACGTTCCGTCCATTGGACAACTATCATGAGAAGGATTCAAACGACCGATATAATGGTGGAAAATTGTAACAATACCTAACACCTTAAATATCGGTAAGTAGCCCAATAGACACAGAGACAATTTTTATGTTTGCAAATTTTGTACCAAATCGATCGTTTTTGTATTGAATAGTGAGTGGCGAAGAAATTGCGTATTATGTAAGAACACTAAATGCCTCAGCCAGGACTGAGAAGTCTGATAATTACAGAAAGAAAAACCTGTTCTGCATTCCGTGGGATTTTAAAGAAATAATCTATCGTGTAGAGGATTTATTATACTCTCAATTTTAACAGTGGAAGCGATGACTGGGAATTTACGGGTCATATACCTATTAAAATTAGAAATGTCTCCAATTACGATAAGAGTAGACCGTGTGTAGTAGTTATGGCAACTTATCACAAATCGCTGTACAATGGCTGGGAAATATTTCCATACACGTGTTGTTCTACGGATGTAAAGTCAAAATATGTTTCCTTGTACCGGTTACCAAAGAATCAGAGGGCTGATAAATACATGAGGGATCGTACAGAGAAAGAAATGGCGATGCGAAAGGGTTTTGACTCATAGGATATAATTTACCCACACAGAAGCATTTGGTAGGTAACCAAACGTTGTAGATAAGTGATCTCGGAAATGGAACAGTTGGTTTATGACCATTCGCCCGAGAATGATCCGGGTTCGAACCCCGGTAAGGCATAGATGTTGTTGTTTGTCTTACGGCGCAGGCTCTCTCCCTCCCTGGAACCAGAGGCCTTAAATTAGGAACTTGCATCTGCTTATAGCCCATTGAGTTGCTTATAGTGGTCGTTAATCTTTCAATTAAAAAAATGGAGTCAATGCGATACACTGGAATAAAGTTGTGTGTAAGTAATAAATAGCTTTTCGTTCAGGAATTCGAAAGCTTAAAACAGGTAATCGTAAATAAATTAAAACATTTTTGACGTAAACGATATTCTAGTGCTGGTAAAAAGAAACTAAATAAAGTATTCGCCTAAACTAAACAAAAAAAGAACCCCCAGAAATTGGTTCGATGCTGATGAAACTCCGTATTCAAGTATCAAGGCCTTGCAAATTATTAAATATAACAACCAATGACGGAGTAGTGGTACGCCACAGCTCATAGGAACCGCTTATGGAGAGGGTTATATCAATAGCAAAGCTCGCGCTTAAGGAAAATTTGACAGCGCATTACGTTTGCATTAACTCCGCGCGCTATGAGGATGACAATACGTTACGGATCCTTGCACAACACGAATAGTTCAGCGAGTTTCAGAGAGGCGGTATCATTAGGCAGAGAGGTGCCGGATGGTCAGGTCACTGTATCGGCAGGAATTTATTTTGGAGACATGTGGCAATTGGACGATGTTGGCTCCAATGGGTCGAGGAGGATACAACACAGGGGAGGATGGCAGTGAACCGCCGAGGGCAACGAAAGAACGGGAGGTTCGAGCGATTGTGGGAGCCGCACTAACATAGCCGAATTCGTTGCTCGTAATGATCGTGGCCACGTTGCGTCCGCAGCAGGTTCGTAAGTAGCTATACTGGCCGTTGGCAGACAACATGCGGCCCTGGTACTACGTTAGACGATTCAACTCCGCCGCCAACCACAGACCAGCTAGCATTGTCGTCAACGGTTGCAGTAGTGTTGGGCTAGATCAAAGTGGATGGTGCCCAGTTGCTTCGTGTTGTCTTCAGTAATGTGCCACGGTTTGCACTTGGTGTCGATGACCAGTGCATACGTGACTAGAGACGACCCGGTCAGTTCATATATCCTGCCTCACCGTGGAGCAGCAGATGAATCGGACACCGGGAGTGACTGTCTTAGGATTCATTTCCTACGATATACGGACACCCTAGGCAGTTCTCCGTACCACCCTCATGGCTCAACGGTACATCGACGACATTCTACGTGGTGATGTGCCCACCGCGAATTTTCACATTTCCCATCGGGGTTATTATTAAGCAACTCCCGTTGCGTTTTGAAAAGAAAAATGGCTTGCGAAATTTTTTTTCGTCCTTTTCTTTCTATCCCTTCGATTTCTTTCTTATTTACCAACAAATTCTATGAATTCTACTTTCACAGCAAATTCCATGATCAGTCATAATTCCTCTATCATTCTGCTTCTCCACTACTATCACTATTCTAAACCAGACTTTCCGTCACACACAATTCTTTTTATATATATATATTGTTATTCTAGTTGTACTTCATTTATTTCTTCTTTTTTTTTTTTTTGGCGTCGCAGATCGAAAACACATGATTTATAGGAACTACTTTTCTTTGCAACTGAAATCAACGAAATGTTTTAAGTCTCTTTTATTACGATACATTTGAAGATTCGCAGGTTTTTTACAGAAAATCATTGCTTTCCGTAAGCAGGATAATTTTAAATGTGCCGCAGACTTTTAACAATCAGCATGTTACCGAATTCCTGTTTCATACATTGTTGTACACTGTGTTCATCTGAAAGGAAGGTTGAAGATATACGTTTTATTTCGGATTCTAACGAGGTCTCAAGCCCAAAGGAAGAAAGGCAGAGGTCCAACTCTCTTGTGTAAGTCAGCGCCTCAGTGGTGGGACATGAAACTACGATAGTCTGTCACGTGATACGGTACCAGTGGTTAAGTAAGTATGACAGCAGAGAGAGTTGTAAACTCTTGGGCGCGAGTGGTTTACTGATCAACGTTCGTTACAGACACGGATAAGTCCTCGGGTTCGATTTCAGCAAATACGAACGCTTGACCCACTAAATATCTGCCGTACGTCGGATGGGCACGTTAAGCCATCGGACTCGAATACTGGTCTCCCGGTAATAAATATGGGCGTCGTCCTCCCCTTTCTATCTCGTTTCCGTGTCGCTCTTCTATCAGGGACTCTAACCCAAGTCTCCTAGCTTCCCCTTTCGAAGTGTTGTTTAAGACCTGGGATCAGACACTCCCTTCCTAAAATCCTCTACATATGATCTGATCTGAATACTGTACTACGGTAAACACTGTAAAAACCTGTTCAAAAATTAGGAAGCGTTTCTTGAAATATGTGGAACAGTTTTTCCAAATTTACACCATCTAAAACCTGTCCTCATAATTGCGTGTGTGAAAAATCCAACTGTAGAGGGGTTGAGGTCAGATTTCAATTTTCTTTTTCAATGAATCATTTTATTTACAATTTCGTAAAAAAATATGTATTAAAATCAACATTTCTCTTGGGCACGAGTGGTTTACTGATCAACGTTCGTTACAGACACGGATAAGTCCTAGGGTTCGATTTCAGCAAATACGAACGCTTGACCCACCAAATATCTGCCGTACGTCGGATGGGCACGTTAAGCCATCGGACTCGAATACTGGTCTCCTGGTAATAAATATGGGCGTCGTCCTCCCCCTTTCTATCTCGTTTCCGTGTCGCTCTTCTATCAGGGACTCTAACCCAAGTCTCCTAGCTTCCCCTTTCGAAGTGTTGTTTAAGACCTGGGATCAGACACTCCCTTCCTAAAATCCTCTACATATGATCTGATCTGAATACTGTACTACGGTAAACATTGTGAAAACATGTTAAAAAATTAGAAAGCGTTTCTTGAAATATGTGGAACAGTTTTTCCAAATTTACACCATCTAAAATCCTCTACATATGATCTGATCTGAATACTGTACTACGGTAAACATTGTAAAAACATGTTAAAAAATTAGAAAGCGTTTCTTGAAATATGTGGAACAGTTTTTCCAAATTTACACCATCTAAAACCTGTCCTCATAATTGCGTGTGTGAAAAATGCAACTGTAGAGGGGTTGAGGTCAGATTTCAATTTTCTTTTTCAATGAATCATTTTATTTACAATTTCGTAAAAAAAAATATGTATTAAAATCAACATTTCTAACTCGATAAAACAAAAATAATGCAAGGCGTGACCGTGTAATAAATGGAAGGAACGACAAAAAAAACTTGGCAAAAGATCCATATATAATTCGTGAATAATCCATTACTCAGCTGTTAATGCATGTGCATCGGCTTTCGTGTAAGTCAATGGAAGAGCACAAATATTCATCTCATATTTCTGAACATTGTAAGCGTTTTACTTTATTGATGTAACGGTATTCGTCGAAAAAATAGTATATGCTTTTTAATTATTACTGTCTGTAGTAAATAGTTTTTTGTTTTCCGCACACTTCATTGTGACTTTGGTTTGCCATGGACACCAAATTATCGCATTGTTTTGCGCTGTTACTTAGGAATTTTATGCAATATATCTGACTTCAAACGCAAACGCGACGTACATTTAATATGTCTGAATAGGATAAAACAGTATAACCAAAAAATTTTGAAGACGGCAATCGGTTTTTTGGTGTTATTATTAATTATGACTAGGATGGTAAGTCAGATAATATCCGAAAACTTAAAAATGTCCTCGCTCTGAAGCGGGAATCAAACCCGCGTCTCCCAGACAGCGCCCGATTATGCTAACTACTACACCACCCAGAACGACCAAGTTTCAAGTTTCCGATTGATTTGAATAAAACAATTTCAGGATTCGCTAGTCGAAGAAACCGGCATTGAAGTATGTATAACCAAAGGTTTAAATTAATTAATGATTTGGGGCCCCTGTTTTCGTTTAATGTGCAGTGGGATGCGGCTAGTGTGTAAACTACTAAAAAAGTAACTTTTACGTAATCGCTCCGTAAATGCTCTTGGGGCTTCATTTTTACTCAGTAAAAATGACGATTTGGAGATTGATGTAAAGGACCAAGGAGCACCACATTTGAAACAATTAATTTACACTTGAAATGAGCAGATCTAAGGCTAGAAAAAGGTTTTCGCTATATTATGAAAGAGTTATATCCTGATATAATTCTAGTCAACTCAAAGCAGTAAAAACAGCACTTTTTCTTTGCTTACTGATTCAATTTCTTAAATGAGAGATTTTACATATATGTTTCTTCTGCCATAAATTAACGCCTATTGTTACACCACAGTAACAAAATTTCCTCAAATAGAGATTAAAATTATTTTATTCGTTGGCTGTGCAATTTTTCATCCATCACTGTTCAAAACATATGTTTCATTTAAATTTAAAACATATGTTTCATTTAAATTTATGAGAAAATATTTACTTATTGCCTTTTATATTTACAGTAATGTCTCACAGAATACTAAAGTGCGCAGGTGTAGTTAGTCACTTTCACAAATTCTCTATATCACCTCAAAATTTTAAAGGGGAAGAAGATGTGTGATCAGAGTTGTTCGATATGAGTAATAAGTTAAAATCCTACAGTAGTATAACTGCGAATAAAATCGCTTTTAGAATGATCACGTTTGAACAAATGTGTCTTTCTTGAAATTAAGCAGAAATTTATTGTAAAAGAAGCCATAAATTATAAAAATGCTGATGTTTTACGTAGGGATGAAGTAATTTCAAAATACGTGGAGGACATTTTTTTCCGGTAATTATTTTTAACGATTTTTTTAGAATTCACGGGATAGTGCAATGTTTGTTTTTGAGTGAAACTTTTGTGGTTCCTATTCTTTTCGAGTGTTTTTTATTAAGGCGTACTCATCTTTGTTTCACAATTTACAAGGTCTTGCTGTATACATTTTCTGCTTGGTATATGAACTACTCGGAAAATTTGTTTGTGAAATAATTATTTAGGATCTCTTTTGCTTGTTCATTCGCATGTTCTCAGGTACGAATTTGAAACTAAGAAAGTTGGAGCCTAAAGATGTGAAAATTCGGAATTCAACTTCTGGATGAATGCCCAAGAAATATTACTGCGAAGGAGAAAGAAAGATTTACCCGAGTAACAAAAAAATTTAATAAAGTATAGCAAGCAAACAAACACCATAGTTACCACGATGCTTAAGCAATGAATGTGTCAGACAGTGTCCGTGGCGATGCATGTATATAAACTTTCTTACCTTTGACCAATGCACACATGCCACATGACTTTCGAGCAATATAAAAGAATGATTGGAATACGTGCAGCAGTATGAACTCCGAAAGATTGTTCAACAGATTTTCCCAAGTACCGTACTGTGTCTTCAGATCTCCATGGATATTTCAGCAATGTAGCAGAAATGACGGAAATTTTGGGATTGTAGAAATAAAGTCGCAAACGTTTGAGAAAATACTTCCTTCTTTCAAATATTTCAAAACGGTCTTTAAACAAAAGAACGGATTTCTGTAAGAAATACAGGGCCACTATCATCATCCCAACATCAGCGCTTCTAGTAGAAAATTCGAATCCAAAAAACATTAGTGTGTAAATTAAAAAATCACAGATGCAAAGACATAAGAGCTAAACACGCGAACTTAGGATGTTCACTGTGCAAGCAAATATAGAAAATTGAAATCGGAATTACATAAACCACTTACGGTGGGTCATCACGTCCAGATGATAGAAACAGTGCTCATCATTTCTCTTATTTGAAGCCCTGGACTACGAGGGTCATAACACAAATTTTGCACACGTTAATGTGAAAAAGAAGTGGATGATGCAATTAGGAAAATGATTGCGTCATGTCAAGGTCAGCCTCTCAGTAACGTAGTAGTGTCAGAATGATGCGCTACCGTTTGCTGTGTGGACGTGAGAGGGTTTGGACATAGAACCGTGCAGCTCCTCAGTTCGAATCACAGCGTTAGAGAAGCGCTTGTACTTGAAAATAGAAACTCTGAGATGAAAAGCTCCAACACAGATCCATACTGCCTTGCTTATTTGAAGCCCTGGACTACGAGGGTCATAACTTATTTGAAGCCCTGGACTAAGCTTGTAGGAAGAACTCTTGTTATTTGAAGCCCTGGACTAAGCTTGTAGGGAATGAACTCTTGATCGAAGAACAATTTCTTTCTGACGACAAAGTTGAGTCCAGAAATTCGTCAAATTCGCCCCAACATTTTGGAAGCGGGAGTGATTTTGCTGCATGACAAAGCACCGTGTCATGGTGCATCGTCCTTACGGGAATGCTTTTCGAAATATGTCTGGGAATCTTTATTCCACCCATCATACAGCCTTGATCTCGGGCCACTCGACTTGGATCTTTTCCCGAAGTTGAAAAATCGGCTCCGTGGCCTACTGATCGCTGGACGAACTGTCATTGGACGTGACCCGGGTAATACAACAGCTGAAAAAAGAGCCTTAACTCTGGCTTATGACTATGAGTCCGTGAAGGGGTCCGGGTTTGAATCCCGGTAAGACATGGGTGTTGTGTTTGCCTTACGGGACTGGCTCTCTCCCTTCCCTGGAATAAGTGACCCTAAACTAGGGACAAGCCACTGCATATAGCCCATTGAATTGGTCACGGTGGCCGTTAAATCTTCAATCAAATGAAAAAAAATGATGGCGTACTACGCGCATCCAGAACTGGCAACGTGTCATTAGCAGCGTTGCGGAGTACATTGAACGACACTAAAATAATTTTTCTCGGTTACTTTACACTTTTCTCAAAAGTGGACATTGCATAACTTTTGTTATAACCCCTTTGTAATGGCGTCGGTCTTCTGCATTTTCCCTAATATAGCGATTACAACATTTAATTGGACAGCATTTCAGATAAATAACCTGACATACTTCTACCAACTGTGAAGGCGGAATTCCACTGTCGTGGCGTACTTGCTGTTACGTTTAGTCCTCTAATCCATATAAAAGTATAAATGCGTTTGCACCGCTAAGATTCATGACATTTGAATATTTCGCAACTTCAATGTACAGACCAAATCCACGCGGTGATGCGTACAAAGCTAATGTACGGCATGCAACGTTCAATTTTTTTCTAGTATCTGTCAGAATTGGTGACATAGTTTGCAAATTCGCCGCAATGAGCGCTTTAGTCTAAATAATAATAGGATCTGTCCTCACGGCTACAACACCAATACCGCTAGATGAAAAACTACTTTAGAACAAACATATATCCTAACATTTGGCCACAGGAACTTCATAAGTATCGCAAATAAAAGTTTAAAATGTTTGCCATTAAATAAAACTTAACTAGTGGAGACTAAAGTTATATTTCCTTAGCAATTTAAATCTCATTCTTTGGTCAATGTTTACCGTTGACCGTAGCAATTGTATTAAAAACATTTCTTATGATTTTTTTAGATTTTATCAAAATGTTTGAGGGAAATGTTAATCTGCAGTGAAGCCAATATATTAACGTATTAAAGTATTTGTAAGCAGATTTGTAACAAGATAATGCTAACAATGTGGAACAAATCCATATTCTTTATGCGTAATTATGAAAGTTGAATTAATTTTATATTTTTGGAACACTGCACACTATTCACGTTGCTAAACGAATTTTAAATCATTTCCTGCTTGCAATGATTAATGCGCAAATATAATGAACTTTTTATTGGAGTAATATATTGTCATAAAATGTTTTATGTATATTTTATCAATTGCTGTTTAAATCGTTTAACATTTTGTTTTCCATTTTTCTGAAAGCAGTTGAAACTGGGCTTAAAAGCATATAAAGTATTAAATTACCATGCTGTAAAAAATATTCACTCTGATAACAAATAAATGGAATATATTTTAATAACGCGTAAAAGAACTCCGCTGTTTTCTGTAGAACAGTTCTCTTACCCAGAACCTCGGAAGAAACCAAGTTAAATATCGAAGTAGTATGTGCCATCATGTTTCTTGTTCAGTAGTTTGAATGCATCTCTTTGGCAGTTGTTCAATTCCCTCACGGTATTAAGCTTTTGGTTTAGAAGCAAAAAACACATGGTATTAAGGATCGACGACGTCCGAAGTAGTCAACTACTTGCCGTGAAGAAAGTTCGCGATCACCAGAGACATGAGGCAGTCTGAAGAGAGCTGTATGCTGCATTAGGCAGTAGCTCCATTCCGTGTAGTTCTTTAAGTTTAGATTGGGTACGATCAGCGGTGTGAAGTTTGCATAGTCTTGTTGCAGCAGTGCTTGCTTACTGTTGACAAAAGCAGGATACTCCCTCTGAAGTTTATCATACATCCTATCCAATTGAAAAGAATAATGTTAGGCATTCATAATAGACCAAACATTCGGAATGCGTTTAAAGGGGATTACACTTTCATAATTAAAGCAGCCACACAGCATAAACTTTTCCTCGAAACTTCCGCGTGTGCTAGATGACAAGGAAGGTTCATCTCTATTCAAGCACTATAATGAAGAATCAGGAGTACGTAGATATATCCACCTTTGAACTCCAGTAACTATGCGTTTTATAAATCATGTGTGGCGTGGAATTTTAATCTCTCTGTTGCATACTTCGACACGTCTTCGAGCTCGAGCAAGTATGAGTTTACCAGGAAATATACTGCATGGTCTGTAAACCTTTCCGATCTCGTTCGACGTAAAGGTTTACAGACACTCAGTGACGGTAGTTTCTGAAACTCACAGTTCTGACAATATGCGAGTGCTTGTTCGTGGATTGTCTACCACACCCGTTTGAAGGGCGGCCGAATCAAGAGCAGAGAGCTTACCAAATCCTCCTTACTTTTCAAGGTCATGTCACTAGCCACAAATTTCTGGGACCTTGTTTGAGCGGCCGTCTAACCGCCAGGCTTTCACACTCAAACTTTGCTAAATTTGCGTATCCTATGGCAGATTTAAATATTATTTCCCGTAATACCGGAATATAATCAATATTTCAAACTCTTTAGTAATGACAATTGACCGCGGTATAAGTGCAACGCTTGAGTAACGACATGTGCTCCCCGCTTCGTTTGATTCCGCTCAATGCACTCTTTCAGTTCCTTAGAGCGCAGAAAAACTTTCCAGCAGAAATTATGTGCATTTATATCATTGAACTGTCCTGTGCTGTGGAATATCGGAATTTTTTCGGCAAACTATAAAAGGTGATTATAGTACCTTTATACAAATATACAAAGGATTTCATACTCACATTTTTCTTTCTTTTTTTATGCGGTCAAATGATTCATTTCTCTCTGAACTTCCATTAATGCACATATATTGTACACATAAATGTATTATCAAAATAACGGAAGTAAATGCGTGGTATAAGTAGTCTCTTTTTTCATTCACACTGCAGTAACTCTCATGGCAAAACTGTTGGATATATTCACGGTCTAGTCACATTGTTCTGACTACCAGCTAATATCCAGGGTTACCGCAGTGTTCTGCGCGGACAGCAGCTACACGGGCTGGCAGTGAATCAATAAGGAGCTGGAATGTGTTCACGGGTATGTGAAGTCATGCTCAATGCCGTGCGTCTAAAAGCTTCTGGAGAGAGTGTGGTTGAGGATCCACAGAGTGAACAACAGGATCGAGGTTGTCCCACAGATGCTTCATTGTGTTTAAGTCTGGGGAAATAGGGGACTAAGAAAGTACTTTGAAGTCTTCATCGTGCTCCACCAACCACTTTTTGATATTTCTATCTGCGTGACACTTCGCATTGTGGTGCTGAAAGTTCCCATCCGCCCCAGGGAAGACAATCAGCATTTATGGATGTGCATAGTCTGCAAGGATGATTCATAACAAACTCTGTTCACAGTGCCTTCAACAGGTATGAGTGGACCGAGAGAATACCACGAAAACATTCGCCAAGCCATAACACTGCCCCCAGCAGCTTGTGTTCTGCCAGCAATGGTTGAACAGTGTATGTTCTCCGATATTTCTCGTCTTTTACGCCGACGTTCATCCGTTCGTCGAAGCAGAAAACGTGACTCATTGGAGAAGGCAATCCTGTGCCAATCAGCTCGAGGTCCAGTTCCGATATTGCTGAACAAATGCAAGCCTTTTCTGCCAGTGCACCTTCGTTAGCATAGGTGCAGTGGCCATCCATTTTCATCGGAGCCCCATACCCAGCAGGGTTCCTTGGGCTGTCGTTTTAGAAAAATTTACGGTAGCCACGTGGTTCTTTCGGCCAGTAAATTGTTTAACTAAAGTGTGTCGATTGGTCCACACGCACCTTCACAGCCGACGTTTATCTCTCACATCAATGGCACCTGTTGTTCCGCTGTTTCCCCTGCGCTTATTCGCAATGGTGCCATTTCTCCAATCACGATACACTTTAACCACAGCAGCACACGAGCATATCACAAACTGCACTGTTTCGGAAATACAGCCACCCTTGTCCCGAAAGCCGATAATCACCCCTTTTTACAGATCTGAGAAATCGCTTGTTTTATCCATGACAACAACGAGTGAAATGTTGTCAGATTGCATACAGCATACCTTATATACCCTCCAAACCAGCGCACGACACGTGCGTTCTTTCATTGGCTACGCGCTGTTGACGTCAAAAATATGAGGTAATCATAATGTGACTCGACTGTATATGTATGTTGAAGAACAGAAAATTTCCTCTGTTCTCTTGAGTGTTAAGTTGTTCATGGCGAACTTAAGCGCAACTATGTCTAACGAGGAAACGGAAAACGTATTTGATAAGTGCACAAAGGGAGATTTGTATATTGT
The DNA here is from genome assembly GCA_039090855.1 of Macrothele yani. Taxonomy (NCBI): domain Eukaryota; kingdom Metazoa; phylum Arthropoda; class Arachnida; order Araneae; family Macrothelidae; genus Macrothele; species Macrothele yani. The sequence continues at coordinate 53,242,495 of CM077033.1, forward strand.
TGAAGATTCAATCAGTATCGATTCATGGTCTCCCAAATTAAAACAAAATGTCCTATTACACTCTACACTTCCTCCATCCATTTTATTGAAGCAGTCTGGAAGTACTTGTAATGGTTTGTAATAGTGGATGACAGAACCAAATTGGAAAAAAATATTTTGATTAACATGTGTATTTATGCTGCGGTTTTAGGACAAATAACTCTGTTGTGTTTCTGTTCGAATCTGCGAATATCTGCACCCTTCCCTGTTGAAACAAATATAAACGAATGAGTGGCAAAGGCTGGACGTATCTTCATGTTCTGTGGCCCAGTTGAAAAAGAGAACTAAAAGTGCTAATTTATGCTTCTTAAGAATCGGGAATTTCACGATTTCGTTAATGATACTTACTACTTGAAATATTTTTTTCGTTTGAAAACAGACCTCTAGCATTTACTTTATTTACGGCTTCCACCAGCATTTTCACTTAAAGATGTGCAGTTGAAACTTACACATTCATGATTTTTCTTTATTTTGTGGCCAATCCAACAGCGTGGATTACTTAAATACAACATACATCTACGGTAGGTCACCTTTTGCAAATCTTTACGAGTGTTGAGGTGTACCCGTGGCCGCTACAGAACTTATCATTTTTAAGAATACATGGGTGTTACGAAGTCAACGGTTAAACCTTATTCACGAGTGTTTGAGGCGTGCTGTGATTGCTGAAAATCTCCACTCGATACGTTTGTCATACTATGCGGTTCAACATCGGACACCGCAATCGACGGAATTCGTGAATCCACACAGAAGATGACTGTAAGAAAACAGTTGCAACTATAGTGTGGGTACGGCTACAAGGGAGTGATTGTTCATTTGAGGTCTTCTTTTTACGTCTTTTAGTAAGGATATTTCCTCTTTTCACCCTTTTTATTAATTAATAGACTTAATGTCTATACCTTTCAATATAGTCATTGACTCATTCAAATTCTCGAATATTTATTTTTACAATAACATACAAATTATTTTAATGGTTCCTTTCATCGTTCATAGTCTTAATTCAAATTGTTTTATTATATTTTAATTACTTGAAGTCACAACGACGGCAAATTTTCAATGTGATACTTCGTGCACACTTGGATGGCCACAGCCATTGACTGAACAAAAGAGAGCAGGAATATTTACCTATGCTGAAGAAAGGTAAGAACAACAACAAAAAACTATGTTCATTTGTAAATAAGTTCAATAATTACATATAGTTATCAAAATAAAATGAATAATGCTCCCGAATAGCTAATGCTATAAATTAACATATGAAACATTAAATGATACTAAAACAAAACTGTTTTATAAACTTTAACGAATCTTCCATATTATTCGTTTTGCACATCCTGACTCTCAAATTAACGCTGATTTTGGACAAATTGGTTGACGTTTTTATACCGCTTACCGCGTTCCTGTTTCCTCCACGCACTGGGTAAACCCTTCACGAGAACCGAGGTTACTAGTAACATTAAATGTCAGGTCATATTTAGCATTGATATGAGTTTACGGTCTGAGCTCAATTAAAATGTTCTGTCTCATGAGTTACGAATCTTTAACTTGCGCCTTTCAAAAATACATTTTTAAAATCTATGTGTTTCTTAATGAATATTTTGGCATTTTTTAAAGCGATTATACTTAGATGCTTTCTTATTTTCATTAACTTCTATTTATTCATGTAAGCGAAGCACTAAATAAAGTAAATGATCGCTATCTGCAGAGTTATTTTTTAAAGTATTTTTACCCAGTAAAATGAGTATCTGTTATTTTTAGCAGAAAAGCTATGCGTACGTCAATACATTTGGCACAGAATTTGAATGGCACGTGGTATCTTAACTACATGGCAAACCAGGTGCATCCTTACGTTTTCAATATGCTTCTTGATAGCGAAGGCACCTTCTTGCAGGATAACGGCCATACCATAAAACTTGTATCGATACACCGTGATTCCATCAGCACGACAGTTTACCTCAGATCCCAAAATGGAATACATATCCGTGTATCTTATCCCGATTGAACGCTTTCGGGTGATACTGATAGAAACCTTTGGAATAGGGTTCACCCTTTACGAGTACGAAATATCCTTTAGTACAAATTCATCGCGTCATTGAACCCATACTACATTAAATTCAAGTTTTTATGATGGCCAATGGCGTCTGGGATTGACATTAGGTAAGTGTGCGGTACATTTTACCCCTTCAGTTTATATCCTCATATATCTGAAAATAACCAGAATAAATCCAACACGTTTCTAATTACTTTTAGTAATTTCTCTTCAAAATTAAATTTATATATGTATATATATTTACAAAAAAGTTCGCATTTGCATTTCAATCAGTACATATGTTGAAAGCCAGTCTTTAGCTTCAGGTGAAAGGCTGAAATAATGAAGTTTTACCTAACCTGTCAGTGATTATCTCAAAAATTAGAAAGGTTTTTGGAAACGGCGCGTTTTATGTTACTGCTCGTTATTTTTCTGAACATCATCATCATCATCATCATCATTGTCAACCATTATCAATCCACTGCTGGACGAAGGTCTCCCCAAGTTTCCTCCACAACGGTCTGTCTTGTGCCAGTCTCCTCCATGTCACTCCCGCATATTTACGAATTTCATCCACCCATCTCCCATGTGGTCTTTTTCTGGGTCTTTTCCTGTCCCTTGGAATCCAATCTAAAATTTCGGCTGTCCATCTATGGTCTGTCCTTCTGGCAGTATGTCCAGCTCATTGCCATTTCAGGGATTTAACTCTGATCATGATGTCTTCCACTCTCGTCATTTTTCGGATCCACGAGTTCCTCTTCTTATCTCTCCTGGTTATACCAAGCATGCACCTCTCCATGCATCTTTGAGTTGTCTGCAGCTTTTGTATGTCTCTTTTAGTTAAGGTCCACGTCTCTGCACCATACGTAAGCACTGGAAGGATGCATTGATCAAACACTTTTCTTTTAAGACATAATGGCATATTGCTCTTGAAAATTATGCTGTTTCTTCCAAAAGCTCTCCAGGCAAGTTTTGTACGCCGATTAATTTCTTCATCAATGTGACCCTCACTTGATATCTGCTGTCCAAGATAAACATACGTATCTGTTATCTCCAGTTTTTCTCCATCAATCGATAAATCTTCATTTCTTGTAAAAGCATTGAACATCACTTTTGTCTTCTGAAAGTTCATTTTTAATCCCACTTCTTTACTCTTGTCAGAACATAGTCATCCTTAATTATGTAAAAAAGAAGGAAATGTATGTTCTTGTTCTTATGAAAATGTTGTACAAACATTTGATTAAATATTAATTTCATAAAAAAATCGCCTGAAAACACTTATGTACACAATATAACAAAAGTGTCGAAACAGATTTTTGAGAATCACAGTACTGCACGTAGTAAACTGTTTTTCCTTAAGACCGCAAATCAATATTATACTCGCATAATTTCATATAGACGTGTGCCATTACTTTTTTTTTTTTTGATTGGAGGTTTAACGACCGCCGTGAGCAACTCAATGGGCTATAAGCAGTCGCCCGTCCCTAATTTAGGGTCACTGGTTCCAGGGAAGGGAGAGAGCCAGTGGCGTAAGACAAACACAACATTCATGCCTCACCGGGATTCCAACCCGGACCCCTTTCGGACGAATGATCAGAGGCCATCGCTTAGACCACTGCGCCACCGGGGCGGCCCATTACTTTTTTGTTGGATTACTAACAAAACATGCACTCTGTTAGCAAATTGTTAGAGACACCGAATAGCATGCACACACGTGTCATCAAATTTTAGTAACCTAAATATAGCATGCAGATCTTTTTTTACATAGTTCACCTCAAGGTTCTCACACGCAGGTGATATGATACTATAAGAGAGACATTCTAATGTGCTCTTGGTATGTAAGAGAATAAACAATTGTGACGTACTACAGACAGCCGAGACAACAAATCTACATCTACATATTCCGTCGGTGTAGTTTATTCGGCTAGACGCACTCTCTACGGAGCGAGAAGACTCGTCCTCGATCTCTGTCACCGAGACATTTGTGAATTTCACATTGGCGCCCTAACGTAAATTTGGATCTCGTGGCTGTTGTGTTCTTCAAAACATGTGTGATGTTAGTTCCGCAAATCGTCTGGAGATAACGAAATGTTTCTTGTTCGCTTCAAAAAAAAGTTAAGAGGGAAGTAATGTGACGTACTACAGAGAGACGAGATGATAAATCTACTGCAATATATTTCGTGCGTGTAGGTTAGTAATTTAGAGCAATTCACTCCGGAGCGAGGAGTTTCTCCGACACATCTGTGAATTTCGCACAGCTGTACGGAGGGTGTACAAGAAAGAGTGAACAAACAAAGAGTATGTGGTCTTCATGAAGGTGGAAACCCCTGGTGTTTTTCCGACGGTAAGGGTTGGTGGAGAGGATAGTACGATGTTACAAACGCGCTGTATTGCGTCAAGTAACCGCACATGTACAACACTGAAATAGAGAAGTTAAGCCTATGCTGCTCGGTGCATAAGGTTCGGAGGGGTCTAAAAGCACACACATTCCTCTCGTGTACCCCTCTTCTTTGTAAATCAGCGGTAAATATTTCATCACTAGGCACGAAGGCAATAAATGAGAGCAGATCGAAAAGCACCTTTCTCTGTAAATCAGACAGACCCTGGAGAAGAGAAAAATCGTTTGCTCAAATTAATTATACTTTCAGTTTACACACACCAATGGACGCGCCACAATATATGGTCATCAGCGCGAACTTACGGATTCTGCCTGCTTAGTGACTAACGTTCTAGCCGATGGAGGCAATTTAATGTTCTGGAAATTGTTCCTGCAGAGGGAAGTTGCTTTATGACTGATGAGACTTCAACGTGCTTAAATGCCCCAAACAGACCCACATAGTAACACTACTGAAAACCTGTGGTAAACAAATAAGTGCCCGATTCGTAACACAGATCATTCTTCAGCGATCGTCCTTTACTTGAGGCACCCCACGATACCTGCTTGACTTAACGAATCTGTAGAAATATATCAGATCTTCGTTAAATTCATGATAAAACACACCCATTCCATGATAGCAGAAGTCAAAATACTACAGAAATTGTGAATGCTAGGTGCGTGATAACTTCGAAATGAGACAATGAATTTTAAGACACCTTTTTCATGGGATCTCAAAGAAGAATCTAGTGAACCCTAAGAAACATTGGTGTGTGTACACTGAACATAAGCATAACTTCCAGAAAATTGTTAATGAAAAATCAGGCAGAGGGGCTTACAAAATGATTACTCACAATTTTGTCAAAACATAATACCACCTAGTTATAAAAGCTAAATGACCAGACACTCTGTAGCCTACGAAATAGTCCAAAGAAATAGTGGTGGATTCCACATTCAAAATTATTAGGTGAGTCGAAATAGGCAAGTTAAAACTGAAAACAGCGTACACCTCATAGAAATGGTTCTCTCAGTTACCTCTCGATACATCCACGTGGTCCTGGACTGGAATTTGAGTTATGTTTCGGAAAGGGGTCTGATCCTTGGGGCGCACTGGTCGGGAAAGAGGCCTGTAGTTTCTCGTGCTCTCCGAGGCATAGTAATTATTTTGTCACAGCTGAAGTGGAGTTCACGACCAACTGATTATCCGCCATCAGTTCGAAAAGCAGATCTGCTTGCTGCTTACTTCAGATTACAAAGTCCGTGATTAAAACATAGGAAGCCATCGTTTCATAGATAATAACAGGGAGTTTGTTAAATCACCCAAACATGATGTGTAAGAAACGACGCGGTTCTCAGCTGAAGTTACTTTTTCGTTCCATTTATTTTATATTGTTCTTACGATTTCCTCAAAAAATAAGAAGTAGATGACTTATTTAGATTCAGAAGAAATAGCATTTCCGAAATGATAATTTCAAGAGAAATGTGACATGCAAAATCCAAGCAATAACATTGATTCACATTTGGCGGATTCGAGAATTTCGATTTAATAATTTTCTTACATCAAATAAAAATAACTGGATGAAAAATAATTTGGAGCTAAGCAGAGCGGCATTCTGTGACGCTTTTGTGGCTCTAAAGAACTTTGACTTATCAATCTGTATGAAGTTTAAAACTGCGTGATCAGAATCAAAGCGGAGTTTCCACGGTGAAAAATCTATGGGAGGAAACGCAAACAATATTGGTACAATTGTGGATTTTTTTCCTTTAAGTTTTGAGGAAGGGGCCTTTTCCCCTTTTCTTACTGGTATAAGTTTTTAAACCATTAAGAGCTTGTTCACTTGTAGGTGCAGCGAACAGCACTGCCTCGCGGCTTTTCACTTGGCGTCGAATATCTGTGTTCGCGCCTTGTGTGAAAGTTGTGCGAGGATTGTATGAATTTTGTGGTACAAATGTTTTGGAGTGAATGGCAGTATGAAAGAAAAGTGTTTGTCTTGGAGTTTGACTCTCTAGGCTGTTCCACTTGTTGAATGACTCAGATAGTTTTACTTGTGTTCTGAATAGTAATCTCCGTGCCTCCCTCTCCACCAAAGGACAGGGATCCCCACTGAGTCACACTTTGTAGTTTGTCTCGCGCGGTGCCTTGATCTTAGAAGACAAGTTTTGATATAAAAACTCATGCGAATATGTGAATGCGATTTATGATAAAAAGTTCTTTTCTCAAGCACTACGAGATATACGGAGCAGCATGCAACAGAAAAATGCACATGGGTGATCACGATGCCAGCAAGGGTATTCAAGTACGAAAATATAACATTTGGTTTAAAAGCAAATCGTGATGTATAACTAATTCAGGTACATACGCTTTAGCTGTAATAATATAATGCACATCACGTAACGTCCAATCAAGATGGCATATCGAATTTTGTCATCGTTTTAATAATAATGATTATTAATAATGTGTGGCTACAGAACAGAATATTTAAAATGATCAGAGGACTTAACCACTTTAACCCTTTAACCACAATAACGCCCGTACGTACAAATGCCCATAGCCGATCGAAACTCCTGTTTAGAGTGAGTCCAATTTCCTTCCCTTACTTTTTTCTTAAAAATTTCTCAATATATGAGGGATCAGCAGGAATCACCCTCAGTCACAATTGTTGTTATCAGACAAAGAAGTGAAACAACAGACAATTTCGAGGGTTATGCTATTTAGAGTGATACAAGATATTTGGGTCATGGTCGTCAAAGGGTTTAGAAAAACGAAAATATTAAGAACGGCAGCAAAAATTTTGATGTCATATAAATATTCCCTTTTATTCTGATATATTACTACAGCAAAAACGAATGCAAAAATCTGCAGAATATTATTAAGCAAATATTTGGTAAATGGAACAACTATTCAATCGATTTCAAACTATGTTTTGCATGAAATTACCGCAGCGATACGATTCCATTTCCTACTTAAAGGAAACTTAGGACATTTTAATAGGATCCTTCATTCTATATAGCAGAATTCCTGGAAAGCTTATGTATGGATGCCCCTTGGGTTCAGCAACCAATTAATAGTAGCCGTCCTTAAATTAAAAATCCTGATCAGGAAAAAATCAGTCAAGCATGGTATATTTCAGAGTACGTTTGTATTAAGAAGTGCGTACCTAACTGAAATAGCACTGATGCTATGCGACTGGGGTATCCCAACTGCTCAGTGCTCTGTCACTTTAGTGCTTTTTTAATCATTTGGGTAAAAACAAAATGCAAATTTCAGTTTTCGCTTCTTGTTCTATCCCACCCAAATGTGTCCAACATTTTAAAAGACAAATCTAAAAATTGAAATTTGCAACATTTCTTTTTTTTTTTTATTTCTTTCTTTTCCTTGTTTTTTTCGAATATGAGGTTCTGACGCTTAAGAACTCAACTCAAGTAAAAAGAATGCCGAAACATAAATCACACTTTCACGTTTTCTTCAACTTCAACAAAGAAAAGATTTGTTCGTCAAGATTTTTCTAATAACGCTGAGCATCGCAAAACCAATTATTCGAGAACAGAAACACTGATTACTTTTGCCGACTACCACTTATTTTTATTCTTTCCATCAAATAATTATCATCACAGATCATTTGCAACTTATATTTAAAGTGGACAGCGTTTTATCGGTTGTTGCACCCTGTATGGGAATGTTTGGAAGTTTATAGCTCTTTGAATGATAGGTACTTAATCGGGAATTTTTGAAAAATCTCGAATATGTGGAGAATTCGTTTATTCGCCTGAATAAAAATCTATGTTGAACAAACAGCTGTATTTTTGAGCTCCAAATTTCACGCAAATCTTAGCTAAATCAGCAAGTTAGTGAATGTATGCAGAAGAATAAAAAGCCGCATTTATAGAGCACCTAATGCCCATTTGGACAAAATCTTCGTTTGAAGAAATTCGAAATTCTAGAAGCCGATCTGCTAAATTTTTTTAACTGTGACCTAAAATAATTAATTTTGCACAAATATTACGTCGCAAATGCAATAGTAGAACTCTTGCGAAAGACCAGATCTCATATTACTTGGGAAGTGAATGACATTGCGTTAGATGAAGATTACGTTGTAGATTTAAATCTTACTTTCATATAGCATTTTATATCCCTTCTGCGGCATTTTCTTTTCAAAAGTTTCAACATTACGTTTTTCGTTTTTGTTTAAAATTGTAGTTGGTATGACGTTTAATTTGCAGAGAAATCTCCTTAATATGACATTGTGTTGCCGACATTTCCCTTTTTTTTATTGCAAATTTATTGCAGACCACTAACAAATGACTACTGTGCATTTAGCTCATATCCAGTTAATATGAACATCTCCTGCTAGGGTTCAGTTAATTCTGGAGTATAAATTACTTCTTTTTAAAATTATATTATCGTATATTTCATTCTTTTGGATGATATTGTTTTGCTTAAGTGCTTTGCTGAGTTTTGGTAAATGCAATAAGAATTGTACAATACTTCATTCTTTCGGAAAATACTTTTAATGACACCTAACAATTTGCTGAATTTATGAGAGAGGACATGTTTGTTATTGTAATAAAAGCACAATTCAAAATAATTCAATACATCTGGAATGATGTACAGGGTAATGTAAGTATTTTTGTTTTCTAGGTAATTAAACTAAAAAAATATTATATATAATGTATAATTTTCAATCCCTAATACAGAAACTCGAAAAGCAATGTGCCTGTTCTTAAAGGTGAATGGCGAAACCTTATTTATTGTGGTTTCAGTTGCTTTCACCTTCCTTAGCTTAATTTAAAAGTGTAATTTCATTCGATTGCATTATATAAGAAGTCAGCGGTCAGTGGATGCTAAGTATCACCAGTAGTCAACTTCCAGGTAACATTTCGAGCAGCTTCTGGTGTCACGTTATACACCCAAACGGAACGAAACTGTCTTCATGAGTACAGACGCAAAGAAATACGGCCGCTGAGGTGTACATCAATGAGTTTAGCACATCTTCGTCAAAGATGCTCCTGTCTTCGGACGTCCAGCGGCAATTTCATTCAATACAGAGTGACATCATATACTTTTTTCACAAATGTATGTATCCCATTTCGATCTTTATCCTGATACTTGGCAAGGACACGTGTGATAGCGATCCAGCACATAAATGCCATCCCAAGCTTTGTGCAGTCCATCCACCCTTAGGGGCCGTCTATAAAGTACGTCCGATATTACAGGGGGAGGAGGTTCCTGACAACCAGGCCAAATTTTACATTGGGGAGGGTAGAGGTTTAGCAATTCGGACGTCCAGCGGCAAAAAGTAGTGGAATCGTAATATTAAAAACTCACCGTTCGTTCCATTTAAAAATGTTTACAGATATGTCTTTATCGTAAGGGGGATAGTGTTCTTTTTTCGCAGCGCTTCACGTCAAAGTCTCCCGTACCTTTTATGTTTCTCAGAATTAAACTCTTACAACTTCATTTACTGAGAGAACGCAATTTTGAAACATCGAACATCGGGCAAAATGAACCAGACCCGGTGACAGAACGAGTCTGGTTCATTTGCCCGATGTTTACTTCACCGAAAAGATTGTTTCACCTAAAGATCACTCCTACGAAGCGTTCATTTCACCTAAAGATCACTCCTACGAAGCGTTCATTTCACCTAAAGATCACTCCGACGAAGCGTTCATTTCACCGAAGGGTCACTTGATCAAAAGGTACATTTCACCGAAGGGTTATTTGATAAAAAAGTTCATTTCACCGAAAGGTCATTTCACCGAAGAGTCAGTTTATCGAAACCTTTGGATTCCATTACAGGATTTGTTGAAGCATGGTGCAAGTTCGGCAGATATCAGATCACCGAAACATTAGAGAATCATACTCAAACTGCACTTTAGATTTCTCCGTGTCACAGAGAACGCAAAAATTTAATTTTAAGACAAAAATAATTAATATTAAATCTCTAGTCCTCGGCTTATATTTTTTTTGCAAATTTTAATGATATTCGTAATTATTACATAAAAGAGATGTTCAGGGCTCATGTTCATAGGTTTACATAAAAAGTAAAATTAATAATGTTGCACACTTTTTAAACAAAAAGAATCAATTTTAGGTCCCTAAGCCTTACCGTAGGCCCTTTTACCCAATTTTAATCCAAAGAACTCACGTTCATAAGGTTTACATAAGAAGTTGTGTTAATAATGTTGAACATTTTTCGGGCAAAAATAATCAAGTATATGGCTCTAGGCTTCGGCTTAGGCCTTTTTAGCAAATTTTAATCATTTTCATAAGGTTTACATAAAAGTCATGTTCAGTGCTCATGTTCACAAGGTTTACATAAAAAGTAACAATAATATTACACATTTTTTCAGGCAAAAAAGAGTCATTTTTTGGTCCCTAGGCCTTACCTTACGCATTTTTACCCAATTTTAATCGTAAGAACTCACGTTCATAAGGTTTACATAAAATGTTGAGTTAATAATGTTGCACTTTTTTCGGGCAAATGTAATCAAGTATATGGCTCTAGGCTTCGGCTTGGGCCTTTTGTCAAATTTTAATCGTTTTCATAAGGTTTACATAAAAGTCATGTTCACTGCTCATGTTCATAAGGTTTACATAAAAAGTAACAATAATATTACACATTTTTTCAGGCAAAAAAGAATCAATTTTAGGTCCCTAGGCCTTACCTTACGCCTTTTTACCCAATTTTAACCGTAAGAACTCACGTTCATAAGGTTTACATAAAAAGTTGAGTTAATAATGTTGCACATTTTTTCGGGCAAATATAATCAAGTATATGGCTCTAGGCTTCGGCTTAGTCCTTTTTAGCAAATTTTAATCATGTTCATAAGGTTTACATAAAAGTCATGTTCAGTGCTCATGTTCATAAGGTTTACATAAGAAGTAACAATAATATTACACATTTTTTCAGTCAAAAAAGAATCAATTTTAGGTCCCTAGGCCTTACCTTAAGCCTTTTTACCAAATTTTAATCGTACGAGGTTTACATAAAAAATCAAGTTAATAATGTTGCAGATTTTTTCAGGCAAAAATAAGGAAGTTTAGGGCTTTGGCTTCGGCTTACGCCTTTTTAGCAAATTTTAATCGTGCGTGCTCATATTCATAAGGTTTCCATAAAAAGATTCTTTACATGTTACGTAATGCCTATGAATATGAGTAGGGTTAACATCTGTTAAAATGCCCTGTATCTAGACCTACGGTCAAAAAAATAATGTTTTGTGGTTGAGTAAAAGTGGAACATTATTTACTTGATTTACTATGTAATCCTTATACGTATGAGCTCGGAGGAATAAAATTTTACAAAAAGGTACAGATCTAGGCCTTATAATTAATGTTATATTTTGAAAAACCTACTCATGGGGATGTGTTTCATAGTAATTAAAAGTTTATATTTTATACAATCTGATAATGTTCAGGTTGCCAGTTTTTTAAAAACCCGCACCTCACTCGAACACATCTCTAACAACAAAATTCTAAGTTTTCGATAAACTGATAATTCGGCGGTGAAATGACCTTTCGATAAAATGCACTTTTAGGTAAAGCAATCCTTCGGTGAAATGAAGTTTTCGATGAAATGTCATTTCGATGAAATGAACTTTTAGGTGAAGTGACATTTCGGTGAAATGAACTTTTCTCTTAAGTGATCCTTCGGTGAAATGTACCTTTCGATCAAGGAATTTTCGGCGAAGTGATTTTTGGTCAAGTGACCTTTCGATCAAGTGAACGATACCCGTGGCAGACCGCATGCCATTGATGTCAGGGGTCGGCGTGGAATTTACGGGCTCTTTCAGGACGACCGCTTGACAACGGTTGCGCTAATAAATTCAGGTTATACGCCGGTGGCCAAATATGCGTCAGGGAATAAACGGTAGCCCGAAAGCTAAACATACCCTGAGCTAGTTGAACCGACGCTCCATACCTGTACCACTGCTGACTGCTCGTCATCAAACATTACATCTAGCCTGGTGCTAGGAACATCAAAACTGGACTTCTGTAGAGTGCCGTTTGCTTGTGTGGTCAGTGGAGTCCCGTTTTCAATACTTATCTGTTTTAAAACTCCAAGCAGATCGTTGTTCTAATGTAAGTTCTATTTGATAAAGCCTCCCGTTTGAAGGCGAAAGCTTGACATGATTAAATATTTTGATGTACACAATTCACACGAATTAAATAACATTGTTTTCTCCATACTTTGCATTGCTATAGTGTTATCGTTTGGAAGTATTGACGCTCTTACGACGTGTGTCCCCTTAGGAACTGAAAGGTAAAGTGCCAAACACCATAGCAGCCCTCCTGCAGTTATGACGTAAGGTAAATTCAACTCCCTCCCTTCCATTTTCTTCCTTCAAGTCAGCGGTGTCTAATTTTTTTCAAATGAAATGCACCATTAGTCTGCTCAAACAGTACAGGCGCTATGTGAGAAGGCTTTGCTTTTTACGATGAGTGGGACGAACTGCTCCCATGGCTTCACGCTATCAATTTTGGAAAATAAATGATCGAACATCCGTACTCTGGTTAAACGAAATTGTACCATGTCTAAAAAAGTTTTAAAACTTGATTGGCTGACTTCAAAGACCACCTACCATTTATAGTCTCATGAAAGTTAGCGATAGACAAAGGAAAATTTACAGCCGTTGCAAAGTTTAATGCTCGAGGTAGTTTCGATATATTTTTAGAAATTTCCGAAAAGAAAGTATTTTTAATATGTTCCACATATTCGCGACCTCAAAATGCAGGAATATTCTCATAAGCTTTTCAAAAATGACTTTCCGTTGTCGCCAAATAATGGTCTTTCATGCATTGTTTTTATAGGTGATAGCATCCGTGCCGGACAAACGGATTGTTTTGGTAGGTGGTGGTGGAGTACGGGTGACAGCCATCACATATTTCACCGTGTTTGGATTCATAAAATTAATCATCTCGAATATTCTATTTCTGCTAATGTGCTCAGTTACATTCAATGTTTAGCAATGAATAGAAGATGAAAGGTTATGTTAATCAAAAGCTCCTAGATAGGTTGCTAAATCACCGTAGAGTGAAAATACAATACTGATCCCGTTCAGAATTTTATCAAATCCACAGAGAAAAGCTAATTTTCGTGATGTGAAAAAGACTATTTTCGGCATTTATTTTCCAACTAATTCGGTTTAATATGCGTAGAAGGAAAATTCTGTCCTTCTTCTATTGAGAGAAACTACTGTTCTCTTACAAGCACTTCTTGATGAATTCATGACCATTTTACTGCTCTTGTTCTTAGACAAAAATATAGATTATATAAAACGCATTTTTTTTAGTAAACAATGATCAGAAATCATGTTTATACTGTGCAAATTAATTGGGACAAAGTAAAAAAATCACTCTTTTTTCCAAACCTATGCCTTTATATAATTCTATGCCTTGATGTCCACTGATAGATACCTGTATTAGTATGAAGTGTGTCATCCTTTAGCAGAAATGACCTCTTGAATTCGTTTTGGCTCCACTAATTGAATGCACATATTTTTGACTTCGTAATCGTGGAACCACACTTTTGTAGCATTCGTTATCATGCGTTCTTTGGTTGTACCGGCCATTTTACCTAAACGTCTCTTCAAAATATTCCACAAGTTTTCTTTGGGATTTAAGTCTGGTAAATTTCCAGGCCAATCAAGTAAATGAATTTGATTTTCCAGCATGAAATTCTTGACCAATTTCGAATTGTGACATGCGGCCAAGTCATGTTGAAATGTCCCGTCAAAAGTTTGCAAGAATGGAACAATCCTACGTTGCAATATTTCTACGTACTTGGCTGAATTCATCATACCTTAAACAGGAACTAAGCTTCCAGTGCCATTTAATCTGAAAAACTCCCAAAACATCTGTTTCAGAGGGTGTTTTTCAGTTTGCTTGAAATGCTAAGGTTTTATGGTTATACAGTTGCTTCGTCTAACGACATTTACTTGGTAACCCTGCACAAATAAATGAGTTTCGTCACTGAAAATTACCTTTTTCCAGTCGTCAGCAGTCCATGATTTATATTTTTTGGCCCATGATAAACGTTTTATCTTCATTTTCGCATTCAAATATTGTTTTTTCGTTGGTTTTCTTGCCTTCCGGCCGACTTCCAGAAGCCTACGGCGTACAGTTGAATCCCTAACATCATAATAACCACTGGCCAATAAATCTCTTTGAAGGTCGGTGCTTGCTTTTTTTTTTTTTTTTTTTTTTTTTGGTTCATTTTACTATTTCTGATAAGATATTTATCGGTTCGTGGAGTTGTTTTTCGTTTTCTTCCGCATTTACCTCTCCTTTTTGGAGACGATGATCCAGATGCATTGTATCGCGCAAGCAGTCTTGATACACTTGATTTGCCTACACCAACTACGGAAGCGAAAACTCTCACTGTCATAGAAGTGTGAGCATTCCGAACAATTTTTTTGCACGCTTCCTTGGGGAAATATACATTTTTCAATACACGAAAGCAACACGTGCTCACAGAGAGCAAAAGCTAACATCCACTTGTCACACACGAAAGTTCTCAACTGAAGCTGAAGTGCCTATTTCCTGTTTAACTTCGGTCAAACCACATTCTTATTATCAAGTTCTAACAGTCACACCACCTCACAGCTGATAAAAGCGGTTTGTGTGGGTTTCCGACATCAACTGGCGATCACATTACAATTCTGTGAATAAAATAGCTTGTCCCAATTAATTTGCACGGTATAATATGTGTTTAACCCTTAAGGAATATTGTGTCGTACCTAACGCTAATTTGTAAAAATATTTTTCTATAAATTTCTAAATATAAATAATTTGTTCCTCGGACAATCTTCGTGAATGTTGACACTGGTAATGTGAGCATTCGCTCATTTGCAAATGGAAACTTACATGTTTCCACTGTTAACGTGAACCATCCCTTACTTGTATATTGTAAAGAGCGGTTTGCGAAAAAAACATGGTAGGTAGTTTTCCTGGGATAATTTCACTGTTCGTATGCCTAGCAGTAGGGATATATCACGTTTGCTCTCACTTTTCTGTACGCAGGGATACTTGTATAAAATGCATTCAACTTCTTCGAAATGTCTTTAATACAAGTATATTTGATACCGTGGACCTAATTCAATGACCTTTTACGAGAATAATATACGAAAATAGGCTTTACGTCACGAGATGCAGTAGCTTCATGATCCTTGTATGCAGCATTGGGAGGTTGAAGAATTATTTAAATAAGCAAAGATTAGTATAATCTTACGTAGCAGTGCATTTTTACTGGCATAATTATCTTTATTCATAAGCTGTAGAGTGAAAGTCCATGTATATGTCGGGTGGTAGAGAAGCAGTGTGCCGCCCCGGTGGCGCTGGCCTCTGATCATTCGTCCGTAAGGGGTCCGGGTTCGAATCCCGGTCAGGCATGGATGTTGTGTTTGTCTTACGGCACTGGCTCATTCCCTTCCGTGGAACCAGTTACCCTAAATTAGGGACGGGCGACTGCTTATAGCCCATTGAGTTGCTCACGGTGGTCGTTAAACCACCACTCAAAAAAAGAAAAAGAAAAGAGAAGCAGTGCCCTGCCGCCCCGGTGGCGCAGTGGTGTAAGGCGCTGGCCTCTGATCATTTGTCCGTAAGGGGTCCGGGTTCGAATCCCGGTGAGGCATGGATGTTGTGTTTGTCTGATGGCACTGGCTCTCTCCCTTCCCTGGAACCAGTGACCCTAAATTAGGGACGGGCGACTGCTTATAGCCCATTGAGTTGCTCACGGTGGTCGTTAAACCTCCAATCAAAAAAAAAAAAAAAAAAAAAAAAAAAGAAGCAGTGCCCGTTTGGGCTTTACGCACGCGCAGGTCCATAAATCTGTCGAGTTCAAGGTTAACCAGTTGGAGTCACTTTGTCATACGCCGTGAATTTTATCGCGCTAATACAGTTTTGTTGCTTTTCTGCTTGTTTTAATTTAAGATGAAAATCTCAACACGTGTAAGGTGAGATATGTGATTCAATTTCTTAACGCGAAACATACCCGACTCTGTGAGATAAATCGTTAAGTATCGTCAAATTATAGAAGTGTATATGATGATGATACGGATGAATCAATACCGCGGCGTTTAATACCGCGAAAAGTTTAATACGGATAAGCAGGACATCCGTGATCACGAAGGGATGAGAATCCCATCTGTAACCACGAATGCAACAGGCACGATCGGCGTCGAACACTTGACGAAATTCTAGAAACGTTTCTAGATGTTTCTCGTCCGAAAATCGAAGGAATTAGCACCGATCATCTCGGGTGCAAAGTGGGCTCCACGCATGCTACTAAGCAACACATGAGCAGCCGTATGGATGCTGCATTTTCATTTTGGACCGGAACTCCAGTAAACGGGATGAGTTTTGACACATATCGTGAGAGGGGACGAAACTTAGGTTTCCTATCCTACTGTCAGGAGCAAACGGTAATCGATGGAATGGGATCGCCCCCATTGACCAACCAAACCAAAGACGTTCAAGCAGAAAATCTGAACTTGAAAAGTCATGGCACTTGTCTGAGACCGAAAAGGAGCCCTCTTTTTCATGGCATGTATCAGAGATTCTCAATAATCACTAAAGCGTATTTTGAAACCCAGAGGTATACGCAACAGCTCTTTAAGAATCGAAGGGGCGACATGTTGTCTAGTGATGTGAATCTCTCCCACGACAGTGCCCTGCCCCACGTCGCCATACATAGAAGCCAACTACTTGAAAGTTTCAAACGAGAAGTTTTCGAACATCAACCTAACAGCCCAGACCTTGCCATTAGTTACCGTTTCGTTTTAACGAAACTGAAATATTATTTGGGAGAAAACGCTGTATGAGTGGTGAAGCTCTGAAAAAAGCAGTTACAACGTTTTTGAATGGACCGGCGACGGAGCTGTATGACCAGGATATATAAAACGTCCACACGGTAAGATAAGTTCCGAAGTAGCAATAACGATTACTCAATAAAATAGTTTAAGATTTTTGTACGAAAAAGCCCTACTAGTGGCGTAGCTCTGAAGACAGCAGTCACAACGTTTCTATTTGAAATGGAAACGGCGGTGTGGGACGAGGGAGTGTGAAACCTTCACATGGTAAGATAAGTGCTGATTTCTTGGGAAAATAACCTAAGGTATTTATATATATTTATATATCATCATCATCATCATTGTCAACCATTATCAATCCATTGCTGGACGAAGGTCTCCCCAAGTTTCCTCCACAACGGTCTGTCTTGTGCCAGTCTCCTCTATGTCACCCCTGCATACTTTCGAATTTCATCCACCCATCTCCCATGTGGTCTTCTTCTGGGTCTCTTCCGGTCCCTTGGAATCTAATCTAAAATTTCGGCTGTCCATCGATGACCTGTCCTTCTGGCAGTATGTCCAGCCCATTGCCAATTCAGGGATTTAACTCTGATCATGATGTCTTCCACTCTTGTCATTTTTCGGATATACGAGTTCCTCTTCTTATCTCTCCTGGTTACACCAAGTATGCACCTCTCTATGCTTCTTTGAGTTGTCTGCAGCCTTTGTATGTCTCTTTTAGTTAAGGTCCACGTCTCTGCACCATACGTAAGCACAGGAAGGATGCATTGATCAAACACTTTTCTTTTAAGACATAGTGGCATATTGCTCTTGAAAATTATGCTGTTTCTTCCAAAAGCTCTCCAGGCAAGTTTTGTACGTCGATTAATTTCTTCATCAATGTGACTCTCACTTGATATCTACTGTCCAAGATAAACGTACGTGACTGTTATCTCCAGCTTTTCTCCATCAATCGATAAATCTTCATTTCTTGTAAAAGCATTAAACATCACTTTTGTCTTCAGAAAGTTCATTTTTAATCTCAATTCTTTACTCTTGTCAGCAAGTTCCTGGATCATACTCTGCAGCTCTGATGGGGTAGTTGCAAAAATGACTACGTCATCAGCAAAACGAAGGTGGGTTAGATAATCTCCATTAATCTTTATCCCCTTGTTTTCCCAGCTCAGTGACTGAAAAACACCCTCCAATGTGGCATTAAAGAGCTTCGGAGATATGGTGTCAACTTGTCTCACTCCCTTTCCAATTTTTACGTGTGTTGTATTTTCAAACAGCCGAATCTTTGCACTTGCATTTTCATAGATGTTATTAATAATATTAATGTATGCATCTTCAATACCGCAGGTTTTCAGAGCCATTGTAACAGCTGATGGTTTCACCGAATCAAAGGCTTTTTCATCATCGATAAAAGCCATGCACAATGGAAGTTCACATTCCCTCGCTCTTTCAATTAGTTCTCTCAGTACGTGGATATGATCTATTGTGCTGTAGCCACTCCTGAACCCAGCTTGTTCTCTCGGTTGAGCTATGTCCAGTGTTACTTTCAAGCGGTGTGAAAGAACTTTAGTGAAGATTTTATAAACTACTGATAGGAGGCTGATAGGTCTGTAGTTTCCGAGATCCTCATTGTCACCTTTCTTATGTAGCAGGATCATTGTAGCGGTGTTCTAATCCTCAGGAATCTTTCCTTCATTAAGGCATCGAGTGAAAATTTGGGCGAGTACTGTTTCGATTTCTCCACTTGCTTCTTGTAGGATGTCTACAGTAATTCCATCTTCTCCTGGAGCTTTTCCCCGCTTCATGTTCTTGATTGCATGTGCAACTTCTGCTGGAAGGACTGGAGGAACTCTGGTACTGGTATCTTTCATGATGTCTGGAGTGCATGTATCATCCCTTTCATATAATTTGGAGTAGAAATCTTTCACTCTTAACAAAATTTCGCCTCTATTTCTTGTTACAGAACCATCTTCTTTTCTCAGTGCCATAATCTGTTTTCTTCCCTTACTGATATGTCTCTTTGCTATCTTTAGGCTTTGGTTGTTTTCAATTGCTTTCCTCACTAGTTCACAGTTGAATTTTCTTACGTCTTCAGTGATACTTTTTCTTACTGTTTAGCATAGCTCTATATATTCCACTTTGGAAGCCACATCTTCTTTAGTTGTCCTCACCTCTCTTCTGTTTTGCATCAACATTTTCGTTTTTCCTGATAATTTGTTTACATGCAACTTGTTCTTAGACCCAACTAATTTTGTTGCTGTTTCCATAAGAGCTATGGTTACTTTTCTGTTAACTTCAGAGATGTCCACTTCTTCCGATGTTAGGCCTTCTAAAGCAGAGAACCTGTTCTTCAGTTCCAACTTGAAGGTATTATGGTGTTTTTTAAGGTTGGTTATGTCAATAGATTTTGTTTGTCTTATGAGCTTGCCACGTTCAAGTTTAGTGTTGAGGTGCATCTTACATCTCACCAATCTATGGTCACTACCTGTGTTGAACTTGTTTAGCACACTGCAGTCTTCTATGACGAATTTTTTGTTACACATAATAAAATCAATTTCACTTGTCGTCCCATTTGGATGTCTCCATGTCCATTTCCTGTGTGGCTTTTTCTTGAAAAAGGAGTTCAAGATGAAAAACCCTTCTGCCTCTGCAAACTCAACGAGAGTATTTCCACGCTGGTTTCTGTTGCCGTGACCGAATTTACCTACTGAAGTTTCATTCTGTTGCCGTGACCGAATTTACCTACTGAAGTTTCATTCTGTTGCCGTTGCCGTATTTTTGCATTGAAATCTCCCATAATTATTTTCAAGTGCTGCTTACCTTTATTATTTAGATGACAAATTTCCTAATAAAATTCTTCAATTTCTTCTTCAGGATGACTTGTGGTGGGTGCATAAGTTTGAATAATCTGAGCCTGGTATCTTTTCGAGAGTTGGATAACAAGTCGTGCAGCTCTGTCAGAGGAACTTTCAACTTCTACAACTTTATCCTTCAGTTTCTTGTTTATTATAAATCCAACACCACTAGTTCTGCCAGTATCTGTCCCACGATAGTAGAAGAGATGTCCACTTTTCAGTTCAATAAGATCTTCTCCTTTTCTCCTTACCTCACTTAGCCCCACGATGTCCCACTCGATCCTTTGTAGTTCCTCTTCCAATTCAAGAAGCCTTGAATCAGAAGATAGGGAGCGTCCATTATACGTAGCCAAGGTAAGCATCAGATGGCAGCCTAGTCCGATCCTCCGGGGATTCTTAGCACCCTCTGCCTTCATGTCGCACTGGCCGCTGCCTTGGCCAGGTACATTCCAGCTGCCGGAGACTGAGGGCCAAGATTTAAGTTGTGGAATCATTTTGGAGGGGTTTGGCCATAACTCACGACGCTGGCCAAGCGGGTTGGTGAGTGTGGGATAGAATTTCCTCTAATCCCGATGGTATAGTTATACCGCTATTGGCGGTCGTCAGAGCCCCTTTAGTGGGAACAGGATGCATCACGAGAAGGCGGGGTTGACATTTGTCAAGGAGAGCCTGTGATGTTACGCATCACCTCACCTTACATCCCATATATATATATATATATAAAAGAGTTTTATTCCGAATTTTTATCGTTTATTTCCTTATTGTAAAATGGATACTATTTTCCGACCGGCCTTAATATGCATGTGGGCGCAGTTACTTCAAGACAGATGTTTGTGATTTAGCAGGCATAATGAAACGTAAGAATGCGCGGTTCCTAAAAATGAAAGAAAATTTACAACTAAAAACGATATTTATCTTCTAATAACGTTTGAACTCTTCTATGGTAAGTTTGCAATCGTGTCAGAAGCCACTCGATATAAGCAATTAGGAACATTCGTTAACGGTGAAGAGTAAAACAAGAAACAAGGTAAATATAAATTTGTCATTATCTTCTGTAAATAATTGTTCAACACTCTCCTCTTCTCTAAAGGCTCAATTTTACCTTCGCATATTTTCTCTTGGGACGCGGATGACCTAGTGATCAACATTTGTGACTGCCATGAGAGGCCTCAGTTTCGATCCCAGGCAAGTAAGAGCGCTGGAACCACTAAATATCCGCCGGGCGTCAGATGGGCACGTTAAGCCGTCGGACCCCGGATACTGGCCCGCCTGGTAATAAAAAAGGGCGTTTTCCTCCCCCTTTTTACCTCACTTCCGTGTCTCTTTTCTGTCGAGCTCTCTGGCCCAAATCTCCTAGCTCCCAATTTTAAAGGGTTGTTTAAGACCTGCGGTCAGACATTGCCTTCCTGAAATTCTCAATATATGATCTGATCATATTATCTCTTACTATTATGCTTCTTGAGGATAGTGAAGTATCGATTAATAGTTATATTGCATCTTTAGTGGTTACAACATCAAAGAAAGTGTTGTCTTTCCTAAAATAAAAGTACGAGACCAGTGTTATTCGAGGTTGGAAAGCTAGGGTTAGGAGGAAACAATTAATTCTGTGACATCTTGCTAACCATTGCTCAGTGCGACCTTTCACTTAAAGATAAACTCTGTTTGGCATGGAGTCACATACATGCCTTCTGATAGGTGGGACGATTAATGCAGATCTGCGAAAAAATTGCGGGCATGCTTCAAATTTATGGAAATAATGTTAAATGGTTGATTTGGTTTTCTGCGTGGAGGTTTCTTCCCAGTGCTCTATTGATGGGCTTCTGCGTGTCTTATATCTAGCATACAAGGAAGATAATATAAAACCTGATTAAAGATGTTGAAGGTTTCTATTAAGTTTATAAGTTATTGTAATTAACATTTAGGTTTTCATACATCGATGTCTCCAATTTCAATTTTAGGTTTCTTGTACAACATCGAATTCAATATTTAAGTTTTCCTCTTGCTGTGAATTCTTCGTGAATAATGGATACTGCATGTTCGCCCTTCATCCTTCGAGCTGTATGACATGGAAACCTTTCTGTAAGTAAAAAACCAGTGCTGTTATAACGATTTAAAAGGTATTCTAAGAAGGATTCCTAAATAGCTAAGAAAATAAAATACTACAGATATTTCTTTCGAAAAAGAAAAAAAGTACCTGAATTAATACATTATCTTCATCATTGAAATTAAATTATGAAAATAGCAAATATGTGTTAAAAAAAATGGAAATCATTTAGCAATCAGGAGCAAGAAACAAGATTTCTCAGGCTGACTTATAGATCAAAATGTGATCTTTACAAAATGATAAGAAAAACTTATTTAAAAGCAATTTTATTAAACAACAGATTATACCGATGCTTTAGATTTGCTTATCGCTCGACACCACAGAGCATTAAGTGATCCTTATTCGCAAAGATGAATATTTTGAATGATGAATTCTCAAAATTACGCTTTCGTTTAGATGTATACTCTATTATCACATGTTTTTGCTGTGCTGTCACATTAGAAAGTATTTTGAAATGTAATACCGAATATAAAGCTTTTGTGTGAAACTCTCTGCGGAATGGGGTTCGTGAAAATAACTTGGAAAGCACCTATGGCAGCGAATCCCGCCCTAGACGCGATCACCTAAGTGATTCTCTTCCCTAAAACACAACTGACAAACAAGTGAAAACTGTCTTCCTCGTGGATACGACAAAACCGTTAATGGTAAGAATATAATGTGTCCCAGAGACTCGTGTGAAATCTGATAGGGAGCACATTGTGTTCGAGCCTATTCGAATGCAAGATTCAATGACTTCGGTTTTTCCATTTTCTAATGGGAGTCTCATAAAATACAGCAGTGTGCAACACTGAAGGACAAAATCGGAAAAGCAAAATAATGCTGCAAATAGCAGCAGCTTCCAAACACAAATGGCCGTATCTCGGAACAGGAGCAACAACCCATACGTAGAAGTGGAGCACTACCTGTGGTTTGCGTGGCATGAGAACAAAATGCTGTCATTCAGTCCAATGACATCAGTTGAAGGGAAATCCCCGGACGGCGTGCATAAGATGCTTGATTGCGTTTGTTGTATGCTAGAGACGATTAAGATGTCCATCGGGAACATCTTGATTTCTCTATTCGTGGTCGAATAATTAGGAGGCTCGAAGAGTGACGAACTGCGTGGTCCAATAGTTCTATATCGCCCACAGCATGGTATCGCGTCCTTGTTTGGGCTTAAATAACTTTATGTGTTTTCTGACTCATTTTTATTGATGCACCTAAATTATGCCTTTTTATGCTCATCTTTATATTTATGAATATTTATAAATGAGTGCCCATGCAGTTGAATTCTTGGAATCCATGGTTTCTAGCTTGGAACTTCAAGGCGTCATTCAATTATAATTCTGTTTTTTCTGAATTCGCTATAATGGAAACCTGAATTTAGAGCAACTATTGTAAATGATTGCAAAGATTACTACCACAGAATTAAGGTTAAGGTGCATCAGAAAAATGAAAAGATGAGTCGATTCCACAGAATTGTACAGATACAAAGCATGGTATTATACAATACAATGAAAAATTGGACTGAAATTACACTAGCGTGCAAAAATTAAGGACGAGACAGTTTTTTTGAATGTAACGTCGTGCAGAAGTGATCCACATCGACTCAAATCATACCATAAGATCCCCAAGATGTAAGAATATATAGCAAGTGAGCAAAACCGTCCAAACAAGGAATCCAAAGGATACAAAGGCACTTTATTGAAAGGTAGCTTCGAGCACAACTGGACAGAAGACAGAAACGTCCATGTGACAGGCGGCTGCCAAGAAAAATCCAGTATTTAGTAGGGGATATGATCATCCCTGACTGCGTTGCAGGATTTACCACGTCTGTCCATGCTGAGGACGAGGTTATGAAGGAGCTGTTGAGGCATCGCAGCCCATTCCTCTTGTAGCGCCAATCGCAGCTGCGGAATCGTTGCTGGTGGCTGGTGACGTGCTGCCAAGCGTCTCCCAGAAGGTCCCACACGTGTTCGATTGGATTTAGATCCGGGTACCTTGCGGGCCAATCCATGCGTTGAATATCTTCATTCTCCAACCGCTCTGCGACAGCCACTGCACGATGAGGTGTAGCGTTGTCGTCCATGAAGAGTAACTCATAACCCACAGCACCTCTAAAGAGACGCACGTGTGGCAGGAGAACCTCGGTACAATAGCGGACACCAGTGACTGTAACTCCTTGGAAGATGTGGATGCCAGAGGATTCTTCAAACGGCAGTACCGGATATTGAGTCGGGAGAGGAGGGTTCACAGTGTTAAAAACGGTAAAAGATATGAAGTGTAAGTACTGTCAGTATGCGATAAAAATGCCACAATGATACACAAAATCGTTCCTTCTGTCTTTCACAGAGGCATACAAATCAATAATGCTTTCACAAAAATTTGGTATGTTATTGATAATGCCTTTTTCTATTGAAAGCATGGCTAATGCACTCAGTCTATCCTCACTTAATTTTTTTTTAATGATTTATCCTATTTACAGTTGAGAACAATCTTTCAGCTTCGGCAGTAGTGACTGGGGAGGTAAATAAAAAAACATCAGTTCTACGTATGTCTCTGAAAACGTCGTCTACAACTGGTTTCTATGACAGAAGACTTACTCTTCCGGTCATATTCCGCAAGTCCTGTTGTCTGTAGTCAACTATGAGTTCATCTTTCAGACGATCTTTATATAAAACGGATGCACGTTTATTGTTTGTTTAAATAGTTTAACCGGGAATTGCTTCTCATTTTCCTGGAATTGCTCGGCATGAAAAAGTGTTACAGCAGAGTAATACTTCGGAAAAGAAAATCTTGTCTTTAGTTGAATAATAATAATCACATTATACACTTCTTTAACAGTCACGGTTCTACTGAAGTAAACATTTTCTAGATTTCGTTTTTTTTTCGAAGGTGATTCTGTCACTGCATTTTTGACATGCATTCTTAATTTGTTCGTATTACATCTTATTTTCTCGACTGACTCTTGAAAACTTTGGACCAGTTTTCTGGTTTGCACGGCGTTAATACTATTTTGCTGTAGATGCTTATACAAATCATCTACATGAGGCGTAATGTTGTGAAAAATGGGAGACAATACTGGTCGCCGCAGCAGCAGAACAGCATAAAATGAATGAAAGCTTTACTCATTTTGAGCTTTGGTTAGGAAAGTATTAAACAATACTTATTTCACTCACATTTCAAAAAAATGTACATTTCGTTATATTAAAAATACAAAATGTGGCAGATTGACGGAATAATTTTCTCAGAAAAAAATCTCTATTAAAGGAATCGTATCTCAGTCGTGGAAAGAAAATCATAAATATAAAACATATAAAAAAAATAACTTTTTCTTCTTTACAGTTTTCAAAACTTGAAGAACTTTCGCAATAGGTCAGCACCCGTTTATGTCTCACTGAATCTACGTATATGTCCGTAAAACACTTTTGCAACAACGTCCGTAAGCTGTAGTTCAGGCACGTATTCTTCTGCTTATTTAGAGCAGCTATTCCGTGAAAGAACGTAAATCCATCTTCTTTTCCTTTGATCTCCCATTCTATGCGACACTTTATGTTTTTCCTTTCCCTGAGAAGAATGTGAATAGCAGACCCATTTCTTCAGAATTTCTTTGCAACTCGCTTATTTAACTATTTTAACTAGTTAAACACACAGAATCATCCCAAAGGCGAAATATACGTTTTCATTAGATCAAAAATTAGTCTGGAATTTGTTCCCAAATTCCAGCGAAGGATTATTTTTTTATGAAAGAACATTTTTTTACAAGTTTAAACCTTTTTTACAAGTTTAAACCTTTTTTACAAGTTTAAACCTGTTATCAGATTCATGTCTGTCTAGAAACATGTAAGAAAAAATATCTCCGGCGTGCTCACCACAGAAAGCGTTCTCTATAGCACAAACTAAAGTTAGAATTAGTGTTTAATGTACAGAAATCGTCTGAACAGGTCTGAAATCGTGAGACCTATTCAGACGATTTCTGAAGTTCAGATGAGTCAACAGTAGATAATTTCCTTAAAAGTGTTTAATAAAGTGCAATGGATTTATTTCTAAAAAAAATTTTCTAATTTATTACGGTCAATTACACTTCCCAAAACACATTTTGTGCTTTGTTTACAAGTCAGACATATTCTTGAATATATTTCACGAGCTGATTCCAAAATGGCATCAGCTTTGCATTTTTATCTAGAGTTTTGCAAATCCGTCATATCCACTTTATATGCTGATTCAACCAGTCGTCCTCTAAAAGTATGTTTTCCTTTTTTTAATATGTAGCATTTGTTGATATTTGTTTTCTTTCGAAGATCGAAACATTACACCCCATCTACGGAATCACTTATTTTCAGGAAACGCACGGACAAAATCCCTCAATTCACATCACTGATTAGTGTATGGGTGAATCTTTTGTAAAATATATTCTAAAGAAAGGAGAACAGAAAAAATGAGCCCATGGTTTCCCAAACGTGAACTTTATCATAATTTGGCTACGGCTGTATCCGTGGAATTATACTCATTTAACGGATCTAAGGTAAATATATTCCACCTTTCATCTTTCGTGTAGGAAATATATAAATTGATGTTTCATCATCGCAATCGATTGCAGAACGAAACTGCAATGCGTAAGTAAACTTTCAGCCAAATTTCTCGTATAAGAGGATTGAAAAAGAAAAAATATTACGAAAACGCTCCTTGAAAAGGGACGATGTTGTATATTTTTCTTGTTAGACACAACACTTACTTTGGATGTTTTAAAATATAGATATCGTTATATCACACTTGAATCTGGATTATGTCTTCGGATTTCGTTTGGGGACGACTGTCTCACGCGTATATTTCTAGGTGGCAGAATATTAGTATACCTTATTCGGCAAAGCTACAGTTTTGAGACCCGCTTTATTAAGTATACTATATTCTCAAATAAAGATGTTTTGGAAAGATAATTTTGTACGTCTACCATTAAGTAGCGGTACCGACAATATGGACTATCAGATAAAAAGACTTATCCCAGGATATGAGGAAAGGCACAATTCGTGTTGTTTTATAAAGACAAAGCATCTACGTCAGTATTTAAGCGCAAGTTGCAGGAAGATCGTGGACAGACCACTTGCAGCAAAATGTGTATGCTTGTGGTACAAGCCATTTGTTCAGAGATGTTTATGTTCTTGACAACACAAATTTAGTGAAAGTTCAAGTCAGCGGAGAACGCTTAAAAAAAACGAAAAAAAATTCTACGCAGGGTTCGGATTTGAGCGTGTAGCTCGAGTCGATTTCTCGGGAGGCAATGAGGAAAATTCTACTACGTTGTAGTTATTCGGAAAACACAGAACTAGATTTTTTCAAGGATTAAACGAAAATGATGAACTAAACTGATATAATTCATGTTATAACATGTTCGAGTAAATGAAGACGAACAAATGTTCGACAGAATCGCCTTCTTTTTTTAGGTGACTTTCCACGTGAGTGGAAAAGTGAATAGGACAAAGTTTACACATGTGGCGTAAAAAAAGTCCTCATGAAATGCTAACACATGAGCATCAAAATAAACTTTTCGTGGTGTCTGCATAGACGCTGAGTCGTTCTTCTTTGGGGAACTTAGCGTTACACGAATTTTGTATATGAAGTACTTATATGAACATATTTGAAACGACCGCATTAATAATTGGACGTTGGGACTGGAGCCTAAAATGTGTTCCAAAATCATGGCGAGTCAGCATTAATCTTCAAGTTTATTCTCAACAGAAACGATTGCTGAAAATTGGACAGGCAGCGTTGAGAAGCAGAAAATTTAACACCCGAGGATTTCGGCTTAACCTGCTCTGCTACGGATACCGTGTACGTACCTCCTATGTACAACAATGTTGTTTATTTTCAAACGAAGAATTCGAACCATTTCCTGTAAATTGAGAAGCAACAGTGGACGGGATTTAGAAGGAACTGAGATGACACTGGAACATATTCCGTGTTAGCAAGGCAGCGTATTCTGAACGCATGAAAAACAAATAATAATGTACTTCATAATAAATGCTTCAATTTCGAATTGGAAATTTAATATGAACGTCCAACTGAAGTTGTTATAGATGTTTGCAATTAAACTCTATACATGTGACGGGTGGTATTAACTGCTACAGAAAGGGTATAAATTTATTAACTTTTGAAATCTATTTTCAAATACATTATTTCTAAAGTACCAAAATATTATAAAGACTTTCAATTCAACGACACATGGAAATCATTTTAAATTTTTCTGTAATACATATATGGAAAATATCTTATGAACGTGGAAAACGGGCTCGCATGCTTAGTTCCACTCTTAAGTGCTTACATACAGTTTTGTAAGTTTTTTCTTCAAAATATAACTGGGCAGGCTGTTTTACGTATATTTATATGATATTTGTGTAAAAACCTAACTTTAAAGCAGTTTACAATCTAACGTTTATTAAATAAAACTGCAACATTACTTCGTAATCTCGTTATAAGTCAGCGATAAATAAATTTTGAATCAAATGTATTAGAAATAAAGTTAGAAATGGTGCAGGGTGATTCACTCGGGACTACAGATATTCTTTAAATCAACTCACAACTGCACATTTGATTGAAATTAATGTAAAACATACTTGGATTCTCTAAATAAGTTTAGCTCAATGATATGTCATCGGGACACCACACACCAGATATCGATTTTGTCTGGATACAATGTCACTTCGTGTATGGCGTTGGAATTATCACTAGCACACACCCGTTTATTTTGCGAGTTTACATAGGAACAATGATTCTTCATTAAACCATGTTACTCCACCAGAGCGGGGTTTTGGGAGAAAAATGTGGTAAACCATTGATAATATGTCAATCGTTTTGCAAAATCCGATAGCAGTAATTCGTTGACAGGCATGATACTGTACGGCTTAATCTTTCCCTGTTTGGCTGCTCTTCCACATATCGATTACGTTCATCCAGTCTCTTGGGATAGCCGCAAAATATCTTTTCGTGGGGATGCCAATAACCCCTGCTTCACATCCTCTATTGTGTTGACCGCCGTCTGGGGTCGACCCCCGGATGAGGATCCAGCAAGGTTCTTGTTCTCTCCAGCTTCTTCGCCAATTTCGGAATGGCGGCTCTGCTGTTTGGTTTACCCCCACTAAATTTCCTTAGAAACTCCTTTTTGACATTGTTTAAAGGAACCTTCTAGCCAGTACTGAACACACGCTCTTCAATTAGGTACACCATGATCAGTCGACCTCTTCGTTTAACTGACTGCTGAGACACGCTATTCCCGCACCACTACTAGGCAGATTACGCGTCAGTGCGGCGCCGTCCAGCTATCGGGAAGACATTTTATTGACAGGTAAATGCATGACGACTTCTTCTTCAGGGAATACAGAAGCCCTCCGTTCGGGTGGTTTTTTCCCTTGGTTGGAGGTTTAACAACCGCTGTGAGCAAGTCAATGGGATAGAAGGAGTCTCCCGTCCCAAATTTAGTGTCACTGGTTCCAGAGAACGGAAGACTAACACAACATCCATGACTCACCGGAATTCGAACCCGGACCCCTTTTGGGCGAATGATCAGAAGCCTTCTCTTAAACCGCTTCGCCATCGATGAGGTCCGATCGGGTTTCACGATCATTTTACATTCACCAGCTCATGCAGTATATTCCACATAATAAATGTTCGGTCCTGAATGAATCACCCTGTACTTTATTGTGATATCGTTTGAAGAAATATCTCGAGAATGTAATATTACGTTTGCCTTTAAATGCATTAAGAAATTAGAAACCAGAGTGGCCAATTTTGTGGAAGAAATTAAGTTTTTTAAGAAAAGCAGAAAGATAGAAATGTGTATTTCATTAAAACTTCTGTTTCGTGTGTTCCGAAATAAATAGAAACTCCTCCTTAACGAAATATGAATCGATATGTCTTAAACTCTCTCAGTTATATGCTAGCTCAATGAACTTAATATCACAAAAGTTTTTGAACATTTGCGAAACTATCTTTTAATGATTAAATACTTTATTGAATGTTTTAGCAAACTTGTTTTTTGCGTTTCTGCTACATTTCCGTGGACACGTAGTAGGTATTTAGTACTTCTCCACAACTTAATTTTAGTTTAAGATATGGGTACGTTGCAAGGAAACTAAGACCATTATAAATTATAAAAACCTTAAGCATTATATTTTAGCTCACAAGACAGTTTTGTTATTTGACAGGAATAAACAAGGCTCATACACTATCTACCAACACGTAATTGGACACCTGTGATAGCCAAAGAAAACGAATTTTAATCACCTTCAATAGTTGGTAGAGACTCCAGGAGCGGCAATTTCAGCTGCGACCCTGCGGGGAATACTCTCAACCAGGCGTTGTACGACGGCTAGCGGTATTTTCTTCCACTTGGCTTGGAGAATACAGGTTAGTTCCTTCACCGATTTCGGACGGTGGGGGCACCCCTTAAGTCGATGCTCCAACAATTCCAAGAGGTGCTCGACAGATTTAAAATCCGGGCTCTGCGCAGGCCAGGTCATTCATTTAACCCCATTGTCACCATACCAAGCCCTGGTGGACCTCGCAACATGACAGGAGGCATTGTCATCCTGAAAGTAACATGGGTCCACCCCGTAAAACTGCCACAACGTAGGAAGCGCATGGTCATCCAAAATGGTGCAATAGGTCTCGGCATTGAGTCTATCAGGAATGAGACCAATGGTCCAGTGCCATACCAGGTGAAACATCCCCATAGCATAATTCCACCGCCGCCGAACTTCACAGTTGGCACCATACATTCCGGCAGGAGGCGTTCTCCGGGCAGACGCCAAACCTAGACCCTGCCATCCGAGCGGTAGAGGGTGAACCTTGATTCGTCGCTCCAGAGGACCTGTTTCCGCTGTTCATCGGTCCACTGTCGACGTTCTTTGCCCTACGTTAGCCGAGCAGCGCTATTGGACTTGGTGACCAAAGGCTTGAGGGCAGCAGCACGTCCATGATAACCAAGCAGATGGGCTTCTTTAAGGATGGTATTCATCGAAAGAACACTCCTGGACGCATGTTAAAACTCCTCGCGGATTGGTCCATCGATTTGGTGCAGTTCTTCCGAATTTCTCTGGCCAGGACCCGTCGGTCTCTAACTCCCAGTTTTGTGGGTCTGCCGGGTCGGAGCACATTCCGATAGTCACCTCTCATTTTCCACTTGCCAATAACGTAGGCTAATGTCGATTTTGGATACTGCAACTCGCTGGATATGCCACGTATGGATCGGCCATTTTTGTGATACCCAACGATTACACCTTTCTTGAAATCAGAGAGCTCCGAACGGCGTGGCATCTTGCATGCGACTGGTTGCGTTGTTTTTTCCCACACGATATTTAACGGCGGCGGCCGTGACTTGTATCAGGACCGCAGATATCATCGATTGCAGGGGTGTCCATTTACTTGTTGGTAGCTAGTGTGTTTCCCAATTAGTATCTTTATTTTCAAATTAATTTCCTTTATTGTTTGTTAGAGGACAACCTACAATCTATTGCATTCTCCATTTATCTAAAAACAGCTTATTAATTAGTGGTGCTACAACAATAGAATCACACACTGTGTATACACTTTTTCTTCTTTTTTTTCATTATTTCTTTCATTTTCTTTCCACACAGAAGGAACTGATTTTGGGAGTCCGTTCAATTTCTGCTTTGATAAAAAAATAAGAATTAACCTTTGAATTGTGTATTGATCTACCATCTGTATTGTGAATGTTCTCATTTTTCAAACTTTTGAGCGCTCCATACATTTGAATAATGAATCTTAGAAAACATTCGGGGTGACAGGAAAGTTTACTGGATAACTAAATTTCTCTGAAACAAAATCAAAAGTTCTACCTTTCGAGCAGATGTACAAGAACTGCTATGAAGCCGCACGATTAAACATGAATTGGGGTCCCTCGATCTCAGCGGGTGTTGATGTGGGCGCTGTAATTGCTCCCGCTTTGCTTGCATGCGAACAGTGCATTCGCGCACGAGAGCTGCGTGACACAATGGGACCTAATGATAGCAGCAGTATTATGAGCAAGATGCTGCCGAGTATGGGAGACCAATAACAAGCAGACATCCAAAAATATCAAATCGATTTGGCAAATGCTACACACCATTGAACTTATTGGTGGTGTCCTAATACAAACCACGTTTGCCAGATGAAAATTCTGATTCAAAGCCAAGCAATAATACAAAAAAATGTCAAACAAAATTAAACATGGTTTTCATACTTACGTCACATGAAGAGCTCTAGATCCAGTCCATTGCAGTCATCCTCGCTAGAACAAATGGAACCTACAGCATAAACCTTGAAAAATGTAAAGGCTGTTAGCATTTTCGCAGACCGAGTGAAGTCGTTAAAACATTTCTTTGAAAGAAATCGTTCTGCTGTGATTGTCGCAATAATTTCAAGAAAATTCAGTTGTCTTGAGTTCCTTACCTTTACTTTTACTGGAGTTAAAACAGAGAATATCCTCTCAACCACGGCATTGTTAAATTGGTTATTAGACAAGTAAAGGCAAAGGTCAGGCTTTTTAAATCCGTGACGTCAAAACCTGTGTATACAAAACTGCTCACTGTCAGAAGCGAGTACATCTTTCTTAATTGGAACTTCTTATTTCCAATCTAGGAAAATATTATTTTTCGTATAGTTCTTTAATGGTACTGATCCTGTTTTCGGCAAGGTGTATAAAGGTTCGTTCGGAAAATAAGATCCTTGAAACTTGATTTAAAATGATCTTGGGCTCAATTTTAATATATTTTGAAATTTATCTCTCGTCGAGGAAAGTCTACGCGACCTGTAACTTGACTTTCAGCTTCTTCTGCAATACGCATATATCTTTCTTTGAGATTTATTTTATTATTAGATGAGCCTCAGTATTGTTGTTCTTCTGTAGGGATATACTACATTCCGTTAAAAATGTGTTACCAAAATCAACTTGATGAATATTTCTTTTCTGCTTTTGACATCATACAGTCTGTTCTGAAAATTCCCTGGTCTAAGAATAATTCTTGGAACAAATCCGAAAAATCAACTTTGGTTTGCTGAAAAAGGCTGCTCAGTCCTTCAACTTCTTAAATTCTAAGGTGTCGGAAATATGAAAAACATGTAATGTTTAAAGCCCAATATCATTTTTTTAACAATCTTGCTTTGCATGTTGTGTCCAACTTTGATTGGGTTTATTCAGCACTACTGAAATAAGCTTTTAGCAATTCCAATTCATCAAAATATTAAATAAAACTTTTTAAGCATGACCCAGCGCTTAGATGAAGATTTTCCAAAGTGGAAGGGGTAGGGGCAGTTTGGTTTGATTCACAGTCCGTGGATGTGTCTTCTCTTCGTACATCACTACGGCCAAGTCCTTAAAGTGTTATTGAGAGCAAAAATCCAATATTTTATGGCTGCTTGGTTTCTGATTAAAAAATGCAAAGTGCCAGTAAATGACAAATACATTTTAGCTGTACACAGGAAGGAAATATATCTTTCAGTCTAGAAACACAGAGTTCCTTCTCCTCACAATGATTGGTGCTGCATCTGATGCAAATTAAAAGCAATTTGTAAGTCTCTGACCATATCTTTTGATTTCCTCGTCAATAAAATTGAATATATTTTCTCTTTCAGCCACTTGCACAGGAATTAAACCAAGGAATAAATTACAGTTTCGTTTTTCCTCTCACTTAAGAAGCGTACTAAAGACACAAGTGATTTTGTGTGAAAACGTCCAGAAATCCCTCTACGCGAATAATGATAGCATATTTTTTGTTATGGAAGTCATCAATGAGGTCAGTTTTCAGTGCAGGCGATGCGATATTTTTTATTAAACACCAACACTTTGTTCTATGTAACAGCTTGTGTCTAGCGTACTGCCCTGACCACTTTCTGTCGCGATTTCACTCAGATGGTCAACTTTGTCTTTAGCTGACTTTCTACCTGAGCATGATTTTTCTTACTCAGTTAAATTTTTTTTTATTGATTGAGGGATTAACCATCACCGCGAGCAACTCAATGTGCTATAAAAGGTCGCCTGTCCCTAATTTAGGGTCACTGATTCCAGGGAAGGGAGAAAGAGCCAGTGCCGTAAGACAAAAAAACCGTCAATGCCTCACTGGGATTCGAACCCGGACCCTTGTCGGAAGAATGGTCAAAATTCATAAGATCTTTATTGCTCTTAAAAACTGGTAAAAGAACTCCTGTACAAACTATTTACAAAATAAATATAGAATAGCTAAAAATCGCACACAGGCGGCATACTGGCAGAAGTAAAAATCTCATTCGCAGATGAGAAGGCTCTCGCAGGCAATCAAAATAAACTTGAAACGCAGGCAGCTATGAGAATCAAAATAATGCTGGCCAGCTACCCGAGCAAAATTATAAGAGACTATGAGTTGCTAGATCACAGAATGCAATAACAAAAGTTCAAAGAAGCAGCAACCTGAAGACATTCGCTGAAGGAAGGACAGCAGACCGAAGCAGTGGTTCATGATGAGTCAGGACACAGTGATCGCAGCAGATCACTGAATTGAATGTAATTAGGAGTCCACAGCAGTGGAGAAAGGCATCAACACAATGAGGTTAGAGGGTACAAAGGTAGAAGGCAGGACACGTCAACATCCGGTAAAGATGATGGTAAACTATCAGCAGCACATAAACAGCAAGCGTCATTAGGCAACAGTATCAGCAAGCAACGGCAACAACAAAGGATTCCTAGGACAGCAGCACCACGACATCATCTACAACTTGGAACCATGGCAGGTGCGGAGATCAGGTGGACATGAAAGCAGCAATGTCGTCTTTAGCACGGGCAGTGATATTCGAGTTGAAGGATAGCGACAACAGAATGTCGATAACGACGGCAAAGGAAACGGCATGCAGAATTGTAGCGTCGGAGAGATGGCTGAACCACACTTCAATGATAAAGCAGACAGATTGTGTATTTGGCTTGGAGAATTAAAACAGAATACACTGGGTTATGAGGAGGTGCGGACGGGTAATGATGACGGAGAACGTGGTAGTGAGCCATGGTGTGCAAATGTGAACAAACATTTTGAAGAAGCGAGAACAATGGTTGCAAAACAAGACACATTGAACACGCATGATGGACATCACCAAAAGTGGAAAAAAATAGCAGTGAGGTGAAAATAAATGACGAAAGTGATGGAGAGTCTTGGGTGTAAGTACTTGGAATTGTAAGTGCAGCTAAGGGATATTTCTGGCTTTCGGAGAAGACAAGACAGTATGTGGGCTAGTCCAGGTAGCAGGAACGTCCGATAGTGGAACAGGAAGGATAGGCATCGGTGCACCAAAATACGTGAGAAAATGCGTATAGAGTAGGTTTGCAGTCACGTGATGTCAAATAATTGGAACGTCGTTAAGATATGCAAAAAACGGAAGACTGATAAAGCAGAAGTAGTAAAGTAGAGTCTACGATGATCAGCAAGATGAAGATAAAGACGACGGATGCAAGACTGAATCAAAGAGAGTTGTGCCTGATGAAGAGACGAATCTGGAAGAGCTGGAGAGATCTGGGAGAGTGATTTCCAACGAAGGCTATGATCAACGAGTTAGAGACTCGCACAACGCCACTGGTGAACCAAGTGGTGAAATGCAAGTACTGAGAAGAAGAAAAGCGGATAGCAGAAGAAAAGAAGAGAGGTTCTACAAGGAGATTATTAGTCGAGGTGGTGGGAGGCGAGTGGGAAAAAGAGAACGGTAAAGGGAAAAGGCGGACTTATAAGTATCGTGTAAGTGCTCGGAAATTGTAGGGAAAAGGTCCATGCGGATAAAGGTAGAAACTGTGAGGTGAGGACTTCGAGGAAAGAGTAAAGTACCTATAATGGTGGGAGCAGGAGAATGCGGAACATAAAATCGCGAAGAAAACGTGCAGATGAAAGGCATTGAATTTAAGAGAGATGTCAGAAAGACAGAGAGATCGCCGTAAGAGATTGGAAGGACAAGAGTGGAGCGGTGCACCCAGTAAATAACGTTCCAAAAGAAATCTGTGAAGGTGCGCTGCAGATGACGGAGTAAAAACGGTGGAGGTACGTGTGCAATCCAGGCAGGAAAAAACTTGGCTGAAGAAAAATATTGAGGAGATAAGATCACCTTAAAAACGCCAAGTATGGATTGAAACGACGGAAAGGAGCAAAGCGACAATTTACTTTTTGAACGAGGTGGGTCCACGTAGCTGCAGCAACAGCTACAGGTTTTCAACATGTACTCCAAGAATCTATCTCTCTTGTGTCTATCTTAAGAAAAGCCTGTTACAAAAACAATCTAACGTTTGGAGTGTCCACCAGAAACCTTTTTTCCATGATAAGAAATGATAGAGATAGAGTCCCAGCACTTAACAAACCAGGCATCTACTGCATACCATTAATTCATGAGGATTCCGATACTGCAGTTAAATACTATATAGGTTCTACCCTAAGAACCGTTAATGTCAGAATGGGTGAACATAAATACGCTCTTCGTTCTGGAACAGTTTCCACAGCTTTCACTCAAGCTGTTAACCAGGGAGGTTACTCCCCAGATTGGGAAAATGTTGGGGTACTTAACTCAAGTGTTAATAAACGTACCGTCTTCCTTACGGAAAGCCTCTACATTCTTGCATATGGGGAAACATGCTGTAACATTGAACTCCCGACATTTGTTCCAAGACAGTGGAGAAAAATGGTTGCCCCCTCCTCACACAACTCTGAAGAAGAGGACTTTATAGGATAAGATATTTAGACTTTATATTTTTGGACTTTAACGATTTGTTGATGGCATCACCGGTGATTGAGAAAACCGAGTGAATTGTGGGTCATGTTTGAAAGTATATAATGTCCTCTCCTGTGTTTCGTGGCGCTTGAGCCTGATGATGGGTGCTATGTTCAGCCCCGAAAGATCTCGCGTGTAAATATTAGTTTTTAATTGTAAATAAAGTGTTTTTAATCTTGACCTACAATTTGAAAATTATGTTTTGTGAATGACCGTACGTATGACAGCATCGGTGAATTACGTTAGTACTCCAAGAAGTTTGATGACACTGGATGACCAGCGGGCCCCACAAGGGCGGTCACAGCGGGACGCCCACGCCCCTGTCTATATTCCAACACATTTCTATGTGTTGAGGGCAGATCCAGAAATAGCTATATATTCAAAATACGTTGTGAAAAGGGTGCCAAAAGCCCTCTGGGTGAGGAGGAAGACGGTTTGGTCGTCCGTATACGCTTAGAGAACTGTGCGATGATGACGGCTGTACGGAACTCCACGCGAAACATATGAAAACAGCCGATAACAAAGACAAATCAAGAGAGGTCAGAAGGCGAGAGCAAGGAGTTGACCCGGCAAAGGGCAACCCAGCTGGATTCCGTTAGCAAAGGGAACAGTGGAAGCGATAAAGGCGGTAGTACGAACACGGAAGAAAGTGTGAGAGTAAAGATTGGAAAGTACCAGACAGAAAACAGGAGAAAAACCAAAGCGGTGCAGGACAGAAAAAAAGGTAGGTATGATTAATAGAGTCAAAGGCCTGTTTTTGATCAATGTTGAAAATAGCAAGTGGTTCAGAAAGCTGTCGTGCGAGATAGTAAAGGTTACGTATGGTAGTGATTTAGAAGCAACTGAGCGAGAAGGGAATGTTATAAGTTTGGTCTTGATGCATTAAAATCTGGAGAAATGGATTGAGCCGAAGGGCGAGAATTTTAGCGAACATTTTATAGTCAGTTTTGAGAATGAAGATAGGCCGCTAGTTAGTTAAAATCCCAAAATTGCCAGATTTAGGAATGATACGAAGTAGAGCAAAAGTAAAAGCTCAGGAGGAAAAGGAAGGCGATGAAGAAACAGAATTAAAACAAGCGACCAAGAGCGGAAGAAGAACAGGAAGCAAGACATTGTAAAAAGGAAGAGGGAGATCATTATCAACTGGCGAAGAACGGTCATTGAAGCTTTGAACAGCAGTATGAATCTCCTCAGAGGAGATATGCGCACTGAGTGATGAAACGTAGCAACATGGGACTTGAGGAAGATCAGGTAAAATCGGCGATGCATCGGCTGGCAGATTTGAAGCGTTCGGAAAAATACGAAAAAGTAAGATCACAGATCCAAAACGGGTCCGTAATGGTAGAACCATCTGGCAGCGAGAGATGGGAGACAGTGATACATTTGACACGATGTTCTTTCAGGTAACGTAGACTTTAGATAGGATCGTCATGAAGACGTAGAAAGGAAACCTTTAAACGAGAAAGAGCGGCATAAGCAAAGGTGCGAAAACGATGATGAAGCTTAGTTTGATGAATCTCATATGCAGAATACGAGGGCGAGGTAGACTGCAGAGCTCGACGAAGCATACCCATGTTCAATAATCGGCGAGTACGAACAGAAAACGAAAAACGACGACCAAAAGCAATAACAGACTGTTTGGTTGAAAGCCACAGAGTCGATCGGTCAACAGTAAATGGAAGCCGATTAATCGACTGAGTGAAAATAGATCGAACTTCAGAAATAAAAGCGGGATCATGTAAACAAGAATCATCGAGAGTCCAAACTGTAGGATGGGGGTCATTAGAAGAAGGTAAATGGAAGAGCAGAAGAACCTGTCGATGATCAGATGAGACGGCATTAATGTGCAAAACAGAGACGAGAGACGAACGTAGGAAATTAGACACGTGGAAACGATCCAAACGGGCAGCTGAATGGGATAATCCAGCGAGAGAACACTGCGTGAATCCTTTGGTAGCAGGATGGAGAGAACGGCAAGCATCAATGAGATAAAATTATAAACAATTTTGGTGAGCTGAAAAAACAGAGAACAGAGACCCTCCTGGGAACCATCTCGATCGAAACCGGGTTGCAGAGTGCAATCGAAATCTACAGCGAGAATCAAACTTCGGAAGGTGGAATGACTGCAAGGATGGCAACAATATGATGAAGGATGGAGGTAGCATCAGTTTCATTTTGTGGAACATGTGAGCTGAGTAAATGATAGCGAGAGGAAAGAAAACGAAATGAAAGTTATTGAAAACTGCGGAGCAGGCTCTGTGACTCAAAGACATCAGATAGCTGTAATAAGAAACAATTGTGAAATCCAATAGCAATACCGGAACCCAGATTGGCTCGGTAATTGCGATAAAAAACAAAAGGCCAGCGGGAAAAATCTGCCGAAGGGGTACAATTATTTTCTTGCAGAAGAAGGATGTTAGCTTGCAAATACCGGATGTCTTCGAAGAGTAGAGCATTTGCCGCTGACGCCGCAATGCCGCGGCATGTAAAACTTATAGCTTCCACCTGAGACATCTACAGGAGGTTGTAGGTTTCTCTCAAGTTCCTGCGAGAGTATTTTCAGCAAATAAGCAAGCCGACGTCCATGCTGAAACGATTCATGAGAAAGGGGAACATTAGTAAGACATTCTTGAAGTAGATGCAGTTGTTGCAGCATTTCCGGAAGAAGATTCATCTTAGAATTAATACACGGTAACGTTAACAGTTTTTTTCTTGCGGGGACGTTGCATCAGGCCAAGTAAATCAGTGTATCATCAAACAAAGGTCTTCGCTCTTTCCACGTTTATAAGTGAGTCACAGAAAAATTCTCATTGGCCGCCACCGGGAGTCGAACACAGGGTCTTCCTTTTACGAGCCGGATATGCTTCCGCTACACCACAGTGGTCTCGAATTCCT
The DNA here is from genome assembly GCA_039090855.1 of Macrothele yani. Lineage (NCBI taxonomy): Eukaryota > Metazoa > Arthropoda > Arachnida > Araneae > Macrothelidae > Macrothele > Macrothele yani. The sequence continues at coordinate 53,282,328 of CM077033.1, forward strand.
CCAGACTCACACATGCTAACATCCAAGATAATTTGGCAGGTTGCTTCTTGGAGCCTGCCAATTCTAATTGGCTTGGCAGTTAGCGTGTGTGAGTCTGGAGGAATTCGAGACCGCTGTGGTGTAGCGGAAGCATATCCGGCTCGTAAGAGGATAACCCTGGGTTCGACTCCTGGTGGCTGCCAATGAGAATTTTCCCATGACTCACTTATAAACGTGGAAAGAGTGAAGATCTTTGTTTGATGTCCCTGGTCCAAGTTAAATGTCTGTATTAAATCACTGTAGGTGAGCGGTGATAAAAGCATAGAACAAAGCAGGCAGGTTAGGAGGAGGGTGTCATCATCAGAAGCAACGGAAACATCGTCGGTGGAGACAGCAGCAACATCCATATCATCATGAGGAGAGAGATAGGCAAAAGAATTTGGAGAGCACGCGGCAAAAGGTGAATCTTCAGCACTCGGAGAGGCGGAATAATTGGTAGCAGCTTTTTGTTTGATACGTCTGGAGCAACGTGAAGACCGAAGAGAGGTCTGTGGAGAACTTGGTCGCTTCCCAGTAGTAATGGGACCAGTGGAACCCACGGATGAAGAAAGAGGCGTAAATGAACTGTCGTCGAGATGAGAGATGAGCTGGCTGGTACAGTTGGGTAACTGGTAGGGAGGCAGATGAATCGTTTAGGAACGCGCACACAGCAGGAACAGGAAGATTAGATGTGGTAGCTATAGATATCAGAGGAACAATCAATGGGGAAGAAGTTGAAAACAGAAATTTGCGCAGCAGGCTGGCTAACTACTTGTGCGGCAGTAGAAGTGGTGGATGAAGGAGATGACGGAACCTCCATTGGAGAGGCTGCATCTGGATCACACATACGGTGGGGACAGGCATAAAACAGATGACCTTCTTCCCGGCATTTATAACACTGCACACCCACAAACAGAATAAATGAATAAGTACGAGTATCGGTGATCAGGTTTAAACGGGCTAGGCGATTAGACGTGGCTTGGTCATCGGTGGAAATGACGCGATACTGGCGTCGGTACCTTGTGCAAAATTGTAAGGTGAGTCCCTGGCACCTGCAGGAAGAAACTTCATCACCCCGACAACCAGGCCGAGGGTGCTAATGTCTTCAATTAACATGTCATCAGGAACAGAGGTAAACACAGGGGAAAAATTTACTGTAACTGGGCGTTGAGCAGCAGCAACGGGTTGTAGGTAAACGGTTGCAATGTCAATACCAGCCGCTATAACAGTGTCGACTGCAGTTTTGTGAAAAAAATGCACTACGACACCCTCCAATACGTATAACGGAAACATGTAGAGTGGGAGAGGGTGTCGCGAAGAGATGGAATAAAAACACTCAGTAAAAATAAACTCCTTACGTTTAGGTGGGGCATCTGCTAGTCGAATCTTAAGCACACAAGTCTCCCGAGTAACTTTGGGAAGCATTGCAGAAGAAGCACTTGAAGATAATGCAGAAATACGATCAGTCGAAGCATACGAGCGGGGAGGGGGTGGGTCAGCAACACTTGACCCAGCACCCAAAGCAGTAGGATTATGATACAGCATATTCGAAGCAGTAGCACTGGAAGATATAAAATGCACGCTTGTAACAGCCGTAGTTGACACTGAAGCAGAAACAGAACAGTCGATAGCTGAAGAATCTTGAATGAGCTCACGGAAAGCAGCCATCTTAGCGGCTAACCCTAAAACCACGAGGCGAAGTGCTGGAACTCCCAACGCTGAAAAGAAACACGAAAATCTAACAAAAAGCATACATACACACTTCCCGTGAATTAAAACTGAATATACGAGACACAGTAGACACAAAACACGAATTAAAGACGATAATCCTAAGTAAACAACACGAGGCTTAGCCTCACTAGGGAGCTCAACAAACCGTGACCGAGCATAAGTCAGCGCTTAGACCACTGCACAACCGGGGAGGCCAGTTAAAGTTCTATCTGGTATCGTTTGGAACAAAGAAATGCGTTTCGTCATCATTCCAAATGTCGCTGTAGCTATATTCGCGCATTATATAGAAGGCACTCCACTCTCTCTTTCCGTTCTTCAATGGTTTCTACATCCACATTTCGGTTTTCACCACACATCTCTCTGAAAACCATGTTTTTATGTTTTCGGAAACTTTGTCGCTATCCATTTCTTACTCTCAAAGAATTTGCAGTACCAAGCTACTCCGCCAATTCGCATGCTTTTTTTTATTTTGTAAAATGAAGCCGCTTATAGGAATTATTTTTTCAATAGCATTGCAAATCCAACCGACTTGCATGCCGTGTACTTCTCCATAAGTTACTTGGCGCTTCCTTTCGTTTTTTTGTTTTTATTTTATTCCCAATCGTTCAGAATTTTAGTTTTCTTTGGCAACATACTTCCTATTTGTATTCAACCACAATTGAATTTGGCGACCAATTGTCTCTACGCTAATCTATTAGATTTATCCTTCCATCCGCTTTTCTAATGATTAAATTTCAAACTTTCATTTTCCCTGCTATTTTGGGATTTAAGGAAGCATACACGTTGTTGCAAATTGTGAGTTCCTTATCACATGTGTCCTCGGAGGAATCGTAAAGCAAAATGACGAACACGCAATAGCAGCACTACGACAATTCAGACCTGAAGCAAATTTGTCAACCCCCTTCCTTCCATTCTCTTCTTTCATTTTGCAATTTGGATCGAAGGATGAGGCTGTTGAAACAAAACGGTAATAACGTGAGACGGCTTTGTTCGTCAGAATAATGGGACGATCTGGTTTGTGGGCTTCACGCTCTTACTCAGGACAATTAAAGATCTATGATCATGCGTAACTTAGTTAAAAGAAAACGTTTCCGTCAGCTGATAAAATGCTATGTACTTGGTAGGCTGACCACAAGGACCACCATCAATTTTCAATCTCGTGAAGACTGGTGACTGAGAGAGAAAGATGATCAGGTGTTTCGTATTTTTAAGCTAAACGTCTTTTCCTTATTCTTTTAAAACTTTTGAAAAAAATATTTTTCCAAAAGTTCCTGATATTCGAGACTGTCAAATGCTAATGTATTTCCATATGCTTTTCAAAGATGGCTCTCTACGGCCGCCAAATAATGGTTTCTTATGCAGTGCTTTTGTGAGTGATAACATCCGTGCCAAACAAAACTGATTGGCAGGTGACAACCAACACAAGATTCACTCTCTGTGGATTCATAAAAATAAGCATGTCGAATATTTTATTACTATTTATATGTTCGGTTACATTCAGGTTTTAGCAATGAATGGAAAAGGAAAACATTATTTGAATCATGCTTTATTAACATTTGCTGAATCATCTTAGTGTGAAATACGTAATTGTGCCGCTCCTAATTTCATCAAATGCAAAGAAATGAAGCTAATTTCTATTATGTGAAAATATCTCTATTTTCTGCATGAATTTCTGAACTAATTGGGTTTAATAAGCGTAGAAAGAAAATTATGTCCCTGTGTTTCTTTTTTTATAAAGAAGACTACTGTGTAAGCCATGTCTGATGAACATATGAAATAACTCTCACATATTTTCCACTCAATGTTTAGTCCTTATCACATACTTACTTCGGTTGTGACACAGAATTCCTTGTTGTTCTTAATGAACAACTTTAAGAAATTAAATTTGAAGAATTATTGGTTTGGCTAACACTGAATATGCAAACCTTAACTTTTGGTAATTTTTGAAAAAACAAATTAAATAGAAAATTTGAAATATATATTTATCCTACTAGTAGTATTGAAAGATAATGGTTTTGTGTAAGTGAGTAGCTTCTCACATGTAAATTAAAAGAATATGGAGGTGCCTGACATCTTATCCAGATATTAAAAATCGTCGTGCTGCTGAGTATTAGTTGCTATCAAACGCCGTTTAAACACGATTCTAGTTCAGAATAAAATCTATAACACAAAACTTTTTAATGTTAAAAATATATCAGATAAAGTATGAGATCTTTCGAAACTTACTTACGGTTCATCTTCAGACAAGCACTGTATATTAAATACGCGAAGCATCCCCTTATGTATATATATAAGAAGTTGTACGTAACATGATGTGCGTAGTACACATGTGCATTAGAGTGCCATTGTAACTCGGAGTCAGCTATGCTGCTACGAGTTGTGGTACAGCGTGTTTCCTCGGTCAGATTGTACGAATAGTGTCATCCATGGTATGGGAACAGAGAAAGGTCAGTCATCATTCAGCTGTAAGATTATTGGGCAGTAATAGAACGACTCTCAGGGAAAATGTTCCTGAATTTAGAATGTGTGGTTGCTATGTGTGAGGTCTCGCCCCACAAGTGGTAGTCGGTTCCATTTTAAACTGGCCTGGATAATCTGGCAGCCATTGATGCTGTCGTTACATCATATGTATGTTCTGCGAGTCGTGTTTTGATATTCCGATGTAGATCTCATCATCGTCCTCTGGATCCAAGACCTTTTGTGGGATACTGTAAAATCCGTATCTATTTTCACAGGTTACCAGGCCAAGGTACTTTTTTCTTTTTTTTTTTTTACTGAAAGTAAGTATATTATTAGTTCTGTTCCGAAGTTCATTTGATTCATTTTTCAGATATATTTTTATTAAATTTGTGAGTTCTATTCAAAAAGGTAATGATCCCACATATTTAGGTGGGTTCGTATTTTGCCAAAGAGTGGTAAAACTAATTCGAAGTGTCACGATGGATTTCGGGGAACCATCGTATTCTGCTATAGCCGTGATCTTTCTTATTTAAGAATTTTGGTAACTTTCATTTGTGCAGTGGGTAAATAGAGGTCGTAGCAATAATCTAATATTGGATAGTTTATAATTAGGTTGGCGAGCGGAGTCCTTGGGTATCACTGAAGTAAAGGTAGTTGGTTTCCTGTATACTGTAGTGCTGATTTGATTGATACAAGGATCCCGGTATAAATTGTATATCCAAGAATGTAAAAGAGGAATTATGTCCAATTTCTAAGTAGTCCTGCGACGAAAATTTTATTGTCTGACTAGGAGTTGGTATATAGCAGTGACGGACAAATGGCGGCTCGCTAGTTTTTTTTATTAGGTTCCCCCTGTTAATCTTAATTTATTCAATACATTTTATGATTAAATTGCGGAAGTATCCATTTTTGCTCACATACCTGAACCTGTCCGTTGAATCAATGTTATATTTGGTCAAAGAAATATTCAGATCTTCACGCAGCTTACTTTCATTCCTCAATTATCACCGCAAGCATTAATTCCTAATTAAACCTTCCTTTTCGTTACTCGCCTGTTTCACTGGTTAGGAACGCACAAACTACTTCATTCTTGCAGGAGGATTTCATCCCCTCCCACCATGTCTACACCCAGCACTGACGTTGTCACGTCACAATAAGGACGCTATTGAAGTGTTCAGGTAAAACCATTATTTTGAGATTTGCAGTTGTGCACTCCGCAAGTATTACACTCGCCAAGAATTTCCTCCACTTTCTCTTGCGTGTCTCACTGCAGGCTGTTCAACCTCAAGAAGGTGCTTAGATGTATAGAGTTTGTTTTTCGCGTGTTCCTAAAGAAAGATGTTTCTAAATTTAGGAAAGTGGACAGAGAAAATCGCGTATTTAAAACACAATGGGAGTTTCATTATTTGTTTATTCTTAGTATGGATAACAGACATCAATTCTTAGTTTGCCTTCAAGTGTTAGCCCTATTAAACGAATGCAATCTTAAATATCATACATCATAAATCATACCAAAAACAACAAACTTTCCAGTAAGTCTCCAAACAGTGCTATTGAATAATTAAGGAAGAAAATAAAACGAAAAAAAATATGTATTAAGCAATATGAACAAGATTCACGTACATCACTCCTAGCATCCAATTAAATTAGTTACGAAATTACAAGAGCAACGAAATCGTTTAATGACGAAGAATTTTTAAGAATCTGTGCAGTTAAAATAGCAGAAGCGTTTTAGGAAGAAAAAAGTTAGGAATGAATTTTCATCTGTTCATCGAAACAAACTGTTACAAGGAGAACTGAAGATAGTTTGCATTTGTTTTCCATCTTGAATTCTTTAATTAAAACTGCTGCCTACTTTTAATTGGCACTTGATGAAAGTACAGACATCACAGATACTGCTCAGCTCCTATTTTTAGTAAAATTGACCCGCGTAGATTTCTTCTGATCAAAAAGAGTTGTTGAAAGTTTGCTCTTTGCATAGTACAATTAATGAGAAGACATATTTTCTGCTGTTCGAAATACAATAGAGGAATATTGTGGATTTGAAAAGTTGTCTGCTGTATGTACTGATGCCTGTAGGACCATGATTGGTAAGAAAAATGGTTTTGCTTGACTGATGAAGGAAAACCAAGATTGATGTACCTACATTACATTGCACAGTTCACGAAGGAGCCCTGTGTGCAAAGTACGTCAAACAGTTGACACTATGGCTGTTGTGACCAAAATAACGGATTTAGTCAGATGAGGAAACAGCTGTCTTAGTCACAGAAAGTATCTTTCTTTATTTGAAGTGGATTTTCCCCATGGCGAATTCCTGTTACATGCTGAAATGGGGTGATTTAGTCGAAAAAAATGTTTAGAGTTTTAAACTGAAGACGGAATATTTGCCTTACTACGAGACACCATATCATATGCGCTTGATCTTCAAAATAAACTCAAGCATATTACTTTTATTCGGGACTTGGCATTCATACAGACGTTACTCAGCATTTAAATGTCCCCTATTAACAGATACAGATGAAAAGCAGTCAGTTTTTCAAGTCAAGGGAAATATTCATGGCTTCATGAGAATGTGAATCTACACTGCTGGCCACCCAAAATGCCCCACCAAAAAGGAAGTATCCGATTGGCCTGAAATTCGCAGCATGCGTCGCCCGCGATAGGGCATGCAAACGATTAGCATTGCAGGACATATGCAAATCATGTGCACCCAGCACGCCACCCAGAAGCACTATAAGAAGGGGGAACAGAAGGCGGGGTGTAAGTAGTGGATATGTAATGTCGTGCCGGCCCTGTGCGTGGGAATATTCCTGATGCCTCGTCGCAGAATACGGCAGTCATTCCAGCACGTTTCGGTGTCCTACAAAGGACAATTAGCGGCTTATCGCGATAGCGGTTTATCGTACCTAGACATCGGCGCCCGTGTGGGACGACATCCAGCAACAGTGAGACGAGTATGGATTCGGTGGGTGCAGGAGGACGGACGGACCGACGTGAGCGATTACCGCAGCCGTGGCACACCACCGAACGAGAGCACCGGTATGTTGTGCGGCGGGCATTAACGGCTCCCACTACCACATCACGAACGTTAGCGCAGGATTTAGGGTGTGTTGCGCAACAACCTGTGTCAGCACGTATCGTTCGACGTCGTCTGCAGGAGCGGGAATTTGTCGCACGCCGCCCATTGCTCCGATTACCATTGAAGTTACACCACCAGCGAATGTGGCGGCAGTGGGCTGTTGAACGCCGCACCTGCACTACGGAATGGCACGACAGTGTCTTCTCCGACGAATCCCCTTCTGCCAGCAAAACCACGATGATCAGATCCACGTGTTGGGGCACCGCGGCGAGAGAATGTATGAAGCCTGCATTATGCAATGGCATACCGGTCCGTCGCCTGGCGTTTTCGTCTGGGGCGCAATTGGATATGACACTAGCACCTCTCTGGTACGCATCGCCGGTACATTCAATAGCCACCGCTACACCTCCGACGTTTTGGAGCCTGTAGACCTCCCTTACCTGCAGGACCTACCAGCGGCCACGTTTCAACAGGACAATGCGCGCCCCCACGTGGCACGCATCGTGCAACAATTCTTCACGGCCCACCAGTTGTCACTGTTGCCGTGGCCCGCCTGTTCTCCCGATATGTCACCCATCGAACACGTCTGGTCTCCGATCGGCAAACCGAGTGGCCCGGCAAGCACCACCCGCGGCTACGCCTGATGAACAGTGGCAACGTATGGAGGCAGTCTGTACTGGCATACAACAAGCCCACATCCAAAACCTCTTTCGTTCGATGCCGCGGCGTGTAGCGGCCGTTATTGCCAGCCATACGAGCCACACGAACTATTGATGTCTGCGTGTTCCGCAAGTCGCACGGGCCTGTATGCTCAATCGTTTCATCTTTGTATCGGTTGTTATGTGTCCAGTAAACCTGGCTTTGCTATCTCGTGTCCTTTTTTTTTTTTTTTTTTTTTTTTTTTGATTGGAGGTTTAACGACCACCGTGAGCAACTCAATGGGCTATAAGCAGTCGCCCGTCCCTAATTTAGGGTCACTGGTTCCAGGGAAGGGAGAGAGCCAGTGCCGTAAGACAAACACAACATCCATGCCTCACCGGGATTCGAACCCAGACCCCGTTCGGACGAATGATCAGAGGCCAGTGCCTTAGACCACTGCGCCACCGGGGCGGCTCTTGTGTCCTTCTTGGTGTTGCATTTTGGGTGGCCAGCAGTGTATTTCAACTGACTTTGCAAAAGAACGATGTGGTTCATTTTCTTCATTGTAAGCAGTTTTTAGTGACAATGAGTGTTAACGATAAAATAATGACTTCGAACAATATGTCAAAGGAAATGTAAACCTCACCGTCTATGTACGATATTTAATAAAATATGAAAGATATTCACAGTTACAATACCTCACTAACACTTTCGGGGTAACATTTAACCCATCATCAGGTTGAACACAGGCAATGTAGTAGTATTCTTTTATATAGTATTGTATAGGGAGTACTACATTGCTTCTGTTTCACCTGATGATGGGTTGAATGTTACCCCGAAGAAGCTAGTGGGGTATTTTAACTGCAAATATCTTTCATATTTTATTAAATATCGTACATGGACGGTGAATTTTTCATTTCATTAGTGAGTGTTAACTTTATGAAGTTTTCAGATCGCAATGATTAGCAGATTTCAGAATTTGATGGGCGATTTCAAGCTTTTGAAATATTACGTCCACAAATGAAGATTTTTAATAACGCATTCAATTGCAGGGCGAAGTATTAGCCGACAGAACAGAGTGTGAATCAGATTATTAACCATCTGTTAACAGAACAGAAAAAAACTGTATCTGACTTGTGAAAATTACTTCCACAAGAACGGGACCCACTTTTGAGAAAATGGGCTGTTAAACAATGATATATATTTTGTAAAATAAACATTTGTGAGACAACTATTTCTATTATGAAGGCTGCCAAATCCAGGAAAAGATTAACTGGTTTGCCAGGATCAGATATTCTCAGGATTGCTACATCAGAAATGGAAGTCGTTTCAAAGCTATCGTAAGAAAGTCTCACTGTTCTTATTAAAATATTATGTAAAATCACTTTTTTAAATGTTGTCTAATTACAAATTATGAATAGAGGTGAAATCAGCAACACCTGAGTAAGGTTATAGTCAAATTATAAGATGTCATTTTTTTTAATACTGAATTTCAGAAAGCAGTTATTGAATTTTTTGTAATTCTCCGTCGGATATTAACTTTACTGTATGGTGGGGCTCGGTCTGCCCTAAATTGGTAATCACTGCTCTAAATTATATGCAGAAGACAATGTGTACAATTTCACAGCATGAAAATAACACGTATTTGACGCTAAATAACCGTTTCAAATTGCAAACAAAGCTATCAATCTACAAAAGACGAAGAAACTCATACACATAAAAAATATTTCGCAAAGTTTGCAGTAAAATAAAAAAATAGCTATTTATATATTTCGACCAATTACCTTGTTTCCGAAGAAGGAATATTAATTTTTTAATATCGTTAAACGCGAGTTGTCATTCGCATCTTTCTGGAGCTTATTTCAAGTTAGCTAACTGTGGCCAATCAATTGAAAAGTGGTCTGAACAGCGAAAAGGTGTCCACGGCTCGTTAATTCTATAGGACAGCAAAGACTATCAGGTACTTTTTGAACCAATAGGAAGGTTACTGTGGCGCACCTCACTGCTAATTTGAATGCTAGTGACGGGAGTTATGTGTCCCAAAACACAGTACAACGAACTCCGCTGGAAAATGCGGCTACGTAGGCCCCACCAAATGCCCATTCTAACTACGAATCACCGTCGAAAACACCTACAAAAGGCATACCATCATCAGAAAAGGAGCATGCACGATTAGAAGATGTCCAGTCTGAAGAATCTTGTTTCGTGTTGAACCGTTTGGACGGCCAGGTTCGTGTGCGTTGCTTGCCTGGGTTCCATCTTGGTGGACAACGGGTGCGCGTTGACCACAAAGATGGAACGTGGGACGGAAACAAAGCCTGTTGAGGACGTGTAACGCTTTGTGTAATATTACGTCAGGAAACCCTTGTTCCAGTCATTCACGTGTTGGAAGAAATGACGTCTGCTACTAACCTAAACATCATTGCACAACATCATTGTAATAACATGGCATCTCGTGTCTTTGAACGAATAATTACATTAGCATCTATTCGTTTAGGGGCAAGTCAAGTGAATACGCTAAAAGTACTGAAGCGTTCTATTATTGAGTTTGCAGCTTGGTGCCCACCTTCCATGAAAAAGCCATTTGGTTGATGTGCGAAAGCTTGGAAACATTGATTTCTGTTCTACACCAATAAATTCGGATTACTGCTATACTAATTACATTATTATCTGATTTTTTAAATAGTTACAGTAATTAAAAGAAATCAGAGATAAATATATTTCTGGCAGAAAATATATGTGCAATAATTTCACCAAAAAATTGCATTTTAGTGGTTTAGCAATTTTTTTCTGATGTGAGAGCCGCGGGTGGCCTAGTGGGCAACGTTCGTGACTGCCACGGAGAAGAACTCAGGTTCGATCCCAGGCAGGTGGGAACGCTTGATCTACTTAACGTGCCCATTCACTGTGCGTCGGATGGACACGTTAAACCGTCGGACCCCGTGTGATAAATAATGGGGTCTTCATCCACATTTCCATTTCGCTTCCGTGTCACTTTCCTATCGAGCACTCTAGTCCAAATCTGCTAGCTTCCTAGTTCCAAGGGTTGTTTTAGACCTGGGATCAGACACTCCTTTTCTAAAATCCTCTACATATGATCTGACCGTCACATGTGAATCTGGTAAACCACTTTCAAACAAAAGAAATGAAAATCTCTTGTTCAACGGAAAAAATAAGTAACTAAGGCTCCAAGGGAAACACCAGTAAATGCCTTATTGTCCGTCGGGTTATTCACGGGGATTAAATGTAATATTGGATCGTGTATCAGGATTTAGTTTGTTACATCGAAATAAATTTGAATCCCTTTGATTTCGACTACTTGCGCGCTGTTCAGAAATAATTCATGCCTACTGCTTCCTTTGGTCTATATTAAAAGATTGTTACCATTTCGATGGTCTATATGAAAGGTCTGTTATCATTATCTGTTACTATTATATGTCACCATTACTGAAATAGACTACAGAATGTTCATATTCAATAGTATGTGAACTGTTTGTGTACAGGAGTTTCTGTACACTGGAGCTCAAAACTAACGTGAAAAACTCAATATCATGAATGACGCCAAATCCACATGGCGGCGTTTACTTGATACGGGCTTACATATATCGAAAACGCACCAATACACAACAGAAAAGTAATGCCGTTACCGCATGAGGAGGGAGCATTCGTTTGGCAGCATGGCAATCTAAAAATGTACAGAAAGTGCTTCGGATTTAGAAAGGTTAACAGTGAGCGAGATTAACGTCTTCCCAGGGATTAAGAAAATAAAAAAAAAAAACACTTGAACTTTAAAAAATACAGGATGTTCAAAACACACTGATGCATTTTTCTGATTGAAGTTCCATTACATAATGCTAAGTGAAATACGCAGATCAAACAGTGTGTTGACCGCAAGAAAAGGTAATAGTAAGGAACGAAATCACAGTTAAAAATTAAAACAGCTACGGTGTTAACCTTTACTTAAGATATCAAAAATAAAACTAGATGCCGCTTCTGGTAAGCTACGTATTATTTTCTTACGACAAATTCATGCGAATCCAAATAACTATTAAATACACAGAGATAAATTTTGTCAGCACTTATCTATTTTTATTATTAACTGTTGTGCAGCTAAGTAATTTCGGTTCCTGCAGCGGTTAAAGCCGTATTATATAATTTACTACTAAAAGCTCTGCCCGACATACTGAAGAAGGTTTTGCAGGCTTCCCTGTCCAAAACTATCATAGAAAGTATAGAGTTTTTTCCATTTATTTATCTAGAAATAAAAATCTCAGAATTTCTGTTGTTTTTATGTTGGAGGGGAAAGGGGAGGTCTTAAATTATTTACTAAAATTTTACAAAGAGACAAAAGTCCTGGATCTCTTTAAATGGCACGATGCTCTTATCCTTTCGCAACGTTATATAGTTGAAAAAAGGAAGAAAATGTAAAACGTAATGAGATGGGCATTGTGTTTCAAAAATTCTGTCCTTGCGTAGTTATCGTCTTTAAATAGGATAGCAAATAACTGCGTGATAGCACCCAAAATGCCATAGAGCCTAAAATGTTGCTATATATATATATATATATTTTAAAGGCATTAAATTTCGATATACGGAATAAGGAAGAAACAAAAGTTTTGAGGGCGTTTGCCTAACAAAAATGTTACCGTTGCACTATAATATGGTTATCAAAAATTTAGTACAAAGCCCTTGTCGCTTTTCCATTCATTGATCTCCACTTTCCTCAAAGGAACGAGTAGATTTCCCGACAGAAAAATCTGTTTCCCAATGAAGTAAATTCTAATGAAAGATAATTATATGTATTGTGTTTTTTGAAGAAATTACTATAAAAATCAAAACTGAAAAAAGTAAATAAATTAACACAGGAAAATACTTTTCAGTGAAATATAATAATATCTGAAAATAATTTGTTTAATCTTAAACAGTGTAGCTTGTTATATGTACTCTTGAAAGTCCGCTGCCTGGCTCTCCTTTAACAGTTCTCGTATACTATAATGCTGTCCTAAGTCGGAAAATGACATTTTGTGACACTGCTGTGGAATCTGCTACCACCTGGTGTGCCCTATCTGTTTCATGACTGCCATCAGACTTCCGAACCGCTGCTTTTGGTAAATTCTACATCTTGAAACATCTTTCGAACCGAAGATCTGTGGTAACAAAATGTCACGGTAAGCGCGGCGGGATAAGTGAGCTCTCGAGTAATTACCTATTTTAACAAAATTTGTGAATTATGTATTGCAAGGCTTCAGACGCTAATTTGCATAAGGATGTTTACGAATCTTCTAATTGCGCCACACTCCATTATCCTTTTCAACGATTAGGGTTACATAATGTCGCCAAAGTCACTAGAGCGTATGATTATTTGGTCTGCTAATTATCAAATACACAAATTGATGTCTCTTATCTATAATCTGGTGAGATATCTCTGGTGGATCAGGAAGATTTTCATGTCGGTGAACATGAGAATTAAGGTTCTTCCTAAATGGATATTTCACCGTTTTTGACAGCTGGTGAGGTGCTTCTCAGCGCGAAAAGTTGTTTATGTCCTCAAAATCAAACATTTTCTTTCGTTGCCCCGAAACATTTGGTAAATTTTACATATTCAGAAATCAAAGCCTGTTCTACCGAAAAAGACGTAGATAATTCTTGAAAACTCAGTTTTTGAAATGGTGAGCATAAGAGATTGAAACATATAGATCAAAATCTTTATACCAAGCAATTTGAAAAATATATGAGACGTACGGAGCACTATTTTTTAGAATTAACAAGTCAACGAAAAAGCAATAACAGATTAACAACTCATAAATCTCGCTTAAGGATTTACTTGGACCGCCGATAGTTGACGTAAGGACTGATCTCCTGAAGACGAGCAGTGTGGTTGATTGTAATACTATCTCATAAATAAATGTACTTACTCTCTCTGACATTCATTATGGAAAATAATGCAACATTATATTTGAATGATGCACAAAGTTTACGGTACGAGCTGATTTCTTCTCAAAATCACATCGGAAATATAATTTGTTGTTCCAGTGGCGCAGTGGTCTAAACGATGGCAACTGACCGTTCGTCAGAAATGGATAAAGTTTCGAATTCTGTCACGTATTTTATAAGTGTATATACGAAATCGTGATTGAGGACATTCAAACACGCGATTGGTTTAAAACTGAGTCCTTGATGAATTACAAAGCCCTACACAGATATTTCAGAAGTTTTTCAGGTGACACTTTCTATCATAGGGTGTTATAGTAAGCAGTTACTTTTGGCGTAAGAGGACTGGAAACCAAACGACATTACCCATTTCTACGATTTTAGGAAAAATATTTTTCCAATGTGATATGTAGGCTTTCACGCTGTAGAAGCTTTAAAAGATATCTATTGTTTCAACTATTCTTTTAGTTTACATCATGCAAATTATTTGTTATATTTACATTTCACGAATTTAGAGAAATTATCAATTCATGTAAATATTTAGCAAAAGTAAAATATCATTCCAAGTTAAACAAAAATTTCCAGTTCAATTCTGCTCACAAAACTGCAATTAGGTCTTTTCAGCCTTATGATTTAATATGAGCAGATATGCTTTCACATGAATACATTAATTTCCGTTAAGAAAATGGTTATTTTTTTTATATGGCGTTTGAGTCAGTCAGGAAAAAATCTTACATAAGTTTCCATAAATAAGAACATTGACCAAAACTGCCAAACTATTGTGCCATATTTTATCAAATTCTATAATTTTAGAATACATCAAGTGGATTTATTGTGAATTGAAAAATATTTGGATAAAAAACGTTTGGCTGAAATTTTAGTTAAAAACAATTGGTTCAAACGTTTAAAAAAAGATGTAACGTTCTATTAAAATGCTCATGAATTACGAAAAGGAATTTAAATATTTGAGAGATTGATTAGTATTCAGTAACAAAATCGAAAAGAAAGATTTGAATAACATTCTTGAAGGGTCAAGTTGCAGATATATTGTAGTCAAAAAATTTTAAAATTGTGAGCTGTTGTTTACCAGAGAACTTGAAGACAAGTTTAAACTATATGTTCTGAGACAGTCGTGCTTATGAGGCATCTAATTATAAATGAGATACTTTGAAATCGAAACTTGTAGACTTTAGACTTCTGTCGAATGTTTAGATCACGCTTTTCATGGCTTGTTAGGACACCGAATGGCGACAAATCGGAACCAACAAACTGGGTAGGTTTTGAAACTGGACCATTAACACTTGTGGTTTGAACTATTGAGCAAAATATTTGGTGAGGTTACTCAAGAAATTTTTCAGAGTCCCATCATGAAGTAATATCAAATGGCAAAATACGTTACTCAAACGAACCCCCTACAAAATATTGTGGACTGACACTGAACAAAACAAAAAGAAAAAAAAAATCTGAAACTCTTTACTTTTTCGTTCCGCACGATTTTCTTCAGGCATGTTCGTGATATATCATAAGTCTCACTCAGGTTCTCCGAAATTTTATAAACTGAAACCTTGGTTATATGATATTCTATGGGATGGCTTTAACACGTTTAATCAAAATTTAAAAAAATAATTACTATTGTAACATTTATGCTGTCAAGGAGTATGTCATGTACTTTAGTAATGATTTATTTAATGTCGAATTGGAAGCAAAAGGGAACAAGAAAGATGACACCGAATTTTCGGGTGTAATAAACACGTCTTTTGAATCCGTTCTGACGCAAATTAAATTTATCAAAGCAATTCAAAGTCAATAGAACCGGTATAGAAAAAATTAGATCTGACGAAAGAAAGAAGATTTTCAATCGGGTTTTTAATCCTTCAGATATTGCTGTAAACGGAATCGTGAGCTTACGAACTCTTAGAAACAAAGATGTCGACAAAAATAAGATGTGACTTTACGTCCCCTGGTGGGAAAAAAATGCAATATTTTAGGAAGAAAGTGTTCTCAAAAGGTTTATCCGTATGAGCGGTATCGGTACACACAAAAAAAAATTAGTCGAGTCTTCAGGAGCCCAGATTTTGCAACAAATACTTCAGAAGCAGAAATTAACACTTATGGCCCCTGGTGGCTAAACCATTCTTTACGAAACATTAGAAATTATGTGAAAAATATTTTCCATCAGGTCTTGTATGCGATACAAGAAGAATTTTTCAAATCAAAGCTTTAATAGCAGAAAGAACGCAGAAAACGCAATTTACCTTTGTGCTCTCTAGCGGAAAGTCTAGAATTTACTTGAAAAATTTTAATTTATAGGAAAAACATTTAGCATCGGAAACACTATCCAACAAAGAAGGAATTTTTCAAATCGTACTCTTAGAAGTAGAGATATTGACAAAAATAAGATATATATCTACAACCCCTGGCGTAGAAACCATGCATTTTTTTTAAGAAGAAAATGTTCTTAAATGGTTTGTCGACATGAGTAGTATCGGTCAACAAACGGCTTTTTTTAATCGAGATTTCAGAAGCTCATATTTTTCTGCAAATGCAACAGAGGAGGAAATTAAGACTTACGCCACCTGGTGGCCAAACCATTTCTTACAAAAATTAGAAAATATTTGCAAACGATTTCCCAGCAGGGGCTGTATGCGGTGCAGAAAGAACTTTTCAAATCGGAGATTTAGAAGCAGAGATATAGAAGGAAACGCAATTTACTTTAGCGCCCCTATCGGAAAGTCTATGAATTACTTAAAATTTTTTATATTATATGAGCCACATGTCACACTATAAACACTATCCAACAACGAAGGAATTTTTCAAATCGGACTCCCAGAAGTAGAGATATTGACAAAAATAAGATATATATCTACGTCCCCTGACATAGAAACCATGCCGTATTTTAAGAAGAGTATGTTTCTAAAAGTTTTGCCGACATGATTAGTATCGTAAAATTGGAAAGGGAGTGAGACAAGGTGACACCATATCTCCGAAGCTCTTTAATGCCACATTGGAGGGTGTTTTTCAGTCACTGAGCTGGGAAAACAAGGGGATAAAGATTAATGGAGATTATCTAACCCACCTTCGTTTTGCTGATGACGTAGTCATTTTTGCAACTACCCCATCAGAGCTGCAGAGTATGATCCAGGAACTTGCTGACAAGAGTAAAGAAGTGGGATTAAAAATGAACTTTCAGAAGACAAAAGTGATGTTCAATGCTTTTACAAGAAATGAAGCTTTATCGATTGATGGAGAAAAGCTGGAGATAACAGACACGTACGTTTATCTTGGACAGCAGATATCAAGTGAGGGTCACATTGATGAAGAAATTAATCGGCGTACAAAACTTGCCTGGAGAGCTTTTGGAAGAAACAGCATAATTTTCAAGAGCAATATGCCATTATGTCTTAAAAGAAAAGTGTTTGATCAATGCATCCTTCCAGTGCTTACGTATGGTGCAGAGACGTGGACCTTAACTAAAAGAGACATACAAAGGCTGCAGACAACTCAAAGAAGCATGGAGAGGTGCATACTTGGTGTAACCAGGAGAGATAAGAAGAGGAACTCGTGGATCCGAAAATGACAAGAGTGGAAGACATCATGATCAGAGTTAAATCCCTGAAATGGCAATGGGCTGGACATACTGCCAGAAGGACAGATCATCGATGGACAGCCGAAATTTTAGATTGGATTCCAAGGGACAGGAAAAGACCCAGAAGAAGACCACATGGGAGATGGGTGGATGAAATTCGAAAGTATGCAGGGGTGACATGGAGGAGACTGGCACAAGACAGACCGTTGTGGAGGAAACTTGGGGAGACCTTCGTCCAGCAGTGGATTGATAATGGTTGACAATGATGATGATGATGATATATATACAGGGAGAGAGTTTCTAAAAAGTGGTCATGAAATTGCATTTCCCAAATTTGGTAGACACTTTGTAAATCGTAAACAAGCCTTTGGGAATGTTATACATAGGATAATGATGCGTGCAAAGCCATAATAGTCTCAAACATGCACGACGTGATTAATAAGTCTAATAGAAAATAAAAGTGCTATATAGCAGCTAAAGATAACAGAGAGAACAATCTGCAGCTCTACAGGACAGGAACAAAACTTTGAATTCTAGAGGGGGGGGTGGAGTTGAATCATCTATATATTAATTTTACAAGGTTTTTTGCTGTGAGACCATTTGTGACATAACGGCTGAACGTAAACATATGTTTGAGGAATCAAAATAAAGGTCCCACCATGTTGAAGTGCCAGTCGAAGAGAAAAATGAGATTGGGGTAACTGTTCGAGAATTGTGTGGCTGCAAATTTCCCACGTAAAATCTATGGGAGAAGCCTGCAGTTCACCTCCAATCAACTGCGGTTGACTCGCGCTGTTGAAGACGGAGGCATGGAGGGACTGCGAAAGTCCAAAGTCCCTATTCTCAGCGAACAGTTGTGCAAAACTAACGCTAGCAGGAATTTGTGTGAAAGTTTTTATTGGAACAGCGAACACTTGAAATCCTGATTGCATTGTGACATTGGGATGTGTGATGTATACCTACAACTTAACATTCATTTGATCCAGTGTATTTACGTAGGTAAGACATTTCCCATTATGTAAATACACGTTTCATTTGAGTTTATCTTTTTCTGAAAAAAAAAAAAACTAATCGTCGATTTCAACGGGTTTTGTCTACTGGGTTCGAATCCCGGTGAGGCATGGATGTTGTGTTTGTCTTAGGTCACTGGCTCTCTCCCTTCCCAGGAACCAGTGACCCTAAATTAAGGACGGTCAGCTATGGATAGCCCATCGAGTTGCTCATGGTGGTGGTCCTTAAATCTTCAGGGACAGAAAAAATCACGAACCTGGACTATTATCTTTACTGAATTGGTTGAATGAATTTGTCAATCAAATAAAGTTTACATTTGCTGTTTCATACGAGTTTATTATTTTCAAAAAAAAATCACGAACTTGGGATATTGTCATTACTGAATTGGTTGAATGTATTTGTCAATCAAATAAAGTTTACATTTGTTATTTCATGAGTTAATTATTTAAAAAAAGTCACGAACCTGGGCTATTGTCTTTACTGAAATGGTTGAATGAATATCTCAATCAAATAAAGTTTACATTTGTTGTTTCATACGAGTTTATTATTTTCAAAAAGAAAACATCACGAACCTGGGCTATTGTCTTTACTGAAATGGTTGAATGAATTTGCCAATCAAATAAAGTTTATATTTGTTGTTTCATACGAGTTTATTATTTTCAAAAAAAAAAAAAAAAAAAATCACGAACCTCGGCTATTGTCTTTACTGAAATGGTTGAATGAATTTGTAAATCAAATAAAGATTACATTTTTTGTTTCACACGACTTTATTACTTTTAAAAAAAAATCACGAACCTGGGCTATTATCTTTACTGAAATGGTTGAATGAATATCTCAATCAAATAAAGTTTACATTTTTTGTTTCATACGAGTTTATTATTTTCAAAAAAAAAATCACGAACTTGGACTATTATCTTTACTGAAATATTTGAATGAATTTGCCAATCAAATAAAGTTTATATTTGTTGTTTCATACGAGTTTATCATTTTCAAAAAGAAAAAATCACGAACTTGGACTATTGTCTTTACTGAAATGGTTGAATGAATTTGCCAATCAAATAAAGTTTATATTTGTTGTTTCATACGAGTTTATTATTTTCAAAAAAAAAAAAAAATCACGAACCTGGGCTATTGTCTTTACTGAATTGGTTGATCGAATTTGTAAATCAAATAAAGTTCACATTTGTTGTTTCATATAAGTTCATTCTTTTTAAAAAAAAAAAAAACTAACAGTCGATTCCGACGGGTTTCGTCTAGTTTTACCAAAAACCTGTTACTAACGATTTTGTATAACATCAATCTCCAGAAATTCATGAAAACTGCCAGTGCTGTCAATTATTTTTTATTTCTGGTTGAAAACACCCAATTCAAAACATTATTTTTACTTTTCCATACCTTTGACCACAAACAGGGTGGCGATTGTTTAGTTTTCAGGAGCAAGCCAACAGAAATTGTAACTACGAATGGCATATACAGACATCATATAAAAATTTCGATTGTGGATCCTATGCAATACGGTCCAGAAATACATAGGTTTATTCATGTATTCTTTCAAAAGGCTTAATCCTCCACTTTTTCGATGGGAATGGGAAGGAAAAAAATAGAGATAGCACGAGATGACGATCACGATAAAAACCGAATGCATCAATGTGTTCCACAAATACATGTTTATTCCTTCAAAAGACTTAGTCCTCCACTGTTCCGATGTGAAGCCAAAAAAGAAATGTGCTTGTGTATTCTGCAGATCAAAAACAGCTCGAGATAAAAAAATACCTCTACGATCGAAGCAGCCATGATTGTTCCCATGTCAAAACATCAACACAATGACCGCGGTCTCCATTTGGTGGTTGCCGTCTCGGTGCCGTGTTCATAAGCTGATCATATCCCTCTCGGCAGACGCTAGTCTGTTCCACGTACTCTTCTGGCGTTGGTTATTTCCATACGTAGGTCGATGTTCATCAGACCGTTAAGCAAACACAAATTTGGATAAAACACGAACAAAGTACTTTTGACTGTCTCTCTTATTTTTATATTCTTTCTGATATCTTAGTGAAAACATAAATAAGGGAGGTTTTTTTGTAAATTAATATGAGAACTTTGAGACATGCTTAATTAAGCGTATTAAATGTAAGCAGAATTACGTGTTAATAAACCTCGTGTTACCAAATATCATTTTAAAATAGGATATTTCTCTTTCAATATTTTCGTTAAATTAACAGTTAGAGACCAGCATCTTTACACGGTAAGTAAAGCATGCCTTTACAAAATCTCTTTTAAAGTACGACATTTATTTTTCAATGTTTTCACTAAATCTCTTAATTGGTAACCAGCAGGGTTACATATTAAATGAAACATTTGTCTTTCAAACTTATGGCTAAATCTAGAAGCTTGATACACGATTAAGGTAAGAGGAGTAAAAATTAAATTATTGAACAAAGATAGGAGTTTCAAAATTAAAAAAAAAGGTCAGGGCTTGCTACTCACGTACTGTATTTTTTAGGTTCACGACTACTTCAAGTATAAGGCGGGGGTTATCAAATGAGATGCCAGTGCAGCAGAATAGAGAAGATGTTTTGCGTTTCGTATGTGCGATAGAAGTCAATAGTATTGGGATTGATAAACACGAACGTTGAAGTTTGTTTTCTTTGGCTATTTAGAGTTTCGGACCATATACGTTTTAAACAGTTGAGGGTAGTTCCGCATTCATTGTTCTATCTTTCATTTTGAGCCCAGATCTGCACAACTTGCGGGACCTAGTGAAGAATCCCCTAGGGAAAATCCACAAGACAATGCAATACGATAAGAACTAACACTCACCCCTGGTAGTCTCGGTGGGCAACTACGACATACACGGAAACATATTGCCGATGTACCGAGATCTGATTTTTCAGTACTGCGTAAATTTGCCCAATAGTTCGTGTTTCACAAATTTTGAATTACATACATACGATGAGGTTTTCCATTTGTGATGTTCTGTAAATCCTAATCACAAAATTTAATTTTGTAGGTTAAAAAGATCGTTGAAATGTCATAAAAGTGTATTTCCACATTTACAGCTGTTACAAAGAAATCCTCACTCGTACTCCTTCCAAATAATATATTCCGTGTTTCCTCACAAGGAACCAAAATGCTTTGAATATCACATATTCGTAGATTATTTTAACTGCAAACAATAATAATTTGTTATTCTAGGAAATGATAAATTATCAATATTTTGTAAAACAGAACAATTGCTTTTTATTGAGAATATACTCACCACATCAAAACTAGAGGGTTCATTTTCTGCAAAAGAAAAAAAAACTTATGTTTCAGTAAAATATTTGCAACTACAATTTTTAATAAAAACGGCTAACCAACAAAATTTAAGTAGCAATACAGCTAGTAAGAATCTGGCCGACACGCGAATTTATATTCGCTACAAACTGGTGTTGATGTTTCATCAAATTGGTTGGAAGTTCGTGGAAACGAAATGCCTTTCGGACAGAGTTGGTGATTAAGTAGAAACAATTTTAGCATATGCCCATCTATTTCACTTTGATGATAAACACACAAAACACATTACTTTCAAAAGCCATTTTGCCCAAGTGTTAATAAATTCATTTTAAGTATATTGTACCGACTGACTACACAGGGTACTCAAACCATGGATAAACAGTAATTTTCCCTTTTGTAATCCTGGAAATCTGAAAGCAGTATTTTCTACCTATTAGCTTCGAGAAGAAACAGCATGGAATATCTGCAAAATTGAAGGGCTCTAACGTAACATCCACGTTAAAGATTAATATTTTGATCTGCATATTTTTCATTTACCTAGTACGTTTCATAATTGTATTATATCTACCGATATGTCTCATATGAAATCTTGTTTTCACTGTAAAAAACTCCAAGTCATAGCATCATTGGAACGCATCTATGGAATGGTTTACGTTTTGGAAAAAGGGCATGTTGTTGGCTTCTTCAAATTACAGTCATTGACGCTTAGCTTTTTTCACGCATTTTTTCACAGCAAAGACTTGTTATCAAATTCTGAATTAATTTAATATAATTTGGAGACACTATTTAATGAACGATGTAGTAACATGTGATGAAAACTTTCATCAGATTTTAAAAAAGAAGATTACAAAAATATAGACAAAAATATTACACAAATTAACAAAACACAAATAAACGAGATCTTTCGACCTGACATTCAGGACATCATAAGGTTTTGCTAAAAAAAAAAAAAAAACCAGCGGTTACTGATGGTCACCCTACATTGTGTATACTAAGGCAAGAATGACACATCGCGACATTGCATATGCGCACAAATGATACAAAATACATCACCAAGAACAAATAATACGTGGACACGATTTCTATGCTGTAGGTATTACACACCGGCATATCGTCGTTTCAACATTTGTCTTGCATAAGATGGATACATATGCTTTCTAGGAGTAATGTCATGTTTTTATTACTTTAACTGCATGCCAGTTGGATCATACGTTCCAGTTTCGACAAGACGTGATAAAGCTATGGTTCTCAACCCTGAGCGAATATCATACCGGTGCTGAAACATGCAAAATTTAACGATTCGCTGCGTGAAGCCTATATATACTTTGTCGACCAGGTTAGGGTCCCGCTGTGTGAGGGGTATGGATATTTTTGCTAAATATTTTTGTTCCAAAGTTGCAGAATCACGATCGTGCCTAATAACGGAAAATAAGTTTTTTGTTCTTTCCCCAAAGTCCAAAGTAAACCTGTTACATATGTTACTCATCGCGATCACACATTCAGGTATATAGTCAATTGCCCCAACAAATCTTGCAGTTCTAGTTTCTTGTTGTAACGAGGTAAAAAGCAATCTTTCGTGTGGTGGTCCGCTAAAAGGCGTCTCACACATTCGCGTGTGTATCCGTATGCAACAGCTGTATTAACAATTTGTTTAAGTTACAAGTGTCGTTGTCGTAAACCAGATGAACGAAGGAATGCTCTACGAATTAAATATAAAAATGAAGCTAACCTATGAGATGAGGGGTGAATAGAGGAATCTGGAATAATAATGGGCTGGTAAGCAGGTTTTCTGTAAACGGAAAAACTTAAACTTAATTTAAATGAGTTAGGGTCTCTTTTGGTGAAAATGTCTAAAAACAGAAGAGTGAACGGCTTTTTACAATTAATTGAAATACATAAAGTGCCCATTACACTCGGAAATGTAACTATTGTGAAATATTTTCTCCGTAAGATTACTACATTTCTGTAATCGAAATTCTACTTGCTGATTTGCAAAGAAACGTTCTTTTACGCTATACTCCACAAACATTTCGAAAATACTGAGACCTGTATTCAGTGTTTCAAACATTTTAACATTTTCAGAATTAGAACCAGTTATACAAATGAAACTTTGAAAAATAAATTTTTCTATGTCATAATATTTTTACAATAAAATATTAGAATTTGTGCTTCTCCAATAAACATGAGGTAGTACACAGGGTGAGTGAAACTTTTTGCAATATTTGAATCACTTTGTATTTTCATACGTATCTTAGTTGCCTAGCATTCAAAGTATAGACCATCGTGTTTCACTGTTTTTAGCCATCTCTCAGGCAGTTTTTCGATTCTGCGGCGGTACCGTACAGTTCTTGTCCTTAAAGGCGAAGAATTTCTTCACCCCAGCTGCCAACTCCTCCTGGTTGTTGAAGTACCGCTCCCGAAAGAATTGGGCTGTGGACCGGAACAAGTAATAATACGACGGGGATGTTCCGTACAATATGCCGGGTGTGTCATCAGTTCGGCGTCGTCAAGTTCCTGGAGTTTTGCCCGGGTCATTTCGCGGTATGACGTAAAGCATTGTCCTTTGGTCGGAGAGCGCGCTCTCTGTTTACCATTTCCCTAGAACTTCTACTTCAAAACGGCATACATCCACTATATCTGTTCAGAGTGGAGGAAAATGAATCCTAAGTAAAATGCAAATGCTACCATAAAAGTTATGATCATGTTGTAATTTGTGAAGAAAATCCTATATATTAAAACTGACACTTGAAAAGGAAGAACGTTTTTCTTTATTCTATTATACACAACCAAACCTTCCGATGATTGCAAAAGTTGGCACTACTCAGTCTGGTCTGTTTTTTTTTCTCATTAAATTCGGTTATTTCTTCAGTATTTTGTGTGCTGAGATTTAATGACGTGCATCAATTCTCCTTGTCAACATATTGCTCGTGAGCAATTATACATATTTTTTAATATTTTCTATGAACTTCGTTTGTACTGTTCTGAAGTGAAGATCAAAAGTTTATCGTCTTAACTTAGAGAAAGACGTCAGTGTAAGTTCCCCCTGTGGAATGTAACCGCTTCATTTGGCTTGAATTTACCGCCATGGAGATCAAGAACTGGAGATAAGTAACGCAAATTCTTAAAGGTTTTCTTCTGTGCTATCCCACCTTTTCATTCTCAGGCACAGTGTGTGATAAATACATGGTACTAAAGTGCTGCTAAAAATAATTTAATGTATTGTTAAGGTTTTTACGCAATAAATCTGAGAGGTCCTTATTTTCGTCTGCAGTAATTCATTTGTTATGGCTTCTATCTCAAAATTGTGTTTACATTTTGAAGCGCATATCTGCATATCCACATTTTTAAAAACATTGCCTTTATCTTTAAAAAGAAAACGTACAACGATACAAGCATTATATCTCACAACACTGATTTTTGAAAAATCCGATGTACATGAAGCACTATGGCTTACTCGGGTGGATCCAAAGATACCTTGAGCATAGAAATAAATAAAATACCCCGCAATATTACGATATAGCACTTGCCAATAAGCTGTAGGTAGCACGTAAAACGGAGATCCAGGAAAGATAATGTGATTCACAACGTAAAGTGATGCAGAGTTTAACCAAATCTTCTATTAATTGGCAACTGAAGTACACAATCTAGACACATTATTGTGACCAGCTTCTACTCTTGATGTCAACAGCGCATAGCCGATGAAAGAAAGCATGTGACGTGAGCTGGCTTGGAAAGTATATAAGGTGTGCTGTGGACATTCTGAAAACATTTTGTGGCACTAAAGCATTCTGACTTGTCCACTCTTGTAGCTGTTTTGTCCGAATGAATGGCCCAACTACTCTGGAATATCAATTTCTTGTCCTATACATGTGCTTTGCAAATACCAATCAAGATCTCTGCTGAGTGCATCACTTCTTTTGTTTTTTTGACAGATCTTTGTTTCAGTTTGGAGTTTTAACGACCTCCATGTGCAACTGGATAGTCGATTCGCAGTCGCTTGTCCATAATTTGATGACACTGGTCCAGCGAAAGAGAAAGACAGAATAATAAGACAAACAAAACATCTATGCTTCACTAGGATTGAAACCCTGACACATCTCAAGCGAATGGTCAGAAGAAAGCGTTTAGATCTCAGCCAAAGTGGTGCTGCCTTTTGTAAATGGATGGAAATCCTACCGAGGTTTTTGACCCGTTTATTGTGCTGAGCAGTTTTATCAAATATTCCATATCTAGTACGAAGTTGGTGCATGGCTTACGACGTTTGCATCTAAATGAAGTTATTTCTACTCGGATAAAATTCGCAATATGATTAACTGTTGTTTCTTTAATTTATACCTCATGCCCGACATTTACAAAAGGCCGACGCATGAGTTACTATTAAAGAATTGTATAGGGTATTATTAATCTTTTACCTAACATTTTCATTCACACAAGCTTTCATATATACTTTTATTAAACGAGAGGAAAAATTAATACTAGGTAGAATAGAAGTCAAGATTCTCTAAAAAGGTGGATCCTATTATAATTTAAATAATTTCATACTTCCATACAAGAGCATGCAACCAATTGAGAGGGTGGGAGCCTGCACGAGAGTTTCCGCTCGAAACAGGAAGTATACATTTTATCTTGAAATGCCTCTGAAGAACACGCTACAAAGAGGTTCTCGCTCAATTTCTCATTGATTGTTGTCAAGCAAAGTAAGAAAACCTTCAAAAGCACATTAGAAAGGGAAATTAAATTTGTTAAGTTTATTTGAAATATATAGTTTAAAGAAATTACCGCAAGAAACATTTATAAATACTGTATAATTTGCTTTTACACAAATGTAATTAAAACATTTTGTCTAAATAAGAAACTAAACGATAAAAGTTTACGTATTTGGAGTAATATACAAATTTGTTATATGTAACATTTTGTGGAAGCAGTTATACTGTGGTTAGACAACTTCATTTGAAGAAAATTTATATACGTTAAAGTTACTCCGTAGTTAAAGTTCAAGTCGAAATAATGCTCATCGAACAGATACTTCCATCAGCGACTGTGCCCCAAAACACTGTGGGTATCAAAACGTATTGGAAAATACTGTTACATCTTACAAACTCCTGGCAGATGTTTGCTCTGTCTGATTAAAAACAGAGCAAACATCTCCCAGGATTTTAAAATTTGTTTGTAAATACCTAAACGTGACTTTAAGGAACCTAATGAACTATTGACCAAATCATTTTATGAATTCAACGCTTTTGAATTAAGATGTAACAGCGTTTCACTCACAATTTTTGGTTTCAGTTATTCTACATTTACTACTAAACAAAGGAGTTAATTCTTTGGCATTATTTCGACTTCAACATTAATTATGGAGTAACTTCAAACGACGGACATTGATATTACTCCATAGTTAAAGTTGAAATCGGAATAATGCTCTTTCAATAGATAACTGAGTTTGCGGCTATAGAATACCTACTTCGCTCAAATTTTAAACTAGTAAAGTGCTGCTGGTTGACTTTCGAATACAGAGCACGAAGATCAGAGTAATTCATTTCATAGTAACAATTCGGTACCTAACTGCTGATCAAGCTCCAGTAACATCCACGGAAAACAGCATTCACTAGTTCAAAGCGGCCTATAACAGTTATGTCTTTTTTTCTTATTTGTAACTTAAACTTATAAATGAGCACTACGTGAAGCGGAAAAAAGATGATATTCAATGTTTTTGAGATAATATCATTTCTGTGTTCAGGATTCTGAGACAAGGTCATTACCCCTTTTTGGCTTTCCTTCATCAGTGTGTGTATGTGGGCGCGCGCGCGTAAATTAGCACAGAGTTCAACTCTGAAAACTGTGTTCCGCAAAACAAATCATCTACTTTCACCGCTGCTTTATACTGATCAGTTTCGGAAATATGTCAGATATTACTTTTTTTACTACTATCAGTAATCAAAAATATTTTAGATGTACTTATATTAGTTATAAGAACTGTTTCCCACTTTCTGAAAAACTTTTTCCAGCGTAAATCGACAAAAAAGTATATAGAAAAATATATACATAAAGCATAAAAGCTTCACTTGGTGCGCATTTATTCTATTTAAATTGGGAGACTATATCATTACTGCATAGAATACCGGTCCGTAATTTGGACACTCACAAAAGGAACAAGGCATTTCTTGATGAAAACTTTCTCACAGTTTTTAAACAACCCTTTGCCTTGAGCCAGTGAATTTCCAGATACTCCGACATTATTTCAAATTTCATACTCCCAAACTCCACCGTGGTATCTTCATAGTCTGTTCCTCTGTTGTGAAATCCAGGAAATTCCTCAGTTGGCCAGCCCTGGTCAATTGCTCCTGAAATGTGTAAAGTTTTTACATTTCGGGTATTTTGAAACATTTCAAGATATCATTAAAACTGTCCTTTTCCAAGTCAATGAGTTCGCCTCTTACTTCGTGCAGAAGAGACATTGGCTCTATTTATATGAACTTCAATTATATTGAAAAGTTTCCTTCGTTAATTTCCTTCAGTTTTGATGTCTGTTATACTCAGTACTAAGAAGGAAATAAAAATTTTGTATAAAGAGGACGCACATCTTAGGCTTCACTTCCCGTGTACTGGTCCCGAATTAAATAATAAGGGCGTCGTCCTTCCCATTTCTACCTAGCTTCCGTTTCACTTTCCTATCCGGCGCTCTAGCCCAAATCTTCTACCTTCCTCTTTCTAAGGGTTGTTTAAGACCTCGGTTCAGACACTCCATTCCTAAAATCCACTACATATGATCTGATCTGATCAGTTTGGGCTTAACCTGTACATTGCTTAGTTTCAAGGAGCTCCATGTGATAGAATTTATCAAGTATGCTATGAATGCCTTCAGCAGTTTTTTGGTTCCAATGTGCAATATATGCGTATTGTATTGCAAATTCACTAACGCAAATCTGAACGAAAGCTATTTGCGAAATTAAAATTCCATTTTTTTCAGGTTTTCCTGTGTTATTACTCAAAACCCAAGTAAAGAAAAGTCATTCATATTTCTGTTTTTTTTTCATTATATTTTGTTACTTTCGAGGATTAATAACGAGCATGAGCAACTCAGTTGGATATAAGCAACCGTCCATCCCTAATGTGGAGTGAATTTCAGTCGTCCGACCCTAATTTGAAGACAAAAGAGAAACCCAGTACCGTAAGAGGCAAAAACTCCATACATGTTACCAGTCGGATTTGAGGCCGAACTCATTTCTGTCAAATTGTTAAAAAGCCGTGTCCTGTACTATTGACCACCCAGGCTGCAAATTAAACTTTTCGTGAATAATTCCACAGATATGATCCATAACGATTTGCGAATGCTGTTGGACTATATTATCAAACAAAATGTTTCTAAGGTGTTGAGTAAATTGTAGTGGCAACGAGGCAATGCTCAGCGCGAACATTTGCGGCGGATCACTGGTGATAACATATTCATGAATCGGAAAACATTTTAAATGTTGTATGTTACTTGAGTATTTGTGGGGAACAAAAATAGCTCACGGAGCAGGTAATGTATAGCAGTTCTGTGAAAGCTCTCAGAAGTATTTTTACAAAGTCGAGACAAAGCAGCTGGATACAAATTTGGGGTGCTCGCGGTCGCGACACAAAGGAATGCTGGTTAGGTTTGAATGACGCCTGTGGAGATGAAGAGTTATCCTGTTGTACAACTGCAAGATGAGGGAATACTTTTCTCAGCGGTCGAGAACATTCATCAGGTGATGAGCGATGAGGACGCCCATAAATCTTACAGGAGAAGGTATGCTTCGCGCAAATTTTAGTTGAACGTGATAGAAAGTGGACCACTCACTAATTTGCAATGATGTTGGATACAATTACTTCACTTGCGTTACATTGAGCTCGATGTCCTTGGCATGCGAAAAACTGAATCAAAGTGGGCCCCTTATCACCTCACAGAAAAGCAAAAGTAGCATCGGTACGCTTTAGTAAAACTCCATCTAAACCTCATATGATAATAAGAATGATGAATTCCTTCGTCAAACCATTGTTAGCGACGAAACGTGGGCAGAGCCGGACGAGCCTCCACTCAAACGGCAATCAAATGAATAGCGACACCAATAATCTATACAACCAATAAATTTACAGAAGGAATAGAGTGAAATGAAAGTGATGCTGATTGTCGCATATAACATGTGTGGTGTAATCCTTCTGTGAGGTACTACCGAGTAAATCAAGTGTCGAAACAACAGTTCTGCAGCGATACATTCCGTCTGTATGGCTTAGTTGGGAGAGAAACTTACTCCGAAGTGAGGGGGCGCGAGTTTGATCGCCGTCACGGACAAAGTTGTGTTTTCACATTGCCACCCGAACGTATAAAGGGATTTATTGGCCTTTGTTTTCTTCGAAAAATTAGTGATGCTTGTTTCACACATCGTCTAGAATTGAGGAAAATTCGTTGTTCACTTCAAAAAGAAAAACAATTTAGAGGGAGAATATATGACGTTCTAAATAGGTAAAGCAAGCGTCAAGACGACAAATCTGCAGCGATACATTCCGTCCATGTAACTTAGTTGGGAGAGGTACTTACTCCGGAGTGAGGGGGTGCGACTTCGACCCTCGTCACTGAAAAAATTGTGTTTTCACATTTCTTCATGCTGTAACGGAAAAAACAACAACTGCCGAGTGCTATCGACGTTTTCTGGAGAAACATTGGAGTCCGGCACTACAAAAATTCCGATATGCCAAGTACTACGGATGACCCGTTGTTTCTATGGATGTCATGTTTAAACTACGAACGTACGGAGAAGATGTGAAAGACTACGGATTTTTCTAAACATCTCGGATATTTCCGGAATACTTAATTCTTTAAAAAACTGATGTTTTTTTCTGTAAAACTATGTCGTATGTACTAGTGTATAGGTTGACCCCTGGATATTTACAAGAATATCTGCAGTTTTTGTATATCTAGTGCATAAGTCGATCAAATGTGTTTTATGCGACTATCTGATTCTTTTGTAGGTCTTGTGCAAAAATCAACCTTCCTAACACGTTCTTTTTTTCCGCAGGCGTATTTAAAGCGTAAAACTTTTTCCTCATTCTATTTAAGAGCGAGAAGTAACGTGGTCACTATGTTTTGAGAACACCCAATTATACTGCCAGCAAACTTGGTTACTTTTTTCCCATAGTGCCGTAAAAACCTAAGTTAAAAAGTTTTTATTTTTTAATTTAATATTTTTTCAGGCATATTCGAGTGCAGTGATTTTTGCGGTAATGTCACGAAAGAAGCTATCGCAGGGCAAGTATCGTTGGCTGGCCGGCGAGCAAGTGGTAATGTGCAGCTTAGATCGTTCTTTATGATCGCGTAACTTTGTACCTGGCTTGCCGTTTGCAACGCACAATGTATATTAACTTTCGGGAAAATCTTAACCGAGTCCTGAACTAACGTAAACGGTAGGCAGTAGACCCGATTCCATGGTATGTATTTCTTTCTTGTTGTTAAGTAGAAAATTCATTAGTTGTGGTGTGACGTGAGTTGTTGTAGTTGTGAAGCTTCCATCAGTGGCACCCAGTTCCAATGTTGCAAATAAAAATAAAAAATTCACAGCAGTGCAAAGAAGGTTATTCATTGGATATTTCCATGTTTACAGTGGTCGCGTGTTTCCGTGAAACATTTGTTTTGTAGCATGTACAGAGTGATTTTTCTGTTGCTCATTGTGAACAAGATGATTGCCAGAGACATGTAATTTCAAAGGAGCGTGAAAAATATGGTTTACTAAAATAGTATTGTTCCCCATTCAGATTAAAATGTTGCTAAAAATGTCGTAGTGTACTCTGGGAAATAGCGATGCTGTCCTGTAAATTTTAACGCAGGAACTTCACCTCACTACGGAGACACTATGGACTACTGATGATTTCCTTCAGATGTTTGCATCTCTGCAAAATTAGTCGCACTTACAATTCCGTAAAAATACATCTTTGAATTAAAAGATATTTTATCAGCTAGCAATAAGTTGTGATTTCTCAAGTTTGTATTCAATTATGAGATCTTCATCTTCTAAAAGAGGCCTACACCAATATATGAATTACTTCGAAAGCTTTGCATTTTCTTTTCCGCAAATACAAAAACGCATTCCATGGCACTTACGCAAATGTAGAAATGGAAATATCTTGTAAGAGCTTGCACCTGTAGAGAAGACATTAAGAAATAATGTACTGATCTTGAGAAATTTCGCTATAGAATAATACCATTAGTTTTCATACTTCGAAAGTAAATAAATTTATCGGCGCAATGAATACGAATACTTTCGAACAATTTCTTGTTTTTCATACTCTTCTTAAAATACTGTATGGAATATTTTTTGTTTCAAACGGTTGTTGCTGTTGTAAAATGAACTAATGGAATGCTTTTCCCAGAAATTGGAAAGAAGTGTGCGCTAACCTGAAAGTTATTCCGTATATCAAATATTTTTTGGTGAAACGAATTCGTCTTCTCAGAATATCTATATGTAAGTTAGAAAGAGTTGACTAAGAAAACGTAACCACTGATGACGATTACATTATCCAAACCAGAAAACATCTAGAAATGTCATACCGCTTCTGCATTTTCACACCGCGCTTTTTACGCTTTTAGAGATCAGCAATTAAGAATTATTTTTTTTTACACATATTCGAAAATAATATGCAACCAATGGAACAAACGTCAAAAAGAATGACAAAATGGAAAAAATACCAATGTCACAACTTTTATGCGAATAATATTTTCACGCAACCGCTGCACTAAAGTTTTCATTCATTTTGTCATCAAAGTGTTTCATGATATACCTCTGGACCGCGAGAGGTATATCTTTTAGAACAAATGACATAGATTTCTTTGGGACAGTTGCATAACCTTTATACTTCTGTCCTTTTCGTTTTTATTTTCAGAAATCTGTATATTCTCTATTGATAATAACGCTTCGTTCGTGTCCTTAATTTAAATGTGCGTAGTACTGCGCTTTTCTCTTCTTCAGTACTGTTTTTAACTACTCAGGATCGTAAATATCGCTTTTGAACTCATTCGATTTTCATAACTATGGATAAGAAAAACAAAATTTTAGCTTCGGTTGCTTAATGATGACATCTTAATTTTTGCTGTCTGCTAGACACTGACAGAATTCAAAATTCATCACTATTGCAATGACACAGAAATACCTTTATGAAAACCAATTAAAGAAATACTGAACAAGTATGTAAAATCATGCAATGCAATGATTATGATACGCTTTCCAACATACCAAAACTCATTATTCAAGTTATTAAAAAAGTTATAAGAATAATTGATGTGGAGAAAATCTCGCTCTTGTGCCGTGACGTTTGACCCGCTTTGGATGATATTAAACAGAATTGGTTCAGTATACCTCCGGAATAAAATGACAAAGTTTTGTCGCTATAAAAGCATTTTAGTCAAGGTATGAGGATAATGACTGTGGAATAAATCTCGCTCCCGTGTCCTTTCCTTTGACCCCATTTCGATGTTATTCAACAGAACCGGTTCAGTATACTTCCGGAAAAACATACTACAGTTTTTTCGTAACAGAAGCATTTTTAATCAAGTTATGAGGATAGTGGCTGTGGAATAAATCTCGCTCCTGTGCCCTGATCTTTGACCTTATGCCGATGTTATTCAAGAGAACCGTTTCTGTATACCTTCAGAAAAACATGACAAAAGCTTGTCGTAATCGAAGTATTTTTACGTAAGTTATGACGCATAAGGGAGATACACTGGATCCCGCTCCTATGTCCTGATCTTTGACACCATTTTGTCCATTTTAAATAGGGTTAGTTCTTAGGTTGTCCCCAAATACAGACTAAAATTTCATCGAAATTGAAACGTTTTTACGCGATTTATCGTGCGGACAGGCAGACGGACAGAGTTGGAGAATATACGTATCTTCAACCTACGGTTGGAAAGCGTGAAAAAAACTTTTTTTATAAAATACATTACAGCACCTGCGTCATTTCCTTTTCTATACCGCTAAGAATATCATTTAAAAAAATACTATGTCAGCTTATCTGTCCATATAACTTTACGCCCCTGGAGGAAAAGCTATGCACTAGGTGGTTCTCAAAAAGTTTTTCGAGGATAATTGTATCTGTCTACAAAAAAAATGATTTCACCGATTTTACAGAATTTTCCTTGACGCAAATGCATGAGAAACAGAAATAAACCATTTTGCCCCCTCGTAGCCGAACTATTTTCAAACAAAAATTAAAACTTATATGTAGAACGTTTCCCACCATCAGCTGTATCTGACTCAGAGAGAATTTTTGAAATCGGAATCCTAGCAGCAGATATATCACAGAAATGCAATATACCTTAACGGCCGTATTAAATGTATATATCACCTCAAAAAGAAACTATTCAAAGTGGTCTTTCCTTAAAAATAGTATGGAAAAGAAAAAAATATTTTTCAGTCCGAAATTTAGAATTAAATACATTACACATTATGTATTCTGAATTCGATACCATATTTTGCGTCCTCCAGCAGTGAAGTTGGGCATCTGAGAAACGGAAAGCAAGGAACAGCGTTCTAGCATTTCAGGTTTTCCAATGCAAGATTTTTCCAATTTAGACTAATAGCTGTAAGGATATGGTTGCCCACAGAGGTACTGGCGGAAGGGCGGATATGCGGAAGGACAAACGCGCAGACAGACGCACGGTTGGGTAGAAAACTTTATACGATATGGAAGTAAATTTTTTACAACGGACATGCTGAAAACGCAGATTTGACGTAATATAATAGACTGCATTGTCAAGTGTCCCTTTCGGTATGAGTTGAATTTAATATGTGTACTTTTGGATATTTCTAATTTTACATGAATAACCAAAAATCATTAATTTTTCAAAAAATATTCATAAGAGAATACGTTCTTCTGGTTTCTGTTGTTTCAACTTTTTGTTTAACATTTCGTATATGCGTATAACGCAAAAAGGAATAAATATTACAATGAAATAACGACTTTTTCTTGCAGTAAAAATAATTAAAATTAAAATTTATATATCTATTTATAATAATGTTTTTGTTAATTATTTAACTGATAGAATATTGCTTTAACTTATCCTTTTGAGAAGGATAGGTGGACAATTTATCAGTTTGAGGCTAAAGCCTGTGTGAAGAAAGTGGGAAATGTACTAAGCAAAATTCATTTTGAAATTGACCACATAAAAGAGCTTTCCACTTTTTACACGAGAAAACATTTTTGAACTATGATTGCTTAGTTGAATTTGTAGCAAGATATTTAGCTGATATATGGCAATCAAATCTGCAAGAAATTCAAGCACAATATTTCTCGTTACTGACAGTACACTAATAGAATATGTTCGATAGAATATGAATATGCACAATAGAATATGTTCGATATTTGGACTTTGCAGTTTTACTAATTGCTCACTTATCGAAATACGTTTCTAGATGAATGATCGTTTGCGAAAATTGGTACAATATTGGTAAAACTCTTATATTACTTCAGTTGTTTCAGTGTTACAGTCTTCCTTTTAAGGCATAATTTCGGCATGTTCCTAATTTGATCTTTATGCCGACTGTTCATTGTATTTATTGTTTGTTGTACATATTCTTGAAATTATTTCTTATCTGTCTTGAACAAATTGTAATGAGTAGATATATTTTGATTTGCTTATATGTGATACTATTGTACGTCTTGCTATCGTTAATTGTAACCACTACGCGTTTCTTCCTAAATAAGTAAAACCAATCTTAAGTGCCTGACTTGTTTAATTGTTTTCACGGTCAGCAACTTTAACTCCATCTTTTGAAGTTGCTGACTGTGAAATCCAAATTTCACGATAACTTTATAGTGCAGTGACACAACTCTTAGTCTGGCAGAATTGCTGTAAAGGTTAAAAAATTGGTCTATAGTTCTGTTCTTGGTATTATATGAAAGGTATTGATGTCCGCTAACAGGAAGAGGCAAATGACATCGGACACCCATTGAACATTTTGAGTTATCCAGTATGGTGCCCAAGATTGAGTCAGAAGTTTTGAAATCCTCAAACTATTCTTATATGGTCTCGTTTGGTATCAAATTAGAAGTTTTCAGGTGGGCGGAATCCAAATATGTGCTTAAAAAAGGTGTCAACGTTTTCGATAATTAAATATTCAATGTATCTGCCGAAATGGTCCTAAAAGAATGTTGTTTTAGCGCATATTGAAGGCTTCCACATTTCATGATATATTTAACTGTCAGCGAAAATATTTGTGAATAATGAATTCTATTATAATTGCCTAAAAGCATTTTTATTTATTTTTGTTCCAGGTGTGACGTTATTTACAGAAATCATGGAGGACAAATGTTTGTTTAGTTGGAAGTACAGTTGTGAAAAAAGGGTGGGTGACTGATTGAAAGTGGTTCTAATAGACTGTAAATTATAATCAAATGCAGTAAAGTGTACAATGATGAGCTATGCAATAAATTAGAAGAAATATTAGTGGGAAACAGATAACTGACTGCGAAATGGCACAAAAGCTGCATTTCAACATATACGTCAACAACGCAGCTGGAACGACACTGCAAAAGAAAGTTTCAAAAAGGTAAGTTGAGATCTCTAAAAATTACTAGCAGCATGGGAAATAAATAATTCTCATTTAAAGAATATTCCTTATTTTGTGCAGAATAATGCAATGCCTTGAAAAATGAAAAGACTACATCTCGCTAGCGACCTGCTTATGCTTGTAAAGAAACTGATTGTCATGTGTCAAATAAGTCATTAAAAGAATTCATACTTGAAGTGTGTGATATACGAAAAGAGGAAAAGGGCATTTCATGTTCGAGTACGGGTTATGGGATCAGTGAGTGACTTTCATGCCGCAGATACAAGGTACCATGTTAACTGCAGGTCACATTCTATATCGTCTAAATCCATTTATGCTGTAACAAAGCCGAAAGGCGACGAAGGCAAGTGTGATGTGTCATTAAAACTTTATTATAAATGAAATGAAAAGTAATGAGTCAACAATGTGAGCGTCTGTGGTACTGCGTTAAATATATCAGCAAAATGTAGGTAGTGAACTTTCTCGATCACTTCTAATTAATACAATATACAGAAGACTGAGAGCTGATGCAGTTGTCCTTAGTCTAACAGGTTTTCCAAGCATTTTTATTTTTCGGAACGCAGCAAGACAGCTTTTAAATGTTCTGGGCAATGATAACAATCATCATGAAAATGCCATTTCACAGTGCTCAGGAAAATAAGAATAGAGGCAGTGCGCTTCCAAATCAAACAAAGAAATACAGAGGAAGCATTAGCAAAGACATTGCTTTAGAAAATGTTAATTCAACCCTAATGAACCTGCTAACAGGTATTTCTGAAAAATGGACAATTCGCTGACAGCAGTTTTGATTGGCAATATTATAATATCCATAATACACTGACGGAAAAAAATCCAAACACCAAGAAGGGGTTGTGTTAGATAAACGACAGTTAGTAGGCGGTGAGAGTACATCTGTAAGATGACGTCTATGCAAATTTCGCGCTCGGTGCATACGTGTGGCGTTAGTAGCGTCCTCAAAACATGCAAAGCAGGTTTGCTGTAAATACGCACTGTAACGTTCGTGAGCGTTAGTATCGTTGAGATTCTTCGTAGGGTGTTGATGTTAGTCAAGAATCCCTTTAAGAAGACGAAGAAGCCATTATCAACAGCTCACGGAGTTTGAACGTGACCAGCCGGGTTCCGGCTGGTCGCGTGGCACTACTAAGAGGGAAGAACGCCGCGTACGGCGTATGGCCGTGGCGCATCGTACCGCGTCTGCGGCAGCAATTCGAGCTGCAGTTGTCGCCACAGTGACACAACGAACTTTTACAAATCCGTTACTTGAAGGACAGCTCCGAGCCAGACGCCCTGTAGCGTGCATTCCACTTACTCCAAACCACTGCCATTTGCGACGTCAGTGGTGTCAAGCTAGAGCTCATTTGAGGACGGAGTGGAGTTCTGTTGAGTTTTCTGATAAAAGCCGGTTCCGCCTGGATGTCAGTGATGGCCGTGTGTTGGTTAGAAGGAGGCCAGGTGAGTGCCTGCAACCAACCTGTCTGTGGCCGAGACACACTGGACCTACACCTAGAGTTAAGATCTGAGGAGAAATTTTCTATGACAGCACGAGCACTCTCGTGGTTATCCCACGCATCCTGACGGCACAGTTGTACGTCGGTCTGGTGATTCAACCTGTTGTGCTGCCATTCATGAACAGCATTCCAGGGGGTGTTTTCCAACAGGATAACGCTCGCCCGCATACCGCTGTTGTAACCCAACATGCTCTACAGTGTGTCGACATGTTGCCGTGGCCTGCTAGATCACCAGATCTTTCACCAATCAAGCACGTATGGGACATCATTGGACGACAACACCAGCGCCACCTCCAAGCAGCATTAACCGTCCCAGTATTGACCGACCAAGGGCAACAGGCATGGAACTCCATCCCAGAAACTGACATCCAGCACCTGTACGCCACAATGCATGAACGTTTGCGTTCTTGCATTCAACATTCTGGCGGTTACCACGGTTATTAATGTACCAGCATTTTACATTTAAAATGACTCTTCTCGCGCTTACAATAAGCTGTGATCTTGAAACCTTAATCGTCTAAATATGTTACCTATACAAATGTATTACCGCCATTTCATTCCTCTAGAACTATTTTTTCGTGATGTTGGGATTTTTTTTCCGTGAGTGTACATGACTTCCCAACTAAACTGCAAATTTTTTAGGCATCGTTCTTCGTGATTCAAAAACTCGTTTACAACTAATGCATACGTTTGGAGTCGCATGTTCTTACGATGAAGTGTTGAGTTGCAAGAAATCAGCAGCAATTGCAGTCCTAGAGGAAGTGAGGAACTGTGGCATTCTAGATGCAATATATGTCATGCTTCAAGTTATTGCAGATACTTTTGATGTAGATATTTCATCACAAAATGGCAAACGAACTATTCATTCACTCGCAGTGGTCCTCGCTCAAAAAGCATCAGTTGATCAAACGATTACACTGCAGAATTCTTCAAGTGCGTATCGAAAAATCATATGGTGAAAACCATTACGAACGATGTTCAGGTTCACAGATACAATGGTCCAAAAAACCAAGAATGCCTCAAAAC
This sequence comes from Macrothele yani, assembly GCA_039090855.1. Taxonomy (NCBI): domain Eukaryota; kingdom Metazoa; phylum Arthropoda; class Arachnida; order Araneae; family Macrothelidae; genus Macrothele; species Macrothele yani. The sequence continues at coordinate 53,321,169 of CM077033.1, forward strand.
GAAGCATGGATGTTAGTACTACCCTTAAAATCTCTCGGCCACAAGGAAATTGCCTGAAAAAGAGATGATGAACTTGATTTCCAATTTATGAAAGAAGTAACAACCAACCCAGATTGTCCTGAATTCCATGGATACAACACTGCTTTATGCCGGAAATAGGGACATACATTTAAGAACAGAACTCGACGTGTATATCTTCGTCTGATTGATATGATATCTTCTAATCCAGAAACTATCTTAACTGCTCTATCCCGAAGCCAAGAACTCATTCATCGAAGTGGATAGGAGTTTGTCTTACTCACTATGGACCTATAGTTGTATCGTGTTGCAGTTAATTAAAAGTGGGCACACCCAGAGCGTTTTGCGAATGTAGTTCTACGACTTGGTGGTATGCATCCTCTTATATCCTTTCTTGGCTCAATAGGTACTCTACTGGAAGGCAGTGGCCTCATGATCTGTTTTACAATCTCGATGACTTGGCATCTAGAAGCAACACATCCAAACAAAGGCATGATATAATTATCAAACCAGTATTCATTATGATGAAGTTTGTTAGAGCGGAACGAGAAGATTAGATGTTGCATCTTGAAGCAATAAGGGAAATGCGGCCATACTTCTTTGCTGCCGGACATGTATACTAATTTCGTTATGCAACAATTTACTATCGGTCGCTGGAAGCACTTCCTAAAGAAATTCTGATTGATGGCAAATTTGGATACTGTATTTTACTTTTATTCTTCTTTGAAAAGCCACTCACTTTGGTTAAACAAAAATAAAAATACTCCACGTGTTCAGTTGGCTCACTCCAAGTCATCGGAACTGCGAAAGACATGGATTCCAGCTTACCTATCAACCATTCACTCAGGTCAACAAAGCAAGAAATTCCGCAGACATGTGGAGCCCAAGATTTATTTTAATCTCCAACATGGCGTGCAAAATACAAATATAGGCTTTCCTCACAGTCTTTGTCAATGGACGACTGCGATTTTATAATGTGTTGTCCGCACACATAGCAAAACTTATCGGGAACATCGGCGACGATCTGTTTTCACCATTTCTCAAATTTTTGCTCATCAACAAGCAGCACGTTTTCATCCTTCAATATAAAAAACAGCAATGCCGATTCGGCTGTGGTTACATATTCTCTACCAGTGAAAATATCAGTGTTGCCACGCATAACATATCCGGTGTCGAAATATAACAATTAAAAGGTCTGGTGACCTTTTGCATTCCTACAAGGGTTAATGTGGAACAATTCCACACATTTAATGCACATAACAAGAAAACGAGACGTGGTGGCCATTTGTTAAGGTCAGATGTGAAAACAGCACACACAAATTAGTTAAAAACAGCTACACTTGTTCATGTTATAAAAACCTTGTGGATAAGTGTAAGGGAAATCGAGTGAACAGTCGTAAATTTTAAAACAAAATCAGTTGTGAAGGCTGTAGTGTTGCTTGTTGTACGAATACTTTGTTTATAATAAAAATGATCGTAACTAGGTTAACTTCACTGACAGCGGAATTACAATTTCGTTGAAGGTTTCCCTAATCTCGAACCGCATTGAAGGCTGTATTGTTAACTATGTAATACCCATAATTTTATTATCGCTTCGCTTTTACTTCATTGCGGTATTTGTTAGTCTTTAATGCAGGTTTTTATCTAATTTAAGGTATCGCTGTTTTTTATTCAGGCAGTGCGGTGATAGATTAGTGAGCAAAGGTGAGCAGAAATGTTTCATAACTGTTTAAGAAATAATACATGAAATTTGATCTAAAAGAAAAAATATCAAGGCATTTACTCATTAACTACACTGGGGTCAAAAATTCTCGCCACATATACAAATTCAAGCGTGTAGGTCATCATCCAGCACATGATGGTAGCACTCAGCGTTACCATCATGACCATGAGAGAATGTATATTATCATACAGCACATGATGGTACCGCGAAACGATTACGGACTTCTCCAGACACATTAACGCACCGAATGTATTCCATGGAAAGACTCATTAAACAACTATAGAGCCACAATCGCCTTGAATGCAGTATACTTGGCAGGACAGGGACATGGTTTTATACTTTTCGACACCACACACGCAATCTCCGGCCAGCTCGATACAGCTGAAACGGGATTCATCTGAACACAGAACGCGGAGCAACTCCGAAGAAGCCCAGTTTTGATGTTCCCGGCACTAGGTGAGGCGTAACAACCGTCGACAAATAGTCAGAAGTAGCCCACGAGAAGGGCGTTGGCTCCTACAGCTCAAGGTATGCCATTTGCACCGTATTGTTCGCTCCCTGACGCTTCTTGTGCCTCCGACAATTAACCTGTTCGTAATTTGGGCCACCTTTATCAAGCGGTCAATCTGCACGAGCTTGGATAGCTAACTGGTTCACTGTTATCAACAGCATGTGATCGGCAACTGCTTACCCTATGGGATATATTACATCGGTCGATGGTATATTCGCAGAACGCTCTTGATGATAATTTGTCTTCGGGAACGCTAGGGTTCGTACCACTCGGGCGATAGAAAGACACATCTGTTTTGCTCCAAAAAAGAGTCATCGGTCACAGTCGCTCAGATTACTTCGTTTACCCTTATTACGATATACGGTTGGAAAGACCTGCTGTCCGCACATTGATCGCCTGCCTTAGGTTTGGGTCTGTTCTACTCTGCGCAGGCGATGCCCATGTTAACTGTCCATCACCCCTTTCTCTAATGTTTTGTCTACTGAGTTTATATGCCGCAATCGTCAGTTTTACTGCTCTATACGTAGCATCGTCAAATAAATAATACCGCTATCCTGGGCAAACTGAACGTGTATCTTCCGATTTCCTTTCGAACATTCTATCCCTTACAGCATCAAGACAATGAAATTTCAAGTATCTGAAGTAGAAGAATGAGATCCTCTTCAGATTTCGTCAGTCAGTGCCAATTCTGATTCCTGGTAGCATGTAGCATTATAAATTGCATATCTTATTGTCAGGCTAATAATACTGATCGTTCAACGTACTTAGTGAAGAATGTTTTTCCATGAAATTGATATCTTAGTATTGGTGATGTAAATAGTTACAGTACGAGGAAGTAAAATTTATATTCCACTGTGAAATCTGAAAAGATTCAGATTCTTCTGGGGCAGATACTGTAAACTTCATTGTTCTGGGTGGTGACTCAATGCGTTAGAACAGAAATCGGGAAATGCAGGTTCGATTTCGGCTAAAGGGCGGTGTGATTTTCAATTCTTCTGATGTAATGATGTTCCGAATTCAACAGTAAAATTGGAGATTCAAGCATATATGATCGTTTGGTTAATAATCATGAGCTTGTAGAAATTTTGACGTCACCCAGTTCGTTTTCATGGAACTCCGGTACATGTAATAATTCATTTGTTTTCACAATGTACTTTATTTGCAAAGTATGCGATTTAAAACACCAATAGGGAATGAGTGTAAAAAATTCGATATCTGAAAGCTTAAAATTAGTGGAGAAAGCAGGATTTTTTGCGCAGAAAATAGTACGAGAAAGTCACAAACTGTAGAGAAAAAAACTTATTGGAAAGATTCCTTGTGAAAATCTAAACCCTTTGAAATAATTACCCTCAAATGATGCACTTGCATGCATTGAGTTTTCAGTGCAAGATTATCAGTTCAAATTGTTGCGCAACACGTCTTAGTTCCCACACCAGAAGTTGGAAACGGTTAAACAAATGTTTGGTATTACTGCAGTATCAAGACGTTTTGAAAGCGATTTATTTATATAAGAAACTAACCTTTCGGGTAAAATACTAAAATTAAGAGTTTCAATAAAAAACAGATCTTAATATCGTAAAAATTGTTTTACTGAGGTACTTCGGTTTTCAAAAATGAAAAACTCTTATCAGGTTCAAGCAGCGGAATAAAATTTTATTTCTTCGGGCATTTAAACAACAAAATAATTTAACAAATTCACCTTTTCAAACCGTTTTCAAAAGATTAATAAATATCAGGAAACCAAAGTACAATGGATGCCATTATTAATTTAAATCTTTCTGGTTTCACTTCGAATTAACATAGAAGGCTAAAATTGAGGCTAAATCTTGTACGTCCGAGCACGAAATATTTGTGGTGAAATATTTCAATGGATCGAACATGGTCATGTCTAGTATCACTCAACTAACATTACTCTCGCTTTTGAATCAAACAGAATTACCACATATATATCTGCAGTACCACAACTCTTCTAATAAAATACCTGAGAAGTGAGAATTACTTACTCTAGTACTGCGGAATGTGCCATATACGCAATCCTTGATATGATTACCGGTATGGCCGAGCTACTTAAGCGTCCGGAACAAAACGAACTTCTGACATGTATGTTATCGGATGAAATATCCGGGCTGCTAACGTATCTCTGGATTAGATAATCGCTTTTTATTATAGGTAATCCGGCAGCCACCTCTAAACATGCAGAAAAGGTATGCAAATTCTGTTTATAGCGTTTATTTACAATGCTAATAGGAAGCGGTTTCTGTACATAAATGGTTATTTATATACGGATGGAGGGCCTTATATACGCAAATCAGTTTTCAAAGTTTCTCATGCCCAGGAAGAAGAATAAGTGAAAATCTTACTTACATTCAGTCGTCCTGGGAGGGATCTATATTGAAATGAAGGAAAAATGAAGCACATAAAATCTGAAGAGTAAGCACAGCGTAATAATCCAGACATTTTCGTGATTATGGGTAGCGAAATTCTCCTCCTCGGGGCGCGCGAATGTCAAGCTCGTATGCTGTCCGCACAAACATTGACTGCGCCTTGGTAGCCGTTTCCATAACAGGAGGGGTTTCGAATCCTTCTCGATATTTCCGCCAACTGCTTCAGTTTCTTCACAGAGTTTTCACCGACGCTCTTTATGTCCATCATAAATCTCTGTTGGGGCTGTCTTTCTCACCCTTGACTGAGGTACAACAGACATACAATATTTCACATTTTCGCACTTCCCTTTTTGGTCTATAGTGCCCACATGTTTACTACTCTTGTAAACATTCATCTCGATCTACGCCACCCAAACTGAAGGAAGGCGTCTCCTTTAAGAGGGCTTCGTATCTGCTTTCCAGGGAAAGCGTTCTGCTTCACTTTTAGTACCCGAAAATTCGCAACAATACATAGAATTATCTCTTTTTGTGTCATATTGCGTTTTGGTCCTGAAATGTGAGCGAAATTAATGAAGGTTTGTCAAACCTCTCGGTAAAATAAAATGAGTGAGAATTTGACTTGGATGTATATGTACTGCTTTAACACACAATGTCAACCTTCTAATGCAGGAGATCCAACTTTTCATACCAAGTGAGTCGCAGGACTACTTCGACATTGAATCCGCGGGCGATGCACTGAATTGAATTTCCATATCGTAAATACACAATGAAGTGTTTCCATATATCTAATTACTGAAATAAATTAATGCACAAACAGCTGCATGCGCTTTCCTTTGCGACACATGACATCAGAAAATGTATTTATTTATCATTATCCGCCAGCGTGAAAGAAGCCAATTCCACGCCTTTGTTTCTGAAAATTTCAAAGAAATGTCTGTGTTTGAAATTATCAAAAAGTTGATCGATATATCCCGTGAGGTATGTTGATGATATCAGCAGGCAACTCTTGAGTGAATTGTCTGATAACTTGTTTCGAGTTTTTGATATGTTTGAAAACGCTTGTTCGCAGCGGTATGTGGAGCGGATCGTCGATAGTATGTGAAGCCGGAAATTGCAAAGCAATGAAAACAGCTACTTTGAAAGTAATGTGAAGAGCTCTGCACCTGTTTCAGTCCGTTGTGTAAAAAAATTAGTCATTCTAAATTCCACAGAGCGACATCTGATTGCAGCGTTGCTCAGTCGATGTGTCGATCGTTCTGGGATTACTGAATGGCGTGAGAGAGTGTTGAAGTTCTGCGAAATTATGAAATGTTTCTTCAAAATTACTTATCAGCACATCAAAGTCGAGTGATAAACGTTAAAATCGACAGAATCACCAAACTCGTCATGTTTTTCACGGCAAGCATGAAAATGAAAAAAGTCGCCGCGTTCAAACAGTTCCGCAAGCAAAGAGAACTTGAGCTAAAACCCAGCAGTCGCAAGACACATCTTACAAATATCTTGATTCGTAACGTGAAGATACGTATTAAGTATGCTAAAGTGATTCAGAATATTGGTTAGAAACGCCAGTTCTCCCCAAAATTCAGGATCAATCATCTTTGGTTAAAGAGATTCATCGCAGGCCATTTGAATCAGTAACACACGTAACGCTTCCTGACTGCAAACAATCTTACAAGACATTTCTTTAAACTAAGACAGCGAACTTTAGAGTGAATGAGATGGTCTCTATAAACCGCATCAAGCTCTTCAAAAACACTTTATTCCCTTCTACCGAATAGTGAGCGGTTTCCATTTCGAAATGCATTTCTGATCTGAACGACGGTCTTCATGGCGTCCTTCACTTTTAGTTGGTTGGCAATAAAAGGTCCCTGATGTCTGATACAAAGAATGGAAGGACTGCTGACGCTATACTTCTGAAGCACGGCTTTAGTTGTCCTTTTCCCCTATCCCTAAATGCCATTTCCCCATTCATTTGCGGTGCACAATCTGTTACTACAGAACTTAGCTTGTCGAAACTTCCGACTCTCTGTAGTACGGTTGCAACTTCTTTGTAGATAACTATCTCCTTTTGTCGTGTCATGAAGGAAATCACTGCTCATAGGTCCTAAAAAACAGGGAAATCCATGCACATGCTTCGAACAAATAGTATGAGATGAGCTGTGTACGTCACATAAGTCATTTCGTCAAGGACAAATGAAAAATTCCTGCGTTTAGCAATTCCTCGTGCAACTTGCCTGACACATTTCGAGATAAAGACTAGTGCGACACGATTTGATGTAATAAGGGAATTGACTCTAAATGCTTTAACTTTTTTTTCTGTTTTGTAAGGCTTTGGCCATATTTAAAGCACATGTTTCCACAAATTCGCCATCACGAAACGGTTTCATATGCTCCCCCAATTGATTGTCCGGCAAAAGATGACGCATGGCAAGCAGCTTCGTGCTCCACATAAATTTGTAAAACAGTTGCTTCTGATGGGCAAATTTCTTTTAAGGTCCTTAACAAGGGTTTCTCTCGCATCATCTTTGACTTTATCGTTCTTTGAGTTATGATTCGTTAAGTAATTACGATTGATATTATACTCTCCCAGTACAGTGATTGCTTGCATATATTTAAGACGATGTGCCTTGTCGCCGGATTGCACGGACAGCTAATCCGTTGATCAACAATCCTAAGAATCACGTTTCTCGCTTTAACCGAACTCTTTTTGTTTCCGCTGATGAAAGGGACAAAATAGGTATGTAAAAAAATGTAGTAGTTTTTGCAATGCGAAGAATGTTCAAACTCACACAGCAAACTGAGCTGTCACTGGAAGAATGTTCATTGTGCGAACGCCGATGCTACTATTTGCAAAGACGAATTTTCAGAAAGCGTGCGAAGACAGATCATAGTGTCGCGATATATAACCGTTCAAAGGAGCTTATAATCGATCACCAAAGGCATTCGTCATCCTTCCTTCCTACAACAAACCACTTGCTAAATTCGCCCCATGAGCACTGCATGTCTGGTTTTGTTCTTTCTACGGGCGATAACGACAAGCTCTTGGATTGTTTTTTTTATTCTTTTATTTTTTTCGTGCTTCTGCAACCTAGCAGAAAGTCAATGATTTACTTGAAAATTTTGAATTTATAAAAAAAAATTCGGATCGGAAACACTATCCAACAAAGGAGGAATTTTTCAAATCCGACTTCTAGAAGTAGAGATATTGACAAAAATAAGATATACGTCTACGCCCCTGGCGTAGAAACCATGCATTATTTTAACAAGAAAATATGTTCCTAAAAAGTTTGTCGACATAAGTAGTATCGGTTTACAAACGACATTTTTTTGCAATCGATATTTTAGAAGCTCATATTTTGCTGCAAATATATCAGAAGCGGAAAATTTGTCTTAAGCCACCTGGTGGTCAAACCATTTTTTATACAAAAATTTGAAATTTTGTGCAAAGGATTTCCCATCAGGAGCTGTATCCGGTGCTGAATAAATTTTTAAATTCGGAGATTTAGAAGCAGAGATCTAGGAGGGAAAGCAATTTATCATTACGCTTCCTAGCTGAAAATCACCAAATTGCTTGAAAATTTTGAAATTATATGAACAATATGTCACGCTGAAACCACTATCAAACAAAGAAGGAATTTTTCAAATCGGACTTTTAGAAGTAGAAATATTGACAAAAAAATGATATACATCTACGCCCCCTGGCATAGAAACAATGGAATATTTTAAGAGGAAAATATTCCGAAAACGTTTATCGACGTGAGTGGCACGAAATAATGTTTTCAATCAAGATTTTAGAAGCTCAGATTTTATGGTAAATACATCAAATGCAAAATTTAACACTTACGCCCCGTGGTGGCAAACTATTATTTACCAAAAATTAGAAATTATATGAAAAAAAATTCCATCATGAGCTGTATCCGCTGAAGAAAACAATTTTCAAATCGGAGTTTTAAAAGAAGAGATACAGGGGAACAGGTAATTTAATTTTATGCCCCCTAGCGGAAAATCTATGCTAATTTGAAAACGTAACTGCATCTAAAATACTCTTCGACATAAATGGAATCGAAAGATATAATAATTTTTTCAATCAGATGTTTAGAAGCAAACATGTGGAATAAAACGCATTTTTGAATTCGACATCATCTGTCTTTACGCCCTCTGGCGGCGAAACTGTACAACGTAAAAAAAAACGAAATAAAGATCATCATTCTCATATTTCAACTTTCCCAATGCAAAAATAATTTTCGAATCGGACAAATAGTTGCAGAGATATCGTGTCAACAGACGGACGGACGAACGGACAAACCGATGACATAAGCACGATCTTCTTTTACAAAAAAACGTGCTAAAAACACACGTGAATAGACATATCCGCACAGATTTCCAAAGAAAAAAAACCTAGCCGAAAACACGAAAAGTCAAAAATTTACAACGCGTCTAAAAATAATAAATCTGCTAAATTTAATTGCTTACAGAAGGAAAACGAATGATTCACAGCGATTTGTTTATTCATACTGTCTAATTTCAAGGTATTAATAAACCTTTAAAACATGTTTTTCCATAAAATTGTTCAAACATCATTGAAATGAATTTTCAAAATTTTACAAGGATGTACACTATGATAACATTGTAACCAAAATTTCCATATTAATATTACGTGAATGTTAGCACTGCGAAATTAATACAATTTCAACAAACACCATGTTTCTCAAAGTTTAAAACAGCATGTTTCTCTGGTCTTTGAAACATTCGTTGACAGTTATGTTTAACAAAATAAGCTTTTAGTTTTTCAAATTGAAAATATTTCCTTACATTGCACTTCAAAAGGCTTTCTGTTATACCATTTTCAGTGTTTACTATATACATTCCTTCAGTCAAAAGTACTTAAATGGAAATAAAATCATTACCAACGTTTGATTAAACGTAATGTTTTTAGCAATAGCAGTTATTTTGTCTATTTAGATTTAAATGCCTTTGCTGTTAAAATTTAAAACTTGAGATACGGAATGCCGAATCGAACTTAGCATACGCGGGATTGTACTTCATACCACTTGAATTCCCGGACGGGACCACAAAAAACTACATTGGAATGACAAAACGCTTCTTCCGCTTGATCTCGGCTGATCACAGAAGAGACGTAAAACCAGGGAGGCTGCGTTGACGCCTGAAGTCAAAAGCCACTTTTAAATGTAACGGGCTCAAGAAGATTGCCCCATACACGAATGCCAGAGCTACCGCTTTCAGTGAAACTGGTAAAATCTTAGCAAATCAGAATGTACGCAATGAAGGAGTATCAGTCAACATTACTGGAACCTGGCGGACACTTCTGAGCGCGCCGCATTTCTAAAGCAATGCATTCCAGCGAACAGCACGCTACCTGCAAGTGACATTTATCACCCTTCTGCGTAATATATAATATCTAGTGTTTCAAATTTGCTTGGTTAGAACACTAAGTTTGCTTTAGATGGTAATACAACATGACGAAACCACCAGTTTGGTGGTGAAAGCTTTGTTGTTTACTTTATCTGTATACACTAATTAAATTGATTTTCATCGTTTTTTCTTGTCAGCATCTGTGTTGAATGTTACGCCACGGAACTTCTCCTTCATCGTTCGGAACAACCAGTAATCGCACGGGGACGGCATGTAGGCTGGACGGCATGTAGGCTGTGGCATGATTTCAATACTGCATTTCTTAAGAAACTGTTGAACACAAGCAACCACATCCGGGAGGGCGTAAACATGGTATGGGGTCCACTTGCCCACACGTTCCGGTCGCTTAATCGATATGTGTCGTCTCTGATACTTCAAGACTGAAATGTAATGCGCAGCATTGACAGTAACTTGTGGAAAAACGTATGCTGGTATACTACACGTTTATGATCAAAGAAAATTATCATCATCACGTTACCAGTAGATTTGGTTTGGCGGACGTTCTTCGGAGGAGGCGGGCTTATGTCTTTCCAGATATTCGTTACGCGCTTCGTGAGGAGGTCGAAATAGTGGACCCATATTTCTACGGCTGTTATTATTATGTCTCTTGCCATAAAATCATTTTGTTTACTATTTGTTTTTGTTGATGTTAACTGTTCAAGGCAGAGTTTATACAATTCGACGGGAAATTCGTAATAGTCTTTTATGAAAAAAATGTAAAAATATTGTTCTCTCCCCATCAGTTTTGAGCTTACGACATTTCTGCTTCATGTGTGACTGAACAACGAAACTGAATTTTAGAATCATAGTGGGAGGAAACAACTAAGCAAAATCCGTGACCATCAGAATTCTGATGATGTGACAATGATTTGAATTTTTATATTCCATTCTTACAGATGATGCCGAGCCAAACGCTGTGCGAAACTATAACCGATGTATCAAAAATATTTTATTGTGAGAAAAGTTGTTATTTTTATTGAATCGAATCTCGTTTCCGTTGTTTTATTTTCCTCTTGACAACAGAAGAGACGTGCTGCTCCCACGTATGCCCCCAATAATTTGTGGTCGCAGCTACTGCTCTAAATGTAAACCAGAGATGCAAAAAAGTAACAATTTTAGATAAAGTAGGCTACAACATTCTGACAGTTAAGAGGAACAGAAAAAATTCTGGAACACGACAATACAAATCGTTTGATTTTCTTTTACTTTTAGCTATCTACAAAGAAAATAGTCACAGTTATATTTTGCACCTTTACTTCCTTCTGTTTTGTTTCACTAATGAAAGCTTTAATGATTGGTGTTCTGGAGAGCGGAGCCAACTGGCGGGATTTGTTTTGCCACATCACGTTCTTATTGCATTGAGAAAACGCTTTGGAGGGTACACCAGTCTCCTATGATACACAATTTACACCTGTAGGCAACTTTTCCGTCAACGGGTTTAAAATGGACTACATTGCTAAAATTCTTTGGTTATTTGACATGAATTTTTATTTTTTTAATGAATACTAACTTTATCTCACATTTCTAGTGTACAGGACTTTTGATTTCCACGTGCAATTAAATTGTAAAATGAAGTTAGATTCCCACATCAGAAACGTTAAGACTTAAACTGGCATTCAGCGTTGCAAAGATAATTATTACACTAATTACAACACAGAAAAAGTTAGGCTTTTTTGGTTTCGTGAGAACAATTGCTAATGTTATATATGCTGTAATTAGAAACGTTTTTTCTGCAAATAAATCCTTTATACTTACTTCAGTAAGAAATTACTGCATAAAAATAGTTTTGATGTGTAGTTCTTTTTTCTTGTGTTTTTCAAACCTAAAATAATATTTTAGACAATTCCTCAAGCAGAGCAGAAATTCTTACCCCTAGTCTCGTATTATAAAGCTAAAAATGTTGTTCTGATTCAATAAGCTCGCAGTATATTGAAGCGAGTTCGCTCCAGAACATCTCAGTATATTCCATAACGCAAAGCTCGGATTCATCACACTGTTCTGTCGCCATATATCTGCGTGAGGTGTTTTTCAAGCGCTCCCTGAGCTGACGCTTCGATTTCAGGATCGTTGATTTTGGAGCGCAGAAATGAGAAACGCAATGCTGGTTGCTCTTAAGGAACTTGCATAGAATGGATTCTGGAAGCGCTTCAACGAAATGTACAGTCACTGGCAGTAGGTTTCTGCAAATGGGTCTTAGTTTGAAGGAGAATACGCGGCAGCTGTGTTACGGGCACAATCCGGGAACTTTTGGATCGTACTTCGTATTCCTTTTTTTGCAATTTTTTCTTTAAAACGTTCTGTAAGGAACACGTACAGCCACGAATTCGAATGTGAACAATCGTCTAGACAACTGCCTCGAAAGTATAACATTTATATTTTAGATGATTGTTACTTTTCCTCAGTTGGGTTTTTTTTATGTACGATTGAAACATATTTCTTAACTTTTTAAAATATTCTGTTTGCGTTATAAACTAAATGTCTCGTATCATATATACATATACACTGAGTGGCCATTTTATTATGAACACCCAATCAGTACTTCGTTGGGCCACATTTTGCCTTTAACACTGCGTCGATTTTTGTTGGCATGGACTCCACGAGATGTTGATGATTGGTTTGTGGAATCTGAAACCATGCTTGATGAGTAGAACTTTCCATGAGTTTGAGATTGCAGAGTTGTGGATCCAGCTGTGTGATGGATCGTTCAACTTCATCCCACAAATTCTCAATGGGGTTGAGATCTGGAGATTGTGAGAGACACCTAAGCAAAGTAAACTCACCGGCATGTTCCTGAAACCAATGCTGTACAATTCGAGCACTATGACAGGATTCATTATCTTGTTGAAAGTAGCCATCGCCCTTGGGATAAGCCATCCACATAACAGGATGCACTTGGTCCGCAACGATGTTAAGATATGATGTGCCAGTCAGACGTTGATCAACCCGAATTAAAGGGCTAAAAGCATGCCAGGAAAACATTCCCCAAACCATAACGTTGCCTCCATCAGCTTGAAAGGTTGTAGCAATGCATTTGGGGTCTATGCTTTTGTGCTGTTTCCGCCAAATTCTCACTCGGCCATCGGCATGGTGCAACTGAAAACGTGATTCATCGGACCACATAATTTGTTTCCAATTATCGACTGTCCAGTCCTTGTGCTTCTGTGCGAACTGGAGACCTTTTTCATTTTTTTAACTGCAGACAGTAAAGGTGTCCGAACAGGCCTTCGGCTGCCATATCCCGTCCGATGCAGTGTACGGCAAACCGGCCGTGCATTGATCATTTGAGGGGATCCTTGATTTCGATGGTCTGTATTTTGCTGCACGTTGCCCTTCTGTTGTCTGTTATCAGTCTGGACACTCTCCCTTCCGCCCGAGCAGTCACTAGTCGATGACGACCACACGTTGCATGTAGAGACCCAGTTCTGTGGCTGACAGTCCAGTCTTTAAACACTTACACAACAGCTGCTCTAGAACATTTCACGAATGCGGCGGTTTTGATGATACTCGCTCCATGGCTCCGAGCTCGTACAATCATCCCACCTTAAAAGTCCGTCAAATCGCATTTTTTACCCATCTCGTCATCCAAAAATCATTTCTACTGCTGTCGCAAGCATTAAGCTTTCCCTTTTTATACTATTTTATACTAGCCTCGCCCTCTAGAGGCAACAGCGTGTAGTCATAGCTCATTTGCTTAAAACTGTCAGGTGGTCATGATGAAGTGGCCACTCAGTTTATAAGTTCCAAATCAAACTGTCCTTGGTGTTCTTGACAAACCGAAGTCCTTATTTAATTAACGAAATTCGATTCGTCCAAAATCTGTTTCCGTTTGTCATTTTTATGACAGACAACAGTGATGCAGTTGGAAGTACTTTGCATTTGGCAGAGAGTGAAGTTTGGAAATTTAATCAAAGTAATTTGCATCATTACCAGCCCTTATGTTTGTAAGTCTTACTACAGTGACTTAGCGCTGCGACTCTAATTCATCAAATATTGTAATACTTCTAGGAGGTTTTCACCTGCCGATTGCTTTCTTAGGAAAGTAGGCTCTGTTATGGCACCGAGAGTATTACAGATAGAATATAATCTTGCTTGCGGATCAAACTAAACGAATATAATTTCTAGTGGGCATCAATATGTGAGAGTCCTTTGCTGACACCTGTTGATGTTAGCCACAATAAGATTCATTCTTTTGGAAGAAATCTACGAATCACAGGTAGAACCTCGCAGCAGATTCCGACGCTAATCCTTTCTCATTCGAGCAGCTAGAAAAGTATTACAATTTTAAAAATTGATCCTGAAATTAAAATCCCATATGCAATAAATAGAAAACGGAAGCCTAACTGCCGAGTTAATGATCCTAAATTTCGTGTCACACTTTCTTCAACATTTACAAGTAAGGTCAGCAATGACAAGGATTTTGATGAAATAGATGATCTTGGTGTCGACCTGTTACCACAGTCAAATCATCCACCACTATATAATACCAAACATCAGAATGAAGCATCCTTTGGAAGCAGTCAGTTAATCTGATTTTCCAGATGATAGTAACAGAAAACAAATGTTTACGAAACTACTCATAATAAATGTACTGTGGAAAATAGATAAACCGTAACTTATCCCTTTTTTCTGTAAACAACTTATGGAAAATACACGGTCGAATCACATTATAGTAACCTCCAGATAATATCTTGAATAACCGCCATGTGCAGTGCGGCAGGAGCTAGACGGGCTGGGAATGACTCATGAGGCGCTAAAAGGTGTTTTTGTGGAGCCATGCTGAACAACACGATCGGGGTGGTCCCACATATGGTCAATTGGGTTTAAGTCTGGGGAATTAGTAATCCACGGAAGTACTTCGAAGTTTTCATCGTGTTCCTCAAACCACACTCGGACATTTCTAGCTGTGTGACACGTCACATTGTCGTTCTGGAAGATCCCATCCGCTTGAGGGAAGACATATAGCATGTGTGGGTGTAAGTGGTCTGCAAGAATGGATTCATAAAGAATTTGGTTCAGAGTGCCTTCCACAGGTATGAGTGTACCCAGAAAATGGCACAAAAACATTCCCCAGAATAACACTGCACCCAGCAGCTTGTGTTCTTCCAGCATTGGTTCCTGTGTGTTTGTCCACCGTTGTTTCTCGCCTTACATGCCAACGTTCATCCGTTCGATGAAGCAGAAATTGTGACTCATCGGAAAAAGTTTTGATTTGGCAAATCATCGGAGGTCCAATATCGGTACTGCCGTGCAAATGTATTCCTTTTCAGCCGATGAACCTTCGTAAGCGTAGATTCAGTGACCATCTGTTTGAATCGGAGCCCCGTACTCAGCAGTGTTTGCTGAACTGTCGTTTTAGAAACACTTCCGATAGAACCCTGGTTCATTCGACCAGTGAGTTGCTCCATTGTAGGATGTCTATCGGCCCTCATACACCTTTAAAACTGACGTTCACCTCTCACATCAATGGCACATGGTGTTCCGCGATTTCAATTTCGCTTATCTGTGATGGTGCCATTTTTCCAATCACGATGCACTTTAAGCACAGCATCAGGCGAACAGTTCACAAATTGCGCTGTTTCAGAAATGCCGTCACCCTTGCACCGAACACCCATAATCATCCTTTTTTTCAAATTTGATAAATCGCCCCGTTTATCTCTGAGAGAAACGAGGCATATGTTTTCAGATTGCTTACAGCACACCTTACATACCCTCCAAGCCAGCTCACGACACGTGCCTTCTTTTATTGGTTACGCGCTGTTGATGTCAAAAGTAGGAGGTGTCACAAAAATGTGACTCGACTGTGTAAAAATATGATACAGATATGTAATGCAGAGTATTCATAAATATTAACCGTAATACGAATGTCCAATAAAAAGTTAGCTAGGAAATATACTGAAACTTAAGATTGATTGTGATTAGTGCATGTTACTTGTTTCAATTCTATTATCGCGACGATCGTAGATTCATCGTGAACTGTGAACCGACCATCTAAGTTTGTTCTGTTTTCCGCAATATTCACTTTTAGCCTCGGTCTGAAGACGGTTTGGAGCAATGTACGATTCCCTTAGTAATGGTGGAGGAGACAACTGGTAGTGAAAAGCTGAGGACCATCAATTTTAATGTTAATATGTGAATGGCTTTTTTGCATAAATTAGTAAAGCCATCTGAAGAAAAAAAGACGTACTGCATCAAGACTTGCCGTGAAGTAAATGAGTCTTCCTCTTATGTTTTCGCTTCAGAATGGTTAATTCGCACGTTCTTAAATAGTTTTCTTAACTTCAAAATGGGTATGAGCTAAAGCTCATTAAATGGAAAATTGGTTCTTCATAATACACCAGCTAATTTATACTCATTTATTTTGTGTAAAGAACTTTTGCAACGGAATATCAGAAGCTCTGGAACACTCAAATCTTTTTTTAAGTAAGAGAGAACACTCCGGAAAAATACAATAAGCAGTATGATTATGAACTGATTAAATCATTATATATTCTGGTGTATATATTTAAAACAGCCTTTCTGCGTATTTGCAATTTATAATTGAATTTCCGTTTTGTGGACTAAAAATTTAGATGGATTATTGAAATTCAAATGCACAAATGTCAAATTCTAGTAAGGTAGAAGCAACCGTTGATTTATATATTCACACGAGTGAATTCGCGTCCTAATACTAAACAACAATTCAGAAGGAGATAAATATCCCTTTAAATTATAAATTAGTTTAATATAATTTTTGGAAATTACAATGCAAAATTTGGATGATATCGGTATTGGTTTTAGGGAAATGATACATAAAATTTGAAAATGATTAGGTATAATTTAATAATATTATTTCAATTAAGAAAAATCTCGCACGAATTTTTTATTTGCTTTGCTTTTTGTGTTTTCTTATAATTTCTAAACAACTGAAAATAACTTTTTAAAAGTTAATGCAGCTAAGAATACATTTTGTAGGTCAAAGTTGAATATAATTTATTGTATTGTTTACTATTTTTGTCTGATTCTTAGGGCATTTGGGTAACGATTGCAGCTATACCTTGTTTATTCAATGGCAGGCAATGATGTCTGCCATTAACTAAGCTAAAGATTTTGATCATGCTCTCCTCCTGCTGCATACGTACTGTTGTGATTACTGGTGTTTCTCAGCGATCCGATTGATAGCGCTACTGCCAACAGCTCCTCATGAGCGCTATAACACGTTTCTAATTTCGCAAATTTTAGAAGCGGTAAAAATGCAGATTTTATTACAAAATTCAGGTAAAATCTATTACCCACAGTTGCTGCTCCTCAGCGGTGCAGACATACCTTAGGACATATATGTGAGAAAGTCGATAGGTGATGCCATAAATTTCCTTCACAAGTTATTCGCCTCAAACTCGACTCAAAAGATTTATGATGCGCCTGATTTTGTTAATGGTTCTTCTGCATCATGTAATACAACGGAACCCGGTTCAAATCGAGTCGCAAAAGGTAGAAGCTGACGCTAGCAATTAAATGTTAAATATTTGCTGTAGACTATATTTAGGCAGTTTCGTAATTTCCTGCTCTAACCCGATATCTTTGAGTTAAGAATTCACTGTGTAATTGTTTTAACGAATGTTTTCATAAATACTGAATTAAGCATTTGGACTGCCTACCAAATATAACTTCACTAAGAATTTTCACAGTTCTCCTAGCTAGCCATCAGAGTGATTCTAAAGATTCATAAATGCAAGTTTTCCATTCTGACGTGTAAATCTTAGAATTAGGCAGCAATATAATTCCCATAGGTGTTTTAAAACATTTCTGTTTGACACACACAAATGCTGAACACCATGATTAAATTGTATTTTACCAGAAGATAGGTTACAGGAAATGACTTCCCATCTGAAATACAAAAGGCTCTATCACTTACCAACTATTTGGGAACCCAAGCTGAAATTTTGAAAAGAAATTGAAAACTGAAAACAATTATATTTCGTTGCTGTATTTTTTGACATTTTTTTTACCGCATTAAGGGTTCAGAAACGAGAATAAGAATGACGTGATTGATCCGAAAATGATATCAGGAAAGGTTTATAAATACAAAAGTTTGCTCTGACATGCCAAAATATGTCTTTTGATCATATTTTTAAAAAATGTTTCCTCCAAGATTTCCACTTGTAATTGAGCACTGAAAGTCTTTACTAGGAAACCAACAATAGTCAGCACGTATGAGAGGTGACTACCTCCCCTTATATCGCCTTTCCATTTGATATACATCGTGGTTTAACTTTCCTCCGTGATCTTTGCTCACTCAATTAGGTTTGACGGGAAAGAGTTCAGCTGCAAGTGGATAAAGTGTATGTAAAGAGACATATTGCAGCCATAACTTTGCATGCCTTTATCATAGCTCCAACTAGTTCACCACAGTTCTCCGTCCAAACATTTCCCAGAAAGTTTGCGCAAACAGACTTGAATGCTGATCTCGCTACTTTTTTGGTTTCAGTGAGTTTTGCCGCGAACATATTGCGTCTTTCATTATCGTCCAAATTTGTGGTCCAATGAAAATACCTTTTTTCGAGGCCACTATGGTGCAATGGTAGCATATCCGCCGCGTAACTGGAAGACCCTGCGTTTGATTCCCGGTGGCGGCCCATGATCATTTTTCCGTGACTTACTTATAAACACGGAAAGAGCGATGACTTCTATTTGATGCTTCTAATCCACTTCAACTGTGTATTTTTATTCATTCGCGTTCTAGTTATGTGTTCAGTTGCTGCTGTTCATTTTCGGTAAATACCGGGCATTGTGGGGCTCCAAAGAAGCAACCTGCCATATGTTTTGGCAGTTTTTTGCATGTGAGTCTGGAGAATTTCAAGGCGGCTATGGTGCAGTGGTTGCATATCCGGTGCGTAACTGGAGGACTCTGGGGTCAATTCCCCATGGGCGTCCACGAGAATATTTCCGTGACTCACTTATAAACGTGGCAAGAGCAATGACTTCTATTTGATGAAAATACCTTCTTGAAAATTTACTTCGTTCAATCTGGGGAACTTTTCCTTCAAATAATGATATCCCATGCCCCTTTTATCCAGATTTAACAACATTTTCATTAACCCCAACTTGATGTGGAGTGTGGGCATTTTGTCAGAGTCAACGACCAAAGTGTATTCCACAGTCATTTCACAAGGTAATAAACTTTCTCTCAAAGGCAACTCTTTGACCTCACAGTGATGTTCCCTATCCCGATTGTCCGACACGAACATAAAAAAACAAAATTTTGTATAACCTGTTTGCATGACTTTTAGAAGTTCAAATACATTGATTTCCCACATTTGATACACGCGTTCGGAGTAATTGATAGATATAAAGAGAAGATGTTTGTTTAATATGCTCAGGATATACCGGTGTCGCCGGCGGAAAATGTTTCCATTGTGCAACAACACAGTCTTTAAACTTAACTTGAAAGAACCAAGGAAGAGGCGCCTATCTCCCTCATTTTCAAATATTCTATTAACAGCATTGCAATAAAAAAAACACCACTCATAGAGAGAAGAACGACAGAAACTCATGACCTTTTTTCTATAGGTTGTGACGTTACTACCAGGCTGAAGAAGTTGCCATCCTTGTAACCGGGAACTTAAATTCCAGCTTGTTTTCTCGTGAGGTACAGTATGTTGTTCAGCTCGTACTGTGAAATTAAATGAGGCTCTTCCGATTCATGCATGTATTTCCGATCAGTGGAATAGGATATCCAAGCTTCAAAGGAAAACATTTTGTCATTCTGGGCACATTTTTGCGGTAGTTTGGAAATTGGTAGGGAATCATCCTATTTAATAGTGCCTCATGGCTGAGGCCAAATTATGATAAACTATGGTGTGTTTGTTTTTCAAGGAAGTACCAGAAATGTTAGTTAAACAGATGTAACAGTCGGTAAGACGGTGTTTTGGTTTTCTCAAAATCATTGGGGTAGTAAATGACAAAGAATTGTGCGTGCCATTTAACTAGCCTATTAAATATCGCGAACATTTGTTGCACCATATATGAGGCGCTGAAATCTGGTCCTGATCAATAAGTTTGAAAACAAAGATAAAAATCACATGTCTTTTTAACCACCGAATAAATTACTTTTTTTTGAATTTTCGTAGTACATTAACCGTAGATGTAACAGGAAAATTTCGTAGAGTTTATAGGTTTGGTTCTTCACCGATACTGTAAAACTTTAGATGCAATACGAAAATGCTCCGAACAGTTCTACGAAGAAACAAAAGTTACTGATTTAGTTCTCACAAACAAAACAAATGAAATCTCTTACCAACCGAATCTGAGTAATTAAATTGGATGAATGCATTCTAACGTTAGCCGAATACAAGGATATTCAACTGCAGGTAGACGCCAGTTGTCTCTGTTTTGCAAAGGATGTTTCCCAACCTGTCACAACTGCATTAAATGCTTCAAAAGAAATGAATTCACTTTCGCCTTAACACATCCCAAAACCTATTCGCATTGTTTCGAGTAGGGAAAACTTCCCTGCTGTACAATGTTATCTTCAAACCAGATCCGCAGAGAAAATGCTGTTTATACATCAAAATATTATCCCCAATTTAAAATTATTTTATTGTAATGCCCGTTTAAACAGAAGCTCATTTATAACAGTTGATCAGTGTAACCTGAAATTGGTTTTATACGTTGATATCATATGTGAGCAATTAGCAGAATGTATTTCGAAAAATATCGAATTACTTGATTAATGTTCTTATTTTTTGTTCGAAAAGGTTCAAATTATAACTTTCTATAATTTTGCAAGGCTTCAACTTTAAAAGGCACCGTGTGGTGGGGAGAAAATATTTCATAGCTGGAATGTTTGATCAAACTACTTTTTAGAAATTTATTGATTTAATGTTACTTCTCTTTTTGCTGTGCATGGAAATGGTTAATATCGTTGTTTAGGAGGTTTCAGGAACAAAGTTATTTTTGATATTTACTTTCTCAGCAGTTATCAGTAAAATATCAAAATATATTTTAGGATAAATAAATATTGGTGAAACTATTTTACTTTAATAATTTTCGAGAGTACAGTATTCCGTCAAAGGAACTGATGTGTTCCTGCTAATTAACTTGTTAAAAAATTGATTAAGAAAATTAAAAGTAGAAAAAAAAGTCCTAGCATGCAGTGACTTTGATTTACAGTACCTTGTCGCAAATTCTATTAAGGCAAGACAGTTTCCTTCTTCATTAATGGAACATGGTAAGAAATTTGAATCGCAAAATTGAGTAATGCTAAACAAAACATTGAGTATGCCATTGAGTAATCATGTGCTCTCTAATATGTGACGACCAACTCCCCGGGCACAAGAGCGACACGTAAAAGGGCAACAACGGAAAAGAGTAGTTTATCGTGTTGTCTACACCGAACTATAATATTTTACAGCAAAACAGGATTAGTGTGGTGAATTTCTTTCCGTGCTGTTTTCAGACAGTCAGTCTGACATTTACAGTGCAGGTTGTATGGTGTTGTGAAATTTGGTAATTTAGTTGCTTTTTTCACATGTTGTGTCTGTTCATATGTTTCTATATTATGAAGGATTCCAAAGGACTGACTCCTCTGTTGAACTACATTGGCAAGTTTATAGCTGATTCATTGAACTGCGCCGTGAGTCTTATTGTTATTCATGGTCTATTTGAACTACAACGGCCGCTTATTTCTAATCCATTGTCTATTTGATTCACAGGACACAATCGCTGTTCCGCTTTCATGCTAATGATGTTATTGTAACATGTACGTTTTTCATGGTTTGAAATTTAATTGAAACAGTGGTGTAAGCGTAAGATAATATATAATTTAAAGAATATATTTATAACATACATATTATAAAACTCAGTTCTGTTTCGGTGAAAGACGTGACTGATGTTATATTGCCATATGAAATTTGAAGACGAAGATGTAGTCTAGGTACGCCGGAAGATATTATAATGAATTTTTTAACATCTACGAGAGCTGCACTCGGCTCGAAAGAAATATGTATGAAATTCCTCTCTACAAGTTACAAATTCTTCCTGCGACTCCTCAGTACTTAAAACGGAGATGTCCCTTAGATTTTTAATTAAAGAACTTGTTCAACAAGACTTCATCCCCTTCAACACAATGGGCCACAACTGTTTTGCATTTCTCGTTAATTTTAAAGTGTAAATGGATGCAGTAAGTGGCAGCGTTAGTTTTTGATGAAATTCGCTGTTAGACATTGCAAACATTTAATGGTGATATGTCATTTTAAGCAAGACAAAGAACTGCAAACTGCTTCACTGACACATATGATATATTTGGGATAAATGATAGATTTTTCTGAATATTTATTTTTGGAAACCCTTAATATTTATGAGAGTCAAACATTTTCTGAATTTAAATGAATTTACAAAATTTTTTCTGGCTCATAAATACAAAAGTTTCATTTGTTTGTTCAACTGTGTGAGCAGTTTCATTATATTGCGTAGTCTTTTGGTATTTAACTTTTGAGTCTTCATGTCCATTTCTTGAAACATGCAGAGCAAGATAAATAACTTAAAAGCGAACATTTCCTGAACAAATATATTTTACCTGGAAAGAAAAGAAATATCCTTTGCCCAGCAGTTGTAGAGCGACATTTTAAATCAAAAGCAATATTGCTGTAACTTGCAGTTTCAAATTCCAAATAAAATAGGTTTTATACGTCATGTATTTTAAATTCAGCCGAATACCATTTCTGACTAATGTGTATTCCGTGCTAATGGCTTGAAGGCTTGCTCATCTTAGTTCACGACAGAGATCGCTAAATATAGTTAAGATCTCTTCAGTGAACTTGTTCCCTTAGCAAGTTCATTTACTTCACAGCTCAGTAAGCTCTTCGTTATGTCGTAAATTAGTTTGCTCGCTTAGTTCATTCAGTTAGCTCCACGGTAGGTCTTAATTAGATAACTTTTAATGGATTGTGAACAAGGACGTCGCCAAGGGGGTGCGAGGGTGGGCTGGAGCACACTCACCTCCCACATAGTTCAAGACGTGCAATTTCTCAGTTTTTTCAACTTTAAAATATAATCTGGACTTTCCCAAGTAATAATAAGTATTGTGTTTTATGGCGTGTAGCTCTATGTATTTTCTCCTTGGTAGTGTGTTGTTTACGTCGCCGTAGAAAAGTTATCAAAATAGCATCCCCACTACCCAGGGCAATGAAAATGAAATTGTTCTCCTCTTCTAAATCCTTAGTTCAAGCCTTTTTTTACATAAGTATGGCCAGGGTCGAATGAGGAAGGTGGATAGGAATTCCCTGAGGGAGGTTATTACTGATTGCTGTGCTGTTTGTTTGTGGTTCAAAGTACTAGATTCCAATGTGTAAACTGGAGCCTAATGCTAATCCATGAAGCTTCAGTTGCGTAGTGGTCTAAGTGCTGGATTCTAACTATCCGTCCGAGATGGGTCTGCATTAGAATCCCGGTGCGGCTTGGATGTCGTGTTTGTCATGCAGCTTTGGCTCTTCCCCTTATCAGGAACCACTGGCCGAAATTATGGACGGGCAACTGCTTTATAAATCATCGGGGACGAGGAGTTGCTCACTTAAACCCGCAAAAAAAAAGCTATACCAGCGCTCTTAAGCCTTTCCCGGGGCAGTGAAGTAGCAGGACGCATGTGGCTGACGACTGTTTTCGAAGAAAGGAGTAAAAGGTAAGGTCGCAGGCTTGAAAGAAGGGAGTTAAGGAGGGTTTAGCTATTGTGTCTGCGTGTCACGACGTAAAAATATGATTCAGATAAACAAGAAAACATTTTCCTTTAACGAAATTGTCCAAGAACAGTAATACGTGTTTTCACAAACAGAAATGCAAAATTTGGAAAAGCATTTATGACAATGTGTTTGTTCACAAAAAAAAAAAGGTGGAAGGCAACATTATACCAATACTTGTATCTTACACCAGTGGGGAACTAGTCAGGGCGAGGTGTGTAAGTTGTGTTCAGGTTCAGGGTTGTGACCGCAAAAAAACATTAAGCAAAATTCGTGAGCGTCTGTAAATAAGTGTGACCTTGAATTCATCTGAGTAGAGCGGAAACTTACAACAGTAAAAATGTGCAAATATTAAGGTTAAGGTCGTGAAGTAATTTTTTCAAGTATATTTATAATAAATTGAAGTCTATAAAATGTAGAGTATGACCGCAAAATAAAAATTACCAAAACTAGATAGTTGTGACCCGGACCACCTCTGAACAGAGCGGAAACTTTACAACAGTAAAAATATGTAAAGACTACGGTAGCGAAGTATTTTAATTTAAAGTATACATATAATAAATTGAAGTCCACCAAATGTACAGTGTGGCCACAAAAAACATAAAATTAAGCAGAACTAGATAGCTGTGACCTTGAGCACTTTTGAGCAAAACGGAAACTTACAAGAATAAATATTTGCAAAAATTGCGGTACTGAAATAATTTGATTTAGAATATATATATAACACTGACGTCCAGAAATTGCACAGTATGACTACAAAAATTAAGTATATATAAATATAATCTTGGACACCAGTTCAGAAACTTATAACAGCAAAATTAAATTTAAAATCTTGATCACAAAACGTGCTAACAAATGAAAAAATGGCATTGGGCGCATATTAAAAATTGTTGTGCAAAAATTATAATTCTGAAAC
Organism: Macrothele yani; assembly: GCA_039090855.1. NCBI lineage: Eukaryota > Metazoa > Arthropoda > Arachnida > Araneae > Macrothelidae > Macrothele > Macrothele yani. Next base: position 53,345,863 of record CM077033.1, read on the forward strand.
TTTCCTGGATTTCACTAACGTCCTTATCACATTATTTGACCGGCACATGAAAATACCCGTTCACGAGGAACAGATGTTACAACAATGCAAAATCGTTTTAATATTTATGCATACAGATGGGGATATAGATTTATCCTTTCTTGCCACCATTCTAACGGACATTTTTTGCGTTCCAAATACTCCTCATTTAAATATTTATCCAGCTCTCTAATACCAGCTGCGACTTTGTTGTCTGGTCTTGTTATATCCATCTCTTCATCGTATTTGTCCCAGATACTGCATTTTTTTTCCAAGTCACCATTACTACAAGCAGAAGAACTTGAAAGTCTTTGTTCACCTGTTTCAACGTCTTAAGGTAACTTCACCATACTAATCTTGCTCCTAAGTTCCTCTAAGTGCATTGTCGTAGGCCCCGCACGGGGATAACTGGTTTTCCAGTTATTTGGGGAGCGGCGCCCCCACGGCCCGAGCTGACCTTGTGACTGGTCAACATCTGATGTCATGCCACAGCTTGTTTTTTTTTCTTATTTTGGTGCTGTTGGTGTTTGCAGGGACGGCTGTTCATCCAGCTGTTGGGGAGTCGCGGCCCCACGATCCCGAGCTGGTCTTGTGTCTCGCTTTTTCGTTTTTCTTGATTTTCTCCACTGGCTAGTTGCCCGTGTTGTATACTTTACCTAATCGCTACCACGTTATGTACTAACACCCCGGTCTTGTGGTTTTGTTACCCTCCACCACTAACTGTTTAATATTAACCGCTCAGTTCGTAGGTTGCTGAGATTCCGTTTAGGTTCCCTGCCAGGATTTGTCTTCTTTAGATTTCTTTTTTTCTTTTTAGCTGGTTTGGGTGCTAGACCTACCTGCATGTTTGCCGCGATGCGGAGACCCGTGAGGCGGAAATGGGATGTCTGGCGGCTGAGGTCGCAGGAGACCGGATAAGTGCCTCCTGTCTACCAACACTCCTCTTCGACCCCAGCTTCGCTGTAAACGGGAGGCTAGAGACTAACCCACCTCTAGTCAGAAGTCATGTACCAAGTTGTGTACAGGGCTTTAGCGGCTTTTTTGTCGTATGGCACGGCAGGGTGAGCCCGGGGGCTGTGGGATCATGCCAAAGGCGTTGGCATGACGGTACCAGGAGGCCGAAGTGTCCGCCGAGTGCGTGTGATCACAGCCAACGGACTATATCTGCAACGTATAAGCTCCAGAACTGTGTCTAGCGTCATTTTCTTGGCTTGCGGACCTCCAGTTCTCCCTTGTAGGGCTCGATGGTGGGTGGAGTAGTCTGCAGACGAATCTTCTTTCTTTTTTCCATGGGTAAACCTAAAAACAAACGCTCCACATTTAAGTCGCCTGAGACAATGATAGTTGCAAACGACTCTCCTTCGTCTTCTCACCTTACCAAGTCTCATAACCTTAAACGGTCTTTAGACCATGACCTGGACCCAGAATGTGGAACTTCTTCTTCGGCAGCTGTACCAGTCGCTCCGAAGCGTCGTCTCCCATCGATTGCTGTGACTACGCATGCTACACACTTACTTGTAGAATCCATCGATCCGAATGAGAGACTGTCCACCAGATCTCCATTTTTCATTTCTAAAGCTTTGGACGCTGCGGTTGGCCCCTTGAAGTCTGTGAGGAAGCTTCGCTCTGGGGACCTGCTTGTTCAAACTTGCAGTGTTTCTCAGAGTAACACTTTTCTGCGCCTTTCTAGTCTTCAAGGCATTCCTGTCAGAGTGACACCTCACCCGTTTCTTAACACCTCTCGCGGTGTTATTTCGGAGTTTGATCTCTTGCCATGCAGTGAGGATGAATTGGTGACTGAACTTGCGGATCAGGGTGTTCTTGCTGCACGTCGTATGATGTTCCGGCGTGATGGTTCCATGATTAAGTCAAAAAATGTCATCTTGACTTTTGACTCCCCGAAAGTTCCGACAGAACTCAAAGCAGGCTACTTGGTCTGTGCAGTTCGCCCGTACATTCCCAGTCCTCTGCGCTGTTTCAGGTGCCAGAGGTACGGGCATTCACAACGATTCTGTAAGAGTTCCGCTCGTTGCGCAAATTGTGGCTCCAGTGAACATGACGGGGATGGTTGCACCTCTGCGGCCTGCTGTGTTAACTGCGCTGAGGCCCATGCAGCTTACTCCCGCAACTGTATGAAATGGAAGGAAGAGATGGCGATCCAGCGCCTCAAGACCCTGGAAGGCCTCTCGTACCCTGCTGCCAAAGCCAAGTTGGGTATTCCCAAAACCCGACAGCGTAGTTTTGCCGCAGTTGTTAAGTCTCTGCCACAACCCGTGCAGCCCTTTGTTCCGCGCCCTGTAGCTCTCGCCGCACTTGAAAAGCGATCTACAGTTGAACAGGCGACACAGGTGGATTTCACCGAGCTCCAGCTTATTCGACCAGCTGAGTCTGCGCCTTCTCTTTTGAAGACGACCGACTCTTCCGGTTCCCGGCAGACAGCCTGCACGTGCGGAAGACCCGGCCCTCAATCCGCAAAGGTGTGCGGTGTCCATCAAACTGTCTCGGCCTCAGCGAGGTCCCCACCCTCACCCAACATTATAGAAGAACACGGGGGGAGGAGAGTGACAGTTCGTCCCCAGCCTCTACCAGCATTGCAGAGGAACATGGGGGAGTAGAGTGACAGTTCGTCCCCGCCCTCTGCCAGCATTGCAGAGGAGTGTGGGGGGAGGAGAGTGACGGTTCGTCCTTTTCCATTAGTAAATATATTACTTTTAATAAACTTCATTAACTACCTTTTCTTCACTGCTTTCTTCATACTCTTTTTCAACTTTTACCAAGCCTGTCTGATCTTAATCATTTTCCACGTTTTTAAAAATCTGTGGCTGATCGTTCTTTGTCTGGCGCTCTTTGGCCAAACCTGGCCCTTGCGCCAATAAAATCCAACAACCAACCAACCAACCATTGTCGTAGGCTTTTTGATGTTTAAAGCCCCTGTGTTTAAATCTTGGATCCAAGATATTGCATTCTGCGTACGGTATATTTTGCTCCACATCTCGAAATCTAGTGTACATTTCGTTCGTAAAACAGATTTTAATGCAATAATTTTATTATTTTTCGGAAAGCATTTAACTCAGAAACTTGAATCAGTTCACAAAAAACTATTACCTTTGACAATGTCACATTTTTGTTGGAACAAATTTCGACAGTCACTTCGTAAAAAGGTTTCAAAATTGGCAGCACCGCCTCTATGACGTCCCAGTCTTGTTGATCTAAGATAAGATCACTGCGCAAAAGCGCAACAGCGGTGGTAACGTCATCTTTTATCTATAGCACACGATCTAACATATCATACGTAGAGTTCCAACGAGTTGATACATCTTGTTTTAGTTTTATCACAGGCAAAATATTTTGCTTTTGAATTTCTATTCATTTTTTAGTCCTTGTGAATTTCTATGAAAGTACTCCACAATATATTTAACTTTAACGAGAGCACAGGCAATCTCTTCGCTAGCTTTTGGCATCACCAGATTAATCAAATGCGCAAAGCATCCAATAGATCGCCACTCACCTAGTTGAACAGCTCCACTGTTGTCGCTAACGACAGCAGCAATTTTATGGGGTATCTGTCATTCTGCCATAGTGTCTTTAATAAAATTGCAAAGATTTTCACTGGTGTGTCTATCGTTGTGTTCTATACAACCAATCAAGGTTTGGTAGAATTATCCAGGAAATGTACTGTTATCGCAATATAACTTGTAGTACTGTAGGAGGTCCAGCCATCTGTAGCGACGCACTATGCTGCTGCAGCGTGTATTTTTATTTTGATTTCCGTCATCCGTTCATTGTACACTTTGGGTAATAAATTTTTAGACGACGTTTTCCTAGTGGGAAGTTGATAATCCGGACAGTGGGATATCAGTTGTATTAATGCGTGCAATTCTGGTTCATCAACAATTCGTAGAGCATGGTGACCTTTAGCCACCATTTTGACAACTTGTTTATCGATCTGTTCGACTTTACGAATTGTGCTGGCCTACGAACAAAATGAGTAATTGGAGGCTGGGTCCATGTGGAAGGAAGAGTCAATATCAAAGCAGCATGGATATCTTCAGCCGAAGTTGAACTGTGTAGTTCAGATTGTTCAAATGGTTGCCGTTCAATTGTGAGAAGGATTAAAGGATGTTTAACTTCAGATGGCGACTGAGATTTCCGTTTGAGCAATTTACAATGCTAATCAGCTGTGAACAATATTTGCACTTTGCCCTCTTTCTATCACGCTCTTCACTAAAATATGTCACCATGACACTGTGTTTCCTCTTTGATGATATTATAACGTTCTTTACAAGAGGAGTAGGCTCACTTCATAAACTAACTAAAATAATTATAAGTGAATAGAACGTTACGTAACTCACTTGCATACGCAGAGCTTTGAACTTAACACAATTGTGACAAAAACATGATAAAATCCTGATGAAAAAAAAATGTTTTGAGAGCAAACTTTATAAAGTGAGTATTCCTTTGTTAGTTTGTCCAAACAATTCCTGTCAACTGCCGTGGTCCACTGGTCGTGGACATGCAGCACGCCTGGGCTCGCCTTCGCGGTAATTGAACCATGCGCAAGCGCTCGGTGCGCGAGCGAACTAAATGAACTAACTGGCAAAGCGGCCCTGAACTAATTCGCCCGGCTCACTTGTGGGAACGGCTCTTTTGAACTAGGTAGTTCGTGAACTACACAAGCCTATTTGTTTCACGTGCAATCTATTTACACGTTTTTCGTCGATCTTCTTCACAAATACTGTTGAGGAAAACCACAGAAGGGTCGTCCGTTGCAACGGAAGTCCGGTCGCTTCTTGGCTCGTCTTCGATGCTTTCCAGACCTTGGCGGAAACGACAAGCCCGCCATGCCACTGTGTTACGTTTCACTACACTGATCCCACAAACCTTAAACAAAGCTTTATGAATTTCCATAGGGTTCTTTTTCTCGCAAAGTTTTAATTTTAATGTAGAATCGCTGATCGCTAGGCGAGATCTGACCAGTCGAATTTTCTTCCTCCATTTCTGGGCAGACGTTTTCTGAAAATAAACAAATTTGCCAGCAAACATAGACACAAATTTGTATTCTGAAGTCTCACTCCCGACTGGCGCAACAATTGGAGCGATTGCATCATCCTACGGACAGCACCTGAGCATTGTGCAAAACTTTTGAAATGCCTTTCTTCTGATAAGCTTTCAGCATCGGTTTCTTTCATTAAATTCTCAAGTACACTTATCACAGGCACAAACTGAAAACTAAAGCAGATATTAGTTAGCGACTCAAATAGGTGAATTTACCTGGAAATATTTTTAAGCATCCGTATTTTAATAACGATATCAGCACTTTATCACAAACTATTATCCAGCCATAAATCAAACCCCACGAAAATTTAAAATTTCATGTATTTCCATGTATTACTGACACACACGTATAACAATACACCCCGCACTCGAATAAAAAATATATCTTCCCAGTCGAAGCTTCGAAGCAACCGCGATCGTGATATGTCATAAATAAAGATGACAATTGGATGGAAATTGCAAGATGGCCGCATGTGTGTTCTTTTGTCGTCCACAAGTTTAAGTTCAGCTAAAGTCGAAGCCACTAAGGGGGAACGACGAATGATGTGCACAAACGGGGTTTGTCTGGCAGACAACCCTTGGTCAGGTACATAACCACACATTTGCGTTAACCCTCTGAAGGTGGCTATTCGTTTAGGAAAAAATAACAGGTTGATGACAGGCTTCCATTGGGGCCGTTTTTGGTCATACTCAAATGAGGCACGTTGGTGCGTCGGTTCTTGCTCTTGCTACCTACACCGTATTCTCATGACTTGCATGTTCGTCTTTTCCAACACGAGTACTAAAGTCACGAAAAGAAAGTTTCATCTCCCGCAATCCAATATATCAGCCTCTTTAAATACTCATCTGCTGTATGTACCGGTCTCGTTTGCTGTGGGGGTTCATAATCAGGTACATCCATTACGGTTCGATTTTTTTTTTCGATTGGAGGTTTAACGACCACCGTGAGCAACTCAATGGGCTATAAGAAGCCGCCCGTCCCTAATTTAAGGTCACTGGTTCCAGGGAAGGGCGAGAGCCCGTGCCGTAAGACAAACACGACATCTATGCCTCACCGGGATTCAAACCCGGACCCCGTTCGGACGAATGATCTGAGGCCATCGCTTAGACCAATGCGCCACCGGGGCTGCTCCATTACGGTTCTCACACAATTCTAGAGATTCGACTATGGCAAATTTGACTGAGATTTGAGATTGATGTAAAGGATTCCGAGAAGGAAGTGTCTGACCCCAGGTTTGAAATAAACCTTAGAAGTAGCACGCTAGGAGATTTGCGGTAAAGTGCCTGTTAAGAACAGGAAAGTCACTGGGAAGTGAGTTAGATAGACAGTAAAGTAGATGACCTTATTTGTTACGGGGAATGGTGAGGCAAATATCCGGTTCTGCCATTAGCGTGCTCGTCGATGCATGGAAAATTTTATGATAGGGCATGTCTGGCTGGGATTGAACCACAACCATATGGTTGAAAGTCAGCTACACTAAACAAAGCGACAAGCCATGTTCTACGCCATTTAGCCATTTGCATTCTGCTGTTATAACATCTGCGGAACAACTACGAGAGCGCAGCATGGCACAAATACTGTATTTTGCTTGTGAACTGCGGTTGTAGTCATTTGTACGTTCTGACATTACCCACCTAACCTGCGAGATTCAACCCTATATCCTAGTGTTACACTTTCGTCCAACGGCAGTACACATATATACACTGCTAAATAAACATTTAGATGGTAACTCTGATCGCAGAAATGTTAATTACTAGAAACGCTCTTTGCCTAAGAACAGTCCGTCGACAAATGCCTGACAACAATTATCAAATTAAGTCAGCTGCCCACAAGCATTACGTCATATGAGGTATGCATGGCGACGACTGCTACGATGTCATGCTCACCTTTTTTAGAAAACAGAATTGTGGAAGGGAACCGGGTGTAGTGAAGATTCATGCTATTCATGGTTTCGTTCGGATGGACGCATTTTGGTACAGCGTTTGCTCACAGAACGCTATCAGGTGTTCTGAATTTTCCTTACAGTAGAGTCTTCAGGGCGATTAGTAATGTTGTCGGACCATTTTGTGTTTCTACGCCTGATACTCGTTCCTTTATGTTGTATTATACTGCAATCAGAAGACCGGGTACGAAGAGAGCTCGGGCAATCAAGCCCTACCTATGCTTTGGAAGAATTTTCGCATTGATCTCTGCTCATTTCCGCACGTTCAATCATCTTACCCCATTACAAAGTATGTCAAAACTTGTTTTGAAATTCAAGGCGAATACGTACTAAAATAGCAGGCCCAAAATATCGATTGTTATCCAACACGACCTGTGTCGTAAGAGCTGAAACGTAAAAATTCGTTGTAGAATTCTAAAATCTCCATCTACGACAGCATCGACAATATCTACTGCTGGAATGCAGGAAATTTGCAGTATAAATATTCCGCCACCTCGCACGAAGCGCGTATTGTAGCATCTCTCCATTAATAACTGCTAGGATTGACAAACATATGAGGATTTCGGATAATGTTTGCCCTTGGGATCGTTTGAACGCAGCGGGTGGGCAACCTTTACCTACACACTGTACCTAAAAGCCTTGCAGCCATTCAATTGGCAAAATAGCTAAAATTGCGGTGCAAAGCTTCTGCCACCTCCTGGGAAACTCTTCTATAAGATTCTCTACATTAATAACTGAAAGAACTGGGCAAATACATTCAGATTTCAACGCAAATGCTCTTCGTTCCGTTTGATTTATATTTTTATCTAAACACTGCATCTAGGAACCCAAGCTTTCCGCCATGTGTTTGGAAACAAGCGTTCGCATATAAATTTGAATGATTTTTAATTTCAAACACAACTTGCACTATTTTGATGTATATCATTTTAGAAATAAATTAAAATAAACAATTAAAACCAATGCATTAAGTAGTGTGTTGACCTACAAGAAGCCTCTTGCATTCTTCGTGAAATATCACAAAATATATAAGAGTGTGCTGAACAAGTTCAACACAGGTAGTGACCATAGATTGGTGAGATGTAAGATGCACCTCAACACTAAACTCGAACGTGGCAAGCTCATAAGACAAACAAAATGTATTGACATAACCAACCTTAAAAAACACCATAATACTTTCAAGTTGGAACTGAAGAACAGATTCTCTGCTTTAGAAGGCCTAACATCGGAAGAAGTGGATATTTCGGAAGTTAACAGAAAAGTAACCAAAGCTCTAATGGAAACAGCAACAAAATTAGCTGGGTCTAAGAACAAGTTGCATGTAAACAAATTATCAGGAAAAACCAAAATGTTGATGCAAAAAAGAAGAGAGATGAGGACAACTAAAGAAGATGTGACTTCCAAAGTGGAATATATAGAGCTATGCAAGACAACACGAAAAAGTATCACTGAAGACGTAAGGAAATTCAACTGTGAGCTAGTGAGGAAAGCAATTGAAAACAACCAAAGCCTTAAGATAGCAAAGGGATATCTCAGTAAGTGAAGAAAACAGATTATGGCTCTGAGAAAAGAAGATGGTTCTATAACAAGAAATAGAGGCGAAATTTTGACAAGTGTGAAAGATTTCTACTCCAAATTATATGAAAGGGATGATACATGTACTCCAGACATCATGAAAGGTACCAGAGTTCTTCCAGTCCTCCCAGCAGAAGTTGCTCATGCAATCAAGAACATGAAGCGGGGGAAAGCTCCAGGAGAAGATGGAATTACTATAGACATCATACAAGAAGCAAGTGGAGAAATTGAAACAGTACTCGCCCAAATTTTCATTCGATGCCTTAATGAAGGGAAGATTCCTGAGGATTGGAACAATGCTACAATGATCCTGCTACATAAAAAAAGGTGACATTGAGGATCTCAGGAACTACAGACCTATCAGCCTCCTATCAGTGGTTTATAAAATCTTCACTAAAGTTCTTTCACACCGCTTGAAGGTAACACTGGACATGGCTCAACCGAGAGAACAAGCTCGATTCAGGAGTGGCTACAGCACAATAGATCATATCCACGTACTGAGAGAACTAATTGAAAGAGCGAGGGAATATGAACTTCCATTGTGCATGGGTTTTATCGATTATGAAAAAGCCTTTGATTCGGTGAAACCATCAGCAGTTACCACGGCTCTGAAATCCAGCGGTATTGAAGATGCATACATTAATATTATTAATAACATCTATGAAAATGCTAGTGCAAAGATTCGGCTGTTTGAAAATACAACACACATAAAAATTGGAAAGGGAGTGAGACAAGGTGACACCATATCTCCGAAGCTCTTTAATGCCACATTGGAAAATGTCTTTCAATCACTGAACTGGGAAAACAAAGGGATAAAGGTTAATGGAGATTATCTAACACACCTTCGTTTTGCTGATGACGTAGTCATTTTTGCAACTACCCCATCAGAGCTGCAGAGTATGTTCCAGGAACTTGCTGACAAGAGTAAAGAAGTGGGATTAAAAATGAACTTTCAGAAGACAAAAGTGATGTTCAATGCTTTTACAAGAAATGAAGATTTATCGATTGATGGAGAAAAACTGGAGATAACAGATACGTATGTTTATCTTGGACAGCAGATATCAAGTGAGGGTCACATTGATGAAGAAATTAATCGGCGTTTAAAACTTGCCTGGAGAGCTTTTGTAAGAAACAGCATAATTTTCAAGAGCAATATGCCATTATGTCTTAAAAGAAAAATGTTTGACTAATGCATCCTTCCAGTGCTTACGTATGGTGCAGAGACGTGGACCTTAACTAAAAGATACATACAAATGCTGCAGACAACTCAAAGAAGCATGGAGAGGTGCATGCTTGGTATAACCAGGAGAGATAAGAAGAGGAACTCGTGGATCCGAAAAATGACGAGAGTGGAAAACATCATGATCAGAGTTAAATCCCTAAAATGGCAATGGGCTGGACATACTGCCAGAAGGACAGACCATAGATGGACAGCCGAAATTTTAGATTGGATTCCAAGGGACAGGAAAAGGCCCAGAAAAAGACCACATGGGAGATGGGTGGATGAAATTCGTAAATATGCGGGAGTGACATGGAGGAGACTGGCACAAGACAGACCGTTGTGGAGGAAACTTGGGGAGACCTTCGTCCAGCAGTGGATTGATAATGGTTGACAATGATGATGATGATGATATAAGAGTGTACATAGATATTACAAATCATATGTGTACTCTCTGTACTTTTTGGAGTGCATTTTGGTCTACAGATATTTTTTATACGTAAAGCACCCTCAGCTCCCTTTCATGCTAACACAGACAAATCATAGGATTTTGTCGAGGATTAAATCAAAGAAATAGCACAAGTTATGCAGATGATTGTCTGCTACCCACGTGCAACCTCACTTGCCTGCAAAACTTTAAATGATTCATAGCTAACAGCTTTCCTATAGTAATTGGTTGCAGACGCGATGAGTATGAAGCTTGTTCTGGATTGTTTTGGAAGAGGAAATAATGTTTTGCCCGCAGGGTGTCACTCCATCGCGGAAATCGTAAATACACTGTTTTTTTCTCATGCTACAATTCCCAGAGTGTTCGGGATATGAACATTCTCGCAAAAGAACGAGCGCGTCAAAGAATTGCAGAAGCGTACAACCCTTGATACTTAATGATGTACGTCGTTTGGCCCAGTTTGTTGGAACTGCCAGGCACAAGACAATATAATAAATCACTACCGATTTGAACAGTCGCCATGTAGGTCCAAGGAGAGTTCAACGTATTGTTAAGCGCCTAGGGTTCGGTAGCCAAGGTCCTACCAAATTCCCGCCGTTAACAGCCCGATACAAGGTTCAACGTCTTGCCTTTGCCATAGCAAGCTAACACTGGTGAACTGGAAAAGGACAGCCTGGAGTGCTGCAATCTTATTGGAAATGTATCGAGTCGATTGGTGAGTGCGGATCTGGGGCCAAAGTGGTATATACATGGACCTTTCATATAAGTTTAAAGAGTACAGGCTGGTGGGTTCTCAGTGTCAGTGATAGCATGGGGTGTCTTCAGCTGGAATGCTATGGGACCTTTAGTGTGTGTACAGTTGATTATGAGGGCCCTCTAATATAAAGACATCCGAGTCGACCATCTACAACCAAACATTTCCAGCATGCTTCCAAGTAGCAATAGGCGTATTCCAGCAAGGTTATTGATTTTCCATTTCTCAAGTCCCAATTGTTTACTTCATGGTCACAAGAGCATTGTAGTACATTTGAAAAGCCTTAGTGGTCACCTAGAAACCCGAATTCCATACGCATCGAACATCTTTAGCACACCGTCGAACACCGGCTGTCAGGACACGGGTCGGCTACTAACATTAGCGAGTTATGGACAGATCTGGAAGAAGCAGGTCGGCCAATACCTGCAGAACATTTTGCTAAGCTCATGCAGTTCGAGTCTCGTAATGCAGCCATTTTCATTAGGCCAACAGACGGCCCAACGTTTTGCTTAGCAGGTATATCCAATTCAATGGAACTTCAGCGTACTTATTTATTCTGACAAATTATTGTCTTTTTTGTGAAAAACACTGCTGATACTTCGCTTTCAACTAATTTTTAGATACCACTAGTCAACGTAAATGCATCTCTTTCTGACTGAATTTATTTTCTTTTGGTAATCATTTTGTTTAAAAATTTGCTTTCGCATCTGTAAAGATTCGGTTCCATCTTCCTATTTTAAAATTCTTTTGCATAAAAAAGACACGCGCATTTTTGTGAGAAATTAAATGTATTTGGGTCTGTATGAACCAGAGGTTCTCCTCAGTATTTTTAACAGAACAAGTATCGTTTCAGTACTTTTTCTCGATATTTTACTAATAATCCAATCATAAAGAATCACTTTTAAAGACACAATATTTACAAAATGCTTTGGTCTTTAGATTATTCCAAGTTGGTGGCTCTGTATCAGTATATCCAACCCATCTTAGAGGCAAGAATTGTAGAAAAAATGTCTTAGACATTTTTGATTTGTAACATCCTATTTTTGAAAAATAGCTCTAAACATATATCGAGCGAAAATGATAACGCTAAGGTTTATGCTCATACAGTTATTTCCGTTGTATAATATACATTCATAAATCGAATGATCCTATTACCACAATACGGAAAGGACTGGCATTTAATTCATTTTTGATTCTTAATAAATGCGAATTAAATAAGTATAAAAATAGACGTTTTCCCACTAAAATTATGTCCATATTTGCTGAATATTTTAATACCATCTTCATCCCAAAATATTTTCTGAAATTTGGTAGTTCTGCCAGTCTTTTGAAAATTGAAATGACTTGTTTATGTATCTGCATTTGTTTTGGTATAGAACACCTGTCATTTTTTCTAATGATAGCTTCTTTTGTATTGAGTTTTTTTCCCGAGCAGTGTAAACATAACCTGAAGAAATGCAATGCGCAATAGCTTCATTTATAGGTCTGACGTGTTGGGATATCCATTATTCGCAGCTAAGGCATTTTGTGCTTTGACAAGTGTTTCCAATGGACCCGACACTTAAAATGTAGTAATTTCTAAAATAGATTCCTCACTGTGTTTCAACATGAAGATAACCATTATTTAACCACCGAAAATGAGTGATTTGAATAATACGTAATCCTTAGTAAGCATTTTTGCTTTGTTTTCAGTTAAATATTGATATAAATATGTTAAATTAAAAAAGTAAGACCTTTTTTCTTCTAATTCTTTAAGTAGAACAGATGTCTAGCACCTAGGTATCTTTCTGATGCTGGGTTCGAAAACAAAGAATTGGGCTTCCGCTAAAAGTCATGTGGCAATTTTTACAACCGAAGTACACCGGAAAATAATTCTGACAATTATATCGCAATCTGATGTATCAAATCTACATGAAATACAACTTTTAGTTGTCCTCTGTCATATTCTGTTTGCGGTTTAAGTTTGTTGTTTCACATTTTCTGATGATATGCCACTGAAACCACGACACTAATTATGAATAGTAATAGATATTTAATTTCAAAAGAGCTTGCAGTATGTCATTTATAAAAAAAAACATATATTACCCACATACCTAGAAATGTCCTTAATTTGATTTCCTAAGTTCTTTGAATTTGAGAAAGTGAGTTTCCATGCGCGAAGGATAAAGTTAAACTTATTTGGAAGTACAAAGTTCCATCAAGGTACGGTTGTTAAGTAACGGGAATTCTAATTGCGGATTCGTAATTAACATGTACATCAACCGGTTTTAAGCAATCAGAATATCACACAAGCCTCAAAATGCTGGCAAGAGATCTACATTCTGCTTTCAAAATCAACCGTCACACAGTAAAGAACAAAAATATTTACCTTTAAATTCATTTTGTTACGAAAGAAATGACAAGAAATCTGTAATGTAAGGTCAGGTGATGCGTAACATCACAGCCTCTCCTTGACAAACGTCAACCCCGCCTTCTCGTGATACATCCTGTTCACACTAAAGGGGCTCTGACGACCGCCAATAGTGGTATAACTATACCATCGGGATTAGAGGAAATGCTATCCCACACTTCCCAACCTGCATGGCCAGCGAGGTGGGTTATGGCCAAGCCCCTCCAAAATGACTCCAGAACTTAAATCTTGGCCTTTAGTCTCCGGCAGCTGGAATGTACCTGGCCAAGGCAGCGGCCAATGCGACATGAAGGCAGAGGGTGCTAAGAATCCCCGGAGGACCGGACTAGGCTGCCTCCGGTACTGACCTTGACTACGTATAATGAACGCTCCCTATCTTCTGATTCAAAGCTTCTTGAATTGGAAGATGAACTACAAAGGATCAAGTGGGTCATCGTGGGGCTAAGTGAGGGTAAGGAGAAAAGGAGAAGATCCCATTGAACTAAAAAGTGGACATCTCTTCTACGATCGTGGGACTGATATTGGCAGAACTAGTGGTGTTGGATTTATAATAAACAAGAAACTGAAGGATAAAGTTGTAGAAGTTGAAAGTTCCTCTGACAGAGCTGCACGACTCGTTATCCAACTCTCAAGAAGATACCAAGCTCAGATTATTCAAACTTATGCCCCCACCACAAGTCATCCTGAAGAAGAAATTGAAAAACTTTTAGAAGAAATTCGTCATCTAAATAATAAAGGTAAGCAGCACTTAAAGATAATTATGGGAGATCTCAATGCAAAAATTAGGGCAACGGCAACAGAATGAAACTTCAGTAGGTAAATTCAGTCACGGCAACAGAAACCAGCGTGGAAATACTCTCGTTGAGTTAGCGGAGGCAGAAGGGTTTTTCATCTTCAACTCCTTTTTCAAGAAAAAGCCACACAGGAAATGGACATGGACACATCCAAATGGGACTAAAAGTGAAATTGATTTTATTATGAGTAACAAAAAATTCGTCATAGAAGACTGCAGTGTGCTAAACAAGTTCAACACAGGTAGTGACCATAGATTGGTGAGATGTAAGATGCACCTCAACACTAAACTCAAACGTAGCAAGCTGATAAGGCAAACAAAATGTTTTGACATAACCAACCTTAAAAAACACGTAATACCTTCAAGTTAGAACTGAATAACAGATTCTCTGCTTTAGAAGGCCTAACATCGGAAGAAGTGGATATTTCTGAAGTTAACAGAAAAGTAACCAAAGCTCTTATGGAAACAGCAAAAAAAAAAAAAAATTAGCTGGGTCTAAGAACAAGTTGCATATGAACAAATTATCAGGAAAAACCAAAATGTTGATGCAAAAAAGAAGAGAGATGAGGACAACTAAAGAAGATGTGACTTCCAAAAATGGAATATATAGAGCTATGCAAGACAGTACGAAAAGGTATCACTGAAGACGTAAGGAAATTCAACTGTGAACTAGGAAGGAAAGCAATTGGAAGCATCCAAAGCATAAAGATAGCAAAGGGACATCTCAGTAAGGGAAGAAAACAGATTATAGCACTGAGATAAGAAGATGGTTCTGTAACAAGAAATAGAGGCAAAATTTTGACAAGAGTGAAAGATTTCAACTCCAAATTATATGAAGGGGATGATACATGTACTCCAGACATCATGAAAGGTACCAGTACCAGAGTTCTTCCAGTCCTTTCAGCAGAAGTTGCTCATGCAATCAAGAACATGAAGCGGGGAAAAGCTCCAGGAGAAGTTGGAATTACTGTAGACATCATACAAGAAGCAAAGTGGAGAAATCGAAACAGTACTCGCCCAAATTTTCACTCAATGTCTTAATAAAAGGGAAGAATCCTGAAGATTGGAACAACGCTACAATGATCTTGCTACATAAAAAAGGTGACATTGAAGATCTTAGGAACTACAGACCTATCAGTAGTTTATAAAATCTTTAATAAAGTTCTTTCACACCGCTTAAAAATGACACTGTACATATTTCAACCGAGAGAACTAGCTGTATTCAGGAGTGGCTACAGTAAAATAGATGATATCCACGTACTGAGAGAACAAATTGAAAGAGCGAGGGAATATGAACTTCCATTGTGCATGGCTTTTATCGATTATGAAAAAGCCTTCCATTCGGTGAAACCATCAGCAGTTACAATGGCCCTGAAATCCTGTGGTATTGAAGATGCGCACATTATTATTTTTAATAACTTCTATGAAAATGCAAGTGCAAAGATTCGGCTGTTTCAAAGTACAACACACATAAAAATTGGAAAAGGAGTGAGACAAGGTGACACCATATCTCCGAAGCTCTTTAACGGCACATTGGAAAATGTCTTTTAACCACTGAACTGGAAAAAAAAGGGATAAAGATTAATGGAGATTATCTAACCCACATTCGTTTTGCTGATGACATAGTCATTTTTGCAACAACCCCATCAGAGCTGCAAGAGTATGATCCAGGAAATTGCTGACAAGAGTAAAGAAGTGGGATTAAAATTGAACTTTGAGAAGACAAAAGAGATGTTCAATGCTTTTACAAGAAATGAAGATTTATCGTTTGATGGGGAAAAGCTGGAGATAAGAGACACGTTCGTTTATCTTGGACCGCAGATATCAAGTGAGGGTCACATTGATGAAGAAATTAATCGGCGTACAAAACTTGCCTGGAGAGCTTTTGGAAGGAACAGCATAATTTTCAAGAGCAATATGCCATTATGTCTTAAAAGAAAAGTGTTTGATCAATGCATTCTTCCAGTGCTTACGTATGGTGCAGAGACGTGGACCTTAACTAAAGTAGACATACAAAGGCTGCAGACAACTCAAAGTAGCATGGAGAGGTGCATGCTTGTTGTAACCAGGAGAGATAAGAAGAGGAACTAGTGGATCCGAAAAATGACAAGAGTGGAAGACATCATGATCAGAGTTAAATCCCTGAAATGGCTATGGGCTGGGCTTACTGCCAGAAGGACAGACCATTGATGGACAGCCGAAATTTCAGAATGGATTCCAAGGGACAGGAAAAGACCCAGAAGAAGACCACATGGAAAATGGGTGGATGAAATTCGAAAGTATGCGGGAGTGACATGGAGGAGACTGGCACAAGACAGACCGTTGTGGAGGAAACTTGGGGAGACCTTCGTCCAGCAGTGGATTGATAATGGTTGACAATGATGATGATGATGAAATCTGTCTATATTTTAAGTACAATAATTTAGATAAAAATACGGTGTTCTTAGCGCAGTAAAGGGCGTTGTTTCAGGATAAACATGTTGTTGTTGATTTTAAAGTGTTTTAGTGAACGGCAATGATAAAAAAAGGAAGAAAAAGAAAGATTCTGGGTGTGTGTTTTTTGTTTCAAAAATCATATTTCTTTCTTAAAATCGAAATTTAGGTAACATAAGAAACATTAATGAAGATCTGTAGTAACATTTTTGTTACATTTGGAAATGTTTTATGCATTTCTGTTGAGAACGTGATATCTTAAAAAAAAAATCAGCAGGAATATATCAAATAACCTTTCGTTGGAACTCTACCAAAACCACGTAAACGGGAAGGATGGTCGTAACCAATAATGATTAACCGAGGATGGATTATTTCCGATTGATATATTTTCTGGTTTCCATTCTGATCTGCGTTGGGAACATTCTGGGGTGTTGCGCTTTCGCTTCCATTTCGAGAGAAGAGATATATTGTTACGGCTTAATAATGTAATAATCAAACTAACAATCGTGTGAAATACAAATGTACAAGTACGCCTCATATTTGGTGTTCTGTGGCAGAAAAATGGACGTTTTGTTAGATGATATGCTTCTTTGTAAAGCCAATATTTGCAAGATTTTCAGGTAGAATAATAAAATGGTTGTAATCACACTTCCGTCCGTAAAGTGAAAATTTGAAGTGTTCAGGGAAGCAAGTCCAAAAATGATTAATATAGGTGAGTATAAATATAAGGGGTTTGTAATGGAATCATAACACGGTATTAAGACAAATTTCATAATGAACATAAAAGTATAGACTTGTTTATTTATTTGATTGCGATCGTTTGAATCTTAATGGAGAACTGAAATGACCACATTTATGTGTTTATTTATTTTTATTCTGAGCAGAGACACATTTTCAGGAGAAATACGTTTTCTTTGTTATAGCATCAATATCGTGCCTTTTGATATTCCATTTAACTGCGTTAGTAATGTTATCTGATTCAGAACATTTAGCAAAAATGTTGTCGCATTTTGTATGAAGAAAGTGATCCTTAATTAAAGATTCACATAATGTCTGATTTGTTCACTGTCGTACGCAACTTGCATCGCTTTTGGAAAATCACGGTAATAGAGAAAATGTTAAAAAAAACCCTTGTAATTAATTATAATTTATATTATGGTTTATTTACTGGTAACTTTATTGAAGTGAAACATTTTTTTTCTAATTTAAATGCTCATGCATATATTTAGAAGAAACTTCCAAATAATATTAAAAAATTCTAACTGGAAACAGAAAACAATAAGATAAGAAATTGGCATTGCTTTTCTGAATGACTTACACCATTTACTTATGGTTTCTAAAAAAAAATAAGTGCTGATATAATTTATTATTAATGACTGCTTTAATACAGGAGCCGTGTTTTTATGTAACCCACTAGAAATATAGCGCTATTTTTTCATGAATTGAATGATGATTTTATACCATGGAATCTTTCAATAGCCTGAAGTGAATTTCAAAATTTCCTTAATAGAATGAGGAACTTATGTTCAACCACTGAATCAATTCATGTTACGTTAAACTCCAAATATTGCGGCAAATGTTTTCAAAGTCAATACCACTTGGAAACATGAATTCTCCAATATATTTATTACGTTTCATTTGGAAGGTAATTTCTCGGGTCACACCTTTGGGACGTTTGATCTGCTTTTCCAAACTGTGCGACGCTGTAGTTCCAGTTCCGAAGTGAACGGCTCGGTTAAAAAACAAAGGTTAAACTACTGAAATTCTAGAAAATGTTACTTTAGCTCATATGAATGACACTCCTTAATTTTTGTTCGCCGACGAACTGTGGAAACATGTGTTTTTAAACGTATTACCAATCCATATGGAACCTTGAAGTTAGTACCGCAACAGTATTTCCAAAACATGAAGCTTAGACTCATACTTTGACGCATGAGATTCTTTCATTAAATCACCGTTACTTAGCAACCATCAGTAGCTCTTCAAGAACACGAAATCCCAGTGATACTATAAATGTTTAATTTTGATACATTGAAGGAAATGGTGTCGTTTCCTCAGATTTCGCTGCTAACAGACGAAAACCGCATTGATACTGTTAAAAATTCGTACTACCAGGCTAATGCCACGGTCTTAGCCAAACTCACAGCTATGAACGTTTTAGATCCAGTATGTGGCTTTACTCGTGATTTCACATTTGGTGTTTCTGGAAAGAAAGAGTAAGACGATAAGACAAAGGCCGCTGATTTATAAGATCAGTTCATTTACTGGAAACCACCATCATGAATGGTTTTTAGCAAATGTGATAAATCGTATTCGCAATACTTAGGAGGAAAGATTTTCTGTTTATATGCCCAGACTTGCGGAACGGGATCTTTCGCAGATTTTCAAAACTTGATAAAAATCACTCGTGCCTCTCTCATATTTCCGGGGCTCTGTGTTTTGAACAAAACAGTACGTGTGAATAATTTGACCTTCAATAACAGCAAACTTAAAAAAAAACATATTTCACTGCACGTGTTTATAAAACGCAACTGTTAATCATGTTATTTAAAGTACGCATAAATATTCTTCTTCACATGGCAGGATTTGATATATGTTTGAGTCCAGATCACTTTATCAAACGTATTTGCTATCCGAATTTTCATGAAATTAAGAGCAATACCAAGATTTTAAATTGTTGCCGAAAGACCTTTGCAAACATGATTTCCAATAAATACGTTAGCTGTATTTACTTTACCTATACGAAGATCAATTGAATTAGAGATACATGTCTAGTAACGTGTAGCACCACTTTTCGCCCTGATGACGGCTGCGATTCGTCTAGGCATGGACTCTACAAGACACCGGAAGCGTTGGGAAGCCAGACGGATCCAATACCCCTAAACAAACTCCCACAGTTCAAGAAGATTTGATGGAGGGGTCAGAGCCTCGAACATCTCTCTCGATGGCATCCCAGATGTGATCGATGGGATTGGGGTCATGTAACCTAGCTGGCCTAGGAAGCGAGGTCACGTCGGTGGAGTGTTGATCCAACCATTCGGATACAATTCGGGAGCGATGTCACGGTGTATTGTCTTGTCGCTGGATGCGGTCCCCAGTGGGATGTTGAAGACGCACAAACGGGAGCAAATGGTTGTCCAGGATATCCCGGTAATGTTGACCTGGGAGGGACGATGTCACACGTACCAGGGGTCCCATTTCAGTCCACATAAACAGTCCAGAGACGGGAATGCCACACCAATAGCTTGAAGAGTACCCCTGCTGGCAAGAAGGATCCATCGCTTCATGTGGTTTTGGTCATACTCCTTTCCAGCCATCCCCATGTACCAACGTGAATCTCGACTCAGCAGTCCAGGCAACATGTTACCACATGTCTAGGGTCCAGTGGCGATGTTCCCGCGCCAATGCTAATCTTTGCACCCTGTGATTTGCGGTCAGCAGCGGTACCCACGTGGAACTATGGCTTCTGTATCCCATAGCGAGGAGACGGTTCTAGATGGTGTGGCTGCTAACACGTTTTTGCGCACCAGCGATAAATTGCCGAGTGATTTCTTGCACTGTGGCCCGTCTATCCGCTGTTACAATGCGAGCTAGCCGACGATGACCCCTCTCATCCACAAGCTGTTGTCCACGGCAGTTGGCCCTTGCAGGGAAGGTTTAACCGGATTCGATGTACTCACGGTGCACCCGTGACCCAGTGATTCCTGGAAATTCCCATTGCCTGCACGACTTTCGAGATTTAGTGACCCATTCTTCGGGCCCCGACAATTTGCCCACGATCAAATGTGCTTAGATCCTTCGTCTTACCCATACTGCGTCAGTCTCCTACTGGTTCCCGTCTTATCACTCCTTATATTATCGGATCTCTGCATACGTCATGTCGTTTCCGTTTACTGGGCCGCCCACAGCGCCACATTTGCATTACGCCAGCTGTCTCTTATTCAATTGCTCTTCAGTGTATATAACGGAAACTTGAGTTTTAAAGATATGTACTCTAAACGAAGAAAACCCCACCCAAAATGATCAAAACATTCCATACAAACGATATCTTACAATCAGTGAAGAGCAGACAATGAGACAAAGGAGGGAGGGGTTGATTTTTGTGTCACACTATGCCCGTCGCTGAAAAAATTCGCATTATGAACATTTGATTGACTTTGGAGCGAGGTGTGCTTGCTGATATGGCCGAATCTTGATGTTCGTAAAACGAAATTGCCATATGTACGAGACGAAACATCAGCACAGTGATGCAAATGGGACGTCAGTCAACCAATGAAGCTCGGATGACCTGAAATACAAGAAAGAAACCAAATAATCACACGACTGCACGTGATAACAGACACCTCAACCACAGGGCAGTGATCGACCGCACATTGGCATCTACCGTGTTAGCGCAGCAGTGAATCACTGTCACAGGTAAAGCTTCGTCCCCCTGCACAATTCGCCATCGTCTACCAAACATATGCATGGCCGCTCGCAGCCCATTGTGGCGTATCCCTTTGACCCTTAACCACAGACACCTCAGGTTGCAAAGGGATTTTGAACGCAGACACTGACGCACTGATTTGCGAAAGGTCATGTTTTCTGACAAGTAACGATTCAACGTGATGCAGCAGGATGGTCGCATACGTGTTCAAAGACACCGTAATGAAGGCCACTTTGCAGCGTCATATCTGCTAAATGCCAAGGATTACGGTTTTGGCCGCCCTTGGGTTCAATTCACGTCCTCGTCTGATATGAAATGTGGGAATCCTCAACAGCCAGCAATACATCAGGTATATTTTACAAACAGAAGAGATGATAGCCATCCTTCACAACTGTCCTGGCATTAGAGCAAAACAATGCTCGGACACATGTGGCTCGGAATATTCAAGACCTCTTTCATGAACGGCAGATACCGGTTATACCATGGCCTGTATGTCCGCAGAAATACGTCCCCGAACAAACATATCCGGGACGTGGTATCTAAGCGTCTGGCTCGACATGCGCCTCCCCTTGTTGCCACAAATAAACTCTGGGATCGCATAGGTGCAGCATCGAAGGCGATTTTTCCGTACTACATCAAAACCATCTTCGTTTCAAAGCCACGTCGTGTACATAATGTTATTGTAGTTCTAAGTGTCTTCACACGATAGTAAGTTTTGAAGCGAGAAAATCTTGTGTAGTTCTATAAATGTAATCAGTTATTTCATGCAGCATGAGGAATCTGTGACATAGATTTCATTTGAATAGCGAGATTTTTTACTTCATGTTGCAATTTTCAAAAACACTACAGTTTTATACATAGGTAGGCGAAATATGACCAAATACAATCGAGAGATATTAATATTTCTTATATTAAATCGATATATATATATATATATATATATATATATATATATATAGGGATGTAAGGTCAGGTGATGCGTAACATCACAGCCTCTCCTTGACAAATGTAAACCCCGCCTTCTCGTGGTGCATCCTGTTCCCACTAAAGGGGCTCTGACGACCGCCAATAGCGGTATAACTATACCATCGGGATCAGAGGAAATGCTATTCCACACTCACCAACCCGCTTGGCCAGCGTGGTGAGTTATGACCAAACCTCTCCAAAATGATTCCACAACTTAAATCTTGGCCCTCAGTCTCCGGCAGCTGGAATGTACCTGGCCAAGGCAGCGGCCAGTGCGACATGAAGGCAGATGGTGCTAAGAATCCCCGGAGGACCGGACTAGGCTGCCATTTGATGCTGACCTTGGCTACGTACAACAGACGCTCCCTATCTTCTGATTCAAGGCTTCTTGAATTGGAAGAGGAACTACAAAGGATCAAGTGGGACATCGTGGGGCTAAGTGAGGTAAGGAGGAAAGGAGAAGATCTCATCGAACTGAAAAGTTGACATCTCTTCTACTATCGTGGGACAGATACTGGCAGAACTAGTGGTGTTGGATTTATAATAAACAAGAAACTGAAGGATAAAGTTGTAGAAGTTGAAAGTTTCTCTGACAAAGCTGCACGACTCGTTATCCAACTCTCGAAAAGATACCAGGCTTAGATTATTCAAACTTATGCACCCAACACAAGTCATCCTCAAGAAGAAATTGAAGAATTTTATGAGGAAATTTGTCATCTAAATAATAAAGGTAAGCAGCACTTGAAAATAATTATGGGAGATTTCAATGCAAAAATAGGGCAACGGAAACAGAATGAAACTTCAGTAGGTAAATTCGGTCACGGCAACAGAAACCAGCGTGGAAATACTCTCGTTGAGTTTGCAGAGGCAGAAGGGTTTTTCATTTTCATCTTGAACTCCTTCTTCAAGAAAAAGCCACACAGGAAATGGACATGGAGACATCCAAATGGGATGACAAGTGAAATTGATTTTATTATGTGTAACACAAAATTCGTCATAGAAGACTGCAGTGTGCTAAATAAGTTAAACACATGGTGAGATGTAAGATGCACCTCAACACTAAACATGAACGTGGCAAGCTCATAAGACAAACAAAATCTATTGACGTAACCAACCTTAAAAAACACCATAATACCTTCAAGTTGGAACTGAAGAACAGGTTCTCTGCTTTAGAATGCCTAACATCGGAAGAAGTGGACATCTCTGAAGTTAACAGAAAAGTAACCAAAGCTCTTATGGAAACAGCAACAAAATTAGCTGGGTCTAAGAACAAGTTGCATGTAAACAAACTATCAGGAAAAACGAAATGTTGATGCAAAAGAGAAGAGAGATGAGGACAACTAAAGAAGATATGACTTCCAAAGTGGAATATATAGAGCTACGCAAGACAGTAAGAAAAAGTATCACTGAAGACGTAAGAAAATTCAACTGTGAACTAGTGAGGAAAGCAATTGAAAACAACCAAAGCCTAAAGATAGCAAAGGGACATCTCAGTAAGGGAAGAAAACAGATTATGGCACTGAGAAAAAAAGATGGTTCTGTACCAAGAAATAGAGGCGAAATTTTGACAAAGAGTGAAATATTTCTACTCAAAATTAGATCAAAAGGGTTGATACATGCACTCCATACATCATGAAGAATACCAGTACCAGAGTTCCTCCAGTCCTTCCAGCAGAAGTTGCACAGGCAATCAAGAACATGAAACGGGGAAAAGCTCCAGAAGATGGAATTACTGTAGACATCATACAAGAAGCAAGTGGAGAAATCGAAACAGTACTCGCCTAAATTTTCACTCGATGCCTTTATGAAGGGAAAATTCCTGATGATTGGAACAACGCTACAATGATCTTGCTACATAAAAAAAGGTGACATTGAGTATCTCAGGAACTACAGACCTATCAGCCTCCTATCAGTGGTTTATAAAATCTTCACTAAAGTTCTTTCACACCGCTTGAAGGTAACACTGGACATGGCTCAACCGAGAGAACAATCTGGATTCATTAGTGGCTACAGCACAATAGATCATATCCACGTACTGAGAGAACTAATAGAAAGAGCGAGGGAATATGAACTTCCATTGTGCATGGCTTTTATCGATTATGAAAAAGCCTTTGATTCGGTGAAACCATCAGCAGTTACAATGGCTCTGAAAACCTGCGGTATTGAAGATGCATACATTAATAATATTAATAACATCTATGAAAATGCAAGTGCAAAGATTCGGCTGTTTGAAAATACAACACACGTAAAAATTGGAAAGGGAGTGAGACAAGGTGACACCATATCTCCGAAGCTCTTTAATGCCACATTGGAGGGTGTTTTTCAGTCGCTGAGCTGGGAAAACAAGGAGATAACGATTAATGGAGATTATCTAACCCACCTTCGTTTTAAATGTAAATGGACGATGTCATCACTACAAATATATTAAACACCTTCGTTTTGCTGATGACGTAGTCATTTTTTCAACTACCCCATCACAGCTGCAGTGTATGATCCAGGAACTTCCTGACAAGAGTAAAGAAGAGGGATTAAAAATGAACTTTCAGAAGACAAAAGTGATGTTCAATGCTTTTACAAGAAATGATGATTTATCGATTGATGGAGAAAAGCTGGAGATAACAGACACCTACGTTTCTCTTGGACAGCAGATATCAAGTGAGGGTCACATTGAGGAAGAAATTAATCGGCGTACAAAACTTGCCTGGAGAGCTTTTGGTAGAAACAGCATAATTTTCAAGAGCAATATGTCATTATGTCTTAAAAGAAAAGTGTTTGATCAATGCTTCCTTCCAGTGCTTACGTATGGTGCAGAGACGTGGACCTTAACTAAAAGAGACATACAAAGGCTGCAGACAACTCAAAGTAGCATGGAGAGGTGCATACTTGGTGTAACCAGGAGAGATAAGAAGAGGAACTCGTGGATCCGAAAAATGACAAGAGTGGAAGACATCATGATCAGAGTTAAATGATGATATATATCATCATCATCATCATTGTCAACCATTATCAATCCACTGCTGGACGAAGGTCTCCCCAATTTTCCTCCACAACGGTCTGTCTTGTGCCAGTCTCCTCCATGTCACCCCTGCATACTTTCGAATTTCATCCACCCATCTCCCATGTGGTCTTCTTCTGGGTCTTTTCCTGTCCCTTGGAATCCAATCTAAAATTTCGGCTGTCCATCGATGATCTGTCCTTCTGGCAGTATGTCCAGCCCATTGCCATTTCAGGGGATTTAACTCTGATCATGATGTCTTCCACTCTTGTCATTTTTCGGATCCACGAGTTCCTCTTCTTATCTCTCCTGGTTACACCAAGCATGCACCTCTCCATGCTGCTTTGAGTTGTCTGCAGCCTTTGTATGTCTCTTTTAGTTAAGGTCCACGTCTCTGCACCATACGTAAGCACTGGAAGGATGCATTGATCTAACACTTTTCTTTTAAGACATAATGGCATATTGCTCTTGAAAATTATGCTGTTTCTTCCAAAAGCTCTCCAGGCAAGTTTTGTACGCCGATTAATTTCTTCATCAATGTGACCCTCACTTGATATCTGCTGTCCAAGATAAACGTACGTGTCTGTTATCTATAGCTTTTTCTCCACCAATCGATAAATCTTCATTTCTTGTAAAAGCATTGAACATCACTTTTGTCTTCTGAAAGTTCATTTTTAATCCCACTTCTTTACTCTTGTCAGCAAGTTCCTGGATCATACTCTGCAGCTCTGATGGGCTAGTTGCAAAAATGACTATGTCATCAGCAAAACGAATGTGGGTTAGATAATCTCCATTAATCTTTATCCCCTTGTTTTCATAGCTCAGTGACTGAAAAACACCCTCCAATGTGGCATTAAAGAGCTTCGGAGATATGGTGTCACCTTTTCTCACTCCCTTTCCAATTTTTACGTGTGTTGTATTTTCAAACAGCCTAATCTTTGCACTTGCATTTTCTTAGATGTTATTAATAATATTAATGTATGCATCTTCAATACCGCAGGTTTTCAGAGCCATTGTAACTGCTGATGGTTTCACCGAATCAAAGGCTTTTTCATAATCGAAAAAAGCCATGCACAATGGAAGTTCATATTTCCTCGCTCTTTCAATTAGTTCTCTCAGCACAATGATATGATCTATTGTGCTGTAGCCACTCCTGAATCCAGCTTGTTCTCTCGGTTGAGCCATGTCCAGTGTTACCTTCAAGCGGTGTGAAAGAACTTTAGTGAAGATTTTATAAACTACTGATAGGAGGCTGATAGGTCTGTAGTTTCCGAGATCCTCAATGTCACCTTTCTTATGTAGCAGGATCATTATAGCGTTGTTTCAATCCTCAGGAATCTTTCCTTCATTAAGGCATCGAGTGAAAATTTGGGCGAGTACTGTTTCGATTTCTCCACTTGCTTCTTGTATGATGTCTACAGTAATTCCATCTTCTCCTGGAGCTTTTCCCCGCTTCATGTTCTTGATTGAATGTGCAACTTCTGCTGGAAGGACTGGAGGAACTCTGGTACTGATATCTTTCATGATGTCTGGAGTGCATGCATCATCCCTTTCATATAATTTGGAGTAGAAATCTTTCACTCTTGTCAAATTTCGCCTCTATTTCTTGTTACAGAACCATCTTCTTTTCTCAGTGCCATAATCTGTTTTCTTCCCTTACTGAGATGTCCCTTTGCTATCTTTAGGCTTTGGTTGTTTTCAATTGCTTTATTCACTAGTTCACAGTTGAAATTTCTTACGTCTTCAGTGATACTTTTTCGTACTGTCTTGCATAGCTCTATATATTCCACTTTGGAAGTCACATCTTCTTTAGTTGTCCTCATCTCTCTTCTTTTTTTGCATCAACATTTTCGTTTTTCCTGATAATTTATTTACATGCAACTTGTTCTTAGACCCAGCTAATTTTGTTGCTGTTTCCATAAGAGCTTTGGTTACTTTTCTGTTAACTTCAGAGATGTCCACTTCTTCCGATGTTAGGTATTCTAAAGCAGAGAACCTGTACTTCCAGTTCCAACTTGAAGGTATTATGGTGTTTTTTAAGGTTGGTTATGTCAATAGATTTTGTTTGTCGTATGAGCTTGCCACGTTCAAGTTTAGTGTTGAGGTGCATCTTACATCTCACCAATCTATGGTCACTACCTGTGTTGAACTTGTTTAGCACACTGCAGTCTTCTATGACGAAT
The DNA here is from genome assembly GCA_039090855.1 of Macrothele yani. NCBI lineage: Eukaryota > Metazoa > Arthropoda > Arachnida > Araneae > Macrothelidae > Macrothele > Macrothele yani. Next base: position 53,373,078 of record CM077033.1, read on the forward strand.
TTTTTGTTACTCATAATAAAATCAATTTCACTTGTCATCCCATTTGGATGTCTCCATGTCCATTTCCTGTGTGGCTTTTTCTTGAAGAAGGAGTTCAAGATGAAAAACCCTTCTGGCTCTGCAAACTCAACGAGAGTATTTCCACGCTGGGTTCTGTTGCCGTGACCGAATTTACCTACTGAAGTTTCATTCTGTTGCCGTTGCCCTATTTTTGCATTGAAATCTCCCATAATTATTTTCATGTGCTGCTTACCTTTATTATTTAGATGACAAATTTTCTCATAAAATTCTTCAATTTCTTCTTCAGGATGACTTGTGGTGGGTGCATATGTTTGAATAATCTGAGCCTGGTATCTTCTCGATAGTTTGATAACGAGTCTTGCAGCTCTGTCAGAGGAACTTTTCAACTTCTACCACTTAATCCTTCAGTTTCTTGTTTATTATAAATCCAACACCACTAGTTCTGCCAGTATCTGTCCCACGATGGTAGAAGAGATGTCCACTTTTCAGTTCGATGAGATCTTCTCCTTTTTCTCCTTACCTCACTTAGCCCCACGATGTCCCACTATATATATATATACTAAAGAGCAAAGCTGAAATCATAAGAAAAACTTTACAATTTAAAACGAAAGTTGCAAAACAGCCTGAAGATCAAAACGCGCAACGCAGCAGTTATGAAAATTCAGAATTCACATTCTAAAAGAAGAGACTGAAGCTAAAAAATTTTTTTTTAAAAAACTCACACCAAGTACAACATATAAAAGGTTATGTATTGACCGGTGTGAGTAGGAGGAGAAAAAAAATAACCACTGAATGCAGAAAGTGTCGAGAATACTGAGCCTTGGCTTTATCAAGGACCAGCAACAACTTCTCACTTCCACAAAGACCTATTTGGAAATGGGTTTCTGCAAAGTCATGGATGCAAGTAATTAACCCACCTAAAAATATATATATATATATATGTCATGTCCTCCGCAGAGTGGTATGACCTAGCTTAAGTTAACAATTTAGATTACATCCATAACTCTCCTGGCCCGACCCAGGCTCTTCATCTGTTACTATTAAACAGAAAGAATGTGATTATAGAAAACTCAAGTTGTAAGAGTGACATAATGAACTAGAAATAATGTTCAGTTATTAACAAATATTCAAGTTCGCCTGAGAGAGATTTTGAACCTGAATAGCAATACAAAAGTATTACAAGTTCTTAACATTGCAATAAAAAAGAAAATATTATTTTTTTCTAAAGCACAGATTCTTAAAAGAAAACTGGATTATAAAAACCCCCTACTCCACTACTTCTGACTACACAATAACGAGAATAAAATAAAGACAATAATAAACTAAAGAAATGCTGTGTGAAGGTTATGTGACTAAACAATTAGTTGCAATATGTACAAAGTATTTCAGAAGTGCTTTAAATGCATAATTAAGTAGGTAATAAGTCCTTAACTGCATTGAAAATACAGCGCAGACTACAAAAAGAACATTGAAACGGGCGGCTGCTTGTCCTAAGTTCCCTAAAAATGCGCAAAAATGCCAAGAAAAGAAAGAGTTAAAATACGCAAAAAAGTTGATAGACTTGCTAGTGCCTAAAAGCTTAAAGCAAGAAAAGAAAAATGTACAAGAAGTTCAAATATTGAACCCGGAAAAACTAAAAATTAAAAGACAAAGAACAGAGCTTACCTCTTATGCAACTTTGCTTCTTTCTCCCTTGAGGAAACATGGCTGACTTTTCAACCCCAACTTCCAAACACCCCTGTCCCTACCCAGTCGCTGGGGGGCAGAGTGAGTGTTGATGAAGGCCTCCACACTCCGAATAAATCCTACTCGCTGAGATTTTAACTGGAGAAAAAATATATATATTTAAGATTGTGGACCTGTATGATCAGAAAGAGCAGAATAAACGCTCCAGAACACATGAGAAATATCATCATGAAATACACAAGTAGTTGTATTTAATAATCTTTGCATGTATTTGAATTATTTTTCTAACGGTGGTTGTCTTCCCTGATTGCGAGGGACCAACAACAATGCAAGTACTAGGATGCTTAAACTTCATGTTTGACAAATGCGCTTAAACTCATTTTCAAGTAACTGTACACCAACTACATAAGCTTTTAAATTTCGATTCTCATCGCGAAAAAAATAACGGATATCATAGACATTCTTTCCATCTTTCTCACACTGATGAAAATAATAACTGCGTCCAAGATGTATAGATTTAAAGCATGAGGAATTTTTTAAATCAACTTCTAGTTCTGCCACCGTTTCAGTATTAATAACTAAATTAACTAATAATACTATATCCACAGTAACTGCAAAAGCAGTGAAAAATATAAAGAATAATTTGTCATGATCCATTTAAAAAAATCGGTTAGATTTTTATATCAGCCTAGTGAAAACCGTTTCAAGATTTTACAGTTACATTACAAGAATGAAACTTTAGGTGCTCGTTGATACTTATATACTCCATGTGCATCTGTTGACATAATCGTGGAAATGGTGACGTGTCTGTTTAGCCCAGATGTTATCAAGCCTATACTACTTATAGAGTGTTAATCTTTCTACTCAGTAGTGACCAAATATTGTCTTCCGTTAGATTTCCAAAATAAAATAGGTTTTCTAAAAATTTAACGTACCGATATTTAATTACAGTTTCCAACCAAGTAAGAAAGTTAAAAACTGCCGGAATCGCGTGCAAATGTTTATTTTTATTCACAATTCCCTTGTGAAACTGAATATTCCTTGTGTGAAACCAGTGCCCTTGGAATCGTCTCCAAACGTGACGCACCAGTCTTCAACTACAGACATTGACGTAGAAAATTGTTATCATGTAACTTGTCAAACATTGCGATGAAACGTGAAACGTAAATGGTAGGTTTTACAGCGAAATCCTTTTTCTTGGTTATCTGTCATTGCAGAATTACTTTATAATCAAGTGGTTGCTTTCGAGGAAATAAGGTACATCACGGTCAGAAACAATGATTAATATTTTCTGCGTTTTGAAGTCAAGTTGCTAGGCTAAGGATGACGAATTTATCCTGCTCCGCCAATTACTGGTTCCAAGGAGAAAAAAGAGACTCATTAAGTACATAAATTTTAAAAGCGTTGCGACAACACGCCGCAAGGAGCCATGTACAGGATCGGCTGAGGGGTCGATAGCAACTCCGTACCACCGCAAGGACATCACTACCACAACCAGCCATACTGCCGTTGGTGTGAGATGTGGTCACGGATGGGCAGGCGGCCCTAATAAATTGCTTATGGGAGATCAGTCTGCTAACGCAAACTTTGTTTTTCAGCTTAGCCGTGGGCGGAGCCCTTTATTTCTAACGGATAAGGTTGCAGTTCATATGAAAATTTCAACTGAGAAATTCTGCAAAATGTCCCTAAATCAAATAGTCAGTTAACTGAGTCACAACCCAGCGGAATTACGATGGATGTTTTCCTGTTTTCTCTGATTTTTTCCGTAAACTTCAGTAGCAAAGTGAGTGACTAATCATTTTCATCAAACATTGTCATTTCACTCCTGCGTGTTTAAGTCTTTTTTATTTTTTCGTAAGGCGCTATCCTGCGCAAATATACACTGGCGGAAAGTGAAAAAAGAACACCAAGAAGGAATCGGCGGACGATCATGAAATTTACATATATTAATGGATCGAGTTTACGTAGGTGTGATTTTAATTTCGGGACCAACCGGTGAGCGCTTACGCCACAGCACGGTATGATTGTATTACTTTATGTGTTGAAAGCTTGAGCGTCCAAGGTGGGAGCAATGTAAGGTATTTAATTTTTCATTGTTATTTTGTAGCCAATAGATGGCAACACAGAGCTATGTCTCGTTTTTGCTCTCGTGCTGTGATGAGAGTTTGTTTATTATTATTATGATGGTAGCAGCAGTTGCTAATGGTTGTGAGGTTCTTTTTGTTCGTTGTTCGAGTGAGAATTTCTTACGGAAATATATAGAGTGAGTGATCATCAAGTATGTGACATTAAAGTAGCTCATAGAGCTAATTTTTGTAATACAGTCCTCTTGAGTTGAGTGTTTAGTGAGTGAACATTCTTCAAGGACCTTGTTTGAGAAATACTTTATTACGGAAGAGTCATCCAAGGATTTGGTAACTGTTGATATTTTGTAGTAAGTGTTTTGGAACTTGAAAGCCTTTAGGTCAGTATTAGATAAATATGTGCCATAGACTTAATACTGTATATTTGGGAAATTTTTACAATGAAACCATTGAAAAACTTCAAGCTCCCTGTAGTATCAGCACATAATTCGATGATTCCCGTTAGAAAAATTGTACTGTAGGGGTAAATTCGGAAGTACTCGTGTTCATCGCAAAAATAATGATTTATAAAGAACAAAACTAGAAGAAGTTAATTGTCATGAAATTGCTTGCAAGATTTATTTGGAAATACGAAATATTTAAACTTATAACCCTATGTTTCTTCATTTAATATTATGTATTTTCTATGTATATTAAAATCGTCTTCTGACTTCGGTTGTTGGAGGAGTGAGTTTCATAAGTTTTTAATTGTTTTTAAAATACAGAAATTCTCCGTTGGACTCAGGCTCAAATTAGCTCAAGCAATTTCTTAGCTCAAGCCATTTCTCATGTGCTGTCGAATTTCTTAAAAACATTAGGAGAATTTTAACTTAAATAAAGATTAAATGTATATGTATCAAAGTTTTTAATAATTTTACTACAAGTGATTAATCGAATTTAGCACAATTTAAACCTTCTATTATGAAAAACATTATACACCCTGATTCATAAAGAAGTATACTGCTCCCAGATGCTGTAAAGCAGCAACAGTTGAAGACACGGACCACAACTGCGAACCGTTAGCTAGATGTACTCATAAAGTTTGTGTCCTGTGACGTAGCCGATAGCACGTGACACGTGACAAGTCATTCAAAATGGCAGCATCTGCAGTGTAGAAGGCGTTTTGTATTCTTTAATTGAGCAGAACCGAATCTGTAAATGTTGTACAACGGCATTTTCGATCACGATTCGGAAAAGAACCACCAACCAGAAAATCCACCTACAATTGGCATAAAACATTTGAAACTACGGGCCGTTTGTGCAAACTTAAAAGTCCTTGGAAGACCGCGCGTATCGGAAGAAGTCGTCGAAAGTGTTTGCACCGCCATTCAACGAAGCCCGGGAAATTCAACGCGGAAGGTGAGTCGTAAAGTGCAGATTTCACAGCGCACTGTCTGGAGAATTTGAAAAAAGCCGAAAATGATTCCATACAAAGTGCAGATATTGTGAAATCTCACTGACCTTCACAAGACAAAGCGATTTGAAATTTGTGCCGAAATGAAGCACCGTTTTGAAAATGACGATTTTGCCTATCCTTTAGTTTTCACCGATGAATCTACATTTCACGCGAGCCGTCAGGTAAGCAACCACAATGTTCGCTTTTGGGGAACGTAGAATCTCAGATTTACAGTGCAATACGTGCGAGATTTCCCTAACGTAAATGTGTTCTGTGCTGTGTCCAAAAAGAAAGTGTAGGGCCCCTTCTTTTTCACGAGAAAACTGCACGGGATTCACTTTTCTGGATATGTTAAGATTTTGGTTGATGCGACATTTGCAGGACGACAGTGACAACTTTATTCTCCAATTGCATGGTGCACCACCGCACTGGTTAGGCGACGTGCGAGATTATCTCGATGAACATCTTCTTCACCGATGGATTGAACGAGCTGCCGACTACAACATGCCACTGACCCAATGGCCTGCCAGAAGTCCTGACTTAACACCTTGTGACTTCTTCCTGTGGGGTTACTTCAAAGATAAGGTATTCGCACCTCCCCTTCCTGTTGATCTAGCGGAGCTGAAACAGCGTATCACAGCCACTATCACTGCATTTGATTCAGATATCCTACCTTGCGCTTTATGCGGAAATGGATTGTCGGCTCGATGTGTGTCGTGTGACTAAGGGTGAACACACAGAACATCTGTGACTGTCTCCAAAAAAACTTGAAACATTCTCCTAAAATGCTGTTACAGGTAACATAAAATATCTTACATTGTTCTTGTTTTATAGTGCATTGAAAGTGTACATTTCTTTATGAATCACCCTGTATGTGCTTTACGTAGGTAGGAACAAAAGAGAATAGTGAAAGCTTGAGTTATTCAACTTGTAGGTATTTTTTGGAAATAATTGTAAAAAAAGGCATTTCAAAGATCATCATAAAGAAAAATAATATTTTTTGCGAAAACCCAGAAGGTTTCAAATCATTCAATTATTACTATTTGCGAAATTAACAATTTGAGATACATCTGACGAAAAACAACTTGAAGAGTTACGACATTCATTGCAAAAGCTGAGAGCGTACATGCACTGCAGAAGTTGTTACTGACGTCACACATTCGTACAGCCAATGGGCATCTTTTTTGATTTGGTTGGTCACCCACGCCGTATGACTTATGTGTCAAAGTAAGAGGCGCCGTCCTCGAAATTTATCGGAACTCTATGGTATAGTAAGAATTCCAGAGAACGGAGATTTTTTTAATCTAAACATTGCCAAGAACTGTTAAAATAAAAAGAAAATACAGTGGAACCTCAATAATGACGACGTCAATAATGCGAGGCACCTGAAATCCCGATTGCCTAACAAGATTTTTTTCCTTTTTGTTTTGGAAAAAAACAAAATAATCGCGAACGTGGTTCCAAGTCGACTCTTAAAGCATTCGCTTTTCGAAAGAACGAGACCTACAGACTAGACATTAGGCATCTTTTTCCTTAGTCCTCTTGTGCATTTGGATCCAACCACCTGACGGTTTCGCGAAAGGACAGTACGTAATCAATTTAATACTTCTTGTTGCCTGCAAGAGTTTTGCGCTGTGTCTCTGTGAGATTTTTCGGTTGCTGTTTTGATCATGTTCCAGTTCAGCCCTTTTCTGTATATAGGACAATTTCGAACGAAATGGCATCCGCAGGATCTGGCAAGTAGAAACATATCTTTTAAACAATCCATAAAAAATAGAAGTATTAGGGAAAATGTCGAAGGGCGAAAACGGTGCATTTTAGCAAGAGTGTGTGGAGTGGGGACATCAACCATCAGTGATTTAAAGAAATAGAAACGGAACTAACTGGAGTATGCATCATGGGCGGTTTGTACGATGAGACGAGTGAGCCGCTGCCTCAACAGAATTTTTCTTCCGACGAAGACAATTTTACAGTTGTAACATATACTGCATCTTGAATTGTATTTTTAAGGGAAACATTGAAATTCCTATTTTCATTTGTGAACTTATTTTTTTTATTGGAGGTTTAACAACCACCTTGTGCAACTCAATGGGCTATAAGCAGTCGGCCGTTCCTAATTTAGGATCACTGTTCCCAGGGAAGGAAGAGAGCCAGCACCGTAAGACAAACACAGCATCCATGACTCACCGACATTCTAACCCGGACCTTTTTTGGACGAAAGATCAAGGGCCATCGCTTATACCACTTCTATCAAAGATTGATTTATTAGACGTAATATATCAGACAGCACATAAGCATAAAATTCTAAGGATACTGTTTGAATGAAAAGTTAATATCTGGAAGAAAACAATAATTTCTTACAACCTCATGTTCTCTATAGGAGTTTGTAACAGACAATTTCAAATTACCATATGAGCCTGTTTTACCCAATTCTTCACTACCACTTTAGGATGTGCTGAAGTGTCAAAATTTTAAAAGAAATGAATGAAAAAAGACTCAGTGTGAAAATGACAGGAATTTTAGGAACCTCCAAATATCTACAGAACTTCGAATAATTACTTTCTCCGTATGTTCCCAAACTGGTTATAAAAAGGTCACAAAAGGAGCGAGAACTTGTAGTATTTTAATACAGCAATGAATGAAAATATTAAACAAAAGCAGTTTAGAAAACGGAAGTCAAAAATAAGTCTTTGGTGATTTAGAAATACAGATAAAACGCCATAAGTATTAATTCTGATTGGTTTAAAAGCAAAGCTGTTGTTTATTGCCTCATGGAAAATTTTGAAATATTATTTTTTGATGCTGCCTTCAATAATGGTTGTTTGCATCTTGTTTTATTTCTATGTTTTGCTTTCTAAAGCACAGATTTTCGTACAAGCAACAACAATAACTTGCAACGAAGGCAATTTTACTGATTAACAGTACCTCTGTGATCAGGCTGTTTATACTCAGTGAGATTAGTTATTTCGGCGCATTCTTCAATCTATTGGTTTTAGGGAAAGTTTTGTTATTTTTATTCTTGTCTTTGATGCATAAGGCAGTTAAAGTCACACAATGGAAATCTCCGTTTTGCTATGATCGTCTCGCGCACGACGTCCCCGGAATTTCCTTTAACTGTTTCACAAATCTGAAAATTGTATGAATCGTTATGAATATTATACTTTTTTCCCTCGGCTATATGATCATTGTTTCATGTTGAACGGTATTATATGCATATATTTCTTATTTGTTTTTTTGGTAGAATCTCTATATGTGGTTAATTTCTGCAAATGTTCTTTCCACAGTCTACGAGCTTATTTTTATTAGACCTATTTTGTTATTTGAAAGAAATAAGCTCGGCTAGATTACGTTCAGTGTGTTACCTGCGTGGTTTTGATTGAGTGACGAAATCCGAAATTTTATAACATGCTTTCGACGTCTGTCTAAAAAGGTGACACAGATTTACCTAGAAAATTTTAATAAGCTCTTACTTTTCCTTATTATAATTATTTTACATTTTCAAACTTTCCAAGAGACTCACAAAGAGCTTTTCTAGTTTCAGTAGCATGTATTTTGTATGACAAAAGTGGATCATTATTTTATTCGAATGTAACTAATAGTATTTACAAAGCATTCCACGAGTAAAGATCGGACCCAGAATTCGAAGAGAAAAGTAGTTGACAAAGGTATATATTCCGCCGCTAAGAGGGAAATAAATCATATCGTTAAATGCTTTTTTTGCTCTCCTTTTATAGTATTTGAGTGATATTCTTGTTTTAAGTATGTTGCCTACATTAGCATGTTTGTTTATAAAACATTTCTACTCAGTATTTGATATCATACTATATATTCCGTATCATAACCTAATGTTTTTAAAAATAAATGAGAAATATCCAGATAACTTAAGAATAAATATAGGAACGGATTCAATTTGAATCAGGGAAGATGACACATCAAAGTTCTGAGCTATATTTTTTTTCTTTAAAAGAAAACTCCATTTATTAAGAAAATATTTACAACTGGTTGTAGACAGGTATTTTTCTAAGCGGATTTTAAAAAGGCCTTGGTATAAAGAACTTCTTAAATGTCGTCTATAATGAGTTACAGTGTACCCTCTTCCACAGTCACATTTTTTTACTTTGAAAAGATTTGCAGGTGCTGACATGATCAATTCTACAGTAACGACGATGAATATGAAATTCGGTAATTGGTAATGATTGTTTACAGCTTGTGCATATTTTGTTTTCCATTTATTAGGAAATAAATTTCTCAATAATTTCCTTTTGAAGTCTTTCCACATTTTTTCATTTTTAAATTTCATTTTTGGCATTATATCATAATGAAGGATTTAGACACAGAAGGATTCTAACAAGAAACAGTAATATTGCTGATCAGCCTTTACGACAAAATATTGATTTTTTCCCTGTATATTTTTCCAAAAAAGAAACGAGTTATTTTTATTTTTTGATGATTTTATTGATTTTTTACTGTTTTTGTCATAGAAATTCATGTATTTTTGTAATTTTTACGATTTTTGGTTGTTTCGCTCTTAGTGGCGCAGGACATACATTCGTCAACTACTGCGAGATGAATAAGAATGCAATTTAAAACTGTGTTTGATATAAGAAATAAATTTCAGGTTCTACAGCTTGAAAGTGATGAAATTCTTGCACACAAATGAAAAAGGCTTTTTTGTTATTGTCTATTTGTTATATTGCTCTCGGTTTTTAGATTAAAACATAACATTTTAAAACGCTTTGAACGTTTAGACCATATTGTTGGCAGATGTTTTGCTTGTCAGCGACCACAGTTGTTCCTTTATTTAATATTTGGTTAGGTTTGTCATGTTAAAATTAAGTTTTAAATAATGAATGAGCCAAATGGTTATGGAAAAATGTTTGTTAATTTAAACAAGACAAAGGACCTAAAAGATCCTGTTAGTTAAAAAAAGGAAAAACACTTTTATCTAAACGTTGTATTAAGTAGATTTATTGCACATATTAATTTTCTGGGAATTGTAATTAAAATGAACACCAGATTGTCATAAAGGACGGCTGTAACGGAGGCGGAAGCTTCCATCAATCCAAAATGAAAATGTCGCACCAAATATAGAAGCTCACACATCAGTGGCTGAAAAACATACATTATAATCACCATTGCAATGCGTCTGTTATCTCTTATTACATCAAGCAGTATTCTGTAGACCTATCTTGAGTAATAAATGGGTTAAGGCATATGAATTCGAACCAAGAAATGAAACTGTTAAATAATCGGAAGAAAATGAAAATAAAAACAGACAAGGGAAAGAAAAATGAATCATGCAAGGGAAAGAAAAAGTGAAGCAGGCAAGGGAAAGGAAAATGAAGCAGGCAATGGAAAGAAAAATGAAGAAGGCAAGGGACCGGCCTTAGACCTTGGTGAGGCATTTATGTTGTTTGACTTACGGCACTATCTCTCTCCCTTCCCTGGAGTCAGTGGTCTTACATTTGTGACGGGCGACTGCTTATAACCCTTTGAGTTTGTCACTGTGCTCATTAAACCCCCAATAAATAAAACAATAAATATAAGTAGATGTGCTGCCAAGAGCTGTTTCGTAAAGTAGGATCCAATCCACGCCTGTTCCGTAATACATTAGTACAGGACAGTGCGACACACCTGAGACGTCAGGAAAGAAACGAGCAACATACCACAGCTGTTTGTAAAAACAAATTTCCACAACTGATAGTCTCATTTCTCAGCTACGTATTTTACCGAAAGATAAATGGTATTGCTCTCCAAAAATTTTCCCTTTCTATTTAAACAGAATACGACATTGCTTACAATTGATATCCAGCTGAGTGGTATTAAACACGTCTTCCAGCGTTCCATACATTTTTGCAACAACATTTTGTGTAGTTAGAGATTAAAATTAAAAATTACAAAATTAGAAAAAAATAGAAATAAATCGTGAATAGCTAATGTTATCCATTCATTTCACCATTATAAGGACTTTTTTATTTTCAAAAATGTCGCAACTCAAATTAAGAAAATTTGAAAAGCTAAATTGCGATCTGTTTCAACCAATTCTTTCTTTCAGTAGTTTATACAAATTACTCTGGTAGGTATTCATGTAACACGTAAAAAAAAGAAATATGTTTGAAATACCCAGTCCTCTTGCTTAGGAATTCGAAATATTGTGCTTCGCGTTTAAATGATGCCATACTTCTGGAATAAATACAGGGGAAGTAAAACTCTTAGAATAAATATTGCGAAAATCCTAATGCTGAAGGGGCAGTGTTCAGATCTTACAGAATTATTTTCACTGCGTTTCTGTTAACTGTAGTTTGCAACTACTTCGAATCATTTCCTCTTTATTCGTATATCGTGAAATGTATTTTTCTCCGCTCCCACAATTTAAAAATTTCTTATTCTTAACATTTGCACTGAATTGGGGTTTTAAACGGCAAATCTTGAAAAAAGTAAGTATGTTGTGAAAAGAAATAAATTGTTACATGTAACTGCGATTTCACACAATATGACTTACGCCGGTATTCCATTGAAAAGGCCTGAGAATCTTGCAATTTACGACGCAGTTGTTCATATCTAATTAATGTCAAACGCCGTACGAATAATACATTTTACAAAATGTACTAAAAGTTTCCATTTATACGTTATTTCTCGAATGAACACAGCCAGATTCGGGACTCCCCAGCTAGGTTTCCCCGTTTTAAATTCTATTGATCATCTATGTGATGCTCCAGAAGAACCGATTACAAGCCTTCAACCCCTTCGGAAGCTGATAAATGCTGATGTATAATAATATGCTTTCTATTTTCCAGAATTCCTTGTTACAAATAGAACCATGAGAGCTCTTTGAAACTGCTGCATATTTATCTTGGTCAAGGTAATCACTTCGCAACTTCAGAGGTCTCGTAGCAAACACTCTCGCCTCCAGTCCAACGTTGGTTTCCACTAACTGTCCTAGCACGCTGAGACATGCCATTTTTTTCTACCATATGGAGTAAAACCTCGGCTGCACATTTCTGAGTTATATGTCTTTACTTTTATTTATGCGTAATTCTATGTTGGTGCGAATATTTAACTTTAGTTTCTATCGCTTCTTTAATTTGTTTATACGTAATTCAACTAAACATTTTTGTGATTATATACGTTAAATTTGAATCTCAGATTATCTAAAATACTCTGTTATTTGATTCTTTTATTCCTAAGCATTTATGGTCCACCCATGAGACAAACGAAACATGCTAGCTCTGTCTTATCTTGGTGAATTACAAGTTGAACTTTTATTCCGCCAGTAAAGGGTATGAATGTTGTTTATATTCATTTTAGGTAAAAAATTGGTTTCGTCCATTACGACCCAGACAAATACACTATATTGACAAAAGTCACCGGACACCTAGAAGAGAAACACTACATAGTATTTATTGACATACATTATACGGTGTCTGTCCACATTTGGCCATAATGCATAAACTGACCCTTCGAGACATGCTTTCGACAAGGTTTTAGAACACAGCTATAGATATGCGCTTCCATTCAGTACACAGTGCTGCTGCCGCTAAATGTTACTTACTAGTAGGCCTCGGTTCCAAAGCCAAAAGAGATAGTGACAAAGTCAACCCTTAACATAAACCTTTAAAGGCTACTATCCTCAATGTGCATGACTCCAGATATATAGGATTCATCCTTCGAAATATTTCGACTAGGATTTGTGAACATGCCTACAACGTAAGAAAGGCTCGTGCGCTGCAACATTATCTAGACTGGTTAATGAGGGCTGCCATATAGCGGACTGGAACAATGCTAAATGCTTAGCAACAGCATCCAAGAAAACTAATTTACTTTTTATGGAGAGCATTTTTATCCACTTGTTCTCCAACCAAAGCTGTAACGATGATTCACCATGTATATTACCATCGTCATGGAGATATTTCATTTTTAATCATTGTATTTTTTATCACAATTCATAACTCATACCATCATATTAACCTATAGTGATTTTCATTTGTGTATCTGCATGTCATGCTGAAGTGCGCTTGCGTTAAATGGGACTACGTCATCCAACCAGTGACTTTAGGTGACGAACCTTCTCCTTATAAAAAGGAGATCGCCCTAATATGTTGCCCGATGATGGACCTAGTGTCGGTCCGAAAGTACTAGCATGTTTTCTGTGATGGTTTTAGATGTAAATAAAGTTCATTTTTAATTGCAACTGAGACCTACTTTTTAGATCGTGTAACGACAGTATTGTGAAGGTGATTTTTTTATAAATCATATTGTTTCCGCTAGGGGCATAAAGGTAAATTGCGTTTTACGCGTTATATCTGCTTCTAAAACTCCGATTTTAAAAATTCTTCCTGTATTGCATACAACACCTGATGTAAACTATTTTTCATATATTTTCAAATGTGTGGTAAAGCATGGTTTGGCCACCAGGAGCATAAGCATTAATTTCTGCTGTGATGTATTTGTAGCGAAATCTATTCTCTGAAAACTCGACTAAAATGTTTTTTTTCTTAGACCGATACCGGTCATATTGAACATTTTTTTTAGAATGCTTTCTTCCTAAAACAATGCATGTTTTCTCACCAGGAGGCGTAAAGTCATATCTTATTTTTCTCGATATCTCTGTTTCTATTAGTCCGATTTGAAAAAAATATTTCTGTGTTGGAGAGCGTTTCGTGTGCAAAATGTTTCTCATATAAATTCGTGTTTTCTTAACGCACGGGTCTTCTACCAGAGGGCGTATGTTTACGATTCCGTTTAAAACAATATCTGACGGATTAAAAACCACATTAGAAAACTTCCTTCTTCCGTCAGATACTGTTGTTTCCCATACCGGTTCCATTGATTTTGAATAGCTTTGATAAATTTAATTTGCGTCAGAAGGGATACAAAAGACATGCTTATTACAACCGAAAATTCAGTGTCATATTTCTTGTTTTTCCTTTCGTTTCAGTAACCTTCTATGATACACCGCTACAAGTAATTTTTACTGCGATCTTTTTAGGAATATATAAGCCGTAAAATAGTCTCCCATGTACCGAGAGATACAACACATGTTTGAAAAATTAAAATATGGTTTAGCCAAGGTATGAGAGGGATTCATCAAAACCAATCTGTTTGTATTTCAGGATATTATTTACAAAAGCTGGTGGAGAGTACTTCACGAAGACTAGGGTCCATCATAAGAGCCAAAAGGTTTAGCACAAATTGTTAACTTGTTTGTTAATTACGACACCATGCTCGGGGATGTAAGCATTTCTAGAAATGTGACTTTTAAAATTTTTTGTCTTGGTATAATTCTTTTCTTTTTCAGTGATTTTGACTTGATGATCAGATGTAGTAACATTTGCAAAGCTTTTCTTTTTTGTTGTTTAAAGCTTCGAAATTGAAATTTGAAACAACACTCCACAGATCAAAAGAGTAATCATAGCTGTAACTTCTTACCTTCCCCAACGGAAAAAATATATATTTTAGAGGTAACAGGCATTATTCTGATTGTGATGTTGAAGTTCTAATGCAAGTAAATCTTATGAAACTCTTCCTTGATGAATAACAAACCCTAAGCAGACATTTTAGAAGCACTTCGGATGACCCTTTCTAACATAGGGTGTTACTATAGGAAATTATTTTTTTTTTTCAGTAAGAGGACTTGAAACCAAACGTCGATAAGATTTTATCTGGATTTCAAGGAAGAAATAGTTCCTCCGTGATAAATAGAGTTTCACACTTGTATGAAGCTTTCAAGGAACTCATTATTTATAGTATTACTTTATGTTACATCATGTAAATTAAATTTGTTGTGTTTACATTTCCTGGATATAAGGAAATTACCTATTCAAGGAAATATTTACCAGGAAAAAAAAATCATTCGAATTAATCAGAAACGTTCATTTCAGTTCTTATCAGAAATGCATTCATATCTCCTCCCCCTACTTGATGGGAAATGAGTAGATATGCTTTTACATCGATAAAGGTAATTTTGCACTAAGTCATTGATTCATTTTTGGTATGGGTATCGAATCGGAAGAAGAACCTAATTGCGCTGTCACAAATTAATACATCGACTAAATCGACCAAGAGGTTCTGCTATATTACATTTATTAAATTCCGTAATATTAGAACACAACAAGTGGATTTATTGCGAATTGGAAAATATTTTAAGAAGAACGTTTTTCTCAAATTTAAGTTTTAAAACGTGATGGAAACTTTTCAAATGATGTAACATTCGTTTAGAGTGCTCTTGAATTACGAAAAGGAATTGAAGTATAAGAGATCTTGATTAGAATTCCGTAAGAAACCACAGAAAAATGGTATGAATAATATTCCATAATTTCAATTTTGGCCAGCTAGACAGTGTATAAGAACTTTAAGGTGAGCCGAAGCTCACTAGTGATGTTAAAGACCAGTATGAACCATGTGCGATGAACCAATGGTGTATTAATGGCATCGTATAGCAAATGAGATACTTTGAATTTGAAAGTAACGAAAAAACGGACTTTTCGTAGAATAATGTGAAATTCGCTGATTGATTTTTCGTGGTATGTTTCGGGATTGCACAAAATTTACCATTTCTTTTATTGTTCTAATGTATCTTTATGCGTTGAGAATGGAAAACGTTAATAATAAAACGCATCTTTTGAATTTCCTACGTACACTGTGGAAACAATGTACACTCATCGTCAAAAAATAGTTGCATCCAGAAGTACGTGTCGGATTGCAATGCTATTCGGGAGGACGGTAAAAGTTACCGCCAACAATAATTCATTAAACATTGAGATTGATATAGGCAATATTTATTGAGCTACAAGACCATAAGTAGTGTCTCTCAGTATAGCGACTGCTGGCCATCACACGCAGCCTTTATCTTCTCCCGTAGTCCCTGCCGATTCGCGATAGAGCAGGAGAGTAGATAGCTCGTCAAATAGCATCCCACACCTTTTCAAGCGGCGATACGTCTGGCAATCAGGTGATTTTGATAGAATATCAATGCCTTAAAGGTAGGTTCTCGAGACAACAGCAGTATGCGGACGAGCGTTGTCATGTTGGAAAATCCCACCCGAGTGAGAAATCAGAAGAGGTAGGACCACTGGTTGCAGAACCTGATTAACGTAACGCTGGTCTGTCAAAGTGCCTGTAATGAACACTGTACGTGATCTGGCATCGTAGACAGTTGCACCCCACACCATGACACAGGTGTTCCGGAAGTGTTACGCTCTACAACAAATCGTTCATCTTGGCGCTGAGCACGGTGGCTCCACACATAGATTAGTTGGTCGTCTTCTCCAAGACAAAAGCAGGGCTCTTCACGGAAGATCATGCGTTGCCATTCTGCGTGGATGATCAATGACAGTCTGGCACGATACCACTGCAATCTTTGGTGACGATGCAATGGTGTTAAGAGCATTCGTCGTAACAGTGCATGCGTATAGTCCTACGTCCTGCAGCCATCTGCTAATGGTTCTGGAACTAATCGGACGATTCATGGAAGACACAACTGCTCGCTGAATGTCCGCAATCCTGGGTGTCGGGGGCACTCTGCGCATTTCGGGCAACCCGTCGGTCCTCTATTTTCGTGGTTCCTCTAGATCTTCCAGATCCTTCCTTTTGCTGCTGCTTGTCTTGTTCTATCCACTGCCACCAACAGCGTGCTGTAGTAATATCCGCACGACCGGCATGGCGCGCAATACGGGAATAAGACCATCCCGCGGCGTGGAGACCGACGATGCGGCCCCTCTTAAACTCCTCCGTCTGCTCGTATTGATTCCGAACTTTTCTCCGAGGCATACGTCACTTCCAAATGATGCAACCAACTCAACAGCACGAGTCATAATGACAAGCTCGAGCAACGGGGCGACCAGTCACAGCTCTACGACCCTTCCTTGCGGGCTGGCGTCACAGGCACTGCCGAGCGTGATATATGAATCATTTGCATGTCTCACGAAGTTAAACCTACCCAATACGTTCATTCCTATCGGTTTTTTCGTTTCGGATGCAACTATTGTTTGACAATGAGTGTAGTTTCCTTGCAAGTAGACACATTAACAAGAAGTCCTCTTGAAATTTACCTTGTGTTCATCCCTTACGATAACTATCACTTCACACTGTTTTAGCACAAAACAGAGGCATACAGTTCCATTTTCCTAACTAATTCCGGTGAATCGGTGTACGTTATCAGCGGGAAACAGATTTTTCGGATACACATCGGAAGAATAAAACAAGCTTGCTGAACAGCAGTGTGTGTTGATCATTTTATTTTGGCAATTGCTTTCTTAAAAATCAATCCACATCATTTTCTGTGAAATTTGAGTTACAACGCAACTCTTAACTTAAAATTATGTTCAATAAATATTTTTATATATAAATATTTTTTTAAGAAAACACTTTTAATAAATATATACATATTTGTTTCCAAATGATTGCATGTAATTTAAGTTTCCACCTTCTGTTTAGTTATACACTTCAGACATTCAAATTTCACTGTCTGTGATCATCAGAGTATCTTTAAATTAATAACAGGTTTATATAAAACAGAACTGAAAACATCAATCTGTGTGTAGATGTTTCTAATGCGTATAACCTGATGTATTTGCTGCTCTCGGTGACGGAAAAGAACCCATTTTGAAGCATTTTTATCTGATATTAAACATGGTAAGCAAACACTTTAATATTAACGAAATTATCAATGAATGCATTTTTAAGGGTGTCGTACTCGTCCTATCTTCGAGTGTATGTCTTCAAATACGAGATCGAAGGAGACAGAAGCACTGACTTTTTGCACCATTGAATAGGACACTACAGATGTCTTAACGGAACGTGAAAGCTGTATTCAACAAGAAAGCAAACATACTCTGTTTGCGTCTGAGGTTCCATTGAACGTTTTACAAATGTT
Source organism: Macrothele yani (assembly GCA_039090855.1). Lineage (NCBI taxonomy): Eukaryota > Metazoa > Arthropoda > Arachnida > Araneae > Macrothelidae > Macrothele > Macrothele yani. Next base: position 53,391,178 of record CM077033.1, read on the forward strand.
TTCTATTGAACGTTTTACCTTTCGCAAAGCATATTCCAAATAAGGATGTGAATCGACAGTTATCATGCGGCTTTACAGTTTTTTTTAACACTTGCTGCGTCGTTGAAGCAATAGATTTTGCCAAATGTTTCAGAGCCTGAAGCGAAAAAAAATCTAGGGTTTTACCTTGATATGTAGTTTATAAACCAAATGTATAACTATGCATACATACTAATGCCAGAATCCATTTATTCACTTTAAGTGTTTCTGTGTATGTTACGTTTTGTGTGCCATGAACTCCATCACGTTAATTCCATTAAATGTCTTGCCAGTTAATTTTCTTTTCTTAGTGCTTTTGCGATTTGATGATTGATTTAGACAATCAACCTTTGACACAAGAATACATTTCTTTACACGCTTGATGGGTAGCTGTAGCGAGTGTCAACTCGTTACAGCTCCTTAACTGATAAAACAGGTATACACTAATAAAATTCATAAAGTAGTTATGTTTCCTTGCTTCTATGAAGTGTTCACATACATAATTATAGGCCTTATTTTTGAAGTTAAAGCAACGGTAAATATAAAATTTCATCATTGAAGGAAAATAAATATAACTGAAACAAACTGAACAGTATTTATCAAAATACTTTGAGTTAAAATTCTCTAATGCGTAGGAGAATTGTAGTAGGTGAGCATTTATATAAAAATTATGGAAACCGAAAGGTAAATTGTGAGATAATGAATGGTGTTCTGCTAGGAGTATACGACTTTTAAACAAAAGTGTGTAGATCATTGTAGTGCGTATTTTTTGATCAGTACTCCAAAATGGGATTTTAAATTCTGTAAGTATGCATTTAAATCAAAGTAATTTTTCAGGTTGTAAACTTTCATTTTTAAAAGAAAAATAGCAAATAGAATTTTATTTAATATATGCTGTTCTTATTTAGCGAGAATGTCTCAATTTTGAATCGATTGCTAATGTTATTCTTCTGTTAACTGATAAACGATGGCATATGAGTATTTTTAGAAACCATAGTGTTGATTCACGTGGTTTTTCTTCACCATTTAAAAAAAATATCCCCACACTTCAGGAAGTCTCAAACACAGAATATGTTTTATTTAGTTACATTAAATTGTATGAAATTGTTATATTCTTTTTTTATTTTCGTTTTCTCTAAACCGACTGCCACAAGGAATTTTTTATGGTTTTCTCCTTCTCTTAAAGTGGCTTAGTAATAATTATGCACGTTCTAAATTTAGACAGAAATAATTGATAATGTGTGTTGCACATATTAAAAATACACATGTATCTCGCTATTGGATACATCGAAATTTCAAATGACTGAAAATAAAGTTTTAGGAGATAAGGAAAATGCATTATATCAAACACCTTATTTGGCATTAGAGCATGAAAAACGAATAGTGTTTTCAGCAATTTTTTTTTTTGTTACTTGATATAATTTTCATATTTTTTTTAAATAGGCAAGTCTGCTAGTGTTATTCCTTTACTCAGCAAAGTTTGGTCGTCATCTTCAGTATTAACATACACTGACGGAAAAAAATCCCAACACCAAGAAGGGGTTGTGTTAGATAAACGACAGTTGGTAGGCGGTGAGAGTACATCTGTAAGATGACGTCTATGCAAATATCGCGCTCGGCGCATATGTGTGGCCCTAGTAGCGCTCCTCGGAACATGCAAAACAGGTTTGCTGTAAATACGTTCGTGAGCGTTACTTATCGTTGAGATTCGACGTAGTGTGTTGATGTTAGTCAAATATGCATTTAAGAAGACGAAGAAGCCATTATCAACAGCTCACAGAGCTTGAACGAGGTCGTATAATAGGGCTACGAGAAGGTGGATTTTCGTTCCGCAATATTCCAGAACGGCTTGGCAGGAATGTAGCCACTGTGCATGATTGTTGGCAGCGGTGGTCAAGGGAAGGTACTGCCTCAAGAAGACTGGGTTCCGGCCGGCCACGTGGCACTAATGAGAGGGAAGACCGTCGTGTACGGCGTATGGCCGTGGCGCATCATACTGCGTCTGCGGCAGCAATTCGAGCTGCAGTTGCCACCACAGTTTCACAACGAACTATTACAAATCGGTTACTTAAAGGACAGCTCCGAGCCAGACGCCCCGTATCGTGCATTTCCCTTACTCTAAACCACTGCCGTTTGCGACGTCAGTGGTTTCAAGATAGAGCTCATTGGAGGACGGAGTGGAGATCTGTTGTGTTTTCTCATGAAAGCCGATTCTGGCTGTGTGCCAGTGATGGCCATGTGTTTGTTAGAAGGTGGCCAGGTGAGCGCCTGCAACCAACCTGTCTGCGGCCGAGACACACTTAACTTACGCCTGGAGTTATGGTCTGGGGAGCAATTTCCTATGGCAGCAGGAGCACTCTCGTGGTTATCCCACGCACCCTGACGGCACAGTTGTACGTCGGTATGGTGATTCAATCTGTTGGGCTGCCATTCACGAACAGCATTCCAGGGGTGTTTTCCAACAGGATAACGCTCATCCGCATACCGCTGTTGTAATTCAACATGCTCCACAGAGTGTCGACATTTTGCCGTGACCTGCTAGATAACCAGATCTTTCACCAATCGAGCACGTATGGGACATCATTGGACGACAACTCCAGCGTCACCCCCAAATAGCATTAACCGTCCCTGAATTGACCGATCAAATTCAACAGGCATTAAACTCCATCCCACAAACTGACATTCAGCACCTGTGTACGACACAATGCATGATCGTTTGCGAGCTTGCATTCAACATTCTGGCGGTTACACCGGTTATTAGCGTACCAGCATTTCACATTTAAAATGGCTGTTCTCGCGCTTACATTAAGCTGTGATCTTGAACCCTTAATCAATTAAATATGTTACCTATACAAATGTATTGCCGCCATTTCATTCCTCTACGACTATATTTTCGTGGTGTTGGGAATTTTTTTTCCGTCAGTGTATATTCTTGTTCTCAATCAAGAACTAAATTTTTAGTTTTGCATTTTACTACGTATCAAACAAATTTAACTTCATTTCAATATCGTTTCCCTATTTTAACAAAGTTAGTTGACGACTTCACACGTCTTTCTTTTTCTTTTCTTGTAGGCAAAGTAAATAACCTCAGTACAAAGTGCACTGTGTTTTACAATTTTTTCCTCCTGAAAACAGCATAGGTGAGTAATTCTACTGGAGATTCGTAACACATGGTACGAATTGTGACGGACATTTTTATAACTCCAGTCGTCTTATTATGACCATCCGCATTCATTGAGATACCGATACCTAATTTCACTATATTTGTATCAGCGTATGAAACATAAAAATACCTATCACTGCTAATTCAAAATAAACGCTATGACATATGCGGCAGATCATTAGATTTCCGTCGATAAACGGTGAGATAGAACAAAATATGTGATCCCTTTACTACGATATCAAGAACGTACTGTAATACTTTGCACAACCGGAGTGGTCTCGTCAAAATCATACACGGGGAGGAGCAGGCAGTATAGTCAAAACATGCACTCAAAGCTTATTGCAATCCGTGAGCAAGGGACACCTTCCAAGCCTAGAGTTAATACCAGATATCCTTTGTCTGAAGAGATTATTCAGTCAGTTATGCCAACGGAAGTGATGGAGAGGTAGACTGAAACATCCTCCTTGGAATGCCATGAGATATAAGTAGAGTGCATCTGGTCAAGTATGTGTTTGTGATTATGGTAAGCGGCGACAGCTTATTAAGCACTGATTTTTAAGCAGTGTCTTTAAGGTAGAACCTTTGGTTTAACTCGCTCACCGAGGACTAATAGGGCCTAATATTTAGAATCTACATTCTGGTCCATTTCAATGTATGCGGTACCTTTCAAGAAATACTCCAGCCTGGTGTACTACCATCGTTGGCTCAATTTTTCAATCAATTTCAATGACAGTTTTCTGCATAACGATTTCTAAGAGATATATTCTCAGCTCAACTAGCGATAATAGCAAACCTCCACGAAAAGGAAAACCATAAATTTCTTACGTGAGATGTCTCCGAAACTGGCATCGTTTAAGGGCTATGTTGCCCTTTCGAAGAATGATAAATCTTTGGGAATGTTGTTCCTCATATTAGTCAATGTGGGTGCATGTGCAGCAGTGCCGCGTTATGTAACACTACAGCATAAGCAATGGTTTCGTCCTGTGATAGCAATACAAAGTTTAACCGCATGATAGATATATTCCCGTGTATGGAAATTCCTTCATTACGAGCAATCAAAGATTTTGTTGTGTAATCTTAAATTTTGCAGCACTGTGTATTCGGACTTAACATACAAGCCCTTAGTTCCAAACTCGTAGCTATCAATCGAACGTTATGATGCTAATACTGCTAGGAAACCTACACCATTAAGCTTCTTAAGATCTACATATTGATTAAATTTTTCTAATGTTCGCTTGACTTCTACATATACATATATTAAAACGCTATAAAATCAATTGTTACCTAAGCTCTTAACTTAGTCGTGTGTGTGTGTGTGTGTGTGATGTATGAATGTTTTTAGGAATTTGAAAGTTTACACGGTTTAAGTTAAGTTCGTCATCAACGATGAAATTTTTAACCAAAACTGACGATCTCAAGACATCAGAGGCTTCAGTCAAAAATAAATTCCGGTGGGGTTGGCTAGAAAAAAATGACACCCAAAAGGAGAAAGCTGGGATATGGTGTCGGAAAACTGATACAGCTGGGTCATGTTTCTGCATATATAAATGGAGTACGTGCTACAGTTCTGACTCCAAAACCTGTTGAAGCAATTATAAAGTCTACTTGTAATAGTAAAGGTTTTTCTCCTCTTCTTTACACAAAACAAGACACTGCAAATGAAGGATGTTGGAAACGTAAGCGTCAGCCTGAGAGCGTCTCCGCTAAAAAACAAATGAAGATTGCACACTTTTTTAAGAAATAGTGTTATTTTATTAGTAAATATAACTTTAGATTAACACCACACCAGAGTGAAATTTTTTTTTATTAATAAATGGAACTTAGATCAACATCCAATTTGCTAAATATACTGTTATTTTATTAGTAAATATAACTTTAGGTCCATACCACCTGACTGAAACTTAACGACTAAAATTTCTGTTAAAAAAAGATCAATATCCTATGAAAAAGGGGAGTTGCCCTTCTAGTAACATAAAAACTTGACTGCAGATTTTCTTTTATTTATTTGCCAAATGGGTAATTTTGCAATTGGAAAGAAAGGCAAAACTTTTTTAAAAGGTATGTTATGTGTGTAATTGGTTTATTTTGTACAAATGCAAAATTTTTATTAAGGTTCTTAGTGTGGTATATGTTAAAGACAATATCATGTAGTTGTCGAAATCAAAATTACTTAAATTTCACTGAAGGAATTTATTTTTTTAGCAACAAATCAATACTGCAAGCTCAACCCCAAAATAATTTACTGTTGTGAGCAAGAGGTATAGGTAGGTAGTAAGTAATTCCCAAAGTGAAATCATTTTATCTTTCGAAGTATCGGTAACAGCTTTGCTGATAAGTATAATAATTAGAGGTACTAGTAGTAACGGAAATACTTTTGTTGAGCGCGTAGGGGTTACCCTCACATGTTCATTTTGTCTTGAGTTTATGCATTGGCACCGATGGGAGACGCCGATGATTTCAGGGTTTCGTGCCTTGCCTTGCAAACACCTCTGTTTACGTTCAGCCGTTCTCTCAACATAGGACTCACAGTAAAAAAAAAACTTATAGAATTAATATATAGATTTTTTTATTGTTCCTATATTTCTTGTTTTTATTTGACCCTTTTTCTTCAAGTGGTTTCGCTGTTGTGTAGCATTTCCTGAGATTTTTTATTTTTGGCTAAACCATCATGACATTAGGTCTGGGTTCATGAAATCCACTTAGGATAACCCCTCCCCCCCAACAGAATGGGGTTCAGTTTGGCAATTTATACAGCTATTCAGGCGTGTGAAAGAAAGACAATTTTCTTGTCCCTGATGTGTTACATTATTTGCGTATTCGTGGAATGGGTTCTTTAACTGATGAACACCCTTATGCTTTATGTATGCTTTCTGTTGTACTGTACAAGTCAAGTATTGTTACATTTTTTGTTTTAGAAAAAAGTATTGTTGTCGTTTTTTCATATAATTGAAAATGTGAGGTTTTAATCAATTGTGTTCTTTAGCTAATACTTCAGTTCTAGCAGGGGTCCTGTGCCTACCATGTATGAGAGAGGCCATAATGAAAAAGCTGCAACATGAATCAGAGAATGCCGACATTTTTGAAGATTTGCCAGTTTCTGCTTCTGCAGTGAGCAGGAGCCCAGATCCAGCAGTCCCTGTGGCTACTCCTGCAGTTCCAAACACTCCTGATATTGTGCATATGCCAAGAAGGCAGTAATTTTCTCAGCATAGAATGATAACACCTAAAACGGCAAAAATTAAATCTTTATCTTCTAAGCTTCATTATCTTAAGAGAAAATAGGCAAAGAAGAACATTAAGTGCAGTATTAAAAGTGTTCTGGAAATAATTCAGCCTCTAGTGTCTCAAAATGTATTCAAATTCATCGAATGTCAAATCTCTGCTGGTAGTGATTCCCGCTATGGGCGTAGGTGGTCGCTCGATGACAAATTTTTATGTCTTCAGCTCTACCTTGCCAGTCCTAAAGCATATTGCAGACTCAAGAGTTTTTTAACATTTACAAAGTAAACAAACTCTCTTGAAATGTGTATCAGGTATTGCACTGGAACCAGTATTTTCAGCTGTTGTGCTGGATTCCATCCGTTTAGTAGCCAGCAAGTTGAAACCACATGGCAAGAAATGTATTATATCATTTGATGAAATGAGGCTAAAAAAAGATTTAGTGTACAATAGGAAAAGGATTCTGTAGATGGTTTTGTGTCGTGCCTGTGGCCGAGAATTAAGTTGAGCACCTAATAATTTGCAGTGCATGTATTGTCTGTACTTATTAGTGAGCACATGTATACTTTATTTGTATGGGAAAAAGAAGTGCATGTGTCACAATTGTTTAGTCAGGCTAATGTGTTAGAAAATGCATAATTTACCTACCAGCAGCTGATTTTTTTTTAATTTCATTTTGCGATGTATCTGTTATCTGTACATTTAATTGACGCCATGTATACTTTATTTGTACGGGAAAATGAAGCACATGTGTCGCAAGTGTTTAGTCAGAGTAATGATAAAATTAATTCATTGTTTTGCATTCCTAATTGTGTTGGGAAATGCATAATTTACCTACCTGCAGCTGATTTTTTTTTAATTTCATTTTGCGGTGTACTTATTGTGTGTACTTATTATTGAACACATGTATACTTTATTTGTATGAAAAACAGAAGTACATGTATCACAAGTGTTTAGTCAGAGTAATGTGTTGGAAAATGCATAATTTACCTACCAGCAGCTGATTATTTTAAAATTTCATTTTGCGATGTATCTATTATTATATTTACTTATAATTGACGCCATGTATACTTTATTTGTACGGGAAGAAGAAACGCATGTGTCACAAGTGTTTAGTCAGAGTAATCATAAAATTATGTCATGGATTTGCATTACTAGTTGTGTTGAAAAATGCATAATTTACCTACCAGCAGCTGATTTTTTTAAATTTCATTTTGCAATGTATGTATTATATGGACTTATAATTGACGCCATGTATACTTTATTTGTATGGAAAAAAGAAGAGCATGTGTCACAAGTGTTTAGTCAGAGTAATGTGTTAAAAAATTCATAATGTACCTACCAGCAGCTGATTTTTTCACTTTACGAAGTATCTATTATCTGTACTTATAATTGACGCCATGTATACTTTATTTGTACGGGAAAAAGAAGTGCACGTGTCACAAGTGTTTGGTCAGAGTAATGTGTTGGAAAATGCATAATTTACCTACCAGCAGCTGATTTTTTTAAATTTAATTTTGCGATGTATGTATTGTGTGTACTTATTATTGAACACATGTATAATTTATTTGTATGGGAAAAAGAAGCGCATGTGTCACGAGTGTTTAGTCAGGGTAATGTGTTGGAAAATGCACAATTTACCTACCAGCAGCTAATTTTTTTTAAATTTCATTTGGCGATGTACGTATTATCTGGACTTATAATTGATGCCATTTATACTTTATTTGTATGGAAAAAAGAAGCGCATGTTTCACTAGTGTTTAGTCAGAGTTTTGTCAGAGTAATATGTTGGAAAATGCATAATTTACCTACCAGCAGCTGATTTTTTAATTTCATTTCGCGGTGCATGTAATGTGTGTACTTATTATTGAACACATGTATACTTTATTTGTATTGGAAAAAAGAATTGCATGTCTCACAAGTGTTTAGTCAGAGTAATGTGTTGGAAAATGCATAATTTACCTACCAGCAGCTGATTTTTTTTTAATTTCATTCGCGGTGCATGTAATGTGTGTACTTATTATTGAACACATGTATACTTTATTTGTATTGGAAAAAGAATTGCATGTCTCACAAGTGTTTAGTCAGAGTAATGTGTTGGAAAATGCATAATTTACCTATCAGCAGCTGAATTTTTTTATTTCCCTTTACGGTGTATCTATTATCTGTACTTATAATTGACGCCATGTATACTTTTGTTATGGTTAAAAAATTTTGAAGGTTAAAGTCATTTATCAAAAGCGACTATATTTATGCTGGTATTGAAATTGATATGGAAATTATAGAAAAGTTAAATTTGGGAGATGGGTGGATGCATTTCGAAACAAAAATATTTTCTAAGTATTAGAAGGCCATGAACATCCTAAACAAAAATGCATCTGAAAATTTACTTTCCACAAGAAGTTATTGGAAAGTTTGCGTTGTTTGTGTTCACGCAGAGTTGAGTCATCTGAAAGTGCAAAAATAAGTGAATATTGTTGCATGTGTATGAAAATGTGTCACTATAAGTCATAGGATAAAATGTACTCGTTCAATAACAACTTGTGGAGGCGGTGAAAGTCAATTTAAAAGGATAGGACAAAAATTGCAGTTATGAAATACCTTATAATACCAGGATTCGGATCGATAGCCTTAGTCAAGCTAAGGTGGGGTACATGGGACCAAGTCATGGAAGACAACAGCACACAAAATTTTTCACACTGCACTAATTTTGGACTTTTTTTTGAAAGGCTACTGTCTGTATTTATTATTTTTCTTTAAAAACTTAATAAGGTCATTTAGTGGACAATCAGATGGCATTTCCTTTTTGTTGTTTGCTAAAACACAGCAGTATAAAAACAAAATCTCAATTTCTTTTCTATTTCTCTTTGGCCACTGGCCTTATGAACAACACAACTTTACATATTTCAACACAGTTGGTTTGAACACTAGGCATTGACTTTATGCATCCAAAATTATACCATGATTCACATAGCTTACACATTAAAAGATACTGGATTATTTTTAATTCCACCAGGTGGACAAGTTCTGTTCTTTTGAAACGTACTCTCTTCTCTCTCACCTAGTTAGCTCAATGACAAATTTACAATTTTACACTTATTGATTTAAATTTACTGCACCTAAACAATCTTAGCAAACTCTGCAATCTCCCAGACCAGCTTCGAAGACTTCAATTTAAATTTACAGTTATAATAAGAGCCACAAATTATACATTAACCAAATCTACTATCTGAAAGTAAACAAACCAAGTAAATTATCCTCAAAACAGAATTTACACTGAGCACAAGCATTAATAAACATTACAAAACCTATAGAACTACCCTGAATGAACCTACTTGACTTATAAAGAAACCTCACTAACTAATCTTAAAAATTATCACTATTCATAACATCACCATAATTCAGAAATTCAAACAATCTTCTTGCACTAGCTTGCTCATAAAAATCACCTCACTCTGCACTTCACATAATAGCTCAAGATACTTAATAACTCTATACTGTAAACAAAAGCTCAGAATACCAATTAACTAAATTTCCAAACTAACTATCAAGTTCACTAACACCAACAACCAGAATTTAGAATTTACATTCCTTGCACTACAGCAAATCATAAACAAATAAATTTAGATACTTTAAATCACCAAACAAACTTATATTTAACACCTGCAGTGAATTACTGAGGTAGCGGTGAGGCAAATACTCTCTGTTCAGACACTACCCTGGGTTTTTGAGAACCAACACATTAAGAAAATACCAGTCAGGCTGAAGGCGTGAAATTGGGTCGTGAATCCAATTTCAGCCTAGGCAAAGGGAAAGGAAAAAATCCTCAAGTGTGACACATCATCATCAGGTACAGAATTTCCTCTAACATGATCTTGCCAATTATTGAAGCAACGCCCGACCGACCCTCGCCGGCAGTACATATCTCCGTGAGCAGCGAAACTACTGGGGGGGGGTTGAAGACAAGTTTTCCCCTAAAAACCACGTCCTCAGGGCTCCCCCTTTTCGAACCAATACATGTCCTACCTTGATCAAATACGCCTGCAAGAGCCTGTCGTACTTCAGCCCTAAATACTCCAGGCACATCCGGCCCAGAACTAACAAAACTATATCCCAGGAAAATTCACTTATCTCTCTATATTCCAAGAAATCCTAAATCACAATATCCACATATATCCCAGGAAAATCCCCTTATCTCCCTCCACATATATCCCAGGAAAATTCACTTATCTCTATATCCACATATATTCCAGGAAAAATCACTTATCTCTCTATATCCCAAGAAATCCAAAATCACTATATCCACAAATATCCCAGGAAAATTCACTTATCTCTCTCCACATATATCCCAGGAAAATTCACTTATCTTTATGTCCACATATAGCCCAGGAAAATCCATTTATCTCTCTCCACATATATCCCAGGAAAATTCACTTATCTCTATATCCCAAGAAATCCTAAATCACAATATCTACATATATCCCAGGAAAATCTACTTATCTCTCTCCACATATATCCCAGGAAAATTCACTTATCTCTATATCCACATATATCCCAGGAAAAATCACTTATCTCTCTATATCCCAAGAAATCCAAAATCACTATATCCACATATATCCCAGGAAAATCCACTTATCTCTCTCCACATATATCCCAGGAAAATTCACTTATCTCTATGTCCACATATAGCCCAGGAAAAATCACTAGCAAGGAAATTCCTCTGTACGATGGCAATGCGCAGGTCCACTTCAGACAATAACACTGACCATTTACATAACCCACTAAATATTTTCACCTTATTGAAAATTAAAATTACAATTTAGACTCTTTTTTGTAAAAAGAAGAAAATTTAGGCCAAAGAAATGAACAATTAATACCGGAACTGGTGAGCAAAAGTGTGTCTTCTCAACCCATGATGTTCATTATTTTTGTGAAATACTAAAATTGAGAACAAAAAATACTTTAACTTCTATTCTGCACATATCGCATCCTGGTGAAAATTCCCTACTCAGAGCCCTCTGCCCTAGGACAAGTTCCCGGTTTGCCCTAAGATCACCCCTTTGCAATGGGAGATTAACACTCATCTGGAGCATGTATACTGGTCCTCAATTAACAGTCCTGGTCCTCAATTAACACTCCTGGTCCTCAATTAATACTGGTCCTCAATTAACACTCCTACCATCTCAATTTCGACACTCAACACTCCAAGAATGTAAACAACACTTTAGGTTTCCAATTTCATCACACTATAATATGTTCCCAAAATCCCAATATAAATCATCCCATAATTTATCTTCACTCAAAAAAAAAAATAACTCAACGCTGTAAAGGACTAGAGAGAAATGTTTACTATTATTTTATCACCCACGACATCACAATAACACTGCTTTTCAATTATCACATGCCCAACTAAACTATTATCGATGCACCAAAATTCACTGTGCCCAAACATTAAACTAAATTTTTCCGATACATTAAAATTTACTGGCCTGGGGAGTTGCTAAAATACCAGACATGACAACACAATAAAAACCATAAATGAAAGCATTTTCAACTCCCCTCTCCTTTTTTTCCTGAACTCATGCCTGAGGAACTAATAAATCTTAATTTTGAAAAACTGAACGACAACAATATGGGGACATCTGTCCCACATCCAGCTAACCTCAAAAAAAAAAAAAAACAGAAAATTTCTTCTTTTTTTTTCGCAGAACTGTAAATTTGATTTCACACTGCTGACCCATTCGTTCAACATTCCGCAGCGGTCACAACATTATACAAAAAAAATCGAGAAAGAATTTATCTTCTGGACTGGGCATGAACAACTCTTGTTTCAAATAAAAAAAAAATCTTCTCGTTCCACTGTCACTTTTGATCCTCTCTTCGCCTCCAACAATGTCTTTCTCTTTCCTTTTTTGACACAATGTGCCAGAGCACTTCACCTGAACACAGGGAAAACAAAAGACATCCCGAAGCTGGTGATGATGGACCCTCTCAGAGGGAGTAATTCTCCCTTGTCCTTTTCGATGCCCATGGCTCTACCCTGGTAGGAATTTGGTCTGCTGCATTGGAAGGTGGACGGCATCATCCACGGAGGTTCCCCTATCTTTATCCATCAGCTCTCACGAGAACGCTTAGGAGTGCATCGGTGATCATCTTTCGCTGCGCCCCGAGGAGGTCTCGTCCTACGGTGGTCCTGTCCTTTCTTCATAATTTCTTCCACCTCTTTTCATTTGGTGGAATCAGTGAGCAATTCATCGCAAGCCCTGAGCTCCTTTTTTCCTGTTTTTTTTTGTAACTAACCATGAACCTGACAAGTCCCCAAGCTAGAAGACCGTCGCTACTAGGCTCCTTTAAGCTTTTTTACCTCGATGTCAAATCATTTTGGTCAGCAAATGCTCTCCCCACCAAAAGGCGAGGAGAGACTCAGCCGTCCCCTCTTTCTCTTGGCCAGCAAGAGGACAAGAACAAAAGTGACTGAGACAAGCGTCTCAAAGTGTCAAAGAAACTCTGGGATGCTAGAAAAAAATGCTGACCCCTGATTGGCTGACCTCTGCATGGCAACAGCGGAATTTCTCTCCCACGCCTCGAGTGACATCTGACCTTCACTCAGGCATCGTTGCAACGTCCAACACTCTCCACGAAAAAAAATGTTACTAGGCACGTGCATCCTCTTGTCGACCAGGGGAAGATGAACTTGACTTTCAACACGTAGGGACCAAGCCTCTTGACCCTGAGGTCTAAAAATAGATTCTGTTTCTGAATTCCTTACCCAAAAGACGAAAAGATGTTGCACTTTTGGGCGACTTTTTCACGACGTTTGGAAACAGGAACGCAAAAATGGCGAATTCTTGCTTTGCAGAAAATCACTAATTTTAATTTTCTTTTTCTCTCGTTCCGTGATGTTAAACTAAAATTAATTTTGATTCTCTGAGCTGCACACCTACTCGCCTTTTCCTATCGCGATAAAAGAACAGATAAAATAATTATTTTCAAAACCCCAAAGTCAGTTAAATCAAATATTCTCTTTTTCTTTTCTTTTTTTTTTCATTAACATGAAATTTTGTTTTCCTGGTTGTGATTAAGACAAGCGAATTTCGCGCACGAATTCCCCTGCCTTTCAACCAGGAATTTTCTTCTAACGTATGTCATGGGAGAAAATTTTGCATTAATTAATCTCTGATAAACCAACAGAAGGATTGATCAGGTCTCTCTGAAATTCACCAGAGGTTAAAATTTTCGCCATGACACTTTATTTGTACAGTAAAAAGAAAAAAAGAAGAGCAAGTGTCACAAGTGTTTAGTCAGAGTAATCATAAAATTATTTCATGGTTTTGCATTACTAGTTGTGTTGAAAAATGTATAATTTAACACCAGCTGATTCTCGAAAAATGTTATTTTGCAGTGTACATATTATCAATATTTATTGTTGACGCCCTGTATTCTTTTTTGGTGTGGAAAATTGCAGCACATGTAACATCTATGATCAATGTAGTAATAAAATTATTTAATAATAAATATGTATCTGTTTTATTTTATAAATAATTTAAGAGCATTGTCTTTTTTTCAATCTTCTTTTCTGACTAAATTTTTTTTTCACCAATAACTGAAAGATATTCACAACATGATCGGAAATGCAAGGTAAGTTATTGCTTCATTTTACTTTGGGATTTAAAGCCTAATGGTGTATTTGCAGAATAAATAGAAACCGGGTACCGGATGAAATTGAAATCGCCTGACAGCATTGGAACCTCAAGCTTTATTTTTTGAAATTTGTTTTAAATCATTTTTGATTTAAAACAAATTCCCAAAAAAGAGGATTTTTTATTTAAAATCGTTCGGACAGGGCGCGTTTTTTGGGTACCTTTATTACAGTTTTTTTTTGTTAAAATGTTAAGCTGCAGCTACATTACGTTTAGCATGTTTACGTGAAGTTCGTATCATTTCATTTTTTTAGAGTTAGTATGATTTCTTGATTTTCGCAAAAATACAAGATGTTTCTTTGTTTAAAATAACTTCCAGTTCGGAATTTAACATTTCAGAGAATTTAAAATTTGTAAGCAATTTTATTTTCCCATGACATTAACTTTGAGGCATTTTGGTACTACGTATTCAATATCAAGACTGAAAAAGTTGGCGCTTAGACTGAGAATAAAACTGCTAATATATCGCTAAAATAATATTATTTGCTATTGCATATATTTGTTTCACCAAAAGAAGAGACAGAACGGATACTCAGAAAAAAAACTGCTTTAGTCTCAGATCGAACGAAGCGATCACGTATAAAAGCTTCGCTTCCGTTCTGTCATAGAATAGGCTTCGCATCCCGTCGTCCCCTACGTGTTTTGCGCCTGAATGTTAACTTTCCGGAGGGCATGTTTTCCTTGATGTTGCGGTGGCGCTACTGTTGCCTTTCTTACATGAGAGCTGACCTTCACGCAAAGCCTTTATATTCTGACTGTTTTTTAAATTCCCTACGCTTTTGCGAAAAAAAGAAGGGACAGGAAGCTTGTAACCGGTACTTAAGATACCTTTCGAAAAAAAAAGAGAATCCATCAAGTTTAAAAAAATTAGTTATTTCTATATATATTCGATTTTTTTCCGATAAACTTCTGAACGCTGTTACGGTATTTGAAGTGATATTGGTTTACTTCTAAATGCTGCATCAACTTCAATTCCGAGAGTGAGAAATTGTTAAACACTATGAAAATTGGGGAGCAGAAAAGAAATTTGATACCCTGGAACAAGGGATTATCAAATTTATGAAGCTTATTAACTTTCTGCATTTTTCAGTTTCATCACCAGTGATCACTGTCCAACTTCAGATAGAATGAATTACAACATTTCAGAAGCAAGACATTTGGGACTTGTAACATATCATTCTCATTTTCATTAGAAACTTTGTTTAAGAGAAACCAGGGATTTTAGGATTTATGAATTGTGAAGAAAGATTGCGTTAATCTCAAAACAATTGGGATATGGAACATTGAATTTTCTAGTAAGAAAAGTTTCTCATATCAGCTCTATTTAAGACATATATTCTTAAACACATGTGCGATAGTACGAATTTCTTTAATTTTCATCATATCCAATCCAATTTCATCTTTAAAAACGAAACAACGAAGAAATATTCCTTCGCGATTGCAAAAATGTGCGTGTGACATAACGAACCCAAATCTGTAAATACAAAATACCTATCATTTTACAGTAGTGATCGAAAAATAGTGCCCAATTTGTTTTTCTTCTGCATTTACAAAATTATTTTTTTCTGAAATTGTGGAATAAATAATTAAATTGCCTATTTGTGTTTCATTATTATCCGCTGTAATAAGAAATGGTTACCGAGGAAAATTCTTTTTTCCGCAGTTATTGAAAAAGCAAACAGGTACCTATAAATCCCTGTTCCAGAAATTGCAGCTATATCCATAACGAGTTCCATAATTCGCTTTGGCCTCAGATGCTGCCACATAACGCTGTATAAATTTGCCCGTGAATTTACTACACGATTTCAAACATTCTTTGCCAGTTTTCGTCTTGCCAGCCATTGTATATCTACTGGATTGAGTAGAGAACAATTCGTCGGAGAATAGAAATTTCAGCCGATGTTCCATGGCCCGCTTCTGAAGATTTCTGGCAAACAGCAGGCGTTGCACCCTATCATGTGCATTGTGTGCGTTTACACCGTATGCCTATAGTTTGGAGGGATATTTTCACTGTAGTTGCAGAAATTATTCTCTGTTCTACCACCTTCCAGATCATGACCACTTGTGCTGAGGTATAACGCTTATTGATCCACCCAACGGCCAAACCGCCTATCTTCGCAAGCTCTAATATATCCTGGGGTTCCATAACCACATTCTGGATATACGTTATGGATTTTTCTGTATTCTCAAAGAAACCATTTCCCAGGGAAGCTCGTAAACTGTTGCCAAAGTCTGTTTTCTATGATCTACCACTCTTTGGTCTGCATTGAACGGTCATGTCATTTCAAGGGGAATATATCTTGTCCATCAAAATTTGAAAGAACCGTTTCTGCTGTAATTGACACCGAACTTATCGTGGATTGTTATTCATACGCTCTAGTCTTCGATACGCGTCTATCACCAAACAAGAAAACGATCTTAAATCCAAAACGTGGCGTCATGACATAAAACTCCTACTAGAGATTACCATAAGCAACCATTTGTTCAAATTTAGTAGTGATCTGTTAACAGAAATTTTTTACAGTTATAACTGGATTATCCTCTTTGGACATGATATTGGAGAAAACATGTTCATCAGGCCTTTAGCTTGAAAATATGTGTCAACTTCATTTTGATATTTCCTGATTACAAAGCGGTTTCGGTGGACCTATTCATCTATTGGATCTGAGTGGCAGATTTGTACAATTATTTCCCGGTTTTTGGTGTTTTAAAATATTTTCATTATGAAGTTCCCAAACTATTCAGGAGTTTCAAATTTGCATATATGTATATATATTGATACAGGAAAATGCGTCTAAAATAAATATGAGCACCGAATTTTAAATTTATGGATAAATGTATGTACCTGATGTAAGCCATCTGTGTATTGATGATACATCACTATGTACAGGGATTTTTTGTATTACTTTCTGCCGTCAAGTTACTATTTTTAAAGAAGTAAAAAAATGTTTGCACTTTTTTATTTCTGAGAAAAACTATGAGAAGCAATTTACAATAAACTATTCGACTATCCGAAATGTGTTGTTGTGCTACGCATTTACATAGGTTTTTTCTTCAAGCTTTGAATGGAAAGGGACTTCGATGGTTACTCATTCTCGAAACGTCGTTTCGGTGGAAATTTTCGATGTATGGGTATAACCCTGAATAGTTTTGCCAATAAGCCGAGGACTTCAGCGATACTCACTGGGAAACATTTTCATTACGTTTCTCTTCCTTTTTCCCATCAGGTGTTTTGATTTTTGAAAAAAAAGCGGTAGAATTTATGGCTGTCAATCTTCAGAAATAGATGGGCTAAATATATTTAACAAAACAAAAGCTACTAACGAATAGCATCGAATAATTTATATTTGCTAAAATAATCCTACATTGGTATTGACCTCGAAGTTGCGCTAATAAACTGAATTCGCCCTTCTCCATGTGCAGCACTGAATGATGGTTTAATATAGCAGCGATACTCAATTCAGCATCCGCTAACAAAATATTTTTAAAATACTCGATCTATCGGTTAAGCCTCGATTTTTCATCGGTGCTACCGTGGACAATTCGATGTTTCTTTGATGTATCGGTTGACACCTGTACGTATCTGCGATGTATCGGTGTGAACCTGGACGTTAAGCTATTAAGGCAAAAAACTAACGCTTTTTATCTGCAGCAGTGAGTGGGCACATCGGAGGGTAAACTGTCAGTGCAATGTAAAGCAGCCAATTCAAGTTCTAGTAACTCATGATATTTGTAAAAACACTCGATGTATCGGTAGAAATCTCAAATGTTTTGCAATGTATCGGTGGAAACATCGATGTCGTTTTCGAGATATCAGCTCCTGTATCATCGAGGTAAAGAATTTGGTTTTCGCCAATGAGTTATCAACCAGAACTGCCAATCGTAAGATATTTACTTCCTTTTTAGAAGAATGCAACACAAAGAAATTCATTTACTTTTCTTACAAATTATACTTGGTCAGTTTCAAACGTCGTCATAAAAGCTTGTAACGTATACTCTATATTCACTTTCCTTTTGATTTTTACTATCTCTGGTTATTTTATTTTCCTATGTAAATTATCTTCTTACTGAACGAGATGTTATTTCTCCCGCTGAATGAGATCTGGCAATGAGTGTAAGTCATGACGTGGTGGTAGCCAGTATAAATAGGCGCGTTCAACGATACCAAGGGATAGCGTTGGTTTGTGTGAAAGAGAGCGTTGGTTTATGTGAAAGAGAGTGTTGGTTTATGTGAAAGAGAGCGTTGGTTTATGTGAAAGAGAGCGTTGGTTTATGTGAAGGAGAGCGTTTGTTGTTGTATAGAGAGAGCGTTTGTTGTTGTATAAAGAGAGCGTTTGTTGTTGTACGAAGTGAGCTGTGGTTTATGTGTCAGAAAGCTGGTACTGTATAAAGGGAGTTCGTTTATGTGAGAGCGAGAAGTCTCAATAATAAAGAATTTGTTGTAAGTACGTTTTTCTCAGTTCATAGTTACTGTCAGACCTCTGTCTGGCTGTTATGTTTATTTCATTTAGTGTTATTAGTAACAACCAGCATAAGACTTTATTCATCTTAATTACCAGTTATAAGCTTGATTATTATTATTACTACACTACTAGCAGGAAAGTTTATTCATAATTAATAACACAACAACCATTAGAAGAAGCGTTAGCTTAGAAGAAGCTGAATTCATTACTATATAATTGAAGGAAGCATTATTAGTAGCTTAGTAGTAAAATCATATTCATTATAATATTTAATATTACATATATCCATTTCTTGCAAATAATAAAGAAAGAAAATCATTTTTTTTATCTAATGAGTTTGATGTTGGAGAACATCTGGTGATTTAAAAATTCATGAGCTTAAAACCACTTAGATATTACAATTTTGATAAGTCAATTTGTTTCTTAAAAGATAGATTGCTGAGGAAACATTTTATTCAAAATCATGGATAGTGATGTTGACCTGAGGAATGCTTGTTCTGATATGTTTAAGTAACAGCAATGTCCTACCTTTTGAGGATCAAGAGACGAGTTCATTTTACGAATCTTAAATTATGTTTTCACCAGTATCGATTGCCGTGTGAATACCCTATAATATATTCTAAGGAATGTGAAATGCAACCTATTGAACTTCCAGTTCTAAATCAGTAAAAGTTGCAAAACTGATTGCCATAAACTTCATTTTCTGTCGTTTCGCTGGCATTCTAAAACATTCCTCAAAAATAAAGGTAGTAAGAGAAAATAAATGGGAATTTCAGATTGCAGTCATTAAAAAACCGTAAATCCCTCTAATATGTATATATTTATGCGTTTTTATTTCGCGTATAGTTTATAATTCTAAAAAAAAAGAAAAAAAAAGAAAAATATCGCAAAGACTGAATTTTTGTTGGCTTTCGTACTTTGGTTTGCGAACTGTTCAGTTCCAAATTTAATAAACAGGCTAATTAGAGGAGCAGAACTATCGATATTTCTGAATATCGATAGGTTTCAATAGTCCGCAAACAACAATCGATAGTTTGCTTGCTAGGTTTTTCTGGAGAAAATTGGTTTTCCAGGATGAAAAATTATTTCTGACAAGAATTTTCTTACTCTACCACATTGTCAAAAAACTAAGCTCCGATAAATTTTGAAACAAACCTTTTTTTCCCTTTGGTTTGGGGTTTAACGACAACCGTGAGCTATTCGATGGGCTGTAAGCATTCGTCCATCCCTGATTTAGGGCCAGTGGCTCCAGAGAAGGAACAGGGCCAGTGTCTTTATCTGACTGACACAACCACAACATTTATTCCACACGGGATTCCAATCCGAGCCCATCTCGGACGAACGGTCAGAAGCCAGCGCTTAGACCGTTGCGCGACCGATCTGAGGAATCTACGTTTTGACGATATTGTCCCGAAGTCAGTGAGAAAAATTAGGAAACTTTTTTTTGCCTGAAGAACGAGGTAATTCGTGGTTCCTTAGTTTTCATTTTCTGCTTGTACTGTATGATAATTTTTATTTTTCTGTTCACAAATGCTAAAGAAAAAAATTCTGCAGTTCGGTGTGCAAAAATAATTTTTTCTATAATGTTTAGCGAAATCATGGTAATAATTCATGAGAAATTGAGTAAATAAAATTATGAATAGGAATGTTCCTCAATTGTTTTTTTCTGGGATTCTTTACAACGACAGTATCCAGCAGATGTCGTTTTAAATAATCCTTAACATTTGATGTATAGGCAGACGTTTTGTAGTTCTTTCCGAAAAGGCTATATTTTTCGTAGACCTTATCCATACCAAAACAAAATAAAGTTGCACAAAATATATTTTACGTTTATCCATTATCACAGATTATTTACTCTCAACAAATAACTGTTTCAGCACCTGACGCACCTTTAAACTTCCAGTACAAACAACTAGAACAACGATGTCTTGCTTGGTCTTTATATGACTGAAACGTATACTTTCGCTTTGAACTTGACTTCACGTGAAGAGCAACAGAATGCAAAAACCGCACTCGCTTACGGTTGACCCTTTTGATTACAGTTAACTTTAGTTTCGCATTGTCATCATGCATGAATATGGCTGGGCTCAATGTTTTCGACACCAGTATAAATGAGGTAAAAACGAGCGTTCTAGTCATCAAAGTCATTGGTGAATAGTTTACACCATCCTGATTTACATTTACTGCATTGGAAAACGTAAAACTACCGATGCATTACCGATGTACTGATTTGGACAAAACTATCGATACTATCGATAGTACCATCGATAGTACCTCCACCTCTAAGGCTAACACAATAACTATAAATTGTACATTAATTGCTACGAACCAAGAGCAAATTTGTTTTTTAACGTTTTTGCCGAATGTTTAGGGGTGTTACGGCAATACAAGTTTGGCATTTGAATATATACTTTACAAAATTATTAATACATTAAAAATTTCACAGTAAATTTGATCATGGAAACTGAATTTACTGCGATTCCTTTTTTTTTATTTATTTAATTTGATCACTGCGGAGTTTTAGATTCATCGTTTCAGATTTTTTGTGTACATGCTGAAGAAATGTGATCATTGGAAAATAGATCATTCTCCATACGGCCTTTTCGTACACTTTTGCAATAACAAATACCCGAAAGGCCGATTCTCATCTCTTTTACTTGTTGATGACTTCAGCCAAACATTATGATTTGGCCTCTGCTACACAAAGTATACTGTATCGTTAAAGCCTCATGTGTGTTAAACAATGTGTGCAAATCTTGATCGATATATTTCATATTTTCTGTCGCACTTTAAAGCGGAATGTCTCAGAATGCGTAACCATTGTAGATGCCGTTCTGTTTCTAATATTACGAGGTTGGCCCCATTGCAATACTTAGTGCTCTCACATAGAATTGCTTAGGTTACCTTTACTTCTTATCTAACCTATTCTCCGTGGTATTGTTTCGGGCTGGTACCCTTCAACTGTACCCCACCATATACAAGAGCTGATGTCTTACATACACTTACATTTTCTTGTTTATCACCACTTTCACTCGCAACCTAAGCGATATGCTCCCTAATTCTGAACCTAAACACTGTACTAATGGTCAAATTTATTGGCGTAGAAAGCAGACACGTTACGTTTCCAAGCTTAACTTCTTTGAAAAAGCCATCTGGTTGATGTGCGAAAGCTTGAAAACGCTAATGTGTCTACTTTCTACGCCAATAAATCGGACCACTAGTACAGCGTTACTATTTACTACTTAATTGGTGTACTGTTCCTTGTTATCAATTTATAGAAGTGTGCTAACCAATAAAATTCGCGTTGAGAAAATATTTAAACCCATGCTTTTTTTAACAAACAGGAAAGATCGTACATGTCATAAAAAAGAAAGAACTTTATAAATGAAAAAATTATAATTTTACAGCTAACTAAAATTATTCAGAAAATAGATTTTGATGTGAATAGATTTTGATGTGATAGATTTTGATGTGAATAGATTTTGATGTGAAAACAACACGAAACAGCGTTCTTTTATATTTCTCTCCCAGTTTTACGTAGATTTTCAAAAGGATTTTACATCTGTATAGAAAACATATCGTCAGTAATTTTTTTGTTATTGGTTCTAGGGAAGAGAGTGAGAGAGAGAAAGAGAGAGAGCCAGGGCAGCAAGAAAAACACTACATCTACATCTTACCGTGATTTGAACCTAAACCTATTTCGGATGAATGATCTGAAGTGAGCGTTTAGACCAATGCGCTATCGTGGGACATGGAGTTCTATTTAGAAATGCTTGATGTGTGCTGCACCGAATGTAGTAAAAACTTTTTCTCGCAAGACTAACATTTTATTGCCAGTATCGAAATTCTTCACTGCTGAATAGAAGAACCTGTAACTTCCATACATTACAAATATTTTGACTTCAAATTCAGGTTAAAACATCTATAGCAGAAGCCACAGTTGTTTTTAAATTTACGTGCATACAATTATAATTATAATTCACATTCCTCGCCCCGCCCAAACGTCATCTTTTCGTAGATGACGTTGGGGCGCGGCAAGGAAGACGAACGTAACGCTTACTCTTACTGCGGTGGCAGAAGAGAAAGCATCTAGAACACCTCCTTAAGATAACCCCGTAGAGGGTAGAAAGTACTTGAGGCAGTCTGCGTTGGATTGGATTAGGGTGTGGTCAATGAATGTTCTGGTTGTTCATGATGTGTTGAGAAGGAGAGTCGAAAGAATAAGATGAGTCGTATGTAAATATTTGTATATACGTTTTTAATATTTTCGTTCGGCATTTTGTATGTATGTAAATAGGCAGTTTGTTTTCGTTAATAATATCAAAAGGTTTTGAGTTCAATAACTGGGGTTTTTACCAACGAAGGTTGGGTTTTACACGCTGATGGGAAGGCATTGGAGGGGGAGGATGCAGTTTTGGGACCTGGAAATAAGGCACTTCATGGACTTGAGCGTTCGTCGAACATTTGAAAGAACCTAACGACAAAAAATAGAACACCGCAAAGGAGGCTTAAACCAAGCATGACAACAACATAAATAAAATGTGCAGTGAAATGTGAAAAAGGAAAGCAACCTTGTTATTATTGTTTTGACTTCAATTTCATATTCAATATATGATAAATGATATGATCAAATCTCATTGAATATTTATCACACTCCTGGAAATACCAATCTTTTTGTTCACGATATCAAAACCTCCTTAGCAGCAGAAATCACGAAAATTAGCGGAATGCATGTGTTACGCAGTTAAAAAGTTTATGTCCCGCACAGACCGAATTCAGGGTTCCTCGAGATTACTGATAATACGAGTACCAAGCGGTTATGTACGACACTAATCTCAGTAAATGTGTGATTTTGACGTCAATTAAATCTGCAATCTATAGAGGTCATCTAAAATTAGCAATATAAAGAAGTCATGATCTCCTCTTTGAGTAACCTAAAGCTTAGCTATGATAATTACACAGCACACTTATGTCGTCCAGAGTGTCTGCGGTAAAATTAAAAGTAGTCACCGAATTAAATGGAGCACGTCGGATAGTTACCTAATGATATTAGTCCAAGTTTTCATGCCTGACCTTGTCCCACGCTTACGATCATCCAATGATGTTATTCCAACGTCCATCAAAACGTTTCTCTTAGAGACATTACAGGGCCACTATGGAAAGAGGTATTTTTAATTGAGAGTATGCTTTGATTCATACTCCACTCTTGCAAATTTTAACACCTTGTAGAACTGTTTCACGAGCGGTACTCATCGACGAATACTTCTTCGTTTTAAGATAACCGGAACATACCTTCATGATACTCGAGTCACTGTAGACACCGTATTTCGTTTCATTACGGGATTATGATGTGGAAAGCGATCAGTATTACTCACCGTTTACCTTTTTAATTAGTAAAGAAAACTGCGATTGTTCTCAGCCATATATTAAGCATTATGGATCCATTCGCTTCCTGTTTTCATTATTCTGTGCCAGCCGCCATTTTGCAATATGTAGAGGCCCTCATAAGAGACTCAATGTTTTGTTTAAATATCTTTCTGGCTAGAAAGGACAGCCTATGCCAGTCAGGTCTACGGATTTTAACTAATCGTGCGTGTGTAGGCTATGATTGAACGCTCTTTACACACACACTTTTCGCGAACGAGCACCAACTGTGCATTTTAGAACAATTTGCAGAATGATTGGTAGTAAATATCGAACAAGTATTTTCGCCAGCTGAAAGTCATAATGTCAATACTCTTAGCTTAATGCAACTGAAGGTTCAGCATCATATCGATCTGGTCGTGTTAGGGTTCGTTTTGTTTGAATTAATGTGCTCATTTGCACCTCAATCTTCTAAAATTATTCATATCTCATCCTCCATCAGTTTTGTAAGATCATTGTCCATATAACTTTTGTTGAAGGGTGTTGTAATTTAAATGTCACACAGTGTATTTCTCTTTTGACCACAAAATAAGAATGCCCAGTCAGGTGTAAGGTAAATATTATACAGCTGATATGAATCCTGTTTTTCAAGTTTTGAGCTGGACGGACGCTTAGGAATTTAGGGAGAAATCTTAAGATCGAGATATTTTCAAGGTTGCCTTTTTATGTATACAGTATATATATATATATATATATATATATATAGGGATGTAAGGTCAGGTGATGCGTAACATCACAGCCTCTCCTTGACAAATGTCAACCCCCGCCTTCTCGTGGTGCATCCTGTTCTCACTAAAGGGGCTCTGACGACCGCCCATAGCGGTATAACTATACCATCGGGATCAGAGGAAATTCTATCCCACACTCACCAACCCGCTTGGCCAGCGTGGTGAGTTATGGCCAAACCCCTCCAAAATGATTCCACAACTTAAATCTTGGCCCTCAGTCTCCGGCAGCTGGAATGGACCTGGCCAAAGCAGCGGCCAGTGCGACATGAAGGCAGAGGGTGCTAAGAATCCCCGGAGGACCGGACTAGGCTGCCATCTGATGCTGACCTTGGCTACTTACAATGGACGCTCCCTATCTTCTAATTCAAGGCTTCTTGAATTGGAAGAGGAACTACAAAGGATCAAGTGGGACATCGTGGGGCTAAGTGAGGTAAGGAGAAAAGGAGAAGATCTCATCGAACTGAAAAGTGGACATCTCTTTTACTATCGTGGGACAGATACTGGCAGAACTAGTGGTGTTGGATTTATAATAAACAAGAAACTGAAGGATAAAGTTGTAGAAGTTGAAAGTTCCTCTGACAGAGCTGCACGACTTGTTATCCAACTCTCGAAAAGATACCAGGCTCAGATTATTCAAACTTATGCACCCACCACAAGTCATCCTGAAGAAGAAATTGAAGAATTTTATGAGGAAATTTGTCATCTAAATAATAAAGGTAAGCAGCACTTGAAAATAATTATGGGAGATTTCAATGCAAAAATAGGGCAACGGCAACAGAATGAAACTTCAGTAGGTAAATTCGGTCATGGCAACAGAAACCAGCGTGGAAATACTCTCGTTGAGTTTGCAGAGGCAGAAGGGTTTTTCATCTTGAACTCCTTCTTCAAGAAAAAGCCACACAGGAAATGGACATGGAGACATCCAAATGGGACGACAAGTGAAATTGATTTTATTATGTGTAACAAAAAATTCGTCATAGAAGACTGCAGTGTGCTAAACAAGTTCAACACAGGTAGTGACCATAGATTGGTGAGATGTAAGATGCACCTCAACACTAAACTTGAACGTGGCAAGCTCATAAGATAAACAAAATCTATTGACATAACCAACCTTAAAAAACACCATAATACCTTCAAGTTAGAACTGAAGAACAGGTTCTCTGCTTTAGAAGGCCTAACATCGGAAGAAGTGGACATCTCTGAAGTTAACAGAAAAGTAACCAAAGCTCTTATGGAAACAGCAACAAAATTAGCTGGGTCTAAGAACAAGTTGCATGTGAACAAATTATCAGGAAAAACCAAAATATTGATGCAAAAAAGAAGAGAGATGAGGACAACTAAAGAAGATTTGACATCCAAAGTGGAATATATAGAGCTATGCAAGACAGTAAGAAAAAGTATCACTGAAGACGTAAGGAAATTCAACTGTGAACTAGTGAGGAAAGCAATTGAAAACAGCCAAAGCCTAAATATAGCAAAGGGACATCTCAGTAAGGGAAGAAAACAGATTATGGCACTGAGAAAAGAAGATGGTTCTGTAACAAGAAATAGAGGCGAAATTTTGACAAGAGTGAAAGATTTCTACTCCAAATTATATGAAAGGGATGATATATGCACTCCAGACATCATGAAAGATACCAGTACCAGAGTTCCTCCAGTCCTTCCAGCAGAAGTTGCACATGCAATCAAGAACATGAAGCGAGGAAAAGCTCCAGGAGAAGATGGAATTACTGTAGACATCATACAAGAAGCAAGTGGAGAAATCGAAACAGTACTCGCCCAAATTTTCACTCGATGCCTTAATGAAGGAAAGATTCCTGAGGATTGGAACACCGCTACAATGATCCTGCTACATAAGAAAGGTGACATTGAGGATCTCGGAAACTACAGACCTATCAACCTCCTATCAGTAGTTTATAAAATCTTCACTAAAGTTCTTTCACACCGCTTGAAGGTAGCACTAGACATGGCTCAACCGAGAGAACAAGCTGGATTCAGGAGTGGCTACAGCACAATAGATCATATCCACGTGCTGAGAGAACTAATTGAAAGAGCGAGGGAATATGAACTTCCATTGTGCATGGCTTTTATCGATTATGAAAAAGCCTTTGATTCGGTGAAACCATCAGCAGTTACAATGGCTCTGAAAACCTGCGGTATTGAAGATGCATACATTAATATTATTATTAACATCTATGAAAATGCAAGTGCAAAGATTAGGCTGTTTGAAAATACAACACAGGTAAAAATTGGAAAGGGAGTGAGACAAGGTGACACCATATCTCCGAAGCTCTTTAATGCCACATTGGAGGGTGTTTTTCAGTCGCTGAGCTGGGAAAACAAGGGGATAAAGATTAATGGAGATTATCTAACCCACCTTCGTTTTGCTAATGACGTAGTCATTTTTGCAACTACCCCATCAGAGCTGCAGAGTATGATCCATTAACTTGCTGACAAGAGTAAAGAAGTGGGATTAAAAATGAACTTTCAGAAGACAAAAGTGATGTTCAATGCTTTTACAAGAAATGAAGATTTATCGATTGATGGAGAAAAGCTGGAGATAACAGACACGTACGTTTATCTTGGACAGCAGATATCAAGTGAGGGTCACATTGATGAAGAAATTAATCGGCGTACAAAACTTGCCTGGAGAGCTTTTGGAAGAAACAGCATAATTTTCAAGAGCAATATGCCATTATGTCTTAAAAGAAAGGTGTTTGATCAATGCATCCTTCCAGTGCTTACGTATCATGCAGAGACGTGGACCTTAAGTAAAAGAGACATACAAAGGCTGCAGACAACTCAAAGTAGCATGCAGAGGTGCATGCTTGGTGTAACCAGGAGAGATAAGAAGAGGAACTCGTTTATCAGAAAGATGACAAGAGTGAAAGACATAATGGTCAGAGTTAAATCCCTGAAATGGGAATGGGCTGGACATACTGCCAGAAGGACAGACCATCGATGGACAGCCGAAATTTTAGATTGGATTCCAAGGGACAGAAAAAGACCCAGAAGAAGACCACATAGGAGATGGGTGGATGAAATTCGAAAGTATGCAGGGGTGACATGGAGGAGACTGGCACAAGACAGACCGTTGTGGAGGAAACTTGGGGAGACCTTCGTCCAGCAGTGGATTGATAATGGTTGACAATGATGATGATGATGTTATATATATATACACTGCCGGAAAAAAAATCCCAACACCACGAAAAAATGGTTGTAGAGGAATGAAATGGCGGCAATACATTTGTATAGGTAATATATTTAATCGATTAAGGTTTCAAGATCACAGCTTAATGTAAGCGCGAGAAGAACCATTTTAAATGTGAAATGCTGGTACATTATTAACCACTGTTGCAGCCAGAATGTTAAATGCAAGCACGCAAAGTCTCATGCATTGTGTCGTACAGTTGCTGTATGTCAGTTTGTGGGACGGAGTTCCATGCCTGTTGCACTTGGTCGGGCAAGGACGGTTAATGCTGGTTGGGGTGACGCTGGAGTTGTCGTCCAATGATGTACCATACGTGCTCGATTGGGGAAAGATCTGATGATCTAGAAGGCCACGGCAACATGTCGACACTCTGTAGAGCATGTTGGGTTACAACAGAGGTATGCGGGCGAGCGTTAATCTGTTGGAAAACACGCCCGGGAATGCTGTTCATGAAAGGCAGCACAACAGGTTGAATAACCAGACCGACGTATAACTGTGCCGTCACTGTGCGTGGGATAACCACGAGAGTGTTCCTGCTGTCATAGGAAATTGCTCCCCAGACCATTACTCCAGGTGTAAGTCCAGTGTGTCTCGGCCGCAGGCAGGTGAGTTGCAGGCGCTCACCTGACCTCCTTTTAACCATCGCACGGCCATTACTGGCACCCAGGCAGGACCGGCTTTCATCAGAAAACACAAAAGATCTCCACTCCGTCCTGCAATGAGCTCTTGCTTGACACCACTGACGTTGCAAGCGGCAGTTGTTTGGAGTAAGTGGAATGCACGCTACAGGGCGTCTGGCTCGGAGCTTTCCTTCAAGTAACCGATTTGTAACAATTCGTTGTGTCACTGTGGTGGCAACTGCAGCTCGAATTGCTGCCCCACACACGGTACAGTTATACGTTGGTCTGGTTATTCAACCTGTTGTGCTGCCATTCATGAACAGCATTCCCGGGCGTGTTTTCCAACAGATTAACGCTCGCCCGCATACCTCTGTTGTAACCCAACATGCTCTACAGAGTGTCGACATGTTGCCGTGGCCTTCTAGACCGCCACGTACACGGCGGTCTTCCCTCTCAGTAGTACCACGTGGCCGGCCGGAACCCGGTCTTCTTGAGGCAGTACCTTCCCTTGACCACCGCTGCCAACAATCATGCACAGTGGCTACATTCCTGCCAAGTGGTTGATAATGTCTTCTTCGTATTCTTAAAGGCATTCTTGACGAACATCAACACACTACGTCGAATCTCAAAGATAACTAACGCTCACGAACGTTACAGCGCGTATTTACAGCAAACCTGCTGTGCATGTTCCGAGGGGCGCTAGCAGCGCCACACGTATGCGCCGAGCGCGAAATTTGCATAGACGTCATCTTACAGATGTACTCTAACCGCCTATCAACTGTCGTTTATCTAACACAACCTCTTCTTTGTGTTGGGATTTTTTCGTCAGTGTATATCCAGGATCAAAATTAGAAACATTACGGAATTTAACTCCTACTCTTCATTCACTCGTTGATAAATATTGAAAACATATTATCGCTGATTTGGAATTTATGCTATTGATATTACACTGAACAACTGATAAGATTTTCGTTTTCGTAACAAATTTACGTATTCGTAACAAAGGAAATATCTTATTTTGTATAACTTTTAGAACTCCTATTTATCGGAATGGAAATCGCAAAAAACTCAGATCAAAGGAAGTTGCTCAACGTTGTATATCCCTTAAACATTCTCCTTTTTTCAGGAAATCTTTTCTCAATTTATCGCGATTTATAATGAATGAAAACTCTTATATACGTAGAAATTAAATTACTAAAATGTATATTATTCACAATAAAAATAAAAATTAGAGGGATTTTTCAGATAAGGTAAACATGGTTAAACGTTCCGGATGCACTCATTGAGCTTTAAATAAAAGCATCATAAATTCCATATAATGGAAACTTATGTTTGCGTCCTTCTAGTAGGACAATTCTCTTGCGGCCCGATGTTCCCTGAAGGTAATCGTTAGCTAGGTAAAGAAAAACATATCCGTTAAATTAATGAGTATCCATCTCAAAATTAACTGGCGCCTTTATAACCACAACAGTAAAAACTGATGAAATGTCATTTAATATCTAAACCACAACAGTAAAAACTGATGAAATGTCATTTAATCATCTATATTACATGCATTTAAACATGCTTCTTTTATTTCGACAAACGGCTGCACATTTTCTGCAAATCCATTTTTGCCAGTTTTGTTTTCGTATTGATTCATTCATTAAAATTAAGAATTTTTATGTAATAATAATTTTAACACCAAAGATTATAAAAACCTTTCCTCTCTAAAGTTACAGCACTCTTTTCGTTTGTATTAATCTAACAAAACTAACTGCTAATAAAATAAATTCATATATCATTCGACTAAAAACCATGGCAAATGCCACCTATAAATCAAAACGTTTTATTTGCTATATATTTCGTCGCCGAATAACAGTGGGTGGTAATTGGCGAAAAGGAATTTAAATTATTTAAAATCACAATTTCCCTGAACCTAGGAATCCCAAAATCTCAGTTGTAGGATATTATGAAGAACTTATAACACCAATTTGATTTTGAACACCGTAGAAGCTCACACGCGCTGCCTCTCAAACAAGTGCATATGTATTTATTTTGATAGATATGTTTTTCTTCGCTTTAATCTAATAAGAAGTTATCAGCCATAAATATGTGGAGCGTTATACATTGAAATACATGAATTAACATCATAGACTAAATATTTTTTCTTAAATTATCCATGTATATTATTGAGTTTACAAGGATAACGGATCACCACATCATTATTAAAGTTTCCTCCATACTTGATACTCAATGGACACTCAAGTAACATATTGAAGCACACACAGTTTCAGTAATGTATAGAAAAAAAAGTAATATTTATTAAATATATGTATGGTAAAATATTTTATTTTGTAATGTACAAAATGCACCAAATTTGAGAATGATCATCTCAGTCAATCTATCCAATGAATGTACGAAGTCGTTTTTCTAAAATGACTATCATCTTTAGTGAGTTAAAAGTATAAAAATCATTTTCTGCGTTTCATAAAGCCAACTGAAAATCATTCGGCTTGTGGAATTTCAGCTCCTCAAGTGATACATAGAAACGTGCCTAAGTTTTGTCTTGGAATATATATGTTCCAGGCTTTATAAGACTTTGAATCTGGTTTTGAATATACTTGCGACGACGGCCCGTCCTACGCCATATCCTGATTACAGATCGTCCGACAGGTGGCTGCACCTTAGAGATCACTCCTACCTGTACCCTCCGATATACTTGTGCCTCTGATTTCTAGTTGTATCCCGGAAGTTTTTGCAACGCCTTTTTCACTCAGTTCTTTGGTGTTGTGTTGTAAGCAGTGCATTGAAAGAGGTTTTTTCATGAAATTGGTCGGGACGAGGATACATTCATTTCGTGATTTAAAGGGGAGATCGCTTCAAACGTCAAAAATATCTTCCGAGAGTCGCCAAATGATTCTCAGAGTGGATATGTTGCATCCTTTTTCCTGTATACTGTTTCAGACAATTATCTCTGTTCCCATACTCTTGGGATGAGTTTCCATGATCCTGATATTTATCTTGATATCGTCATGATGCAGCGTGCAACTGGCGTCGAATAAAATGTAAGCTAAGGGAGATAAATCAAAACATTCATTTGGCCAGACCACAATCTCAAATATTTATTCTGACAGAATTGTATTTCCAAAGAAAAAGGCTTTGAGGTGCTGTGTCGCATGATCCCACAGTTACTTCCGGCATGTTAATCAATGCACTTGATTTATTTTGCTATATTCATATAGTCAGCACTAACCGAGAACTATCCAAAAGCATATTCTTATTGAGTTAAAAAGTTCAATTTCAGTTCACAGGATCATCTCAACAAACTAATTGTAAGTAATTGCAAACGAAGCAAGAAACAAGCAAAAGAACCAACAGAAGGTATCTAGTTATCTTCTAGGGAGAAATAAACTATATTCATGAAGAAATTTGAAACGCTTCATTCATGTCCTGAATTTACGATACGATTCGGGAGACTTGTCATCCCGACGATTAAAAATCCGCCGAACATCGGCTTCAATTCGAAATATATTGTTAAGTCTTTAGCATTCCACATCGCTCTCTGCTGACACCACTGCAATCAACACCGACGATGGTCAGGGTTAAGGGAAGAAAACGAAAGGGCCACCGAGAGAGCAGATTCGCCTCTGCGAGTCGCCTGGAAATGGTTGTGGAGGACACGAAAGTCCATTGTACAACCTCCACATGTCTCTGGATATTGGACGACGACGTCGTTGCATTTGCGCGTGCCGATCTCACAATCCGACGGTTCTCTCTGCTGGTGGTGTATGTCGGTCGTCCATTTAAAGTCCGCCTTGTTCTGGTGCATCTCCGTGTCCACTACCATCAACGCGATCGGAACGTGCTGCCCGAGTAGCCAAAGTGGCGTGCGTATCGGCGCGACGGCCACCCTGCCTCTTTTATTCCGACGATACAGCTTCGTTCAAATTGAGTTAGTTGCCCATACGCACATATACGGCGGCTCCTCGGCATGTTTATTGCTCAGGAATCTTACCTGACTCTTATCGTGCACTTGGGCACGAATATGGGGTCTCCTGTGCTGGGCATTATGAGCCCCAAGATTTGTGATTGCAGCGCCGGTCTCGGACGCGAGGACATGCGGCGTCGCACGAAACTTTAACGATTTGCATGTCCGCCCTCCCCGTAGCTATTCGCCGAATTTCGAGTTAATCGTACGGTTTTTTCTTGGTTCGTAAAGTTTTATGATAGTGAGTGTAGTATTTCGGTTGGAACCCAAAAGACATACTGATCAACATCAATAATTTTTTGTTGGATATGATTTTTCTGGCCTAGATATTTTTCGGCATAATTGTCTGGAACATTATACTGAACAACCTAAGAAGTGCATCAAAAACAAGTTTCACAAGCAGTGTAGTTACCTAGTTTTTAAGTAAATATCCAAGTTTTCCATCATGAATTGCTTTTGTACTAAATCCAAGAAACAAATAAAGTGGGTAAGGACTGGGATGATGACAGAGCTGATAAGTTATTCTAAATAAATTACCGTATTGCAATATAACTTGCAATGAAATAATGTACAAGGGTGGTGTGCTTGGCTGCGAAAATCGCAGTATAGAATTAACGAAAGCAAATGATTTCCCCAAATCAATGAAATAAGGAAATAAATTTGCTTCCATGAAATGAGTCAATAAATTTGCTTCAATGAAATAAGGAAATAAATTTTCATTAAAAAAAAGGAATAATTCTCACAGCTTATTGTAAAAAATAAATACGAACAAAAGCAAAAGAGAAAAAGGAATTTTTTTAACTTGTACCCGTTTGCCAACGCTTTATTTGTAATATCGAAACGTAAACATCTTACAATGGCAAAGTTAAAATATTACCGTAACGTGTGATCGGTAACCATGAATGCCATTTGTTTATTTAATTTATTGCACAGGAAGTTGACATTTTGTACAGACACTGTATAATATTCTGTGAGTGCAAAATGTTTTTGTTTTGAGATTGCAAACGTCACTTCCCATGGAACATTAGAAAGCTCGCACAGGAAAAAACTTCGTGTTTTTTTTTATTTTTTTTTCTTCAAACAATTTACGGTAAAACTAAAAAAAAAAAAACAATTATTGGCACTTTAAACTTTCTCTTTCAGAAGCCAAAATTCAAAATAGCCTACATAAATGTGTAAAAGCCGCAAAACGTTTCGTGCATACTATTCTTCACAATTAAACTTCTAAGTTAAAAAAAATCTAGATGAACAAAAATAAAAAAAAGACCACAAAATACTAAATTTGAACATAAACTTCCAGCAATAAAGTTGCTCGGTTAGAGATGATAACTTCAGAATGGCGAAGAAAGCTTAGAATGTGTGTACAATATACTTTAACACCAACTGCTAAGCATAACGAAAACCCTAAGCTAATATCCCCACTAGACACAAACACCAGAACTATTCACCAACGTGAGTGGAATAAGACAGAAATCACCACCAACGTGGTATGATTCCTGGCTTCTGCATTGTTATTCTACACATCGCACAGATCGTACAGATCGTCCTTTTCATGCTCGACTGAGTCAGGCCGTGGTTGAGTGCATATATGATAGATCTGACCTAGCAGTTTCTAGTTATCTGCATTGATATTCTGCATAAATGTGTATAACTTTCTGAAGGAGTTAATCTTTTCAGGATTAAGAAATTCATTAACTTTTACATATTCTCAAATGCTGATTATTGCGTTAATATTTATAATAAATTCTGGGGTTAAAGTGAAAAAAAGGGGTCCATGTGGCTTCCTTAAACTGCATTACGTTGGAATATAACAATATTATCTAAAGCATTATTTCGAAATGTTTATGCGGATAATAAGGAGTTATCGGTTACACAAAAGGTCAGATATACAAGAAAACTATTGGCAGTAATTTATTCGAGAAAAATATTATATTAAGTAATTTACTCATTAAATTTTTCTTTAACCGCGCCCGAAGAAATGTTCCTGTTGAAAGTGCGTAATACGCATTTAACACTAGAAACGTGAGTTTGTTGGTCACTTTGTTTTACATTGAACGGTAAAAACTGCTTGATTTGCCAATATAAAATCAAATTTATAATTGTATGGACCTGAGATTTCACAAGTAAATTATAAAGCACCTCTCAATTAATATTTCTTGCACAATCATAGGGACGCAGAGAAATGCTTAAAAAATATATCGCTGATACCTTTTCACAATATGAGGTTTTCTAATGTCATTATATCTGTTTGAATTCTTCAGTACTGCAGAAAAAAAAGCAGTCGCAACAGAACCATACTTATGGCCTTACGACAATTCTGGTG
Source organism: Macrothele yani (assembly GCA_039090855.1). Taxonomy (NCBI): domain Eukaryota; kingdom Metazoa; phylum Arthropoda; class Arachnida; order Araneae; family Macrothelidae; genus Macrothele; species Macrothele yani. Next base: position 53,426,017 of record CM077033.1, read on the forward strand.
TTGGAAAATTTGTAGGGTTACCGATTATTATGTTAAAGTAATGTTGATTTCATGTAATAATTATGTCCTAATTTTAAGGAGAATCTCTACTCATTATTTGCTTTAACATTGTTTTACGTAGATGCTTTGTCGACTCATCAAATTTAGCAAATGTGTATTCCTGGTATGTATTTATTTTAATCAGGCAATTTCACCATTCATGGGTTTTGTAGTTAAATATTTACCCTTTTTAGTAAAAGGCGGGATTGTAACATTTTCACAATATGCTATGCGGTATAGTTCCATGTTGAAATTATGCAATATAAACCAGAGTCCCCCCTCTCCGCATGGGACATATTGTAATTTATATTCAATTTACTCTTCCAGCACATCTGAATGTTATGACTCACAATTTTCTCTAATTCCTTTCGCGGCCACTTGAAGAAAATATCATCCATTCTCACACCCAGTGCCGGCCGGTATTTATTTTAAACTATTTTTTTAGAATCGATTAAACAGAACGTCAAGAAATTTCACTCAGGTTGTAAAACAATATGAATACTTCTAACATTTTTTCAGTATTCTTAAAAATCAGAAAGTGTTTTTTAAAAAATATGCAGCTAAAATATTAAGAAAAATGCAAAAACGGAAAAAAATATTTTTGTTTACTCTGGATTTTTGAAGTGCGAAACGAAAATATGTTGTTATCAAACGTAAAGCAAAAGTTGCGGTGTGTATTGTAATAAATAATCTAAGAAGTATTGCCCGTGTTAAAAAAAGAATTTGGGGTGTTACCTAGAAGGATTTCATTCAGCATAAATTGCAGAAAGCTGGGTAGAAATTTTCTAATCTCCAGACTCGTTCAACATAGAAATAAAAAGCAATATCTTGAACTTTTGTACCAAAAAAGATTTCCGTCTTTACTTGACAAATATTGCATGGAGACTGAACTTTGGTCTCAACATAGAAATAAAAAGCAATATCTTGAACTTTTGTACCAAAAAAGATTTCCGTCTTTACTTGACAAATATTGCATGGAGACTGAACTTTGGTCTTTTTTTAATATTTTAACTATGTCGGCGATGCACATAAAGCGACATGTTCCAGTATACGTAAAAGAAACAACAGAAACAGGATTTAATTTTGGTACAGGTTAATAATTAAAGCTCAAAGGAACAATATCTGACGAAATTTGAATTTTCCTTCTGTTCTTAAATATTTGTATATTTTGACCAGGCATAATCTGTTTTTATACTTGTTTCAGACGATATAACAAGGTTAAAACCAGAAAACATCCGGTACGTCGGATGTTTAAGTAATACTTTTTTACCCCAAGATACCACTTCTGTTACATATTGTATATAATAATGCCGAACACATTTAGCATGTCAAATGTTTAAAAAGGACATCTTGATATACCTTCCATTTTTAGTAACATGATATTAGTTCTTAATATAGGTTGTTAAAAGTAATAAAAACTGGGAAACTTTATTTCAGCATTGAAAAATAATTACAAACGGAACGAAAAAGGCCGGTGTACGTTTCTTGCGCAAAATCCATTTTCACCACTAAACGTTGGTGAAATAAACGCACAAACAACATTGGAATATTGACGGTTATTGACTGGAAGAAAAAACGATGACTCTTTGCGGGATTGCGCTTAGTATGAACTTCCATACAAAATAAATTCAATTTTTATTTGCAATAGTGTTAATATCAAAGACGTAATCGTTTTAAACTTGTGGTAATGTTATTATATGATTTACTGAAAAGGAAGTTTCTTCCACAGATTATTCGCATTTGTACCGGTAACACATTTTCTTATTCACAGATTATTCATTTTGTACTCGGTAACACCCCTCTTTGTAGAAGAACGTCTTCACACTTACGAGTCATGCTTGAAACGAAATTATTGATGAGTTATTGAGGTTCGGGGCAGCTGGTCCCATACTGCAGGCAACACATTACGGAAGACAGCCAGTGTATTGGATTGTGGAACGTTGTTTCCCAGCTGTTGCTGTACAGCGTCGCAAATGTTATCAACCGTATTAAGATCGGGAGACGGCGCGGACCGCTGTAACGATTCAATCCCATGATTTTGCAGCTCCTGAAGCACGCTGCATTTGTGGTGACTGGTTGCATTGTCTCGAGGAAACGGTATGCATGTGCAAAAGCAGCAGGAAGCACTGTCACATGGGGTATAATGTTTTTGTTCCGGTACCCTCATTCAGGTTGCCTGAGAAACTTGAAAGGAAGTATGGCTATTAAAAGACACTCCTGCCAAGACTAGAATTGATTCCGCTGGTAAGTTTGGACAAACTGTACAAAGTGTGGTTGTAGTTGTGTGCAGGATTGCCTCCACCTGTGTCGTCGTCGAGTATCAAGAAAAAATCGAAACGGGATTCGTCTGTGAAATGTAAGTGGTGCCACTCTGTATTCCATGACACGTACTGTTAGAGCCAGGGACATCTTTGACTAGGGTGAGTCCTTATGAATGATAAGAACCTCAGCGGCCTGCTTGCCTTGAGTCCATACTGGTAAAGACGGTTTTGTATCGTTTGAGTATATGCTGTGATGCCAGAAGCGCCTCAAAGTAGTTCCCGAGGTTGGCTGCTGATGATACTTGGCCTTCTCCGAATACTTTCTCACAGGTAACGAGCTTTCCTCCCGGAGGTTTTCCTCAGACGAACTTTCCTGAAAATGTCTGCAATATTTTCGTGACATGGAAAGCATGTACATTGCCGACTTACCTCTCTTTGCTAAGCTTTTAAATCAGCAGTCGTATATTTCTGCAGTACGTCTGCTTATAACACACCAAAAGACCTGTTTCTCTTTTCGATGTTTAAGCGTCGTTAGTACATAATTTCACGTACATCCCAAACAGAAGGCAACACATTAAACGAACTTCTTGACCAAGGGGTAAAACAACCCATTTCCCTTTCTCGCAGAGTATTTTATTGAAGTTTGCACGCCACGTACTGCGTTGTTTTAATGCTAATTTTAATATCACGTTTCTACCCACAGTGATAAGTGATCTGGAGTCGCGCCTGAATTAGCGTATCCCAAGGTTTTCCCTTCGAAACCGTAATATCCCTAACATTTTGTGGCCAGTGTATTTCGCAGAACGTGTTAGTGCAATATAACTACATGCGTTACTAATTTTTAAATTTCCAAAAAATTCACATTTAATAGATACTCATATTGAATTGTTAAACAAATGCGGAGGCAATGAAAAAATGAAGTGTAGCATAGGGAAATTTTTGATTAATTTCACCCATTCGATTGCTTATCTGAAAGTTCCCATTTACATCTTGTGGTGAACGACTACTCTCCATCATTTTTCCTAAAAGAAAAAGAGTAAGTTTGAGCAGTTTCGCTTCGAGACAGGGTCACTCCTGTTTGATTTAGCGTTTCTGTAAAAGTCCTGTTCTTTAAGTCTGGCAGACACATAGCACAGTAGATACCATCAGTCATTTGTTTCGCGAAATTCATGAAGAACATCCCAAAATGGCTCTTTGGGATACATATTTGTGTGATTAGGGAAGCCGCTTAATTAAGTAAAGTTCTCTAGCTCTCATGTTTTCCAGTTTATTGGGATCTACTGTACATTTAACGATGCGAAAGGATACATTGATCCTGGAAAAATCAAAATCTTCATTGGTACTAGGGTAGATGGAATTTATTCATACCAATTAAAATTCAATTCGCTTCAAAAGAATATGCAACAGAATCAAAGTTAATAAGGAATGTAGCCCATTTCATCATCTCCGTTCGATAAGATCTGTGGATGGCTTCAAATGTTTAAGAAATGCCACTCACAGTCTAATTTTTTACGAAACAGTTTTGTAAAGATATGGGATACAGTTTTGCTAAAATATGCTCGTAGTACTATTAAGTAATTTGTATCTAATAATAACAAAACACATTCAAAAAATAACAGTATCCCCCAAATAACATTAACAGGGAATGTTGCTGGAAGATATAGATATGTTAACAAAGAGTTTAATCTGCCTTCCGTGGTGAGATTTTGTGTGGAGACAATGAGCAAAAATAGGCAAATTGGGATAAGAGATAGTCCTACTATTTATGCAAAGAAATTTTGGAAATGTTTAAAATCGTATCAGCATTGCACTTAGTACTAGTAAACAAGACACAACTGATAACAATGTTGACGAATGTATGCCTTTTCCATTTCCGAAACAATGTATGGAAGCATTTGAGAAAAAATAATTAATTGCGGTTCGAGGATTCTTTGTGTAAGGGTAGCCTAGCATGATCTGTATGTGAAATTATCTCAGCTCCGTCGAACTTTGAAGCAGGAAAAGTCACTTTTTTTGCAACAAGCATGGTCGACCCACTTTAGCCCTACAGGCAAAATCTTACTCATCGCCGGCTGATATAACGGGTTACTGTGAAGATTACGATTTTCGGTGATCATGAATTACAAAAAACTAACTCACAGAATTTTCATGTTTGTATTTTCATCCAAATTCTCAAGAACTCTAATTTTATGGCACATTTTCACATGACATACGGGAGAAATTGTCTTCCTGAGGAGTAAGAATCATGAAAATCTTATTCTTTATAATATCCTGATATTTTAAGATCGTTTAGTTAAACATGAAGAAAAAAGAAATCAAATTTTACAGAAGTAGCTGCCTTTCAGATCGAAATCGGAGAATGTAGCCTTTTTGTAAATATATGATTATAAGAAAACGTTTTCCATATACTCACGACTTTTTTATACGTTTGAAATGATGCCCTCAAAATTGAAGCCATTAAGAGTAATAGCCAATTTAAATATTTTATTACTTGAATTTATTCGATGAACATCTTTAAAACTGCAGTGTTAATCGACTGTAGGAAATGCAGCTAGAATATCCCTGAAGATGCATCAAGATTTACACTGATAGATCAATCGTTTTAACAAATTTTCGTTATGCGATATTGTATTGGTGGGTAATTACTGAAAAACTGCTCATCAATTTTACCCATCGGTGTGCCCATTTCTTCTGCAAATGAAAACGATGAGAGTTCTTCGGCTTTTTTGTGCATCATCGAGGTCTTTACTAATGCATCGAAAATTTTTATCGGTACTAACGATTCATGGATTTTTGCAGGATATTCACCGATGTCCAACATTGATGTTTCTTTATTAAATATATTAATGTTTTGCTATATTTAAGATATATTTCTGTTTCATGCGCTGAGAGTTAGCATTAAAAGCTTGCCATTGATGTAAGCTAGTTGTTGCTAAGAAATAATTTCTTGAACAGAGCTTAAATTGTAAGAATAAAGTATCTTCTTACATTACGAAGTCAGTATTAACGTGATGTTTGTTCCTTTCAGTGATCATCGCCTCAGTTTTATTGTTGGTGCTCTTCAGCTACTTTTGGACTTCAGAAGGAAGAAATATAGAGGCCGGTAGCGTACAAATCGCTGGGAATGAGGACGCAGGGATTGAACGGCATCCGTCAGAGAACACGTTTCTAAAAACTGTTCATAGCAACGAAACAAGACTTTATTCGTCAGTTAAACAGAATAGTTTCAAAGATTAATCTAACACTAAAATATATTTAAGATGGATTTTTACTGAAAGTGACGATACCATCACAGTTCGAAATGTTTATGTGAAGATGCCGTTTGAGCAAAATTATTTTTGTGAAAATACCGTCCAACGGTTTCAAATGGCGCCTGGATCAAACTGTAAAATATGCTGTCTACACTCTACTTAAATACCATTGTAGACCAGGTAAACCTTTTTACGGCAACGGCTTTTCTCTCTGGAAATACTTTCTGCAGAAAAAATAATGCGTCATGTCACACTGCCAGGGTTGTTAGAGAATAATTCGGATAACATGAGGATGATCTCCAGTTATTGCTCGGTCCTCCAAATTCCACGGATATGAATGCAATCGAGAATCTGTGATATATGTTAGTAAAAATCCAATCTTAGGTGGGTAAACCACGTAACTTGCAAGAATTAAATTATCTACTGGTAACGCGTTGATTCTAGATACCACAAGTATAGAACTCTTGTATCGTCTATACCAAGCCTATTAAGAGTTGTTTTGGCCGCACATGGGGACCAACATCATATTAGGCCGGTGGGCATAATGTTTTTTTTATATTCGGTGTATGTCCCATTGAAGTCTAGTACGCACAATGAAATTCCTCGCTGAATAACTTCGAAACATTCTGAGTTTCTCATTTAATCTCAAAATCTGTATTAATGCAACCCAGCAATGATTTTTAAATGTAGGATTTTAAAGACAGATTGCTAAAATAAAGCTGTCGAGTAACACGATAAAATGAATCGTTTTGTCTACAGGGAAAAATAAATTTATGTGCAATCTCCACAGGAAATATTTAAATAAACCAAGTGTACTTTCTGAAATAACATGTGGTAGTTAACAAAGTTCAGGAGATAAAAACCTAGTGAACAGAGATGTTGGTCGGAACAGTGCAAGATGAATGCGATATCCAGTTAACAATAAAGGAACCTGTTAGCTTCCATGTGTCTCATGGAAACAGGTAAAAATATCTGCGTCCTTTCTCTCTCTTTTGAATTCAAGTTCTTACGATATAGAATGAAGGAAGTAGAATCTGATGGACGACATTTTAATGTAGACTTCGGCATTCACTATGATCACCAGCAATTAAATGCAACGTAGCTTTGACGACTTAAATTGGTATAATATAAAGAAATAAACAGAGTCAAATAAACATTGGCAGTAAACCAACCTTTCTGCCCATTACCTTCGTAAACTAACACATGCTGCCCAAAGCACAGTTCCTTTAGCAATATTCAACGCACAGTTTTATCATACTCGCCAAAGTGCCAATGGAAACATGTAAAAACCTATGGGACAAAGCGTCCGTAAGATCGTTTTCGAATTGTATGGAGTGTCCGCTGACCCCTGCTAAGCGGTGTTGTTTTTCGAAGTTTATCGTTAATGTTAATCCTACGCAGCTGCTATGTACCAGCCAAATCTTGACGTTAATCGGAAATTACTGTTATTCTGAGGTGTCTGCTAATGGATGTTTCACTGTATAAAAACATATATGTATATCTACCTACAACGTTTCCAAGACATTCAGCATACTTCAGGCGAGTTAAAACTCGCTTAACAACGATTGTTATTTTCCAACCACTGTGCAACAATTTTGTAAATTTTTAAAACATGATAAACTTTTCTCAACAAATTACTGTATTACACGGCACAGTAAAACTCCTATAACCTAATCACATTTTACACTGACGTATTACGGGAATCTTCAACAGAAGTATCAAAATTTGGTCAACTGTTTTCAAATTTGTATAGTACTCGAGAATCAATAAATACCCCTATTACCGATTTCCTATTGGAATATCATTAATTTAGTGTATTAATAAAAAATAGAGGCTTCTTTGGGAGATGAACCTTTTAATGTCTTATAATATTCGTCTGTTTTACAGAAAAATGGAGAAACCTGTTAGTCGAATTTTTTTGGTATATTCTGATTTACAAAGGTTTGGACATACTGCTACAAGAATTTCTAGCATGAGAAATAAGACACCCCAATTCCGCTATGATCCCTTATTGCATTCAGAAACTTTAAAAATCGTTTTCAATGTAAACATATCAGAGACTCTTGTTTTAATCACAGATATTTCTTAAAGACGAACCATTGTTTTTTAATAATATTAATTTTAAATATAACATTAATTCATGTTCCAATACTTTACTTGATTTGTCTGATTGAATATTATTCAGCAAATCACATTTGATTTACGACTCAGCTCTTTGAGGTTTCTTAAAGTGAAACGCTTGTTCTGGTACAAAAACCAAATAAAGTCATTCAGCACATGTCGTTCTGAATAAATACATTTTAAGAAAACCGTTTGAAAATTTGCAAAAACCCAATATCCGGGTTGAGTGCTGCATTCTGATTATGCAGATCGGGTTCTTTCTGATGTCTCTTGATATGAGCGGTAACTTTCCGTGAGAAACTAAAGGACAGATTCTCGGTGCGCAATAAACCGCCAACACTGCAAATTTTAATGTGCAGGATGTACTAGATGAAAAAAACAAGCTGCTGTTTTTTTGCTTCAATTTCAATCGCTGTGCTACTTGCATATTGTGTTACAAAAAATAATAAAATCATTTTAAAAAAGCTGATATTTCATTCAAATTCATGGCAGTTGTAAATCAAAATATCACTGGTCCTTCTGCTTTCGCATTATTTGTTAAAGGTTTCTAATAAAAAAATTATTTTGATAAGAGGGTTCACATTGAGACCTGTCGGCATACCAGAGATAATACACTGCACCATAACTTTTCGCAGTAAGTACACGGCTGAGTCACAGTATTATGACCATTAGCTAATATCCAGAGTAACCGATGTGACCAGTGCAAATAGCAGCTAGACGGGCTGGGAGAGTTCCAATAGGTTGCTGGAAGGGTTTCACAGGTATGTGAAGCCAAGCTGACTGCAGTGCATCTGACAGTTGCAGGAGGGTGCGTGGTGGGGGATCGATAGAGTGAACATCACGATGCAGGTGGTGCCACAGATGCTCAATTGGGATTAAATCTGGGAAATTAGAGGGCCAGGGAAGTACATTGAAATCTTCAACGCGCTCTACCAACACATCTCGGAAATTTGTAGCCAAGTGGGCAGTTTCTTTGTTGTGCTGGAAGATCACATCCGTCCTAGGGAAGACAATCAGCATGTATGGGTGTACGTGGTCTGCAATGATGGATTCATAACGAATTCGGTTCATAGTGCCTTCCGCAGGTATGAGTGGACACAGAGAATGTAACGAAAACATTCCCCAGACCTTAACGCTGTCCCAAACAGCTTGTGTTTTCTGAGGGACAGTTGAAGACAGTTTGTCCAAAGACGTTTCTCGCCTTATACTTTAACGTCCATCCCTTCGGTGAAGCAGAAAACGTGACTCATCGGAGAAGGCGATACTTTTCCAATCAGCGGAGGTCCAATCATGATACTGCCGTGCAAATAAAAGCCATTTCTGCCGTTGCATCGTTTTTAGCATAGGTACAGTGACCATCCGCCTTCATGGGAGCCCCATACGCAGCAGGATTCACTGAATTGCCGTTTCAGACACACTTCTGGTAACCTCCTGGTTCAGTCGGCCAGTAAGTTGCTCCACGTTAGCGTGTCGATCGGCACTCACACACCTTCGAAGCCGTCATTTTCCTCTCACGTAAATGGCACGTGATATTCCGCAGTTTACACGTCGCTTATTCACAATGGTGCCATTTCTCCAGTCGCGATACCTATAACCACAGCAGCATGCGGATTGTTCCCAAACTGCGCTGTTTCAAAAATATTGCCACCGTTGACCAGAAAGACGATAATTATCCCTCCTCTACAAATCTGATAAATCACTACTTTTATCCATAACAGAAAGGGTGATATGTTTTGAGAATGCACACAACACACCTTATTTACCCTCCAAGACAGTTCAGGACAACCGGCTTCTTTCATTGGCTACACGCTGTTAACGTCAAAAGTAGCAGGTGGTCACAATAATGTGACTATACTGTGAATTTTAACTAAGTTCTACAACAAATTACATATAAAAAAAAACCTCTCCAGAGCATGTATCCCCGAACATATTGCAATTGTAAAAATTCGGTTATCCAAAAAGCTGTGATAGGAAAAATCCCAGTAAAAACCAAAAAGGGCTCCTCCTATGCGGTCGAAGTTTAAAAGAATATAATGTGTCCTTTAGTACAAAGTTACACAACAAACAGGTCATTACCTCTGCAATAGGGTTTTATTTTATTTTTAAAATATTCGGAGGAAACGAGAAATGGTCTTTTTAACACATAAGTAGTGATTACAGTTTGCGGACAGTCCAGTACTTTGAAATGTTATTCCTATGGTATCCGAGGATTAGCATTTAAAGTACTGCTAATCCTTATTGCAACAATGAACACATTATATACGTAGAGTACGGCGAGTTATCCTGGTGAAAGAAATTCCTTTAAGAGTAGCTCGGACAATGAGTGTCATTAAAGTTTAACTTGTTTTCCAAAATGTGGAATGCAAGCGTTACCTATCATTTTACTCTGAATGGTTAAAAGCACACTTCCCAAAACACTGTCATCTCAATTAGGAAAAAAATAATTTTCTATTATTATATATAATAAATTTTATATATGAAATGCCGCATAATATCTAGATATGATCGTAAAAGAATGCAATTGAAACCTCAATTCCTTTTGAGATTCTTGTACACGGGCACATACCTACCTACCCCTTCCCCCAAATAAAACATGAAAATAAACCATATACATGCATTTCAGTGACCGAAAGGAATAAGTACTGAAATTTATCGTCTATCAAAATGAAAAAATTCGCTAAAATAATCATTCATAAAGAATTAGTCAAATTTGTGGCTTCTCCAGCCAAATATTCTGACATGTTCTCTACTGATAATTCGTGAGAAAAGGATATTTCATCCTGAATGAGGTAAGGGTTGTGTGCTGTCTTTTCAGAATTGATATTTCCTGTATTCTGGAACCAGTGACTCTAAATGCGGGACGGAAGACAGCTTATAGCTCATGGAATGCTTAACGCTATGCGCTGAATTCAAACGTAATGAAATAAAAAGATACCTCAACAACTTTTTTTAATACGTTAATGAAAATTATTTTAAAGGAAAACATTGCATTTGAAAGTTAAAACAACTGGTACTTCGAAATTCCGCAGTATTTCTGCTAAAAATTGTCATACGTTACCCACAATAAAATAAAACTACTGTTTGGAATCTCATATTTTTATAAAATTCGGGAAATGTACAATGTAGACAAATGTGATTGGACACCCCTATACAGGCGCAATAGTGTGTTGCCGCGGCACAAACGTAGTCGATAAGTTCGAAATACGGCAACAGGAGTACTCTCCGTTCATTCGCTGATAAAATGGCTAACGGAACAGAGCACTCAGAGTTCAGAAAGGACGTTATAACAGGCTTCTCATTTGTAGGTATCACCATAAGAAGAACAGTTTATGTCAGACCGGTCGCTAAATCGACTGTGGTGTTTGTGATTAACAAATGGAAGGAAACGGGACATTTCAGGAATACACTTCTTCCTGGAAGATCCAAGAAACTGCAACCCAGGTATCTGAGGGTGCTTCAGAGGCATATCCGGGAAATCAAGTCCCGACAAATGCAAGCCATAGCACATGAGTTCCAGATGACCACAGATATTGTAGTCTTTACCAAGGTATTTGGAAGATAGTCCCGTGCACTAGGTCATCATGGCCAAGCAGCCGCCTAGGCAAATCGCATCCAAAAGACCAATATGCCAATTAAATAGGATGGTGTGAACAGCTAAAAATTTGGACATTGGACCAAAGGCATTTGGTGTTACGGAGTGACAGATCCGACTTCGCACTTTCCTGATTTAATGGATGTGTCTGGATTTATCGGTTACCAAGAGAACGTCGGTTTCCAAAGTGTACAATGCCGACTTTGAAGCACGGAGGCGTTGGTGTTATGGTATGAGACTGGTTCAGCTGGTTCGTTGTGTGTCCACTGGTTGCTATTCATCGTCTGGCTTTATGAATTTCCTTTCCTGTTGCGCCATTTGCAGGGCTGGGTGCGCGTTCGATGTTTCACTGGAAACGTGTTGCGAAAAGTATGCACTGTGTGACCGAAACAAGCCGGTGGAAGAAGTGTAATGTTTTGGGCAGTGTACTGCTGGGAATCCAGGATCCAGTCGTTGTTGTGTTGGAAACTGTGACGTTCACCGTCTACCTAAACGAAATTGCATAATACATGTATCCTTTCACAACAAAGATATTTCCCTGTAGAAGTGCTTTTTGTTTCAAGAGGGTAATGCGACATGACCCTATGCCCGGATTCTTCTAAAGCGGTTCGCGGAACATAACAAAAACATCCAGGTGTTGTACTTTTCTCTAAATTCTCTAGACATAAAAACAATCGAGCACCTGTGAGTTTTGTGGGAACTGCGAATTCGATTTGCTGGGACTCAACCACTTAAATTACCTGAAATAAAGGACCTGTTGGTAAGGTGCGTCCCCAGATATGAAAAAAACATCTTTTAAAGTGTTGTGGCGTCTATGCCTCACGGATTAAGAGCTGTTCTGGCGGCACGCGGAGGAGCAACTTTATATTAGGCCAGTGATTATAATATTTTATCTCCTTGGTGTATACATTCTGAAAGTACTATTCCCGGCGTAATTATTCCTTACAGAAAATAAGAAAGGATTATTACTACATATACAATAAGCTGCGTTCATTATACTGTGTTCTGGAAATTGAAAAAAGTTTAAGTTGCAAATTTTATTCCTTGCATTTTGCAAGTTGAAATGCTTTCTTACTGAGGATAGTTCATATGTTTTTGGAGGAATGATAACCTTTTGCAGTTGTACAGATGTTCTGTAGCGTTTTGTTAAATCTTATTACATATTTTTGAGAAGATAATTAAATAAATTTCTTTTTCGGATGAAATCCGTCTCTCAGGAAAAGAGTGGTAAAATAACCCAAGTTTTAAAGTCATTTCCGTACCTATGATTAATAAATTTATTTCTTAGATATTATACAACAAACTTTTGAAACTCGGAACATGAAATATTGTAGCATTGTATTTTACAAATGCACTCGATTATGGTTCCATGATGTCACGTTCATCTTAGACTAGAATATTATCAAGTCTTCTCCAAAAACGTGTTAGTAAGTATTCTCAAGAAACTGACTGCCCAAATTTTTGCGGTAAGGGAAATAATGCAAAACACAGATGTATAAGCAAGTATTCTTGATTGCAAACTAGGAAACATTACAATAACCGCAAAAACTTTCATCTTTGGAATCGCTCAAACACTCTTGAGAAATCCAATATATATACATGTTATCTCTGTATATGCCGGTAAGAGATAGAGCACTGCAATGCGTACAAAAGAAATCGCAATCCGTGTAGCGTATCACTTCCATCTGACGTGATCCTCAAAATGTGATGTTGTACGGGTGTGGATCATCTTTGAAATCAATCAAACCCTAACGAAGAGAACAATTAAGTTTTCGGAAAAAATGAATGAATGTTTCCTTTCATCTCTTGTACAGAGAAATAAAGTGGAAATATTAATGGAGACATCTTAAAGAAATAAATACATTGAATGAATAAATTATTATGGAAAAATATGCAAAACCGATGGATACGTTCACTCACTTGGGATGATGAAACAGACAAATATTATAAAGGAACATACTTGCACGCAGTTATGGAAAAGACTAGTCAAATTCATGGAAAAGAAACCATTCGTTGAAAACCAGTCATGTCATGACTGCGCCCTAAGTATTGGTTAACAATAAAAGTGTTTCTGACTTAAAAAAACTTATTTCGTATTAATTGCAGTATGTTAAAGACAAATATGACATTTAAAACACTTAATTAGCTCTCATTTTTGAGATATAGCCTATTTATGCTGCTTTAGGAGATGTATATGTATATGCGTGTGGTGCTCTGGGCGGCTAATTAAGGTAGCACGTAAAAGAAATATAGGGGTTGGCAAACCTGAGAGCGGGAATGAAGAGTCACTATAGATCTTCTTTTGTTCATTAAAAACTTGTTTTAGTACATTGTCTGTTTACAGCTTGCTTGGAGTGAAAGTTATTGTGTCGTTCCTTTCTTCACTTGCACGAAAGTTATTGTGTCGTTCCTTTCTTTACTTGACATTTTAGGCATACTTAACTTGAAAAGCCAGGATGCCACGTCAATACTTAAACATATCTGGCAATTTTTGTTATGTTTGTGGTGAAGTGACATTTGCACCCCAGAAACGCCCAATCCCTGTAATCATGAAGACAGCCTACTACCATTATTTTAGTATGAAATTAGGGATCAGGACAAAATTTGGGCACCTCATGTTTGCTGCAATTCTTGTTCTGTGAATCTACGTGGACGGATCCGTAAAATCGGACGTTCAATGCCCTTTTGCATCCCTCTGATTTGTAGAGAGCCGACAAATCATGTAGCTAACTACTATTTCTGCATAATATCTCCTATTAAGAAAGGTATATCAAGAAGGTGGAAGTTGAGCATGAAATACCCCAACATCCCATCAACTATACGACCAGTGCCACATGGAGACGATCTGCCTGTACCGAACCTACCACGGCAGTACAGTCTGGAATCAGATGAAGAAGTCAGTACGGAGGCGACATCATACCCATGCCCTGAAGCTTCGACATCACAGGTTCCTGATTTCTCACCGGAGTCACTAAGTGAGCCGCACAGACTTACCCACGGTGCACTAAGAGATTTAATTTGAGACCTGAATCTACCAGAAAACAAAGCCGATCTTCTAGGTTTTACGCTAAAACAGTGGAATCTTGTAGAACGTTATGCTAAAATGTCAGTGTACAGGAGACGGCAGAAAAATTTGCTTCCATATTTTAAAAAAAAAAGATAATAACCTAGTTGCCTGCTGTAATGTGAATGGTTTGATGACAGATTTGAATGTCAAGCACAAGCGACAGGACTGGAGGCTATTCATAGACTCATCAAAGTTCAGTTTAAAAGCTGTGTTGCTACACAATGGCAATTTTACTCACTCAGTTCCTGTATGCTATACTGTCCATATGAAGAAAACATATGCCCATATGAAATTACTTCTGGAAGCAATTAAGTACACAGACCACTTGTGGCAGATCTGTGTAGACCTGAAGGTGATTGCAGTACTGCTGAGCATGCAGTTGGGATACACCAAGTACTGCTGTTTCCAGTGTGAGTGGGACAGTCGGGTTAGATCCTCACACTCCAACAGAAAAGACTGGTCTAAAAGTGAAACTCTGCGCCCCGGGGAAAAGAATGTCCAGCACAGTTCTCTGGTTGATCGAAGCAAAATTATTCTGCCCACTTTACACATCAAACCTCGGCCTTATGAAGAACTTCGTAAAGGGAATGAACAAGAATGGAGATGCTTTCACGTACGTAAGAGACAAATTTCCACAGCTGAGTGAGGCTAAAGTGAAGGAAGGAACCTTCACTGGTCCTCAAATTTGCGAAATTATTGTGGATGAAAACTTTGAGCTAGTCCACTAGGGCAATGAGCAACCATCTTGGGAAGCCTTTAAAAGTGTTGTGCATGGCTTCTTCGGTAACCGAAAAGCAGTAAATTATGTTGAGTTTGTAAACAACCTACTAGACAAGTATCATCGCTTAGGCTGCAACATGTCCCTCAAAATACACTTTCTGCACTGTCATCTAGATTTCTTCAAAAAAAAACTGCGGTACAGTGAGTGATAAGTATGGTGTGCGGTTCCACCAAGACATTTCAACAATGGAATGAAGATATCAGGTTCGGTGGTATTGTTCCATGCTTGCAACTACTGTTACACAGTGACAAGAAATGCCCCCAAAACAGGATTACAGGCGACAAACAAAGAGAAGGGGCATTCATTTGTAGGCCCCTATGTCTGTATTTCATGTAGTAATTTCAATTCCTCTGTTTTTCTCATTTGGTTTATTGTATTTTGTGTAATTTTCAATTGATTAAATAAAAATAATGTTCATTTATATTGTAGTAGTATAAAATAATACTGTTGAAATTTGCGTTTCGCTATAATTATATATAGATGAATAAGTTGTGTATCACCGTGACTAGAGCTAATAAAAGAAAAATACCATTAGATTCGTTTTTGTCGCCCTGAAATTAGTAAAGTTTAACTACTCTCATTAAGTAAACATGTTGAGCAGTGTTACCTTAGATATACAGTTCATGTGATGAAGGCCGGTTATTCAATCATCACAACTGTTGAACTGTTGCGGTACCCAAGTGCAACGGTTGCACATGTATACTACATCAAATACAGCAAACATTCCAACCAAAGAGCAAAATGTGGCCGAAAATTTGAAAGTGACTATCATGGTGAGCTCAGAATGTTTCGAATAACTATTAGGAATCGGAAAGCTGCCGCGGAGTAGTTAACGTTCGTACTTAATGTGGGCACTACACAAGGGTCATTCGAAGGAAAACGAGTCAACCGATATAGCAAAATAAATGGGCTTATAGAGGCAGCGTCGACAAAAAGCGTAGAGGCGCCACTTTAGTTACCACGCAGTGAAATGTGACACTGCGATAACGCACGACAGAACCAGTTCGCATTTGTACAGGAATTAGTGCAGGTTTTCGGTCCAACCAGAACATACGCACAAAGACTAAAACTTTTACCAATGAAATGGTTGTCTATCACAGTGGACGTCTATATCGTGTCACCTTGATAACGGAAAAGCACCGAAAGATCAGGCTGCAGTTCGGAAAGGCCAACTGAATGTGGAAGATGAAAGATTCAAAACAAGTGATGGATCTGTGGAATAACTGCTTCAAGTCCATCATGTAGAAGATAGTGTGCTCGTGCGATACACATTAGGCAAAGCGATGAACGCAACTTCGGAAATTGGGTCTTACACGGATGTGGAAGTGGGTCGTTTACATGGGCTTCCATAGGACACCTTGTACCCTTCCAGACCACCGCTCCTGGCACTACGTATACAAACATAAACATTTCGGCTATCATCGACACATGTGAGGAAGGATTCCCTTTTCCCATCATCTTTCAATCGGAAAAGATCACTCGCCATATTTCCAGAGTAGCGAGTAATTGGTTCCGTGAACAATAAAGTGAGTCTACCTCATTCGAATAGCGTAATCCATCACCAACTCTCAAACCCCAGTGTGGATTTCTGGTACAAATGATAAAGATCTGTTCGAAACCTCCAAACTCCTCAGACAACTGCGGATGATCTTCGTCAGCAGATGATCGCTTCATGATCATCAATTCCAATTCCGAGATTTCAACACTTGACTATTTTCTGAAATGTCTGGCTGCTGTCTTAAGGGCAAGAGGTGGAGCGTCATGTCCTTCAGTACGTGTACAGTATGTATAGCAACGAGTAAAAAGTTCGGTTACTTGAGGATACAACACCAATAAAAATTGGAAAGGGAGTGAGACAAGCTGACACCATATCTCCCAAGCTCTTTAATGTTACACTGGAAAGGCCAACTGAAATGTCTTTTAATCGTTGAACTGGGAAACTTAAGAGATAAAAATTAAGGAAAATTTTTAACATCATCATCGTTTTCCTGATGAGGTAGTCATGTTTACAACTACCCCTTCAGAACTGCAAAATATGATCCAGAAACTTTCTGACAAGAGTAAAGAAGTGGGATTAAAAATAAATTTTCAGAAGACAAAGGTGACGTAAAATGATCTTTCAAGAAATTTCCTTTATTTTTTTTTCATGATGTTTTCTAAGCACTTTACTCTTGAACAAAACCATACGTATGCGCAATTTGAAACTTTGGGTGGCATTTTGATTCAAAAAAAAAAAAGGAGCTTGCTTACAGTAATATATGGGAAAACATTTGAATTTACATGAAGGAATTAATTATTCGCTTGATCAGTGTAGATTTGTTAATATGGGTGGCAAGCGGCAAGTAAATACTGATCATCAAACATAGTGTATACAATTCTTAAAATTTCTTGAGCAGTTTGACCATTTTATCATTATATCAGAAGATACAAAACTTGTAGAATATTGTACGATATTCCACAATTGTTGTATCTTCTGATGCACTGGTAAAATACTTAAATTGCTGCCTTTTTTTTTTACAGGAATACAATGTTTTGGCACGTTAGCTTTCGTTACTTTCACCGCATTGCCAGAAAGGATGTGCTGACTTTAAAGCCTGTGTTTTCTATATGTATTCTATGTAAGAGATAGTTATAGGAGTTGAAGGTTAATTGAAATGGATATGTTTGCTGCGATGTGACGTAAGGTGGCTTCCTTGTAACACTTTTAAACATTATGTACTCTAAAAACGGGATTTAAAAAGAATGGTCATCTGCCGCTCATTGGGTAAATTTCTACAGTCACAGTTTTCCATTATTTAAAAAGGTAAACTTCTCTGTGATCCTCAGGATCGTACCAGAATCTGGATATCCCACCAGAATAAAGTAATCCAAACCTTAACATCTATTTGAAATTTTATTTTCGAAAATAATGCTCAAAACTAATCTTACCATTTTAAAAATAACTTTTGTTTACAGCAGAATACTGCAGAGTCAAACATGATGTTTTCTTTAAAAAATTGGGAAAATACCTATTTCTTTTTCTTTCTTTGTTTCTTTCTTTAATGCTTAAATTCAATGACATTTGAACTTATTATTTGGGAACGATAATACAACAGGTTAAAAATGTAAAGGACATTTCACAGTTAATAATAGATAATTAAATGCAAATATTTAACCAGGGGATACATTCAGTGTCATTCGACAATAACTTTTATGTAATTCAACCGAAAATAAAAATTTAAGTAACACCCAAAAATGTATGATTAACATTTTCTTTATTCACAAAACATAGAATTCACCAAGCAGTCACACAACAAATGCCAATACATTTTATGCCATTTCATTTATTCAGTTCCCTCTATTGAAATAGTTAGCAAAACTTTGCTCATTAAAGTTCAAGATAATTATACATGTAGAGTTGGGCGTGAATACACTAAAATGTCGAAAATACAGAGGATATTTTGCCTGTTTGAAGGTACCTTCGGAATCACTGGGCGCTGACACTATCTTGAATGCATATCACGATCACTCAGCTCTCATAATTGGTATTTAAAAATTAAAATTTTTTCTTTGGCAATTTTCATTTGAAAGCCCATTCCGAGGTTAATTGCAGGGATTTTACAATAGAGACGAACCCCTATGTAACGAAGTAGTTGGAACAGTCGAAAACGTTCAATATATGCGAAGTTCCCTATAACCTAAAAGAAAAAAGGTTTCCTTTTGGCATAAGTATTATGTTATGACAGGTTAAAACAGGTAAATTATATAACATTTATGAATTAAAAGTAAACGGATGAAACTTGTTGTTTACAACGTAAACTTGGAAAGCTAATATAAAAGAGATAAGCAAGACCGTTAGCCACTGTAAATGCCAATGTAGTTGCTGAAATCTTACAGTTTCAGGTGTCATATGATACTTCCTATATAAGGCATAGTTCTTTTTTTGTGGTGTATCTCTCATATTTGGTAATTTAAATGTTTTTCAGCTTTTCCTGAGCAGTGGTTAAATTGTTTCTAGATACAAAACAAGATCTGTAATTTTCTATGCAGAACTTCAGGGACTGTAACGTGGCGAAAGGAGCTCTACAAAGACATGTTTCTCCAGCAGATGTCTATCTAGCAAATGTGCCGGGAAGAGGCAATCATTTAACAAGCAACTGATGTGTTGTTATCATGTACACTGACCACTTAAAAGGTGAATCGTGGGTTTATGTCTCAACATCAGGTGATTGCTTGTTTTTCATTGAAAAAACTAAAAAAACTAAGTGAATTCTTCTTTTGCTTGATGTTAACCTTTCTGGCCTTTGCTTCATGCGGTTTCTTCGAAAACTATTTTTCGTAGTTTGATGTAAAAACGAGTAAAGCAACTTTGAATATCAGCATGCTCAAGGGATCTCTGAAGACTTTGGTTGATGTGGAAATCCGTATTACGCTAGCGCGCTACATGTGATATTACTGTAAATATATTTGGCACAGAGGAATATGAAGTCAATATCTTCGTTTCGAATATTGGTTGCTTTAACTGTACACTTAAAAGTTCAACTGAAAAATAAAGTGCTCTTCTCATAAATGTATGTTCTGATTTCTTACTAAACATTGATCAATTCCTCTGTGTGAGAAAAAAGTTATATCATTTTTTTCTTGCTGATAGGACTCGGAATGCAATCTTTTCTTCTTCGAAAAAAACGTGATTATCTTTTCGAACGTTAAAGAATTGCATGGACAGTCTGTCGGTGACAGTGAAACAATGTCGTCTCACCAAATTTCAAATATTCTGCTTCTAGCGACAGATGTATAATATAATTTACTGACTTATTAGAGGGACAGTTATAATTTATAGGGGGAACGTGGTAAAGAATCAGTCGGCGTATCAGCAGTGAAACCTACCAAGAGCTTATGTACAATATTATATTTATTGTTATCAGACGGCGTTTGATGATGTGTCTAGCAGTTCAAAATTGTTTTCTTAGGATAACCATTTGCAAACATTACAAGCATTGTGCACAGAAACTTTACATATTTTTATAGTTGTATTCAAGGAGAAATTCTGCTGATGATGAAATGAGCATTTTAATACCTCAACATATTGAGAGTTGTTATTTAAAGTTACCAATTTGTTTTAAATCTTTTCAAAACTTTGAAACGTATATTAAAATTATTTCAGTTCAAGGAAAAACCTTTTCTAAGAAGTTGGAGTAATCTAACAAAAGATACCTTGTCTGCTTTAAAGCGAACGAAAGACCATCGTCATTCAAAGGTGTTAGAGAAAAATTGATCGCAAAGGATTTTTTGTTTTGGAATCAATAACAGAACTTTGACTATAAAAATAATCTAAAACTAACGAACGAAGTAACGCAATCATGTATGTAACAAGAGAAGGTAAAAAAACTATATTTCTCAAAAAAAAAAAAACAAGGTAAGATTTCACTAAATTATTCTGAAAAATATTATATATATATATAAGTATTTAGGTGTTTATGTACATACAAATATTTTCTTCAAAGTGTTCCTTTGAAACTGATGGATTTCCCTATTTTAAACAATTCGTGTTTAAAACCCGCAGTTGAACATTAACTAATTTGAGTTTCTTTTGATCTAATAAATAATTTATACTGATGAGTGGCGATTAGTGCACTGAAATCTCGTATTACGTACACGATTTCTAAATGTACTAGCTATAGATATGTATGTAAAACGATATGAAAATTTCAATATTTTGACTCATTTATAATTGTACCTGCCGATAAATACAGAATAATGCTAATAAGTGTTTCTTCCTGAATCATACAAACTCATGTTTTATGTAACATTGGCACGAAGTAATACAGAGATAAACTGTAATAAATCAGATATTCATATAGCATGCAATGAAACATTTCACGAGTGCCAATATTTCTGCAGTTCTCCACCGCATGAATGCGAAACCTCCGAGGAATATTGAAAAATTAAACATTTTGCTACTATAAGAAACGACGAGAAATACCGCAAATTAAATAAATAGAGCGATGTGGACATTCTCAGTTGTATACAATAACGCCTAATGAAAAAGTTATGTTTAAGTTACAGACATTTGAGAAACATCACAATCCTTTGAAAGATGAACCAAGTGGAGTAGGACTAAAGATTATCACTAGGAGCTGTGCACGGGTTCCGTCTTCCTGAGGCTGCCGTGCTGTACGAATTGTATTGCGGCACAGTGCAAAATGCAGACTTATTTCTATTGCCTTGCAAGAAATTTCTAACATAATATTTAAATACCCATTCTTTTCCCGCATATACGTGTATTATTCTGTAGGATCTGTATTTGTAAAATTAGAAGAACATTACTCTGAACGTACAGTCTTCAGTGCCATCATATTTTATAACTCGTAAAAATATACGAAGAAGTTTTAAAGACCATCGTCAGCTTTCAAATCTGTAGGAAGTCAGGAATCCCTAATTTTAGTCACATGGTTCTAGTTTGAGAAAGGGACCGGGGCTTCAGAACAGGAGAAGCAGCAATGCCACACAGTGAATAAAGTCCGTGACGATCTCGGTCGACTTCCCAGAAAATAATAATATATACAGATGATTGAATTTTAACTAAATGGATGAAAATTAAGGAAAACGGAGCTTATACTGCCTTATGTTCTTCTGGAAATGGACATTTATAATACACATTGACTACTGCAAAACTGATTAGTAATTTCATATAAACATCAACAATATATAAACTCATTGTCATAAACATTCGCACACCAGGAAGGAGGCATCGGATTGAAATGAGATTTAAGTAGTGAGATGCAAAATACCAAGGACAGAAGTGATTACAATATCACAGCAGCAGGACGATTTCCGTGGATATACTGTACCCTTTCCCGTCAGCGTTAGTACAGCGTCGGACAACTCGTGCTCAAATACATGCGGTGATACGGAGCAGCATGGAGTCAAAGAGACGCCCTATGTCATACTGAGACAGATTGGCCCACACGTCTTGCAACTGTACTCTAAATCACGGACACTGGGACATAGAAAATGCTGGCGTGCCATCTTGTCCCACACGTGTTCGATCGGTGAGAGATCAGGCGATCTGGCAGGCCAGGGAAGCGTCCAATAGTGACATTGGCAGTCCTGGTAAACCCAAACCGTGTGCGGCCGTGCGTCATTTTATTGTAAAATGGCTCCAGGCCGACCCGCCAAGAAAGGCAGCACTTGTGGTAGCATGAACTCCTGTACGCAGCACTGGCTGTCAATGTACCTCGGGCCCCTGCGAGGGAAGTCCGGCTCTTATACACGATGGCTCCCCAGATCATCATGTCTCCAGTTCGGGACGTCTGCCGCTGCACAGTGAGGCTGGGATTGTAGCGCTCACCTGAGATCCTCCTTACTCTGACACGGTCGTCGTCGGTTCCCATACAGGAGCTGGATTCGTCACTGGATATTATACGTCGCCAGTCCGTAGCATTCCACGTTTCTCGCTACTGATGCCACTGCAATCGACGCCGACAATTGTCAAGTGTTAATGGCAGAAAGCGTAAGGGCGGTTGAGGGTGAAGATTCATCCCTGCCAGGCGTCTGGAAATTGTAGCGGACACAGTAGTTCCTTGTACAGCCGCCATACCTCCCTGCGTATTAGACAAGGACGTCGTCGCATAACTGCATTCCGCTCTCACGATTCCACGCCCTCTCTAATTGTGGTGTGTCTGGGTCGTCCAGAGCCAGTCCGCCGTGTGTGGGTGCTTTTTCGTGTCCATTGCGCACAACACGATCGCACCGTACTGTCCGACCGGTCCCAAAAGTGGCAGATTCGGAGATCGCACCGTACAGTCCGCCCGGCCCAAATAGCGGCAGATTCGGAGAGCGAGCCACCCTGTCTCTCTCATCCTGACGATACGGCGTCGTTCAAACTGCGTCAGTTGCCCGTACGCACATCTACGGCGGCTCCTCGGCAGGTCTATCGCCCAGAGATCTCACCTGACTCTAACAGTGCAGATCGGCCGAATGTGGAGTCTTAATGCGGGGCCATATATGCCCCAAGGAGTACGCTTGTAGCGTTGGTCTTGGACGCTCTGGCATGCGGATTAGCGCGAAACTTTAATCATTTTCATGTCTGCCCATCCCCGTACCTATTCGCATAGTTTCGCGTTAATCGCACTGTTTTTTGTTTTGTGCGGATTTTTATGACAATGAGTGTATTTTTTATGACATTTTTATGACGGCCATGTTGCATCATAAACGTATGAACTCGAATGGTTCCTTGCCTCCCTGTTGGCGCAGTTGTTCAAGCGCTTGCTTTAGACTAATCGTCTGAGGTGTGTCCGTGTTCGAATCCTACTTAAGCATGGATGCCGCATTTGTCTTACAGCACTGTCATTTCTCTTTCTCAAAATAGTCACTATAAATTTGAGATCGGCGACGAAAATGACCCCATCCAGTGATTCATGGTAGTCGTTTAACCCAGATACAGAGGATTTCTTTGTTTTAATTAAAAAAAACAAAAAAACAGAAATATAAGTAACACGAATCCTAAAAGTTTTGTTCATTTGAATGTACAATTTTCTTAAGGCACTAGATTTAACGAAATTTAATTACTTCAGATAAAAAAAGTTTGCAAGCTCCCATTTATTTTGATCTTTGGGAGAAATACCCCTCGGCATGAAATTCAGATATAAAACCATTTGCTATGAATTAGTTTGAGCCGAGCTCAGATCTTATACTGAGTTGAAACTTCCATTTCTGGAAAAAGAATCATCTGCAAAACGAAACCTTAAGGCATTTTTGACGTAATATTTGAAAACATGGTTGTGTGTGGGATTGATATTAGCTGTTAAAATTTTGAAATGATTAAAATATTGCATTAGACATCTCATAAATTAAATTTCCCTTAGGAGACATTCTGCCTTGCAGCAAACTTGTAAATATTTTTTCCGCGACGGAAAGCAGCGTGAACGCAATGTAACCTGTGATGAAAAGCGTGTGCTATAAGACATCGGTAAACGATCTGGACATTCGATGTCTATATGTGTGAACAACCAACACAACACCAAATACCAAGGCTGACGCCAAAGAAGGTTTCGGTAAGAGTGTGGTGGACTATTTACGATATCATGCTTTAAAGGTTCTTGAATGTTTCTCAGTTACAATCGCCGAAGAACTTGACCAAATGCCCCATATGGTCTGTTCTAAACAACCATCTTTGTTGAAGAGTAAGTGTACGATTAACCTCCATGAAAACTCAAGACCACACGTGCCAAAAGTGACGAAACGGCAACTATATGAACTAAAGTTCGAAACCCCCTCACGTCCAGCTTACTCGTCTGAATTGGCACTCACCGATTTCTACCTATTCATGCATTTTTGCAATTACCTGAAAGGCAAGACCTTGAGAAACCGAAAAGGAGATCGAATTCGTATTACTAGTCTTTCTTACATCCCGAAGCCAGATTTCTTGCGGACTGGCGTTGAAGTACTTGTGACTCGCTGGCAGAGATGGGTAACTACTGAAATTGACAATTTCGCATAAAACATGGTAGTGTGTTATGAGGTATGTCTCCTTCTTTTTTATCTTCCAAATCGGCCGTATTTTCCTAATGACCTGGTGTGAAGTCCCCTTAAATTCACATTAAGACTTAGAGTTATAGAGTAAACGCATTACCGTTTTATATTAGCTAATTCTCATTTTATCATCATTTCCACAAAGTGAGTAGCTTACGGACAAGCACCTTTGATTGAAGCGCTACTCAGTGAAAAAAACTGACATGCAAACATTGAAAATGTTTTTCTCTCAAAATACCAAATTCAATGAGCAGTTTTGATTAGTCAATTTAAAGAATTCAGATTTTCGATTATGTAGTGTTAATCATATTTTTCAATAAATCATAAAACATTTCAGTTAAAGTTGTTTAATGCAGATCAAAGTTATGATATCCCAAAGAAAAATAAAAAATAATGAAAGACAAATGGTGCCTTTAATAGTTTAAATGATATGCTCCAGATCCACAATTTCAGCGGAAATTTTTTTTATTTAAACATGATTGCTGCTTTATAATCTGAAGTGCACCTTTGTCAACTTTATTTTTATTAAAATTCAAGCTTAATATGGTATGAATTTTCTTTGCTAATTCAGCTACATTGACTACATGTATGATTGGACAGAAACGAGACCCAATTGTATATATACTTAAACAAACGTGCTGCATGACACGTTTGTTTAAGTATATACACAGTCGTATGAAAATAATGTGACCACTCCCGGAATTAAAGTGTACCCGCTCAGGCAGTTCACAGAGTCCACGAAACAAGGTCAACCACACGGAGATTTAAGCGTCCGGCAAGGAACGATGGCCCATAGTGCGTGATGTGAGCACAATTTGGAGAGGTGAACGGACATTCAAAAAGGAATGACAATCGGCTACAGCGCCAAGGGTGGAAACATATCAGTAACAGCAGATTTCGGAGGTTATTCGCAAGGTGCTGTGGTAAGTCTGTATCAATAATGAACTTCTGGGAGACTGATCACCTCCCGACTTCATAACTGTGGAACCCCAAAAACCAACGACTCCAGAGGAAAACGTCTTATCCGTTCTGATACGACTGTGTATATGCTTAAACCACTACGGTTATTGGACAGTGGTAGAGAGAGAAAAGGTTGCCTTCTCGGACGGTTCCAGATTTCTACTAAACTTTAGTGACGGGCGATGGAGGTTACGGCTTCAGACACACCAGAACCAGCACTCGAACACGCTTGTTGGTTAAGTACAGGCACGCGGTGGCGGTGTGCAGATTTGGGGAATAATTCTGTGGTATTACCTCAGACCGCAACCACTGGATGGGTATCTGAACGCCAATAGCTATATGTCCATTCTCGCTGACCACATGCATCCCTTCATGTTGGACGTTTACCCTAGGTGTGATGGTGTTTAGTAACAGAACAATGCGCCGTGCTATATCGCTAAGGGTGTCTGGTTCCAGGAACACAAAAGCAATGCCTCCGTTTTCCCTTGTTCGGTAAAATCGCCGAACATCAATTCCATAGTGTACTTGTGGGACTATTTGAATCAACAGATTCGACGTGACGACAAACAACCACGTCATCTCCGAGACCTCCGTGCTCGGCTGCAGTCCGATAGGGGAAGTGTGCCTCGGGCAACCTTCTACGGCTTCATTGCATTCAGTGACGCCGTCTCGCCTCTGTTATCTCGGCCAAGGGTGGCTATACTGATTATTAGGTAGGTGGTGATATTATACTGATGAGACCGTGTATATTTTCCATCCATTTTGGAGGAATCTGTTTTAAAAGACAATCTAGAATTATCATAATTCGAGATGTTGGAAAATGTCTGATATCCGATAAATTTGAAAAATCTTTCCCTAAATAAATTTCTCTTTCGGCCGGTCGATCCATGTGTGCGTGTGTGTGTGTGTGATTGAAGGTGGCTGGCTATCTGTCAATGCGGACAATCTGTGTTAAATTCTAAGAGAAATAATGTAGTATGGACTGTGTTATTCAATGTGGCTTTCGTTGTGTAAAAAGCCAGAAAGTTCTCCCGTAAGAATGTCATGCATTCCACCCAATCTGCAATGTGAAAAGCAGGGCTAATGTACCTATATTCTATAAATTCAATATCATATATTCTGTGAATTCAAATTTTCTCTGCATTGAGAGTTCGCTTAGGAAAAAGAAGTACCCAGTTAGCGTCTTTAATAATCAGTTTTGGATTCAAAACAAATTATATGTAACGAGTTATCTCAGCGCGTTTTTCTAGAATTAGTACAATAGACGAGGAGTAAATAGAAATATTACAAAGGAGAATAAAATAAAATAAGTTAAGATCTCAGTTCAGCTTATTCACGGCGTATTTACAAATGATCGGCGACTTCCAACGAAAGTTACGTGACCTTTGGACATTGATACCATACAGTCGTTCTCTTTAGAGAGCAACTAATTCCATGTTTTCGTCACATCGGAAGAGAGATCTACAAGCAATAATGTCACTTTTAAGTGAAACACAAAGTCAGTGTTATTACACATACGGGCTTTTGACAAGCACATATGACGTAATAATTACTCATAGCATTCCTAAATCATACCTGGGTGCGTATTGTGATTTGATTTTGAGTTTAGAGTGCACATTAAAATGTTTAAAACCATTTTTTTCAGGGTAATAAAGGTTAATGCTTATTTGTTGTTTATCTAAGGGCCATGAAGTTTTAGTGAAACAATTAAACAAGTTAAGAGACAGAAGCTTAGTGAAGCAATATATATATATATATATATATATATATATATATATATATATATATATATACTGTCTATGGGATGTAAGGTCAGGTGATGCGTAACATCACAGCCTCTCCTTGACAAATGTCAACCCCGCCTTCTCGTGGTGCATCCTGTTCCCACTAAAGGGGCTCTGACGACCGCAAATAGCGGTATAACTATACCATCGGGATCAGAGGAAATGCTATCCCACACTCACCAACCCGCTTGGCCAGCGTGGTGAGTTATGGCCAAACACCTCCAAAATGACTCTACAACTTAAATCTTGGCCCTCAGTCTCCGGCAGCTGGAATGTACCTGGCCAAGGCAGCGGCCAGTGCGACATGAAGGCAGAGGGTGCTAAGAATCCCCGGAGAACCGGACTAGGCTGCCATTTGATGCTGACCTTGGCTACCTACAACGGACGCTCCCTATCTTCTGATTCAAGGCTTCTTGAATTGGAAGAGGAACTACAAAGGATCAAGTGGGACATCGTCGGGCTAAGTGAGGTAAGGAAAAAAGGAGAAGATCTCATTGAACTGAAAAGTGGACATCTCTTCTATTATCGAGGGACAGATATTGGCAGAACTAGTGGTGTTGGATTTATAATAAACAAGAAACTGAAGGATAAAGTGGTAGAAGTTGAAAGTTCCTCTGACAGAGCTGCACGACTCGTTATCCAAATATCGAGAAGATACCAGGCTCAGATTATTCAAACTTATGCACCCACCACAAGTCATCCTGAAGAAGAAATTGAAGAATTTTATGAGGAAATTCGTCATCTAAATAATAAAGGTAAGCAGCACTTGAAGATAATTATGGGAGATTTCAATGCAAAAATAGGGCACCGGCAACAGAATGAAACTTCAGTAGGTAAATTCGGTCACGGCAACAGAAACCAGCGTGGAAATACTCTCGTTGAGTTTGCAGAGGCAGAAGGATTTTGCATCTTGAATTCCTTTTTCAAGAAAAAGCCACACAGGAAATGGACATGGAGACATCCAATTGGGACGACAAGTGAAATTGATTTTATTATGTGTAACAAAAAATTCGTCATCGAAGACTGCAGTGTGCTAAACAAGTTCAACACAGGTAGTGACCATAGATTGGTGAGATGTAAGATGCACCTCAACACTAAACTGGAACCTGGCAAGCTCATAAGACAAACAAAATGTATTGACATAACCAACCTTAAAAAACACCATAATACTTTCAAGTTGGAACTGAAGAACAGATTCTCTGCTTTAGAAGGCCTAACATCGAAAGAAGTGGATATTTCGGAAGTTAACAGAAAAGTAACCAAAGCTCTTATGGAAACAGCAACAAAATTAGCTGGGTCTAAGAACAAGTTGCATGTAAACAAATTATCAGGAAAAACCAAAATGTTGATGCAAAAAAGAAGAGAGATGAGGACAACTAAAGAAGATGTGACTTCCAAAGTGGAATATATAGAGCTATGCAAGACAGCACGAAAAAGTATCACTGAAGACGTAAGGAAATTCAACTGTGAGCTAGTGAGGAAAGCAATTGAAAACAACCAAAGCCTAAAGATAGCAAAGGGACGTCTCAGTAAGGGAAGAAAACAGATTATGGCTCGGAGAAAAGAAGATGGTTCTATAACAAGAAATAGAGGCGAAATTTTGACAAGAGTGAAAGATTTCTACTCCAAATTATATGAAAGGGATGATACATGTACTCCAGACATCATGAAAGGTACCAGAGTTCTTCCAGTCCTCCCAGCAGAAGTTGCTCATGCAATCAAGAACATGAAGCGGGGAAAGCTCCAGGAGAAGATGGAATTACTATAGACATCATACAAGAAGCAAGTGGAGAAATTGAAACAGTACTCGCCCAAATTTTCACTCGATGCCTTAATGAAGGGAAGATTCCTGAGGATTGGAACAATGCTACAATGATCCTGCTACATAAAAAAGGTGACATTGAGGATCTCAGGAACTACAGACCTATCAGCCTCCCTATCAGTGGTTTATAGAATCTTCACTAAAGTTCTTTCACACCGCTTGAAGGTAACACTAGACATGGCTCAACCGAGAGAACAAGCTGGATTCAGGAGTGGCTACAGCACAATAGATCATATCCATGTACTGAGAGAACTAATTGAAAGAGCGAGGGAATATGAACTTCCATTGTGCATGGCTTTTATCGATTATGAAAAAGCCTTTGATTCGGTGAAACCATCAGCAGTTACCACGGCTCTGAAATCCTGCGGTATTGAAGATGCATACATTAATATTATTAATAACATCTATGAAAATGCAAGTGCAAAGATTAGGCTGTTTGAAAATACAACACACATTAAAATTGGAAAGGGAGTGAGACAAGGTGACACCATATCTCCGAAGCTCTTTAATGCCACATTGGAAAATGTCTTTCAATCACTGAACTGGGAAAACAAAGGGATAAAGATTAATGGAGATTATCTAACCCACCTTCGTTTTGCTGATGACGTAGTCATTTTTCGAACTACCCCATCAGAGCTACAGAGTATGATCCAGGAACTTGCTGACAAGAGTAAAGAAGTGGGATTAAAAATGAACTTTCAGAAGACAAAAGTGATGTTCAATGCTTTTACAAGAATTGAAGATTTATCGATTGATGGAGAAAAACTGGAGATAACAGATACGTATGTTTATCTTGGACAGCAGATATCAAGTGAGGGTCACATTGATGAAGAAATTAATCGGCGTACAAAGCTTGCCTGGAGAGCTTTTGGAAGAAACAGCATAATTTTCAAGAGCAATATGCCATTATGTCTTAAAAGAAAAGTGTTTGATCAATGCATCCTTCCAGTGCTTACGTATGGTGCAGAGACTTGGACCTTAACTAAAAGAGACATACAAAGGCTGCAGACAACTCAAAGCAGCATGGAGAGGTGCATGCTTGGTGTAATCAGGAGAGATAAGAAGAGGAACTCGTGGATCCGAAAAATGACGAGAGTGGAAGACATCATGATCAGAGTTAAATCCCTGAAATGGCAATGGGCTGGACATACTGCCAGAAGGACAGACCATAGATGGACAGCCGAAATTTTAGATTGGATTCCAAGGGACAGGAAAAGACCCAGAAAAAGACCACATGGGAGATGGGTGGATGAAATTCGTAAATATGCGGGAGTGACATGGAGGAGACTGGCACAAGACAGACCGTTGTGGAGGAAACTTGGGGAGACCTTCGTCCAGCAGTGGATTGATAATGGTTGACAATGATGATGATGATGATACTGTCTATATATACACTAATATCAGGTTCTCTTGCTAGTATTAACAAAACAGATGGTTTCCAAACGAAATAGAAGAATTTGTGAAGAAACTAAAGGAAAATGAGTTTCAAACTTTTCAATTAACTTTGTGTAGGTTATAAAATCTAGTTATAATTTAAATTACCTAAACTTTTAAAATAAAATTATTAGGGTTAAACTACACAGGTGAACAAATACGAAAGAGGTGAACTAAAGTTACGTCCCCTTGCGTAAATTTAGGTCATAGCCGGAAAACTACGTTTGAGTACGGTTGGGCAGGCAGTGTATATATAGGAGGCGGTGGTAATGCAGACTGACCTCATAGTTTTTCCATTAGATGACAGCACTGTACAGTACTAGGGACATTCAAACTGTTATGTAATAATCTTAAAGGTTGAAGTTCAGTCTTTACATTTTGTTGACAAAAGTTGCGTTTTTGGTCCTCTGCAAACTTTCACATGTTCAAGCATTTTCGCTGATGTTACACCTTGGTATGTAAACATTTCAATAACCACAGTCTCTTAATGAAAATTCACTGATAAACTATCTGATA
The DNA here is from genome assembly GCA_039090855.1 of Macrothele yani. NCBI lineage: Eukaryota > Metazoa > Arthropoda > Arachnida > Araneae > Macrothelidae > Macrothele > Macrothele yani. The sequence goes on from CM077033.1 coordinate 53,457,158, forward strand.
CAATTTAAGTTTTTTCTTTAAAATTTTATATTTTGTAAAATGTGTGCAGATAATTCTACAAAAAAAGGTTACTTGGTCCCAAGCCAGAGTGGGTCTAACAACCCGCAAACCCCTGTATCTCCATTTGTTTTGAAAAATAACATACAAAAGCTATAACTATTTGCAGTATGACAGAAAGTATCACCATCAAAGATCTAAAAAATAACGTTGTTGGGGCAATTTTACCTTACATTTTGGTTATAATGTTATTAAAAATGTGTGAAGAAAACCATATTCACCTTATCTGCCTACCACAGAACTCCTCCCATTTAACCAAGACCCTCGACAAATTGTAGGTACACCAAAAAAAATCCATCACAGAAACTTTATTCACCTACATTGGCCGCCTTCTGCTCGAGTTGTAATAACACGACAATAAAAATAGAATCAATATTTTAAGGTAATTATGTAAATTAGGTAGATACTTAAACCCAAATGAAAAACTTTTAAATAATATAAAATATCATACATATAAGTAATAAGAAAAAAGTATATTTTCATTATTCCAATCACTCAAGCGCTCAGAACCTTTAAAAAGTATTTTGGAGAATACTTGAAAATATCCTCTCAAGTAGTAGTCAAATTTAATCCCGAGCCACTCTCAGAGGGAATCTAAAGGAGAAACCACCTCGGAGAAAATTCAAAAACCAATCAATGAAAATAGAAATAATTGTAATTATTATTTCCCCAGTGATTTGCAGTCAAAATAAATTTAAACCCAAATTTGTAAGAAAATATTAATTTCTGAAAAAAAAAACGATTTAACTTAATTTTCCTTATGTTGCTTGAATAGATTCTAAAGTTTACCCTTGATATTACATATATATATACACTATCTACCAGCAAGTAATTGGACACCTGTGATAGCAAATAAAAACGAAGTTTATTCACCTATAATAGTTGGTGGAGCCTCCACGAGCAGCGATTACAGCTGCGACCCTCCGGGGCGTACTCTCAACCAGGCGTTGTACGACGGCTAGCGGTATTTTCTTCCACTCGCCTTGGAGAAGAAGGTCAGTTCCTTCACCGATTTTGGACGGTGGGGGCATCTCTTAAGTCGACGCTCCAACTCGTCCCAGAGGTGCTCGATAGGATTAAGGTCCAGGCCGTGCAAGGCCAGTCCATTCGATTAACCCCATTGTCACCATACCAAGCCATGGTGGACCTCGCAAATTGACAGGTGGCATTGTCATCCGGAAAGTAACTTGGGTCCACCCCGTAAAACTGCCACAACGTTGGAATCGCATGGTCATCCAAAATGGTGCAGTAGGTCTCGGCGTTGATTCTACCAGGAAGAATTGCGACCAACGGTCCCGTGCCATACCAGGAGAAACACCCCCATAGCATATTTCTACCGCCGCCGAACTTCACAGTTGGCACAATACATTCCGGCAGTAGGCGTTCTCCAGGCAGAAGCCAAACCAAGATCCTGCCATCCGAACGGTAGAGGGTGAACCTTGATTCGTCGCTCCAGAGAACCTGTTTCCAAAAAACAAAACATTAAACAGACAGAAAGGAACTGACTGTACTAACTTACAATGTAACTAAACAAGTACCATAAGAGATACTACCTGTTGTAACTTGGACTTACCTGTTTTTGTTCCTAGACAATGGAGAAAAATAATTACTTCTCCCATTCAAAAAAACTGAAGAAGAGGACCTTAATTAATCAATTATATTATTTGTACATATTACTTTTGTTCTGCTGTTTTCCTCAATTGGCATCACCTGCGGTTTTGAACAAATGTATTGTGGGTCTCCCGGGGAGACTGGTTATATATTGCGGCGCTTCCCTATGCTCTGTGGCACTGTTGGGTGGCCTGAGGACGGGTGCTATTGTAGCCCCGAAAGATCTTGCCTTTTTTAAATATATTTTAAAATCATGTCTTTTATTGTAAATAAAGTTTTTATTGTACAGTCAGAGATGTTGGTTTGATGATATCGTACGGAGACAGCACGCCTCTAAGTAATTATCTCCTATACGTACGAATGTTTAACAAGTATTATTGCATTCAGTGTTCAGTACGATTCTTGATGTTCTGTTAATTAGCTGTGTTTTCTGTTTTTTTTTTTTTTTTTGTGTAACAGATATTTAGATTTTTTTTCTCATTATTTGTGTGGTGGATGAGAGTTGACGTTAAAGTATGGTATTAGTTATATTGTAATTAATTATTTACAAATTTCTCAAACTGGTTTTTGTAGTGCACACATGTTAACTGCTGATAACCCTTGTACTTAAGATGCTATCTTTTTACCAACAAATAGGACCAATATATTCAAATTTGGACCTTCTTTTAACTTCATCAGATCTTATATTCAATACAGTTGCTTGTACTGTGGCAGTGGTTTTTTTTTCTTGCATGATGTATATTTTGAATTGTATTTTGTAACTTAAGCAAGTTCAAGCAAGATAGCATTTGCACTGACATTAAGGGATTGCTAATCCTATTGGCTAAGCAAGCAATTATTTAACTTGCGGTTTTCGGTTTCTTAAAATTCCTGTTCGTGAGCAACTCTTCCTTTTGTACAATAAATCATTATTCACTCAGTAGTTTTATACTGGTGTTAATTTAGCATCATATGAAAACAATTCGATGTAATAATTTCTTTAGGTGGTAGTACAAGCTTATACTTTTTATACCATAATCAGAAATCCATTGTTACACCTTACTTCAATGTGTGCAGATGTGAAGTTTCGCACATGGATATAAACCAGTGTTGAATTCAAATTTCTGTCAAGAAGTTAAAATTCAGAGATTACATTTAACTCTTCCAAATCAGATGAAGATACAAGGGAGAGACAAAACCCCTTGTCTAATTTACTGCGTGACTGTTTGTATGTGTATATCCAAACACTTCTTTTCTTTGAAAAAATTATGTCATTATGTAGGGAAAAATAAACACAACATTTTTGTGAAACGCAGATTTTCATTGTGCCTGTGTATATATATTCAGTTGCAGATTTTTAACAGTTACTCAACACAGAAATCAAAATTAAATTTTGTCACAAGCTAAAACGTTTCAGAAAACAAAGTGTGTGTGTGTTTATTTCATACTAAAAGTCCTCATAATAAAATATTTTGTACTTTAATTATTGAATAAAAATTGCACTGTTCCAGGTAGAAGTAAAAAAAATGGATTTTCATTTTCTGGCATTTGTAGAAAATCGCATTTTCTAACAAGTGCAATTTTATTGGAAATTTAAAAATGCATTGGGTACTCACATGAGTGAAGTATACTAAAAATCCATCACATGCCAACCTATGCACACACACCTCCGAGGGAAAGTATGCAAACCTTCAAGTGTTACTGGCTATTTCCAAACATATAAAATCTTTCCTTTATTCAGTGTTGTAACACAGACTAACTAAGAACATAGAAATATTTATATTAAACTGTGATACAGGCAGAGTTTTTAATTTGTAGTTTTTTGAAAATATTTAATTTATAAGGAAGTTGTGTGGGGAGGTGCATGTAGTGTACATTTTCTGCTTGCATTAAAACACAAAAAAAAGCTGTTTTGGTTTTATTTGGAAATTGTGGGTGTATTGATGTTAGCCTTTCATGAACCACAAGTCACAAAATTGTGTTTAACCACTATGTTTTGTATCTTTAGTGACCTGTTTCCTTTTCGTTCCAGAGTTTAATAACTTGAAATTAAGGGAAAACTCATTTATGGTAAGCAACAAACAAGTGCTTCGAAATAAGTGCTTTACCCATATATTATCCCGGATTAGAATTTGGACCCAATTTGGATAGCCCACTCAACCACTGGTTTAATTATTCCCAACAAGATCACTGAATCATCTGTGCCCACTCAACCACTGGTTTGCAGCACAGGCTCTACTTATCTCTTCTGGAATTAGAGGCAGGGACTTCTTTTATAGCACATCAAATAGCTCATGATGGTTGTTAATCCCTTCAAAGAAAACCAGAATTGCCCTGTGGAGCAGTGCAGTGGTCTAAGCGGTGGCTTCTGATCATTCGTCCAAGATGGGCCCGGGTTCTGTGTTTGTTTTTCGGTACTGGTTCTCTCTCCCTTCCCTAGGACCATTGGCTCTAAATTAGGGATGGGTGACTGCTGATAGCCCAATGAGTTGCTCATAGTGGTCATTAAACCCCCAAGAAAAAAAATAGAATTCCACTAGGAAGCAAGGGTTCGTTACACTGCAAACATAACATCACATAAACTTTAATAGATTTTGGTTTTGCTCGGGGAAAAATAAGCTGACTTCCGGAACGGGTACAGTACTGTACGTAGATATCTATACATAAATGCTACCTACACTGGTGCTGTGATATTCAAGAACCTTTTGAAAAATTGTAAAAAGTTAAAGCTTAGAAACAAAACTCTTCACAAATTTTGGATTTTTTTTAAAGATTAGCAGGAGATTTTTTGACATCAGACTTTTCAATTAAGTCTAATCTGTATATAAAATAAAATCCATTATAAAAAATATGTTGAACAGTCTCTAGTAGATTCTGACTATGTTCATACTCTGGGGTTCAGGCACCTATTTAAGTTATGTATAATAATGAAACTTTCCTTCTCATAAGAAAAAGAACAAACACACGAACTGTTGAAGCACGCATAATGATAATTTGTAATGCATATAATAACATATTCATTCCAATTTTTAAAGCCAATTATTGATTAAATCGTTTAAGTTCGGATTTTCACTGCAATTTATTTGTACGCAAATAAATTTGACAGCGTAATCCCGGTCTGTAATAGACCTACCCCAAAAAGTGCTTTTTATTCTAACAATCATTCTAGCTAATTTTTACAAATTTATGTAAAGGTGTGCTCCATCCGCAGGTAAAAAAAAAACTAGGAGCACTAGAAATAAGACGGGCGAATTTAGGATTTTGGTAAGGGGAGGGGGCACAAGTGTCGGGAATAACCGGATAACTTCCTGATATGTTTCATCAAAATGAAAAAGTGTTCTTAGTATGTCCAAAAGTTCTTCCAATTAATTAAGGAATGTAATACTTTCTTTTACGAATAAATATTCAATTTGTTATTAAAACCTAACATCGAAGGTATTCTGCAGTCTTGAAGGGAAGGCACATCCCCCACTCTGGATCCGCCCCTTGAGTAAGATAACTGGTGGAGAGGGGCAACATTTGTTCGCTGACCAAACTTGTCATATAAAAATACCCAACACCACCAGTTATATTGCCTCAAAATTGGAAAAAACAAGAGAAAATTCAGAAGTTTCGAGAAACGCAAGCCAATGACGTGGTGTACTCCCGCCCTCCTAAAAAAAACTAGACGAGCCAAAGGAACTCTGAGCTCATAAAAAGGTTGATTGGACCACTGGTCCCCATTGAGCTTATTAAAAAGTTCCCCCCTTCCCACCCAGATTAGCCAGCAAGCTTCAAATAAGTCTCAAAAGTGAGAAACTCGCGTGCACCACAGTGATGGTTGGGTTAGAAAAACGTTATTTCTGCATGTAATTCGACTCGCAGCTTAAAACTAAACAAATATAGCACCAGAAGATTTTAAACGGAGGGTAACGTCGCCGTTTCTCTCAGATAAAGGAAAAGAATAATGCCCAACACCGACCTAATTAACTATTTGTTCACATTGAGCTAATAAAAAAGTTCCAACGCCGAAAAGAAACATCGCTTTCAAAGCCACATTGTTGACCTCCGAGATATAAAGGTCAGCCCGCGCTCGGAACAACATGCAGAACAGCAGATTCGCGTGCCAACGGCGACGGGATCGGGTCACGTGACTTTCGTTTGCTCCTCTGTAACCAGGTTACGCCTAGACGCTTGTGATTTTATAATGTTTCCTAGATTTTTATTTATGTAAAATGTTTAAATTTTAAAGTATGGACATTCCAATTAAGCAAAAAATTTGATGTTATGCCATAAATTTTTAATATGTAAATAAAATTTTACGAATTTAACTTGAAAATGAAATAATATCCTCGTAAGGTAGGAAATCTGAAGCAGCAGATGATGCTCACGTAAGCTATATTTCTTCAGGAAAACATTTCTAGAGATTTCATTAAACGTCATAGATCACAGATCCAACCGTGGAATTTTTTTACCCTGAAACTTGACACTGATTCATGTATGAACAATGAAATTGTCCTGGCTTATTAAAGTTAAGTAATTAATCAAGAACTTTTTGATCAAATTTTAGTAAAATGAAAACGGAAATGTTCAGACACAAGCTGTTCCGTTTAAAAGGAAGGCTTTAGAGTCGCAGTGGTTTCCAATCTTTTTCATCTCTAGTGTTCTTTTTTTAGGTAAAATTCAGCTCGTCTGGCAAACGAAATATGAGTCATCGGGAAAAAAAGTATTTGACAAATCTTAATATTTAGGAAAATACTTAGTTCCTTCTTTGGTAACTCTTCAACACTTTATATTTAGTTGTACCCCTTTCTTCTTTGCATAAATGTATGAAAACCTACAGCTCGGTGAAATTATTTCTTTCTTATCTTGCTACTTTACTGTGCAATGGTTTTCTTCAAATATGATCATCATGCTAACTTACATTTCTCTCTGTTTTCCCGTGATTTCATTTGTGCTCCTATTTTCAAATTTGCATGATCTGCGTGCGTTTTGCGTTCAAGATGATGTCCACGGAAATCAATACTCACATAAGAGGACAAACAATGTAATCACCTGCCTAATATGATATTGGTCCTCCCTTGGCCGCTGAAAAAGCTCTCACCCGCAGATTTTTGGAAACTTCAATATATAAAACGTCTCTAGTCGTATCTGGTACAAACATGTTACTAACAGCTCTATAGTTCTTGTAATTTATTTGGTTGAGCCGCCACAAATAGGAATTGCTATTTCAACAAAAATCACATATACTGTATTAGACTGATGTCCCGGGAATGTGTTGGCCTGTGCAATACTTCGAAGTCAGGGAGTAGACGCTGTAGTTTCCTTCACATAAAACACTGAACCCAGAGTTTTCCACAAGAACATCCACAAGGCTTTACACGTCTTCCACCAGCTTGCTTTATTCTCACAGTGCACCCATGTGCTACCAATTTTCCAGGTAAACGACGCACACGTACACCGTTCACCACATCGTGCAATATAAAACGGGATTCATACAATCAGACAAATTTTTTCCAGTCACTCGAAGTCCAGTTGTGATCTTGGCAGGCGCATTCGACAGTGAACTGACGCCGATATGGGTACCTGGAGCAGACAGCAGCTGTGCGGCAGCAATTTGAGCGGGGTTTGATGTATTTTGTGTTATGATACATTACTGCCGTCTCCAGTGTTTAAATTAAAGGCGTGTTGCTCCACGGTATTCATTCTGTGTGCTTCGCCGTAACGAGATAACTTTCGCTCACCATCAGCATCCATGAGCCTTGGTCACCCAAACCCATTGCCGGAGCACGTGATTTGTTCCTCATCGCACCACCTTTTAAAGGTACTGACCACGGCTGACCATGACTACCACAGAAGTTTTGTCATTTTAGAAATGCTGTGACCCAATTGTCTGGCCTTTACACTTTGGCTTTGTCATTTTAGAAATTCTGTGACCAAAGTGTCAGGTCTTTACAGTTTGGCTTTTCATTTTAGAAATGCTGTGACCCAATTGTTTGGTCTTTACAATTTGGCTTTGACATTTTAGAAATGCTTTGGCCCATTTGTCTGGTCTTTACAATTTGGCTTTGCAATTTTAGAAATGTTGTGACCCAATTGTCTGGTCTTTAAAATTTGGCCTTTGTTAAACTCACAAAGGTCGCCCGCTTTTCTATTCTGAAAAGCAAGAAAAACACTGATTAATAAAGTCCAGTATTTGGTGTTAATTCTGCAATTTCACAATCATTTGACATATCGTTACGCCTGCTGTTTCTTCGATTTCTACGAAGACGTGCTTGTCTTATCGTTTGGCTCTTCGATGTACGCTATTCTGATTGAACTATGATAAAGCTTCGGTTTCTTACACTTTCCTTCTGTCTGATGTAGGCCCTAAACCATCTGAGCGTTTTATATGTTCTCAATAAAAGTAAACTTTTCATTTAATGCTGGAACATTTTCCAATTTGTTACATAAGGCAGAATTTGTAGAGAAAAAATAAATGCCTTTCAAACAGAAATACCAGAGAATACTTATTTATTGGCATTATGGATCGAAGGGAAATAAAAGCTTCAAAAAACCATGGAAAATTGGGTTAAATTGATATTCCTGTAACTTATTTACTGAAACTTGAAATGCACTTAATGGTGATAAATCATGGAAGACTGCATTGCAAAATTTCTGTCACTTTTTAGTTAGAAAAATTTTAGTCATTAAAATTATTTGAATATCATCAGCAACAATTTAACTCTACTTTCGTTTAATCTCTTGTAACAGGGTGCTTGCATGAAACGGCGAGTGTTGAAACAAATGTAGCGGCGAGTCTTGAAACGAATGTACCAGCGGTTAACTTTAAACATGTTTAGTAAACATATTGTTCATTTGCCATGGCGTCACAGTACTTTGCCCTTTGTAAAACACTCTCGGATGTGCTGTTTAAAACAAGTACTGATTGGTCCATGTTCTTTTTAATACACGTTCCGAAGCGCTGGTTGCTTGCTGTTCATTTTAAATACGTGGGGAATAAGGCTCCCAGTGTTGGTATTTATTTCGTAGTTATTGTATTTTCATAGGTTCTTCAAATGTGGTTGTTCTGCTATTTTTTCCTGTCTTGTATCACTGTAACTCACTGCGACTAAAAATGTTGTTTGCTGTACCGTACGAAGATAAAATTTGCGAAACAAATTTTACCATAGATATCTTGATGGTCCTGAGATGTAAAATGTCTTCTGAAATTTAAACGAAAAGATCATTTGGCGGTAAGAAATGTAAGAAATTTCTTTAAACACTGTACCGATGAGACATTTACTGGTGATATGAAATCACAACATTCATTGTTATCAGAGAGATAATATGAAATAAGTAGATAATGACTTGAAAATTGTTTAGGATTAATCGATCTTTATGTAAAACCAGAACATTCATAAGCTTACAGTTTCTAAGCATAAAGACTATAGCTAAAACGGCAGCACAAACTCAGTCTCGCGTAGCGTGCAAATGTAGGAATCATGAAACAAAACTATCGTCTGCCAATAATTGCGGTTAGAAATGCAGCGTGTTTTTCTTTGTCCTCAGCTATATTTTATATGCCATTGCTTACGAATGAAGTAAACTTGCAAACCTTAACGCTTTGCTAGTGTTTTATAGAAATCAGAAAAGTGCTTAGATAGATTCACTGATTTTCCAGGACTAGTGCTTCCATCACTTTGTGCCCCATGTAGACTCATACCTAAAGAAACACAACTTGCCTCGAAAGGTAATTTTACTCCTTGATAATTGCCTGCCCATACTTATATAATGGCTGGATATAATGGCTATGTTTTACCCTCCAATACAACCCCACTTCTTTCGCCGATGGACCAAGGGGTGTTAGAAAACATCAAGATAAAGTACAAGCGTAAGCTGTTGAAAAATCACATTGCCGAAATTGAAGAAGGAAGAGGGGTTGTCGAATGTTCAAAAGCAACCACAATAAAGGATGTGGTTTCTATGGCAGCAGAGTCATGGCAGGCAATTCAAACTGCCACGCTAGAAAAATTGTGGAAAAAACTACTGCACGATACACCTGAACAAATGAAACACACCTGAAGACAACGTCGAGGACAATATTTTGGAGCTAGTAAAAAGTATCCCAATACTGAATGAAAACGATATAGTCGCGTGGGTAAATGGAGACGAACAGCTAGAATTAACAGACGAAATGATCGTGGAGGCAATAAATCAAGACGTGAGTGGCAGCAGTGACGATGAAAATGACTGTACAGTTCCGGAAAAAATAGCCCATTCTGATGGACTTAAGGCAATCGAGAAGGCTACGGAGTACATTGAGCAACAACAAAGACCACTTCAACGGACATTCTGCTACAGCGACGCTGGCGTGATTTGGCAGAAACAAAGAGGGCGAGCGTCTTCAAGCAAAAAACTTTGAAGGACTACTTTTCTAAATAAATCTTTCAAAATTATGTAGGTTTTTTTCATATTATAAATACTTTATCTCGCATTTAAATGTCTGTAACAAGTTACCTTTAAATAAACGTAACTTGTACTATATGCGTCTTTATTTACACTGCTGGCCACCCAAAATGCAACACCAAGAAGGACACGAGATAGCAAAGCCAGATTTACTGGACACATAAAAACAGATACAAAGATGAATCGATTGAACTTACAGGGCAATCGACTTGCGGAACACGCAGACATCAATAGTTCGTGTGGCTCCCATGGTTGGCAATAACGGCCGTTGCACGCCGCAGCATCGAACGAAAGAGGCTTTGGATGTGGGTTTGCGGTATGTCGGTCCAGGCTGCTTCAACACGTTGCCACAGTTCATCAGGCGTAGCCGCGGGTAATGCTTGCCTGGCCACTCGGTTGCCGATCAGTTACCAGACGTGTTCGATGGGCGACATATCGGAAGAAGAGGCGGGCCACGGCAACCGTGACACCTGGTGGGTCGTGAAGAATTGTTGCACGATGCGTGCCACATGCGATTGCGCATTTTCCTGTTGAAACGTGGCCGCTGGCAGGTCCTTCAGGTAAGGGAGGACAACAAGCAGCAAAAAGTCGGAGATGTAGCGGTGGCTGTTGAGTGCACCGGCGATGCGTACCAGAGGGGTGCGAGTGTCATATCTATCTGCGCCCCAAACCATAACGCCAGGCGACGGACCGGCATAGCGATGCATAATGCAGGTGTCATACAGTCTCTCGCCACGGTACTGACACACGCGGATCCGACCATCGTGATGTTGCAGGCAAAAGCGGGATTCGTACGAAGAAGGCAATGGCTTGCCATTCCGTAGTACAGGGGCGGCGTTCAACGGCCTACTGCCGCCGCACTCGCCGGTGATGTAACGTCAATGGTAATCAGAGCAATAGGCACCGTACGACATGTGGAAGCTTCCCACGCACAGGTCCGGCAGCACAGCACACTTCCACTACTTACATCCAGCCTTCTGTGCAGCCTTCTTATAGTGCTTCTCGGTGGTGTTAGCTTCGTTGTCGTTTCCATATAATCATCCTCTAAAAAATATTTCTGCCTATGTTTTGGGGTCCTGAGCTGAGAAGACGGTTGAATGTCTCTCCCAAACATCAATAATGACGGCGTTTCTTTAGTACTGGCCGGCACGGAAATACGATAAGAAGCAAAATCAAAAGAAATAATTTTGTGCCAATCGGAGTGACTTTGGTTTGTGTAATGACTGATAATGTTTACTAACGTGCATAAAATCTTTCTATTCCTCCGTCAGAACTTAGGCGAAATGAACTTGTGTGAACTTTATTTATTTGCATTTGTTCAGACAGATTACTCATCTTAAGTCTTTCTTAAATTACCAAAATAGGTTTTAATCAGAAAATTGCAAGGTTCCTGGAACACTGTAAACATCAATCGAGAAGTATTAGGTCATTTAACAGAAGCGATTTGGTGTCTGAGAAAATCCTTTATTATCGAGTAATTGCTTACTTAGTGACACTCCTGCTTACTGTAAGACGTCCTAACTCCCGCTACATTCATGCTTACCGCACGCACATGGAGAGCACCCTCCCCTTCCCAAAAAATATTCCTTCCTCATATATCTCAACCTCTATGTGCTTCTCTCAGTCACATGCTTGCCAAAAAATTGTCATCATCCTTCCTTTAAAAGATCCGTTCTCTAACTGTTTTCCCCAACTACTTCTCAAAAATTCTCTTGAAGCACAACCTCTTCCCCCGCGTCTCAATGTCCAATCCTAAGGCCATCACCCAGAACGACAGAAGTCCTGTTTAATGAGTGGCTTTTAAGGTCCAAAAAAGCCTTCTTCTATTGTAGCTATCTACACACGAACGACTTGGGTGTTGTCCATCTCCAGGAAGTCCGCCGATAAACTAATCGTTTCAGGTGACTTACTGGCTCTACCAAATCGAACTCAAAAGCATGCATTCTTGAGACGTTTCCCACGATTACCTTTCAAACATTCTCAAACTGGAAGGATTCTTAGTTATTTGCGTGTGATTAAAATTCAACGACTAAAAGATTCTAAGTATTTATATGACATTACATTTCATAAAATAAACATTCTCGTTCCATTACGTTAATATTGAGGGTTATTTACATTTATCACTATTACATTACGATGCACCTGCCGATCGTGAATTTATATGAAAATATGAGTTTTAAAAGCTGCATTTTATTTCATTTCTGTTTGGAAAATATCGAACGACGAGAAATCTTTGTCGAAATTTCTCAATTCTTGCTAAGCTTTACCTAGAATGACGTGTAGAATATATTCAACATCAGCTTCAGTTTAGGTTAGTGAGGTTAAATTTATTAATAACAACAAATAAACCACTTTAGGGAAATACAGAGGTTACATACACGGTCTGAATAATAGGACCACCACCAGAATCACACTGTATTCGCCCAGTAGCGTCACAGAATACACGAGACAAGGTCCACCGCACAGAGATATAAGGGTCGGGCCAGGACAGATGAGCCGTAGTGCGTTACGTGAGCACAACGGGCGAAGGAAGTGATTTGTCGGACGTTCAAGAAAGAATGATCATCGCCTACCGCGCCATGTGTGGATGTATCTCAGAAACAGCAGACTACGTGGGCTTTTCGCGAGGTGCACCAACTAGAGTGTACCAAGAATGGAACGTCGGCACGCCGAGTAGGTCCTTACGTTATAATTGTGCAGCCCACAAGTCCATCGGCCCCAGAGAAAAACGCTGATTCCGTCGACTGGTAAAACGCAATTGGCGCGCGACTGTGCAGGAATTGAACTCGCAAATGAGCACTGGGGCACCATTACGTGTCCCCGGTAACAGTAGAGTGAATCCTGTTACGTATGGGTCTCGGGAGTCGATGCTGCGTCAAGGCGCCTATGTTAACCCAGTTCCATCAACAACAACGCCTGCAGTTCGCATGGGACTACCGTCATTGGACATTGGAAAAGTGGGAAAATGATGCCTTCTCCGACGAATCGATGTTTCTGCTACACAGAAGTGACGCGAGGTGGCGGAAGATATGTGCAAAACAAATTAACATTGCAAATACAGGATATATTTCCTTCCGAGTTACTCAAGATAATGACGACCGACATTCGCGACCTGCATAAATAGATTTTGAAGAATTACCAAAGATTAGTGAATTTTTTACTTCTTTGATTTAACAAAAATGATATAATCCTGGTTTTTCGCAAATCAGACCTTGTCGTGTCATATGATCGCATACATTTTATACTTATCTCTCAGAAAGTCAGAAATGAATGATTTTAATTTTTGGAAATTCCACGCAATCCTGGTATAAACATTTGCACAAACATAGTAAAATTCCACGATGTGATTTTGGATAGGTAAAACTTTCATCACAGCATGACAAAAATATGATAAATTCTTATCTTTTACCGTATGCCCTAGTTCTTCCTTCCTGGGAGTCAATTTCGTTGTATATGGAACGGGAAAAAACGTATAAGCAATCTCTTATATTGCGTTTCCCTCTATTCTCGCATAGATATTTGGGTTACATTATCTGCTATATATTTCATTTCTATATTTATTTGTCTGTCATGAACTTTTGTTATTACATAACCTATTTATACGAAAACGTATGACTACGTGATATTTGATCTATCCCTTTTTTTATAAATTCGGAAGGGAAGGGATTTGAAAATCTTACCTTAATATTTCCATTTTGAAACAGCTATCAAATGCCTTTCGGTTCTTAAGAGCGAATTGCTTATTCCACAAAAAATTGAAAAATATAATAACGATGTACTTGATTTTTGAAATTAAGGTTTGCAATGCGCTATATGTTTTTGTGATGACAATTAATAATATAAGTCTCTGGCAACTGGAATATAATATTTGAAAGTAGCAGCAAATCTCACTCCCAAACTGATGACAAACGAAATACATAAAAAATTAGACACTCAGGGGATACGGAAACTAATCGATGCTACTTTGTAATAGAGTATAAGAAATGGGAAAACGGAAAATCTCAAAATGAAAGGTAAGATCAAAAGAAAACGGGACATAACCGACAATCAAAGGATACGGCAATAAGCAGCCACTTCGAAAACTCGAATAAGAGCACATAGATGTAATGATAATTGAACTATATATTAATGTTTTATCGAAAAACCACATAAAATAAATTTATGATGCTACAATCGGAATCGTAAAATACGTATTCATAAGGTTGCTCAAAAATGAAATATAAATCAAAATGCTGTAAATGTTCCTAACTATTAGTAAAAAATTCGAAAAATTATTTTTTGTAAAATTTTCAAGTTAATATGAACTGATTTTTTTAGACTCACTAAGTTATAAAAAGCCAGATTAGGTTCAAATTATAAGTTTCAAGACGTTTAATTCACAAGTATAAAATATTGTACTATCGAGACGGGCTATTCGTGAAAGATTCGTTCACAACGAAGGGCATTTGCAATGGTGAATTGTGCACCTCCACCGTTCGTAATGATCAGCCAGTACTGCGACTTTGACACAAGTTACGTGCTAACTTTCGTCTACCAAACGGAGAGAGGTACAGTTATGCAAGTGAGTTAACAATATTGTAAAGCGACTACGCCCGATAGAATGCAACCAATAGCAGCGCCTCTAGTGGCAAAATGCGGAATTAGCCATTGTAAAACGAAAGGAGATAGAGCAAAATTTACAATTACAAAGCTGTAGAGCATCAATTAGTTAGTACAAAACGACATTTGTTTCACACGGATAAGATAAATTGTTACCTGAATGCCCTAAAATGTCCGAAATCGATGCGCGACATTTTGTGTTAACGTTTGAAGGGAACAGGCATAGGTATGAGCAAATACACACAATTTCTTGCATAAATGCATACTTAAGTCAATACAGTTTGATGACGTCAGACAAAACAAAAACAAAAAAGGCAAACTGGCGAACAGTGATAAAAAGGAAATGTCAAGTATGCTCGAAGAGTTCGTCATTGCCCACGATACACATTTGCATTCGTGAAAGTAACTCTGCATGCACATTCTTCAGCATGGAAAGTGTCACACTATTACAAGCTTCTGTAACACAATGACGTAGATCCAGCAGACTTGTAGGCGCTGTTGCATACACCTGATATTTTACGTAACCCCAGAAATCCAAGCTCGCCATTCTCGCACAGCGTACGTAGACCTAAACTTCTGATCAGGGTACATCCTGCTACTGGTTTTTATATCGTAGGTACGGTACAACGTCGTAATCCGCATTTGCATTCGGCTACATTTGCGAAATGTGAATATGCAGATTCGAATCGTCGCGCAACGATTTCGGACATTGTAGGCGACAATTTATCTTATTCAGGCGACAATTTATCTTATTCATGTGAAACCAATGTCGTTTGCACTAATTAATTAATGCTCTACAACTTTGTATTTGGAAATTTTGTTCTATCTCTTTTCGCTTTCGATTTTCAATGGCTAATTTCCGTATTTCGCTACTAGAGGTGCTGCTATTGGTTACTTTCGATCGGGCGTAGTCGCTTTACAATAGCGTTATCTCACTTGTATAACTGTACCGCTCTCCGTTCGCAACTTATTCCAGGCTAAAGAAACTTTTCTATGCACCCTGTATATATACTCTGCCTAAAAGTGAAAAAAGAACACCCAGAAGAAATGCCGGTAGGAACATCACATTATAATAGTACATATATTGTTTCTTAAGAGCAGCAGAAACTATGATACAAGCTGGAATGTCACTGAATGAAAAAATGCCGTCACTGCGAAAGACAACATGCAAATACACATAACGCGTATGTATATGGGCAGAACGAAGCCGTTCGTCTGGTGTGGTATTGTTCAATGTTGGTTGAAGAAGCTATAAGGATTATGCGACGCAGGCGCGCAACACTTCTTCAGTTATCGGAGTTCGAACAAGGCTTAAAGTGTGCCTGTGGGAAGAAGGTTGGTTTTTCCGTCAAATTGCTACCTGTGTGGGGGCGAGAGGTATCTGCCTTGGTAAGAGGGTGGCGTCGGTGGTCAGGGGAACATTCGCAAACTCGCAGACGTATTTCCGAGCATCACAGAGTTACGGACGCACGAGATGAACGGTGTATCAGGAGAGCTACTTTATTAGAGGGGACGGCTACGGAGTCACAAAGTCGATCCTATGTAATTCCAAGTGTGTCTACCAGAACGATGCGGAATCGTTTGTTGGAAGCAGGACTACGGACACGTGTACCCCTAGTACGGTTACCACTGACGACTGGATATCGTCGAGCATGTTTGAGGTGGTGTCCAGAACACGTTCATTGGTGGGAGGAATGGCTGTCTGTGGTCTTCAGTGATGAAAGCCGATTGTACTTGGGAGCCTCTGATTGTCGTATACACGTCAAAAGGCGACAAAGTGAGCGTCTTCTTCTATCGTGCTTACGCCAACGACACACACGCCCAACGCGGGTCATCATGGCGTGGAGAGCGATTACCTATCACTCTTTTACGATGCTGGTGTTTGTACGGGGTACACTGAATAGCAATACATACGACAGCGACATTGTGAAGACGGTCGTCCTGACATTTTTGAGTGAAATTCCAAATGCGATATTCCAGCAGGATAACGTCCGCACACACTCAGTTCGGGCGACTGAACATGCTGTTCAGTCTGTGCTTCAAATCCATTGATCAGTTATCCTCTCTGAACGATACTGACCAACGTGTCTCCAATCGAGCATGTCTGGGACTGGATCGAACAATGCTTCTTCAACGGACTCCCGCGGTAAGCGGCGATCTCTGAATTACGCTTACAGATTGAAAGCACAGGGAATGATATCACCCATCGTGAAATCCAGAATTTGTACGACCGATTGCATGCCGGATTGGAAGCTAGTATTGCTGAGAAGGTGCTACACCTTATTGAGATATGCCTTCTGTACACTGTAATACGCATTAAAACGTAAAAAAACATTGAATCACTTACCACGTGTGATCAATTTCCTTTCTTAACAAGATGTCGCTACCGCATGAATCACGAAGATGTAGTTGCAACTTTTAATATTGTTCTCTTTTTACAAGCGACAGTGTATAAAACAATTTCAAATAGAATATAAGAATATTCTTGTGCTCGGATATCGCAAATATACAGTATATTCCAAGAAATGTATAATATAATTAATTAAAAATGTCAAAATGTAGGATCTTCACTTTAATTCAGTAATGCACCACGGATTTCATCACAGGGTAGTGTAAAATATTGAGGATGCAAGTAACTTAACGCACCTAAGAGGATTATGCAAGCGTGTTTCTGAATATTAAGTAATCATTACAGTGTTATCTGAAACCATATGTTGTAAACCATTTTCCTGCTACTTGTTTGCTGTCCCTTTAGATGAATTAGATTAGAGTACAGTAGTAAACAAAACGAAAAACTAACTAATAACGCTCCGAAAGCAGTTTGGGTTGCCACAATTCTTTTTTGGAAAGGATATAAATAACCCACCACCAGTAAAAAGAAAAGGTTTTACAGGAACGATTTCTAATAATCTCCTATTGTTAAAAATTAGGAATTGAACATTTGTTCTATGGGTAGCAGTTTAATGTTTTACTGAAGGTTCATGGAAAGTTCATATTGAAGTCACTGTGGATGTTTTTTTCTTAATATTATTATAATAGCTTCCCTAATTTCCTTAAGTTTCATTTAACAAATTTCTCCAAATATTCGGCTATAAATAAAAATAGACTATATAAGGAAAGGGTCCGCGGGTGGCCCAGTGTTCAACGTCCACGAAGAAAACCTCAGTTTCAATCCCACGCAGGTACGAACGCTAGAACCACTTAATATCCGCCGTGCTTTGGGATGTTAAGCCGTAGGACCCGGGGTACTATCACCTCGGTAATAAATAAGCGCGTCTTCCTTCCCCCTTCTACCTCGCTTCCGTGTCACTTTCATATTAGGAACTCTAGCCCAAATCTCTTATCTTCCTATTTCTAAGGGTTGTTTAAGACCTGGGATCAGACACTCCCTTCCTAAAATGCTCCACCATACACACGTATAAGTGATTAAAATCTGATTTGATCATTAAGAAAAGATCACACCAAAACCTACAAAAGGAGGACATTCACGGATTTTCGGGGGAGGGGCTATGAACCCTGGGAAAATGCATGAATACCTCACTGAGCTTGACTCACGCCGGAAATTAGAAAAAGCACAGGGACGGTGATTAAAATGATTAAGACCGCTGGGGCCGAATAACCCTGCCTTTGTTTTGGAACTGTCACGGTAAGCACACGGCTTGACCTTGATACTTGCAGGAAGTTTTTCTTGGAATTCCCTTTTTATCTATTTAATCCTATATTAGGGTGTTAAGGGATTACCTTTATTTACTCAGTTCGGCCCCACACCACGGCGACGATGCAAGTTATTTATTGTGTTGTCTTTCTTGTGATCGGACGTGTCAGAACTTGTTGGCGTTTTTGGTGTATTAAAAACCAGAATTTGTGTAGGAAGTGTATGTCTTAAGAGGTTTTCATCTGGAAGGCATCCACAAGAAAAAGAGGTAAGTCTTGCAATAAATTATTACATTCTTTTTTCTTTCATTTATAGTAAGGGGTATTCTGCAAATTTAGGATTTTGACGATATCCTTTGTTTACTCTATGTTGCGTTTCGGTTAACATTGCTAATTAGTGTGAATACTTGAATGTAATGAAATTGGGATACGCAAATATTTATAATAAAACTTTAATATAAAATCCTTAATATTATGCCTAAAATTGCGAGAAAATGTTTTTCCGATAAGATTCGATTCTCGTTTAAATCAAGGCATGTGGTATAATTATCTTTGGGTAGCTTGTATAGTTGAAGGTCAGTCAATTTCAAAAACACTTTAATATAAGGTGCACTTTTTCTTGTTCTGAAACAAATTGTTGACTAGGGTATGTCAAGTTATCGAAAAGTGCAGGATAAAATATTACCTTTTCTTATCGTTTTAGTCCTTTCAGCGTACTAGAGCTGCAATAATTTCAAAGGTTTAATCAAGTTTAAGTTATTTATATGCAATAAAGTGATGGCACTAAACACGTGTCCATCAAAGTATGTATTATATTCTTGTAAGATTATTCTCTACCTACACGTGGAATTTAGAGGATAATTTATTTATTCAGAAGATTTATTGTACGATACTGCAAATATTTTCGTGTTTGAACCACCGTTTAATTCCAAGTATTTGTTTTAGTAGCATTAAAATTCAAATTTGATAACACCATTCCTTTTTGCACCATTTTATTCTATAATAATTTTTCTGGCGTGAAAGACTGTATTAGAAAATACAGCTGTTGCTTTCCTCTTAATGCAGCCAGCATCTACTAATGTAAGTAGCCATATCTTTGCCAGTGAGAAGAACTGCAGTTCCGTATTGAAGGTACGGGCAATTTTCAAAGAAGCATATACTTATTTTGATTTTGAATGTTACTGGGAAACCAAATTTTTGCAAGTGTATGTAGTCACTTAAGCAATTTAGGCTCCAGGAATTTCTCGATCATGGTCCAACAAATTTCAGAAACAAAATAAATATGACGTAAAATTGATGAATTTGTGTTGAACATATCCAAACTTTACAACGGCATTTACTAAGCTTAAATTCTTTCCCGTTATTCAATACCCAGGAAACTGGAGGAGATGACGTTACGGGATCCCAGTAAAGTACTGTTACACGATCGTTTTGCAAAAATACACGTTCATTTCTTTCAGGGACATTGGTATTAGGTACAGGAAGTTCATTGAAAGTTTCAATACTATTTTTCGCGAAGATACGTATTTATATAACAATGTTTTCCGTTTTCAAGAAATACCTCTTCAGAACATGTTTTACTGTGATATGTAACAAAAAAGAACATGTTTCATGAAAAACATCACACCTACTATCTTAAGTTGCATAATTATCCTGCTATCAGCTAATTGAATAGGCAATATTATGAACTCATATTATTTGGAGATTGCGTAAATTTTGTTTTGTTTCGTAGATTTCATAGCTAGTACGGTGGGCTAAACATTCGCACAACACTCCGTTACCAGCTATCTTTTGGTTAGTCTTAAGTCATAATATAAATTTTTGCAATATTTCAAATGACAGAGCAATAATACAATTGAGAATATATCGCACGCTCCTGATAAATGAATTACGAATATTTCGGCTTAACTGAAACTCTACAATAAGCAAATTGTATTTGTTTGCACTTAAAGTCATAACACATATATTTCTATAAAAAAAAAATTAAGGCACAACCGTCTCTGACACGAAAAAAAAAAGACTTACCGTCGATTTTTTGCGATACGTTTAAAATGATTTTTTTTTCTATAAATTCAAATTAATTATTTTATTTTCTATTCTTAATTCATTTCTTTATAGCGGGCTGAGAATTACACTTCCTTT
This sequence comes from Macrothele yani, assembly GCA_039090855.1. Classification (NCBI taxonomy): domain Eukaryota; kingdom Metazoa; phylum Arthropoda; class Arachnida; order Araneae; family Macrothelidae; genus Macrothele; species Macrothele yani. The sequence continues at coordinate 53,477,627 of CM077033.1, forward strand.
CTTTATTTTTGCTTCACGGAGCTGAAACTGAGAAGACTTTGGGACATAGTGAATTTCAAACCGTTTTCCTTTTCGCTTACCAAGTAATATTACGGATCTTGGGACGGTTTGTGATAGAGACAAATATATAGTCTGTAAATGTAATCGCGTATGTTCTGAAGAAATTCTTTTGGACCTCGAATTTCTGGATGTCCTTCAAAAATATTTTAAGGATTTGCATCTCATCAAAACAATCATCTGATACTCATGCACCAAATTTATTCAATTCTTTAGCTGATACTAATACAGATTGAATATGACCATAGTTCATTTTTGTAAGAAATGTATAACTACTGTGGTTTAAACAACCGAGGTCTGTTATGAAACTGGACAAATCCATTTGTAAGGCCAAGAATTTGTCAAGGAATTCAACAAAAACGTTCCCCGTTATTTGTTGAGATACTAACTCGCAAGAACTTAATTTCTACAGTTTTGGTCAACTACCCTTCCTGATTTCTATATTCACAATGTTATTTCATAAATGGATTATTTCGTAAGGCACAGTATCTAAGATTTCAAAAGTGGGGCTGCAAAATTAGCTTCGATTTAGTAAATGAAAAAAAACGTTTCTATGCGCCCTGGCTTTGAACAATGGTATTAAATATTCTGTGAAATTTAGTATTTTGGTTTTTAATTCATAAATTTTGGTTTAATTGTGCAAGTTCTTTAATTGTAATTAATGGAATGTTTATTGTATTTGTGTTATAAAATACTACGGATACATTACTGAAACTTTATTTTCTTTTGTTTAACTTACTTAGCACAGATTTACTGTAATAATGTTATGTTGTGTGGAATTCTGTCATATATGGTATTACTGTGATGAATGGCATAATATTCAATAAATTAAATTCAATATATATTTGCACGTTGTCGGATTAGGTATTTGAATTTGTACGGTTCGTTCTATTTTCAAATTACGGGCGATGCCAATTACTTTCGCATCTAACAACTGCACTTCTACGACGAAAAAATTCATATATTTTCCAGTTTTCCCAAATCATATTATCTAGCTAGCTAGCAATATATTCGTTAATTTGCTTATAAAACAATTGCGTATTTAAAAAATTAGCTAAAAGGAATTTAACATAAAATGCATGATGCAATTGCCAAAGCCTGTGATACAATTACCTTAAACACTTCCCTGACATTCCAGTTGCTTTTTTAAGTTTTTTCTTTGTGTAATACAATAATTGTTCATTAAACAAATACCTGCATGTTAGGACCACGATTAATGTACTTCTAATGTTAAAACCTCCAACAGAGAAAAACGTCTTCTCAGAAATCAATAGGATTTACAAGTTTCAGGGAATTTAATAGCAGGATTTCTGTTTCAAAGTTTCGGAAACGGATAGACTGTGTGCGTGTGATCCTTTTAATATAAGGCAAGACAGCAGAATATGCCATAAGTCAGGATAACATGTTAGAACGTCCTGAATATTCGAAGGTATTGTAATCCAAAGAACTGCAACTTTCGGAATATAAGAAAACGCTTGCGCAAACTCAGTACGCTCTCTGTTGGTAGTGAATTATAATGTCAACTTCCCCACACAGTGAAAGATCTAATGTTGATCTGTTTTCTCCCATTTTCGATTATTTAAGGTAGATTATAAAATTTCTTACGACTGTTTAAAAGTTTGACTTGAAAAAATGATGGCTCGACAGGATAGATTTGAAAATTTTGGTTTCATATGCAGCTCCAATTACGTCAATGTATCATCCAGTCGGAAAAGGAAATACTATTTTTGTAACGTAGTGTTTTTAAAATACATACCTAAGTTGACGGAATTATGAACACAAGAAAAAACAGATAAGGTACAGTAAATTAACAAAGAAGAATGCAAAATATTCTTGGTTTCTACTTCTGATAAGAAATGTGTGAATTATTAAAAAAATCCGGACAAGTTGTTTTTTTTGCAACCACAGATAATTAGTAATGTGACAAAAAGGTATCAGAGCCTTGAAAGAACTCATGCTGATTTTTATCCCATCTCGAAGAACGTTTTGCCCAATCCTGAAAAATGTGTGTTCTGAAGTAGTTCGGTGTTTTGATCGATATAATATTTTAAACTTATAAGAAAATCGATTTATCTAAGTTGAAAAAAAAACGACATGTAGTTTTTCAGTTAAGTTGCAAGTGTGATTCTGTTCCAGTTCTTTTCAAGTACTTAGATTATTAGGTACGTTTCTATGTTGAATGAAGAGGAATGGGGGGGGGGGGTATTTTTGGCTTATACAGTGGGTTTCTTGCATTGATACGAGTGGTTACTGCTTATAGTTATGCACGTATACCAATCCAAGTAAATAAATTTGCCGTATATCAATCCAAGTAAAAAAACCTGCATTGCTATACGTTTCTTCAATTATGTCATTGTATGACGTTTCTTCAATTATTTTAATCGGTGGAACTGCTCTAAATTTTGACTTCCGTTTTGTTGGGAACAAACCTAATACGGGGATGATATATATATATACATAACATCCCTGTATTAGGTTTGTATATATGAGAGAGCTGCAGGGTATGATCCAGGAATTTGCTGACAAGAGTAAAGAAGTGGGGTTGAAAATGAACTTTCAGAAAACACATGTGATGTACAATGCTTTTACAAGAAATGAAGATTTATCGATTGATGGAGAAAAGCTGGAGATAACAGATACGTACGTTTATCTTGGACAGCAGATTTCAAGTGAGGGTCACATTGATGAAGAAATTAATCGGCGTACAAAGCTTGCCTGGAGAGCTTTTGGAAGAAACAGCATAATTTTCAAGAGCAATATGCCATTATGTCTTAAAAGAAAAGTGTTTGATCAATGCATCCTTCCAGTGCTTACGTATGGTGCAGAGACGTGGACCTTAGCTAAAAGAGACATACAAAGGCTGCAGACAACTCAAAGTAGCATGGAGACGTGCAAGCCTTTGATTCGGTGAAACCATCAGCAGTTACCACGGCTCTGAAATCCTGCGGTATTGAAGATGCATACATTAATATTATTAATAACATCTATGAAAATGCAAGTGCAAAGATTAGGCTGTTTGAAAATACAACACACATTAAAATTGGAAAGGGAGTGAGACAAGGTGACACCATATCTCCGAAGCTCTTTAATGCCACATTGGAAAATGTCTTTCAATCACTGAACTGGGAAAACAAAGGGATAAAGATTAATGGAGATTATCTAACCCACCTTCGTTTTGCTGATGACGTAGTCATTTTTCGAACTACCCCATCAGAGCTACAGAGTATGATCCAGGAACTTGCTGACAAGAGTAAAGAAGTGGGATTAAAAATGAACTTTCAGAAGACAAAAGTGATGTTCAATGCTTTTACAAGAATTGAAGATTTATCGATTGATGGAGAAAAACTGGAGATAACAGATACGTATGTTTATCTTGGACAGCAGATATCAAGTGAGGGTCACATTGATGAAGAAATTAATCGGCGTATAAAACTTGCCTGGAGAGCTTTTGGAAGAAACAGTATGATTTTCAAGAGCAATATGCCATTATGTCTTAAAATAAAAATGTTTGATCAATGCATCCTTCCAGTGCTTAGGTATGGTGCAGAGACGTGGGCCTTAACTAAAACAGCCATATAAAATCTGCAGACAGAGGTGCATGCTTGGTGTATTCAGGAGAGATCAGAAGAGGAACTCGTGGATCAGAAAAATTACAAGAGTGGAAGACATCATGATCATAGTACAATCTCTGAAATGGCAATGTGCTGGACATATTGCCAGAATGACACACCATCGATGGACAGGCGAAATTTTAGATTAGATTCCAAGGGACATTAAAAGACCCAGAAGAAGACCACATGGCAGATGGTTGGATGAAATTCAACAGTATGCGGGGGCAACATGGAGGAGACTGGCACAAGACAGACCGTTGAGGAAGAGGCATGGATAGACTTTCGTTCAGCTGTGGATTGATAATGGTTGACAATGATATATTTATATTTCAACGTAATACAAGAATGATATATATATATATATATATATTTATTTATCATTCTCGTATTACGTTTTTCATAATGAAAACTGAAGTCAAATTTTAGAACAGTTCAACCGATTAAAATAACAGAAGAAACATTAAACAATGACACAGTGGCGACGAGCACGCTACTGCCTTCTCCCCTGTCATACAAGTAAGGGCTTCTTAGCCCAAATATCTTACCCACCTTCCTCAGAAGGTTTCTAAAGACCTGGCCCAAACACTTCCTACAAAAACACTTAAACTCACTTCACACTAAGTGAGTTTAAGTGTCTACTTAAATCCTAATGTGTTCTTAAGTCTTCTACAAAATCTATCTGTATAGTACAATGCAACGGATACATAGATTACATTTGTCCTCCGTGGAGATGGTCGATGATAATTAGGATAATTTGCTTTAAATCAGCGAATAATCTCCGTGCGTAGGATTTCTCGATACGACCTCCGGCCGAGTTTATTAGACCCCCGTTCCAAGTAAGACCATCTGCTACTTCCCCTGGCCTTCGTACTTTCTCTCTGGAAGTGTTCATTTGCACATCATAGTCTGGCTCTCCCAAAAAATTTCCCAACTTGCACTTTTGAACTGGCACCCTTTCTTTGATCTATCTACCGTGTATACTATCACAGTCTCTGGGCTCCACCAAGGAAGTATGATTTTGTTTTTGGTCCGCTGCGTAAAAGTCCCATGGGACGTAGGTACCTGCGCATATACCTTCCGTGTGGTCAGAAAATAAACGGTAAATTACTGGGTTTTTAAATAATTTTCTTCCTCCTTCATGAAATAAGCTTTATATTTATTTTATTATATTGATAGATTTTTTTCTAAAACACAGTTCTGCTGATTGTGGAAACGTTTGGGATATAGGATATTCAAATATATTTTGTTTCCGGGATTGTTATTCATAAATTATACATAAAATGTTGGGTAATTTCTACGATAACAATTTTACATTTTAGATGCATTTTGAAATGGAATAAGTTTTTGATAAAAACAGGAGGTACAAGAGTGACATTCCGGATTTTCTAACAGCTTAGGAAAACAGGGTGAGATACATATAAAAAAACCTAATTTATCATGGAATAGATAAATCAGGTTTTTTTCATCATTTCCCTGCAACGTCATAAAATACATAATTTGTTTCCTCACGGTAGTGTTAAAAAAATCCTAATCGTTTGTTTCAAATGATTGTGTAAAGTGTGCAATTACGAAATAATTTTACCCTCATAGGAAAAAAAGAAAGAAATTTAAAATTCGGCGGATCAGTGACTTGCACAAATTACTCACTACGGCACTGATATGAGAAATAAATTTCAGATAATCAGAAATTTTCTGTGTACAAAAATACTAATTTCACTTTCCTTCGCGGTTTGCGTCTTAAACTCCGTCTCTCAGCGCTTACTTTACTTACGTCTAAGTCGGGACTGGTTCGAGATGACATGCCCATCTTACGGGACTGGGTGTCTCCCAAGTCTGGTACTGTGGCCGTATATTATGAACGGACGACAGCTCATAACCGTTAACTTTGCTGCTCACTGAAGTTACCAAGTCCAGCAAACAAACAAAAAGGATATAGACAAAAAAATAATTCTACTCACTTTCGCGACATTGACTTATCTCAAAAAGAAATTTCAAATTTGGCATTGTTATTTAATTTCCCTGTCCCTAACATTGATTTTTTATTTCACTGCTTGTGTTATGCTCCTTTGGATTTTAAAAACAATGCGTCTTACATTAAAGCTTAAAAACTGAAAGCCTTCTCAAAAAAATTCCTGATATATGTGTATGAAATTCCGTGAATGATATGCTGTACACAATATTTATCATGTGCCTAACTTCCGAGGTAAATGCCTTCACCTCCCATGTACCTACCTTCCTAAACAACATTGTGGAGCGGAAGTAGAATCCATTTTATACGACTTACGACTGATGATGGTAATCGCTATCCCCAACATATCCTAAGACACCTTTTCTAAAGTGGTAGAAAAATGTAATATCCGCATGGAGAATTAAAAAAACTGTCCGAACTTCTTAAATTTTCGTGGTCCGCAATTAGAGATAACTCATATTTGTTCATATATCTGTACTTCAAGCATAATGAAATGGAGTGCCCTGGATGGTGCCTGTCTTATTATACTCGGTATGAAGTCGGAGGCGTGACGTCAATTCACCTTGATATACACTGAAGAGCAATTGAATTAGAGACAGCTAGCGTTATGAAAATGTGGCGCTGTGGACGGCCCTATAAAAAGAAACGACATGACGTATGCAGCAATCCGACAAAACAAAGAGTGATGGGACCCGAATTAGTACGAGTCGGACGCAGTATGTGTAAGACGAAGGATCTAAGCGCATTTGATCGTAGCCAAATTGTCGGAGCCCGACGATGAGTCACTCCACCTCTAAAGTCATGCAGTCACTGGGATTTTCACGAGCCATTGTGTCACGAGTGCACCGGGAGTATATCGAATCCGGTAAAACCATCCTTGCGAGGGCAAACTGCCGTGGACAACAGCGTGTGGATGAGCGCGGTTATCGTTGGCTAGCTCGCATTGCAACAGCGGGTAGATGGGCCACTGCTACAGAATTCGCTCGGCAATTTAACGCTGGTGCATAAAAACGTGTAAGCAGCCAAACCATCCAGAACCATCTCCTCGATATGGAGCACAGAAACCATTGTCCCACGACGGTAAAGCTGCTGACCGCACATCACAGGGTGCAAAGATCAGCATGGGCGCGGGAACATCGCCACTGGACCCTAGAACAAGGCAAATATGAACCTAGACATGTGGAAAAATGTTGCCTGGACTGATGAGTCGAGATTAACGTTGGTACATGCGGATGGCGCAAACCGCATGAAGCGATGGATCCTTCTTGCCAGCAGTGTACTCTTCAAGCTTGTGGGGTGGCATTCTCGTCTGGGGACAAATTACGTGGACTGAAATAGGAACCGTGGTACGTGTGACATCGTCCCTCACAGGTCAACGTTACCGGGATATCCTGGACGACCATTTCTTCCTGTGGGTGCGTCTTCAAAATCCCACTGGGGACCTCATCCTGCAACAAGACAATGCACCGTACCATCGCTCCCGAATTGCATCCGAATTATTAGATTTACACTCCAACGACGTGACCTCTCTCCCTTGGCCAGCTAGTTCACCTGACCTCAATCACATCGAGCACATCTGGGATGCCATCGAGGGAGATGTTCGATGCTCTGACTCCACCATCTCCATTAAATCGTCGTGAACTGTTGGAGCTTGTTCCAGAGGTCGTGGATCCGTATGGGTTTCCAACACTTCTGGTGTCTTGTCGAGTCCATGCCGAGACGAATCGCCGCCGTCATCATCCCGAAAAATGAAGCTACACGTTACTAGACAGGTATCTTTAATTCAATTGCTCTTCAGTGTATGATTCATATTTGCCTTGTTCTGAGGAATTAGCCACAATGCATATACAGTTTTTGTTCTGAGACATTACAACTCTGCATATATCATCATTAGCAACAATTCTCAATCCATTGATGGATAAAGGTCTCGCCAAGTTTCTTTAACAGCGGTCTACCTTGTGCAAGTCTCATCTTAGTCACTCCCGCATACTTTCGAATTTCATCCGCCCATCTCCAATGTGGTCTTCTTCTGGGTCTTTTCTTGTCCTTTGGAATCATGTCGAAAATTTTAGCTGTCCGTCCATGGTCTGTTTTTCTGACAGTATGTCCAGTCCCTTGCCATTTCAGGGATTTTACTCTAATCATGATGTTTCCCACTCTTGTCATTTTTCTGATCCACCAGTTACTCTTCTTATCTCTCCTGGTTACACCAAGCATGCACCTTTCAATGATGCTTTGAGTTGTCTGCAGCCTTTGTATGTCTCTTTTAGTTAAAGTCCACGTCTCTGCACCATACGGAAGCAGTGGAAGGATGCATTGTTCAAACACTTTCCTTTTAAGGCATAATGGCATATTGCTCTTGAAAATTATGCTGTTTTTTCCAAAAGCTCCCAAGGCATCTACAAAGAAAACGACGCGCGCAAACAAGATGTGGATAGAAGGTAATATTTTTGCTCTTAACAAAGAGAGATATTCATATTCTGCATTAAAATAACGCTGGGAAAATCACGGAATTAGCGTTTCTAAGTGTAAAATAAGCAACAATATTAATAATAGAAGGAAAAATCGTCGAGCATTGCTTTTAACAAGATAAGAACACTAAACTAATATCCAAAGTAGATACGCACACACTATGTTCGCACATTTTTAGAACAATTTTCCAGCAACATAATTAATGTTTAAAATAAAATTATTTCTTATTTAAAAGTTCTATGTAAAAGCCATCTCTCTGCATCAGGATAGCAGGGTATTTAAATGATGGAGCGACCAATTAGATCTCCGAGCTTGAGGCCGCTATATCAATTTCAAGTCTGCAGCCACATCTCTGGACCCTGCCAGAACTATGACGTGTCTTGGTGCAGGAGTAGCACTTAGCGCCCCGAACTGTTATTCACAGCCCTGTAAACCGAATGAGGTATCGTTGTTCGGTTTAAAAACCACCGTGAAAATCTATGTTTGATGTTATCTGACTCCACTTCCAATTTCAACATCTCTTGGAATGCCATGCTGATAGAGAGGATACAGGAAACTGATGGGCTTCAAAGATCTGTGTAGAAAAACAGGTTATCAAAAAAATGGAGAAATCAAATGGGATTTGGCGTTACTTTTCCGTAAATTATATTTACGTGTTGAATACATTTTTCATAGTCTGATCTATCTGTACTACTACTCAACTGGTGGCGGTTAGATATCACATCTTAAATTGTGAAGCATGGTCAAGTGTTTCCGCTGGAGAAGTAGTGATGTAACAATATCGGTTTCGTGATTCTTTCATCCTGCGGTAAGGTGCCATCTATCCATCCATCGTTTTTACTTGAGAATAGCGAAAATCCTCCTAATACGTGGCGTCCATAATTAAGCAAAGACATCGCTCTTTCCACGCTTTAGAAACACATAGCAACCAAAAAGTTGTTATTCGGTCACCGCTGGGAATCCGATCCCAGATCTATCGATATCTAGCCGAGCGTGGCCAGCAATCAACGGTGCTATGTATGTTTTTGGCGTCAGCTTCTGACATCATATATCGTAAGTTATGCTCAGCTACTGAGACGTCTCCATGCCAAAACGTGTTCCTAAAACGTGGAAACAGCGATGTCTTTGTTTATTCACTGACGCCACATATTTGGAGGATTGGCACTTTGGATCTCGCCCTTTGGATTTAACTGCTATAATTAATATATAGCCAGTGTCGCTAATTCACACCAGAGGGCGAAGTCTCAGTAGCTGAGCCCATCTTACGGATTTAGGATGTCAGAAAAACACACACAGCGGCGTTGATGGTTGGCCACCGTAGTGTAAGGTTAACACGCTCGGCTAGATATCGAGATATCTGCGCTTTGAATCCCAGTGGTGACCAAATAAGAATTTTTCCGTTGCTATGTGTTTCTAAAGCGTGGAAAGAGCGATGTCTTTGCTTTTTTATTTAATAATAGTTTTACGCCGCGTATTCTAACTTTAATTGAAATTATAAACAGTGGTTTTCTTTGGGATAATTTACTGTACATATAATTCTAAAAGCAACTTTCATTTGCAGTGTTTAGAAATAGTGGTGTAAGCATCTGACCATTCCTCCAAAATGCGTCCGGGTTCGTTTCCCGGTAAAATATGAAAAACATTTTGCCTTACGGTCCTGGATAATTCTGTGCCCTGGACTAAGTGGCATTAAAGTAGGGACTTATTATGGCTTATCAATTTGCCAATGATAATCATTCAGTTACGAAACTATACTCTCTAAATATAATCTACCTAAAAGTGAAAAAAGAATACCTAGAAGGAATGCCGGTGGGAACATCATATTATAATATGTTATTTGTTAGGGGCAGGAGAAACTGTGATACAAGTTGGAATGTCATTGAATGAAATAATGACGTCGCGGCGAACGACAACGTGCAAATATACATAACGCGTATGTAAGGATTAAAGTGGGCAGAACGAAGACGTTCTTCTGGTGTCGTCTTGTTCAATGCTCGAGGAATAAGCTACAATGCCTGTACGATACAAGCGTGCACCACTTTTTAGTTAGCAGAGTTCGAGCAAAGCGTAAAGAGGGTATGAGGGAAATAGGATAGTCTTTCCATCAACTTACGGACTGTGTGGGATGAGACGTATCTGCTGTGGTAAGATGGGAGCGTCTGTGGTTAGAGGAGCATTCGTAAAGATGTTTCTGACCTACACAGAGTACGTTCGCACGAGAGTATCGGCCTATCAGGTGAGCGGCGTTGGCAAAGGGGAGGCTACGTCATCACAAAGTCGATCCTCTATCATGACAAGGGTGTCTATTAGAATGATACAGAATAGTTAGTTGGAAACAGGACTACCGGCACGCGGGCCCGTAAGTACGGTTACCACTGACAACTTGTCACCATCGAACACGTTTGCGTCGGTGTCAAGAACGAGTTCATTGGAGGGAAGAATGGCAGTCTGTGGTCTTCAGGGATGAAAGTCGACTCTGCTTTGGAGCGTCTGACGGTTGTGTATACGTCCGAAGACGGCAAATTGAGTGGTTTCTGCCATCCCGCATCAGCCAACGACATACAAGCCCCACGCGTGTTAACTATCATGCCAGTACGATTCTGGTGTGTGTACTGGATACAATAAACACGTCAGCGACATGGTTCAACCGGTTGTTTCAATTTTAGAGGGAGATCCGAAATACTGTATTCCAGCAGGATAACACCCGCCTAACTTGGCCCGGGCAACTGAACATGATGTTCAGTCTGTGCATCAACTCATTTGTCAGTCTCCTCTCCGGTCTTGTCTCTAATCGAATATGTCCGGGACAGGATAGGGCAAAGAAACTTCCGCTACTCCGGCAGGCATCGACCATCTCTAAATTACGCGTCCAAGCTGAAAGCACAAAGAAAGCCATCACCCATCGTGATATCCAGCATTCGTACGACCGATTGTATGACAGATTGGAACATTCTATTGCTGCTAACGAGGTGCAACGCTTTATTAAGAGGTGTCTTCTGTACACAGTAATACACATTGAAATGTAAAAAGCAAAACATTGAATCACTTCATGCGTGTGATCATTTTCCTTTCCTAAAAAGCTGTTGCTACGACACGACTTTAATCTCATTGATTCAGCTGCAATTTTTAATGGTGTTCTTTTTTTCAAAACCCAACAGTGTATAAAACATTTTAAATAGAGTATAAAACTTTTTGGGTTCGTATATTGCAAATACACTTTCGGAAAGTGAAAAAAGAACACCAAAAAGGAGACGTCTGATACCAACGAAAGTTATACAGCATAATAACGGATATACAGAGGATAACGTGATCAAAGCATTATGGCAAAATACAGCTGTATTTGCTGGTAAACTGAAAAATAACATTTCCATGTAACATGGTTAGTACGAGGTTGAACCGCCATAAACTGCGTCACACTGTGCAAATCTAGCATGGAGTCTGTCGTACAGATGTTGGATGTAAGTTTGGGGTATTGGGTTCCAAGCTTCCTCAACCTGAACACGTAAATCGTTCATGGTCGTGGAGACAGGATAAGACGTTGTCCAATAAAATCCCACACGTGCTCAATGAGGGACAAATCCGGTGAACGTGCAAGCCACGGAAGTTTCCTCGCACACTGAAGTGCATGTTGCGTTGAACGTGCCGTGTGTGGGCGTGCGTATATCGCTGAAAAATACCACAATGGACCGACCTCACAAATGGCGCAGCAACGGGCTGAATAAGGTTGTTGATGTAGGAGGTGCTGTTTAACGTACCCGGTACAAATACTACTTGTGTACGGGAGGCATAGCAGATCGCTCCCCACACCAGGAGACCAGGTGTAGGCCCTGTGTTTCGCTGGCGAATGCAAGAAGGGTGGAGACGCTCCGCTGTGCATCTGTGAAAACGCTTACGGCCATCGAAGGCCCCCAAGCAGAATCTGATTTCATCGCTGAACACGTCAGATCGCCATTACGTTCTCAAGTGTAGACGTTGGCGACATCACTGCAGCCGTGCCTGACGGTGGGATGGAGTCAGAGGTACACATGACAGAGGCACACGTGCACGGAGTCCTGCATCAAGTAGACGGTAGCGGATTGTTCGCACAGTCACCTCAGGTGCGACGGCAGCTCGGATTTGCGTCGAAGTGCATGTTCTGCTTGACAACGCCGCTCTTCTTATGCGTCGATTGGTTCTCTCATCAGTCCGTCTGTGACTCACGGTTCCACGTATTCTCTTATAGGGAATGTTCCTCAGACCATCCACGCCCACATCAAACCAGCACTGATACTTCCCATCCAATTCGCTCCGCAATAAGACGTTACGACGACCCGGCCTTGTGGAGCCAGGCTAGACTGCCTCGCTCAAAGTCCGATAACTGCTGAAATAGTTAGTACACGTCTTCCATATCCGGGCATTGCAGCTTCTTCAGGGTTTCGTACGTGACCGTACGCCGACTACTGATTACATTTACTTCACCGTACTCCTTAAATACCACGGACAACAATTTGCATATTATGCCGTGCTGTGGCTCAAGTGCTCACCGGTTGGTCCCAAAATTAACATCACACTTACGAAAACTCGACCCCATTAACATTTGTATATTTCATGGTCGTCCGCCAATTCCTTTTATGGTGTTCTTTTTTCAGTTTCTGGCAGTTTATATATTCCAAGAAATGTACAATATAAGTGATTAAAAATGTTGAAATGTTGTATCTTCACTTTAATTCAGTTGTGCACCACAGAGTTCACCAATGGGTAGTGTAAAATTTTGGGGACACAGGTAGCGTAACGCTCTGCTGAAAAACACCCCCCCCAAAAAAAATACGTTTTAGGAGGAGTATGCAAGCGTGTTTCTGATTATTAAGCAATCATTACAGTATTACCTGAAACCATACGTTGCAAACAATTTTCCACCTACTTCGTTGCTGCCACTTTAGATGAATTAAATTAGAGTATAATAGTAAAATAAACGGAAAAACTAATTAACGGTTTGGAAGGCAGTTTGAGGTGCTTCTATTCCTTTTCGGAAAGACTCTAAATCACCTACCACCAGTAAAACCAAAATAATTTATAAGCACGTTTACGAATAATTTGCTGTTGTTAAAAATTGGAAATTGAACATTTTGTTCTATGGGTACCAGTTTAATATTTTACTGAAAGTTAATGGAAAGTTCAGAATCTAGTCCATGTGGATGTGTTATTTTTTAATATTATTATAATTTTTTCCATAATTTCTTTAAGTTTTCTTTAAAAAATCTCTCCAAATATTCGGCTATAAGTGAAAACAGACTAAACTTATTAAGAAACGATCACATAAAAACCTACGAAGGGAGGACGTTCACGGATTTTCTGGGTGGAGCGGCTAAGCACCCTGAGAAGATGCCTGAATATCTCACTGAGCTTGGCGCATGCCGGAAAATACAAAAAGCGCAGGAACGCGGATTAAAAGGATTAAGACCGCTTGTGTTGATAAACCCTGACCTTGCTGAGGAGCTGTCAGGGGGAGCACACGGCTTGACCTTGAGACTTGCAGGAAGTTTTTGCAGGAATTTCCTTTTATCTATTTAATTGTACGGAAGGTTGTAAAGAGATTACTTTTATCTACTCAGTTGTCTTATAAGGTGGGCAAGAATTTCTTTCGTGTACTAACGTGTCCTGTAGGGCGCGGAGTTTGTCTTTAATATTATAATCCGATACTTAGGCCCCTACACCATGGCGACGGTTCCTGTAATTTAATTATTGTGTTGTCCTTCTTGTGATCAGACGTGTCCGAACTTGTGTGCATTTTTTGTGTTTTCAAAAACCCGGATTTCTGTTGGTCTTGGGAGCTTCTTCTAGTTTATATTTGAATAGAAGACATCTGGAAAGCGTCCACAAGGAAAAGAGGTAAGTCTTGCAATACATTATCACATTCATTTTTCTTTCCTTTATACTAAATGTTATTCTGAAAGTTTAGGTTTTCTACGAAAACCTTTGTTTAATCTATGTTGCTGTTTGGTTGACCATGCTAATTAGTGTGAGTACTTGAATATAATGAAATTGGTATACTCTAATACTTATATAAAACTTTAATCTAAGGTGCACTATTCGTTGTTCTAAAACAATTTATTGAATAGGCAAAGTCAAGTCATTGAAAAGAAGTACAGGATAAAATATAACATTTTATTCTCGTTTTAGTCTATTTAGCGTACCAGAGCTGCAATACCTTCTAAGATTTTCTCAAGTATAAGTTATTTATAAGCAATAAAGTAATCGCAGTACACATGTGTTCATAAAATGTGTATTGTATTCTTGCAAAAGTATTCTCTACTGGTACGTGGAATTTACAGGATAATGTATGTATTCATAAGATTTATTGTACGATACAGCAAATATTTTCGTGTTTGAACCACCATTTAATTCCCAGTATTTGTTTCAGTAGCAATAAAATTCAAATTTGATTACACCATTCCTTTTGGCACATTTTTGTCCTATATTAATTTTTCTGGCGTGTAGGACTGTATCAGTAAATGCAGCAGTTGCTCTTAATGCCACCAGCATCTACTAATATAGGTAGCCATATCTTTGCCCGTGAGAAGAACTGCAGTTCCTTCCCTATTGAAAGTACGATAAACTTTCAAAGAAGCATATAATTATTTTGAGTGTTACTGCGAAACCAAATTTTTGCAAGTGTATGTACTCACTTAAGCAATTTAAGTTCTGGAAATTTCTCGATCATGGCCCAACAAATTTCATATACATCATAAGTATGACGTAAACTTGATGAATTTGTATTGAACATATCCAAACTTTACCACGGCATTTACTAAGTTTAAATTCTTTCCGTTCATTCAATACCCAGGAAACTGGAGGAGATGTTACGGGATTTAAGTAAAATACCCTTACATGGTATTTTTCAAAAATACTCATTCAATTAATGAAATATCAGGGACATTGGGATTCCGAACAGGAAGTTCATTGAACGTTTCAGTATTATTTTTCGCGAAGATATGTATTTATATAAAAATGTTTTATGTTTTCAAGAAGTACCTCTTCAAAACATGTTTTACTCTGATATGTAAGGAAAGAAATGACGATGCCGTCAAGGCAGACGAGATGATCAAGTTCCCCAGGTATAGAAGCAGAAGGTTTCGTTGTTTTTTGAGGCCTCGATGTAAAATTGTCAAATTCGAACCATCCGTATTTAACTGCATAAAAACGAACATGCTTAGTACAAAAATGTATAGCACTATCTTAAGTTGCATAATTATTCTGCTTATCAGCTAATTGAGTAGGCAACATAATCAACTCATATTATTTGTAAATTGCGTAAGTTTTGCTTTGTAGATTACATAGACAGTATTGTGGGCCAGCGATTCACACAACCTACCATTATCAGGTATACCTTATTGCTCGACAGTCATCATATAACGTTTTTGCAATACTTCAAATGACAGAACAATAATACAATTGAGAATATATCGCACGTTTCTCATCCATGAATTATGACCACTTCGGCTTTACTAAAATTCTACAATAAGCAAATTATATTTGTTTTCACCTAAAATCATGACACAGATATCTCTGAAAAAATAGAAAAATTAAGACACAACTGTCTCTGATACAAGAAAAAAAAAGGCTGACCGCCGATTTTTTGGCGATATGTTTAAAATGATTTTTTTCTATAAATTCAAATTAATTAATTTCTATTTTATTCTTAATTCATTTCATTATGGCGGGCTGAGAATCACACATCCTTTCTTCTTTATTTTTGCTTAACAACGCTGAAGCTGAGAAGACCTCGGTTCTTGGTGAATTTTAATTACTTTTTTCCTTACCGCATACCAAATTTTATTACAGATATTGGGACGGTTTGCGATAGAGACAAATGTAGTAGTAAAATGATGAAGTTTAGGAAAATATATCTGTAAATGTATTCAGTTATGTGTTGAAGAAATTCTTTGGACCTCAAATTTCTGGATGCCCTTCAAAAATGTTTAAATAATTTGTATCTCATCAAAAAATCATCTGATACTCAGGCACTAAATTTAATGAATTCTCTAGCTGATACAAATACAGTTTGAATTGGACCATAATTCATTTTGGTAAGAAAAAATAACTACTGTGATTTAAAGAACCGAGATCTGTTATTAAACTGGGCAAATCCATTTGTAAAAGCCAAGAATGTGCTAAAGAATTCAACGGAAACTGTCACGGTTAATAATTTGTTGAGATACTAACTCGCAATAACTAAATTTCTACAGTTTTGGTCAATTTAACTGGTTTTTCCCTTTCTTTATAAACAATTTTTCCTTAGATTGTGTAGATAATACTCTACAACAATTATGGGATTCACACCGATTACTCCGGGCAGTATACCATACTCACGTGACTGGAATATACAATAGATTTTACACCTGGCGTTAAGAACATTATTCACAAAGCAAAGTGCAACAATTGTTTGTCGTTATTTTGGTAAACCTACAGACATGACTATTTTTATCTAATATTCCTGTGAAATATTCTTTCTTTCCAGTGATAATGACTGAGGTAATCTGTGCCTTTCATGATTCTGTGTTCACAGTGTTCTTCCATAAATGGGTTATTTTGTAAGGCACAGTATCTAAGATTTTAGAGCTGAAAATCTAGTTTCGATTTAGTTAATAAACTAAATAAAAAAAAAAACGTTTCTATGCACTCTGGCTTTGAACGAGGATACCATATTCTGTAAGCCGCCCCGGTGGCGCAGTGGTCTGAGCGATGGCCTCTGATCATTCGTCCGAAAGGGGTCCGGGTTCGAATCCCGGTCAGGCATGGATGTTGTGTTTGTCTTACGGCACTGGCTCTCTCCCTTCCCTGGAACCAGTGACCCTAAATTAGGGACGGGCGACTGCTTATAGCCCATTGAGTTGCTCACGGTGGTCGTTAAACCTTCAATCAAAAAAAAAAAAAAAATATTCTGTAAAACTGTGTAAATATATATATTTGCACGTTGTCGGATTAGGTATTTAGATTTGTTCGGTTTGTTCTTATTTAAAATAAGCCGCTTTCAACTGCCCCGGTGGCGCCGTTGTCTAAACGTTGGCTTCTGATCATTCGGCCATGAAGGGTCCGGGTTCCAATCCCGGTTAGGCATGGATGTTGTGTTTGTCCCACGGCACTGGATCTCACTCTTCACTGGAACGAATGACCCTAAATTAGGGACGGGCGACTGCTTATAGCCCATTGAGTTGCTCACGGTGGTCATTGTACCTTCAATCAAAAAATAATTAACTAAGAGGAATGTAGAATAAAGTGCATAATGCCATTGCCGAAGCCTGTGATATTTACCTTAAAAACTTCTCTGAAATTCCAGGTTCATTTTTTTCTTTGTATAATACATTAATTGTTAATTAAACAAAAACCAGCATTCTAGGACCACGATTAATGCACTTCTAATGTTAAAATCTCCGTCAGAAATCAAAAGGATTTACAAGTTTCAAGTAATTTAATAGCAGGATTTCTGTTTCATATTTTCGGAAGAGGATAAACTGTGTGCATGTGTTCCTTTTAATATAAGGCAACAGAGCAGAATGTTCCACATGTAAGGGCAACATGTTGGAACGCACTGAATATTTGAACGATTGTAATCCAAAGAACTGCAACTCTCGGAATATAAGAAAACGTTTGCGCAAACTCAGTGTGCTCTCTGTTGGTAGTAAATTATACTGTCAACTTCCACACACAATGAAACAGGTAGTGTCAATCTGTTTTCTCCCATTTGAGAATATTTAAGGTCGATTATAGAATGTCTTACGACTATTCAAAAGTTTGTCTTGGAGAAATGATTGCTCGATAGGTTAGATTTGAATAAATTTGGATTCATATATCGCTCCAGTAAGCTCAATGTATCATCCAGCCGGAAAGGGAAACACTATTTTTCTAAAGTGGTATTCTTTTAAATACATACCTAAGTTGACGGAAGTATGAACATCAGTAAAAACAAATAGGCATTACAGTAAATCAACATAGAAAAGTGCAAAATATTGTTGATTTCTCCTTCTGAAAATAAATGTGGGAATTATTTAAAAAATCCTGACAAGTTGTTTTTTTGCAACCAGTGAAAATTAGTAATGTGAGAGAAAGATAGCAGAGCCTTGGAGGAACTCATGCTGTTTTTTGTCTTATCTCAAAGAACTTTTTGACCAAATATTGGCAATACATCCTAATTCTGAGAAATGTGTGTGCTGAAGTATTTCGGTGTTTTAATCGATAGAATAATTAAGCTTATAAGGAAATGGATTTGTCTGAATTGAAAAAGAAAAATGCGTTTTAGTTTTTCAGTTAATTTGAAGTGTGTTTCTGTTCCAGTTCTTTTCAAGTACTTGGAGTATTGGGAACGTTTTTTCGTTTTTGTCTTGAATGAAAAGGAAATGGGGAGGGGGTAATTTTTTTTTCTTATGCACGGGGTTTCTTGTATCCATACGAGTGGTTATTGGTTATAGTTCTGCCCGTGGTTCCCGCAGCTTTGTGCGGTTCCCGGAAGAGATATGTAGTATACCAATGCAAATTTATTTAATTCCTTATTATATATAATATATTTATTACACGACAAGATTTTAAGACTCTAACTGAATTTTAAGACTCCCCGGGTTGTTTCTCTCCTGATGAATGAAACCTGGGGGTTTTTCATTTTTATTTTATTTTATTTTTCTACGTTCTTGTCTTCACAATTTTTTTTGGTATGGTACTCCTTTGCCGTTGTTCCATGACCATCTCTCTCTCTCTCATTAAGTATCTTCCTAAGAAAAACTGAAATTAAATTTTAGAACAGTTCCACTGATTACAATAATTGAAAAAACATTATACAATGACTCAGTGCCGGCGAGCACGCTACTGCCCCCTTCTCTGCCATACAATTAATGGCGTCTTAGCCCAAATCTCTTAACTACCTTCCTCAGAAAGTTGCTAAAGACCTGGGCAAAACACTTCCTACAGAAACACTTAAACAACACTTAGCACTTAAACTTACTTGATATAACATTGCAACGGATGCATTAAATCTCTAAACACATTGCAGTGGATACACTTAGCACTTAAACCCTGTACAATACATTGCAACGTATACATACATTACATTTGTCTTCCGTGCAGTTTTTGCGTGGTCGATGCTATTTAGGATAGTTTGCTTCAATTCAGAGAATAATCTCCGTCCGTAGGATTTCTCGATAGGACCAGTTTATTAGACCGCCGGTCCAAGTGAGACCATCTGCTTCTTTCTCTCTGGAAGTGTTCATTCTCGCATCATAGTCTGGCACTCCCAAAAAGTTTGCCAACTTGTATTTTCGAACTGGCACTCTTTCTTCTGAGATTTATCTACCGTCTATCCTATCACAATCTCTGGGCTCCTCCAAGGAAGTAGATTTTGTTTTTGGTGCGCAGCATAAAAGTCGCATGGGGCGTTGGCACTTGCGCATATACCTTCCGTGTGGTCATAAAATAAACGGTAAATTATTGTTTTTTTTTAATATATTTCTTCCTGCTTAATGAAAAAAGCTTTACATTTTTTTATTATATTGATATATTGTTTGCCTAATACCCAGTCTAGCTGATTGTGGAAACGCCTGTGATGTAGGATACCCTAATATATTTTATTGTTGGTATTGGTATTCTTAAATTATACACAAAAGTTTGGGTAATTTCTACGATAACTGTTTAAAAAGTTTACATTTTAGATGCATTTTCAAATGGAATAGGTCTTTAATAAAACAGGAGGTACAAGAATGCCATTCCGGATTTTCTGACAGCTTAGGAAAATAGAGTGAGATACATATGAAAAAACCCTAATTTATCATGGAATAACTATCACCTCCCTGCAACATCATAAAATACATATTCTTTTTCCTCACGGTATCTTTAAAAAATACTAATCGTTTGTTTCAAATGGTTGGTTGAAGTGTGCAATTCCGTAATAATTTAAATCTCAGAGGAAATAAAGAAAGAAACGCCAAAGTCGGCGGATCAGTGACTTGCATAAATTATTCACTACTGTAGTATCACGAGAAATTCACATAACCAGAACATTTCTGCGTACGCAAATACTAATTTCACTTTCTTTCTCGGTTTGCCTCTTAAACTCTGTCTCTCAGCGCTTACATCTTTACTTCCGTCTAAGTCGCCCTTGGTTCGAGATGACGTGCTCATCTTATGGGACTGGGTGACTCCCAATTCTGGTACATTGGCCTTATATTAAGAACAGACGACAGCTCAGAACCGTTAACTTTGCTCACTGAAGTTACCAAACACAGCAAACAAACAAAAAGGATATAGACGAAAAAAAAATACTACCTTTTACGACATTGAATTATCTCAAAAAGAAATTTCAACTTTGGCACTGTTATTTAATTTCCTTGTTCCTAACAGTTTTTTTTTCATTTCATTGCTTGTGTTCTGCTCGTTTGTATTTTTAAAACAATGCATTTTACATTAAAGCTTAAAAACTGAAAGCCTTCTCAAATTAATTCCTGATATATGTGTATGAAATTCCGTGAAGGATATGTTGTACACAATATTTATCATGTGCCAAACTTCCGAGGTAAATGCCTCCCCCCCCCATCTACCTACCTTCCTAAGTACTCATCATTGTGGAGCGGAAGTAGAATCCATTTTATACGACTTACGACTGATGATGGTAACCGCTATCCCCAACATATCCTAAGACACCTTTTCTAAAGTGGCAGAAAAACGTAATATCCGCATGGAGAATTAAAAAAATTGTTCGAACTTCGAGATAACTCATATTTGTTCATATATCTATACTTCAAGCATAATGAAATGGAGTGCCCTAGATGGTGCCTGTCTTATTATACTCGGTATGAAGTCGGAGGCGTGACATCAATTCACCTTGATATACACTGAAGAGCAATTGAATTAGAGACAGCTAGCGTTATGAAAATGTGGCGCTGTGGGCGGCCCTATAAAAAGAAACGACATGACGTATGCAGCAATCCGACAAAATAAAGAGTGATGGGACCCGAATTAGTACGAGTCAGACGCAGTATGTGTAAGACGAAGGATCTAAGCGCATTTGATCGTAGCCAAATTGTCGGAACCCGACGAATGAGTCACTCCACCTCGAAAGTCATGCAGTCACTGGGATTTTCACGAGCTATTATGTCACGAATGCACCGTGAGCATATCGAATCCGGTAAAACCATCCCTGCGAGGGCCAAATGCCGTGGACAACAGCGTGGGGATGAGTGGGGTTATCGTCGGCTAGCTCGCATTGTAACAGCGGATAGATGGGTCACAGTGCCAGAATTCGCTCGGCAATTTAACGCTGGTGCATAAAAAGGTGTAAGCAGCCACACCATCCAGAACCATCTCCTCGATATGGAGTATAGAAACCATTGTCCCACGAGGGTAAAGCTGCTGACCGCACATCACAGGGTGCAAAGATCAGCATGGGCGCGGGAACATCGCCACTGGACCCCAGACATGTGGAAAAATGTTGCCTGAACTGATGAGTTGAGATTAACGTTGGTACATGCGGATGGCAGGATACGAGTACGGCGCAAACCCAAGGAAACGATGGATCCTTCTTGCCAGCAGGGTACTCTTCAAGCTGGTGGGCATTATGGCATATTGCTTTTGAAAATTATGCTGTTTTTTCCCAAAGCCCTCAAGGCAAGTTTTATACGTCGATTTACTTCTTCATCAATGTGACCCTCACTTGATATCTGCTGTCCAAGATAAATTTGCGCATATGTTATCTCCAGGTTTTCTCCATCAATCGATAAATCTTCATTTCTTGTAAAAGCATTGTACATCACTTTTGTCTTCGGAAAGTTCATTTTTAATCCCACTTCTTTACTCTTATCAGCAGGTTCCTGGATCATACACTGCAGCTCTCTTGAAGTAGGTGCCAAAATGGCTACGTCATCAGCAAAACGATGGTGAGTGAGATAATCTCCGTTAACCTTTATCCCTTTGTTTTCCCAGTTCAGTGATTGAAATACATTTTCCAATGTGGCATTAAAGAGTTTGGGAGATATAGTGCCACCTTGTCTTACTCCCTATCGAATTTTTATGGGTGCCGTATTCTCAAATAGCCGTATCTTTCCGCTTGCATTTTCATAAATGTTATTAATAACATTAATGTATGCAATCTTTAATACCGCATAATTTCAAAGCCTCTGTAACTGCTAATAGTTTCACTCAATTGCCCTTTTCATAATCGATAAAAGCCATGCATAATGGAAGTTCATATTCCCTCGCTCTTTCAATTAGTCCTCTCAGTACGTGGATATGATCTATAGTGCTCTATCCACTGCTGAATCCAGCTTCTTCCCTCGGTTGAGGCATGCCCAGTATCACCTTTAAGCGGTGTGAAAGAATTTATTGAATATGTAATAAACCACTGATAGGAGGCTGATAGGTCTACAGTACCTGAGATCCTCAACAATACCTTTTTTACGTGTATATATATATAGTCTTCGATAAATTCGTTATCGAAGACTGCAGTGTGCTGAACAAGTTCAACACAGGTAGTGACCATAGATTGGTGAGATGTAAGATGCACCTCAACACTAAACTGGAACGTGGCAAGCTCATAAGACAAACAAAATGTATTGACATAACCAACCTTAAAAAACACCATAATACTTTCAAGTTGGAACTGAAGAACAGATTATCTGCTTTAGAAGGCCTAACATCGGAAGAAGTGGATATTTCGGAAGTTAACAGAAAAGTAACCAAAGCTCTTATGGAAACAGCAACAAAATTAGCTGGGTCTAAGAACAAGTTGCATGTAAACAAATTATCAGGAAAAACCAAAATGTTGATGCAAAAAAGAAGAGAGATGAGGACAACTAAAGAAGATGTGACTTCCAAAGTGGAATATATAGAGCTATGCAAGACAGCACGAAAAAGTATCACTGAAGACGTAAGGAAATTCAACTGTGAGCTAGTGAGGAAAGCAATTGAAAACAACCAAAGCCTAAAGATAGCAAAGGGACATCTCAGTAAGGGAAGAAAACAGATTATGGCTCTGAGAAAAGAAGATGGTTCTATAACAAGAAATAGAGGCGAAATTTTGACAAGAGTGAAAGATTTCTACTCCAAATTATATGAAAGGGATGATACATGTACTCCAGACATCATGAAAGGTACCAGAGTTCTTCCAGTCCTCCCAGCAGAAGTTGCTCATGCAATCAAGAACATGAAGCGGGGAAAGCTCCAGGAGAAGATGGAATTACTATAGACATCATACAAGAAGCAAGTGGAGAAATTGAAACAGTACTCGCCCAAATTTTCACTCGATGCCTTAATGAAGGGAAGATTCCTGAGGATTGGAACAATGCTACAATGATCCTGCTACATAAAAAAGGTGACATTGAGGATCTCAGGAACTACAGACCTATCAGCCTCCTATCAGTGGTTTATAAAATCTTCACTAAAGTTCTTTCACACCGCTTGAAGGTAACACTGGACATGGCTCAACCGAGAGAACAAGCTGGATTCAGGAGTGGCTACAGCACAATAGATCATATCCACGTACTGAGAGAACTAATTGAAAGAGCGAGGGAATATGAACTTCCATTGTGCATGGCTTTTATCGATTATGAAAAAGCCTTTGATTCGGTGAAACCATCAGCAGTTACCACGGCTCTGAAATCCTGCGGTATTGAAGATGCATACATTAATATTATTAATAACATCTATGAAAATGCAAGTGCAAAGATTCGGCTGTTTGAAAATACAACACACATAAAAATTGGAAAGGGAGTGAGACAAGGTGACACCATATCTCCGAAGCTCTTTAATGCCACATTGGAAAATGTCTTTCAATCACTGAACTGGGAAAACAAAGGGATAAAGATTAATGGAGATTATCTAACCCACCTTCGTTTTGCTGATGACGTAGTCATTTTTGCAACTACCCCATCAGAGCTGCAGAGTATGATCCAGGAACTTGCTGACAAGAGTAAAGAAGTGGGATTAAAAATGAACTTTCAGAAGACAAAAGTGATGTTCAATGCTTTTACAAGAAATGAAGATTTATCGATTGATGGAGAAAAGCTGGAGATAACAGACACGTACGTTTATCTGGGACAGCAGATATCAAGTGAGGGTCACATTGATGAAGAAATTAATCGGCGAACAAAACTTGCCTGGAGTGCTTTTGGAAGAAACAGCATAATTTTCAAGAGCAATATGCCATTATGTCTTAAAAGAAAAGTGTTTGATCAATGCATCCTTCCAGTGCTTACGTATGGTGCAGAGACGTGGACCTTAACTAAAAGAGACATACAAAGGCTGCAGACAACTCAAAGATGCATGGAGAGGTGCATGCTTGGTATAACCAGGAGAGATAAGAAGAGGAACTCGTGGATCCGAAAAATGACGAGAGTGGAAGACATCATGATCAGAGTTAAATCCCTGAAATGGCAATGGGCTGGACATACTGCCAGAAGGACAGACCATAGATGGACAGCCGAAATTTTAGATTGGATTCCAAGGGACAGGAAAAGACCCAGAAAAAGACCACATGGGAGATGGGTGGATGAAATTCGTAAATATGCGGGAGTGACATGGAGGAGACTGGCACAAGACAGACCGTTGTGGAGGAAACTTGGGGAGACCTTCGTCCAGCAGTGGATTGATAATGGTTGACAATGATGATGATGATGATATATATATGAAGCAAAGTGGGTCATTCAGAGTGCTTCCGTTCTCAAATTTTCAACCGCTTCTAAATGCCCAAGATATCTGAAAATTTGTAAGCTGATAGGGCTAGCCATACCTTGGATAGTGCCTAAACTAAAATAGCGGTTTTGGAATATTTTCTGCTTGAATTTTTCTTTTTTTTTTTTTACACAGAAAATTCTGGATACCGAAAAATTCAAAAGGGTGGCTTATTTTTACCTTTGAAAGTACTGATAGGTTTAAAGATGAGTATAAACGTTGAAAGGCTGTAAAAAGTCCGTGAAATTTGATTTAAAATTAAGGGGTCGCATGCGGTTTGACATGAAGCTACTCTTTCATGTCAAACCGCATGCTTTGATATCACGAACCTGCTCTAAATTAAACCGTTACGGAATTTAAACTACACATTTTCCTTTACAAAATTTTCCCTCCTTTTATTTTATATTCCATAAAGTGTTTATGGATTCAGCGTCTGAAGAAAGGGCATGCTTGCTATTATATTTTATGATTATTTTTCTATTTATAAATTGTTTAAGTTTAGAAATACATTTACGCTTGTTAACATAAAATGTTTTTTGAAGTTATATGCTCATGAGCTTTCTCTTTTCTTTCTTTCAGTGTTCAAGTATTTGCCGTGAAGATGAATGAATCCACTGCCGCAAGTGCTGCTGATAACGAGCTTCCGTACAGTCATGCTGATGGGATTGAGGACTTAGAAAACATGATCTTAGCACGTCAACGCAATATCCTAATTGCCGACATGAAGCTTCGGAAAAAGCATAAACTCAGTGACGTCGTACCGCTGATAACCTTCATTGAGAAGATGGAGAGAGAAGAATGTGCCCTAAATTGTAGATTAAAAGAATTAAAAGAATTACAAGAAAGAGATGTTTTAGACATTTTTGTAAACGAAGAAGAAGATTTAGAATTTCTTTTGTGATGGTTAACACACCAGTAAAACTTTATTTGTAACTAATATAAACTTATTTATTTGTAACTAGGATAAGATTTAATAAATTTTTACTTGGATTTTTAACTTCGTGCCGTTTTATTTGCGTACCTTATAATCTGCTGAAACGAATACATATAAAGTGATTTAAGAACACGAATTGTATAACACGTAATTAAAAAAATTCAAATACTGGAAACTACGACAACTGGATAAAATTTTCATGTGGAACGAACTCGTTGCATGTGCTTGAGAGGATCAGGAGGGAACTGCAAACCTACGTACATCGGTAAAACAAATGGTGCTAATACATATTAATACCGAATCGGTAAACCAGAAGTTCTCCCAGCAATGCTAACACTAGATTTTGCATTATTTCCTACAGAACAAAAAAGAAATATTTTACTTCTATGTCAGTCCTCTTTTTTATCGAAGCGAATTTCCCCAATGTTTTAATTTCTATTGGGTTGTCGGAAAAGTCATGACGTATTTTGGTACCCGATGGCGGTTGGGCGGTTTTGGAAGTACTAGAGGCATGCGCAGCTCTGTTATCGCTATGGTGTTCGACAGGTGCCAGTTCTAGCCGAAGTATAAAAGCAATAGTGAGCGATTTCCGGAGATTTGACATCAAGTTGAAGATGGAAGACTAAACTGTACATTTTCGCCGTATTTTACTTTTTTACTTCCGTGAAGGGAAGAACGCGCGCGAAGCTTGTGAAAAGTTGCGTAAAGTGTACGGTGATAATGCTCTACAAGAACGTCAGTGCCAGAGGTGGTTCGCAAAAGTCTGTGCTGGTGATTTGACCTCAACAATGCTCCTCAGTCCTGGAGGGCAAGCGAGGTTGATGACGACCAAAACAAGGAATTGATCGGGTCAAACCCACGTTACACGACTTGATAAATTGCGGACACATTTCACATCCATAATTCAAGTGTTCACGACCACCTGAAGAAGCTGGGATACGTAAGCAAGCTTGATGTGTGGGTTTCTCATGAACTCAAAGAAGCCCAATTGACGGCGCGTATAAACATATGGGATATGCTCATTAAACGTAAGGAAAACGATCCTAATTTGAAGCGACTGAAAACTGGTGACGAAAAGTGGATTGTGTACAACTTGTGTTGCGCAAACGGTCTTGATCCTGACGTGATGCTTTGCCTCAAACGACATCCATTAGAGGGAATCAGTGAGAGAGCAGCGGGAGGGTGCGGAACCCAGCACTTCGCATGATCACTTGCCCCTTGGACACCACTTCGTAACCTGAGAAACAGACTTGTAGGTGAAAAGTTACATAAGTTTTCCACCAGACTCCCGAGGAAATTCTCAAAGAATGCAGAAACCCACCCAAATGAACTTGTTAGCGGTGCTGTTGACTAAGATCCCAGAGAATATCTTACGTATCATAGAACTAAATCTGTGATCGTGGTTCCACCCTCGGACATGGGGAAGGGCAGCGCTGCATTGTGGACTGGATCGGATAGAAAGTAAGTGTCTGGATATAGTTGAATTCTAAACAGACTACCATTCCTTTCTCCTTCAAGCTGGCGTTGAGATGGTGAGTACTGTTTGCAGCTCCGGCTTCCGGATGTGGTTTCTGTTACTTTCAGTCACCCAGGGGCGTTGGAGTCTGAGTGGTGCTGTGATTCTTGGTGATAGTGTTGTAGTGCTTCGTTCGCCCCTGCCTTTCCCCTTTCTCTCTTCCAGCCCCGAACAGGTAGCGCGGTTCACCGTTCGAAGTACATGCTCTCC
This sequence comes from Macrothele yani, assembly GCA_039090855.1. Classification (NCBI taxonomy): domain Eukaryota; kingdom Metazoa; phylum Arthropoda; class Arachnida; order Araneae; family Macrothelidae; genus Macrothele; species Macrothele yani. The sequence goes on from CM077033.1 coordinate 53,505,082, forward strand.
TCCTCTTTCATTCATTTTTCTGTTTATCATTCCTATTGAGCTCATTTACTCAGATCTCAAAGCTTCCTATTTCTAAGTATAGTTTTAGACCTTGGTCAGACACTCCCTTCCTGAAACTTTTTCAAACGTAGCGTAGCATATTGTTTTGTATTTTCAATTCAGCGACAGGTAGTGGCACCGTTGAAGAGGCTTATCTTTCCTAGGATTTGGTATTTCTGAAAGTCCAGAGGATGTTCACACACATTTTTTCCACTTTGGTGAAAAGAAATTACCTAAAACTAAAGAAGTTCAAAGACTTGAAACTACCAACTGCGTTTTAGATGAACACCACACAAACACCTGCCGCTGTGTGATATCATCTGCAAAGAAAACGACGCACGCAAACAAGATGTGGATAGAAGGGAATATTTTTGCTCTTAACAAAGAGAGATATTCGTATTCTGCAGTAAAATAACGCTGGGAAAATCACTGAATTAGCGTTTCTACGTGTAAAATAAGCAACAATATTAATAATAGAAGGAAAGATCGTCTAGCATTGCTTTTAACAAGATAAGAACACTAAACGAATATCGAAAGTAGATACGCACAGACTATGTTCGCACATTTTTAGAACGATTTTCCAGCAACATAATTAATGTTTAAAATAAAATTATTTCTTTTTTAAACGTTCTATATAATAGCCATCTTTCTGCATCAGGATAGCACTGTATTTTAATGATGGAGCGGCCAATTAGATCTCCGAGCTTGAGGCCGCTTAATCGAATTCAAGCCGGCAGCCACATCTCTGGACCATACCAGAACTATGACGTGTCTTGGGGCAGGAGTAGCACTTAGCGCCCCGAACTGTTATTCACAGACCTGTAAACCGAATGAGGTATCGTTGTTCGGTTTAAAAACGCCGTGAAAATCTATGTTTGATGTTATCTGACTCCACTTCAATTTCAACATCTCTTGGAATGCCATGCTAATAGAGAGGATACAGGAAACAGATGGGCTTCAAAGATCTGTGTAGAAAAACAGGTTATCAAAGAAATGGTGGAATCAAATGGTATTTGGCGTTACTTTTCCGTAAATTATATTTACGTGTTGAATACATTTTTTATAGTTTGAATTATCTCTACTACTACTCAACTGGTGGCGGTTAGATATCACATTTTAAATTGTGAAGCCTGGTCAAGTGTTTCCGCTGGAGAAGTAGTGATGTAACAATATCGTTTTCGTGATTCTTTCATCCTGCGGTAAGGTGCCATCTATCCATCCATCGCTTTTACTTGATAATAGCAAAAATCCTCCTAATACGTGGCGTCAATAAATAAGCAAAGACATCGCTCTTTCCACGCTTATGAAACACATAGCAACTGAAAAATTGTTATTCGGTCACCGCTGGGAATCCCGATCCCAGATCTCTTGATATCTAGCCGAGCGTGGCCAGCAATCAACGGTGCTATGTATGTTTTTGGCATCCCCTTCTGTCATCATACGTCGTAAGTTATGCTCAGCTACTGAGACGTCTCCATGCCAAAACGTGTTCCTAAAACGTGGAAACAGCGATGTCTTTGTTTATTCACTGACGCCACATACTTGGAGGATTTGCACTTTCAATGTCGCCCTTTGGAGTTAACTGCTATAATTAATATATAGCCAGTGCCGCTGATTCCCAACAGAGGGCGAAGTCTCAGTAGCTGAGCCCATTTTACGGATTTATGATGTCAGAAAAACACACACAGCGGCTTTGATGGTTGGCCACCGTAATGTAAGGTTAACACTCTCGGCTAGATATCGAGGTATCTGCGCTTTGGATCCCAGTGGTGACCAAATAAGAATTTTACCGTTGCTATGTGTTTCTAAAGCGTGGAAAGAGCGATGTCTTTGCTTTTTTATTTAATAATAGTTTTACGCCGCGTATTCTAACTTTAATTGAAATTATAAACAGTGGTTTTCTTTGGGATAATTTACTGTACATATAATTCTAAAAGCAACTTTCATTTGCAGTGTTTAGAAATAGTGGTGTAAGCATCTGACCATTCCTCCAAAATGCGTCCGGGTTCGTTTCCCGGTAAAATATGAAAAACATTTTGCCTTACGGTCCTGGATAATTCTGTGCCCTGGACTAAGTGGCATTAAAGTAGGGACTTATTATGGCTTATCAATTTGCCAATGATAATCATTCAGTTACGAAACTATACTCTCTAAATATAATCTACCTAAAAGTGAAAAAAGAATACCTAGAAGGAATGCCGGTGGGAACATCATATTATAATATGTTATTTGTTAGGGGCAGGAGAAACTGTGATACAAGTTGGAATGTCATTGAATGAAATAATGACGTCGTGGCGAACGACAACGTGGATATATACATAACGCGTATGTAAGGATTACACTGTGCAGAACGAAGACGTTCTTCTGGTGTCGTCTTGTTAAATGCTAGTGGAATAAGCTACAATGCCTGTACGATACAAGCGTGCAACACTTTTAGTTATCAGAGTTCGAGCAAAGCGTAAAGTGGGTATGCGGGAATAGGATGGTCTTTCCATCAACTTGCGTACTGCGTGGGATGAGACGAATCTGCTGTGGTAAGATGGTAGCGTCTGTGGTTAGAGGAGCATTCGCAAACCTGTTTCTGAGCTACACAGAGTACGTTCGCGCGAGAGGATCGGCCTATCAGGAGAGCGGCGTGATCAAAGAGTGCGGCTAGGTTATCACAAAGTCGATCCTCTGTCATGATAAGGGTTTCTACCAGAATGATACAGAATCGTTAGTTGGAAACAGGACTACGGGCACGCGGGCCCGTAAGTACGGTTACCACTGACGACTGGTCACTGTCGAACAGGTTTGTGGCGGTGTCAAGAACGAGTTGGCAGTCTGTGGTCTTCAATGATGAAAGCCGATTCTGCTTAGGAGCGTCTGACGGTTGAGTATACATCTGAAGACGTCAAATTAAGTGTTTTCTGCCATCCCGCATTAGCCAACGGCACAAAAGCCCTACGAGTGCCCCCATGGTTTGGAGATCGATTAACTATCACGCTTCTACGGTTCTGATGTGTGTACTGGGTACACTAAACAGCAATAATCACGTCAGCGACATGGTTTAGCCGATTGTTCTATTTTTTGAGTGACATCCGAAATAAGGTATTCCAGCAGGATAACGCCCGCCTAACTTGGCCCGGGCAACTCAAAATGCTATTTAGTCTGTTCATCAACTCATTTGTCAGTATCCTCTTCGGTCTTGCCACTAATCGAGTATGTCTGGGACAGGATAGGGCAACAAATCTTTCGCTGTCTCCGGCATTCAGCGGCCATCTCTGATTTACGCGTCCAAGGTGAAAGCACAAGGAATGCTGTCACCCATCATGATATCCAGCATTCGTACGACCGATTGTATGACAGATTGGAAACTTCTATTGCTGCTAAAGAAGTACAACGCCCTATTAAGGTGTGTCTTCTGTACACTGTAATACACATTGAAATGTAAAAAAACGAAACATTGAATCATTTCATACGTGTGATCATTTTCCTTTCTTAACAAGTTGTTGCTACTGTTTAGAAAGGACAGTGTATAAAACATTTTCAATAGAGTATAAAGCTTTCTTTGAGGTGGTATATCGCAAATATATATTCCATGAAATGTACAATATCAGTGATTAAAAATGTTAAAGGGCTGTATCTTCATTTTAATTCAGTAATAAAACAGGGAGTTCACCAATTGGTAGTGTAAAATTTTGGGGATACAAGTAACGTAACGCTTTGCTGAAAAAAGTCCCCCCCCTCCACTCCCCCCCAAAAAAAAAACAAAATGTTGTAGGAGGAGTATGCAAGTGTGTTTCTGATTATTAGGCAATCAATAAAGCGTTACCTAAAACCCTACGTTGCAAACAATTTTCCTCCTACTTGGTTGCTGCCACTTTAGATGAATTAAATTAGAGTATAGTAGTAAAGGGATGTAAGATCAGGTGATACGTAACATCACAGCTTCTCCTTGACAAATGTTAACCCCGCCTTCTTGTGGTGCATCCTGTTCCCTCTAAAGGGGCTCTGACGACCGCCAATAGCGGTATAACTATACCATCGGGATTAGAGGAAATGCTAATCCCGATGGTATAGTTAACCCTCTTGGCCAGCGTGGTGAGCTATGGCGAAAACGCTCTACAATGATTCCACAACTTAAATCCTGGCCCTCAGTCTCCGGCAGCTGGAATGTACCCGGTCAAGTCAGCGGCCAGTGCGGCATGAAGGCAGAGGGTGCTAAGAATCCCCTGAGTACCGGACTAGGCTGCAATCTGATGCTGACCTGGGCTACGTATAATGGACGCTCCCTATCTTCTGATTCAAGGCTTCTTGAATCGAAAGAGGATCTACAAAGGATCAAGTGGGACATCATCGGGCTAAGTGAGGTAAGGAGAAAAGGAGAAGATCTCATTGAATTAAAAAGTCGACATCTCTTCTACTATCGTGGGACAGATACTGGCAGAACTAGTGGTGTTGGATTTATAATAAACAAGAAACTGAAGGATAAAGTTGTAGAAGTTGAAAGTTCCTCTGACAGATTTGCACGACTCCTTATCCAACTCTCGAGAAGATACCAGGTTCAGACAATTCAAACTTATGCACCCACCGCAAGTCATCCTGAAGAAGAAATAGAAGAATTTTATGAGGAAATTCGTCATCTAAATAATAAAGGTAAGCAGCATTTGAAAATAGTTATTGGAGATTTCAATGCAATAATAGGGCAACGGCAACAGAATAAAACTTCAGTAGGTAAATTCGGTCACGGCAACACAAACCAGCGTGGGAATACCCTCGTTGAGTTTGCAGAGGCAGAAGGGTTTTTTTATCTTGAATTCCTTTTTCAAGAAAAAGCCACACAGGAAATGGACATGGAGACATCCAAATGGAACGACAAGTGAAATCGATTTTATTATGTGTAACAAAAAATTCGTCATAGAAGACTGCAGTGTGCTAAACAAGTTCAACTCAGGTAGTGACCATAGATTGGTGAGTTGTAAAATGCACCTCAACACTAAACTTGAACGTGGCTAGCTCATAAGACAAACAAAATGTATTGACATAACCAACCTTAAAAAACACCATAATACCTTCAAGTTGGAACTGAAGAACAGATTTTCCGCTTTAGAAGGCCTAACATCGGAAGAAGTGAATATTTCTGAAGTTACCAGAAATGTAACCAAAGCTCTTATGGAAACAGCAACAAAATTAGCTGGGTCTAAGAACAAGCTGCATGTGAACAAATTATCAGGAAAAATCAAAATGTTGATGCAAAGAAGAGGAGAGATGAGGATAACTAAAGAAGATGTGACTTCCAATGTGGAATATATAGAACTGTGCAAGACAGTACGAAAAAGTATCACTGAAGACGTAAGGAAATTCAACTGTGAACTAGTGAGGAAAGCAATTGAAAACAACCAAAGCCTAAAGATAGCAAAGGGACATCTCATTAAAGGAAGAAAACAGAATATGGCACTGAGAAAAGAAGATGGTTCTGTAACAAGAAATAGAAGCAGAAATTTTGACAAAAGTGAAAGATTTCTACTCCAAATTATATGAAACGGATGATACATGTAATCCAGACATCATGAAAGGTACCAGAGTTCTTCCAGTCCACCCAGCAGAAGTTGCACTTGCAATTAAAATCATGAAGCGGGGAAAATCTCCAGGAGAAGATGCAATTACTGTAGACATCATACAAGAAACAAGTGGAGAAATCGAAACAATACTTGCCTAAATTTTTACTCGATGCCTTAATGAAGGGAAGATTCCTGAGGATTGGAACAACGCTACAATGATCCTGCTACATAAAAAAGGTGACATTGAGGATCTCCGGAACGACAGACCTATCAGCCTTCTATCAGTGGCTTATAAAATCTTCACTAAAGTTCTTTCACACCGCTTGAAGGTAACACTGGATATGGCTCGACCGAGAGAGCAAGCTGGATTCAGGAGGGGCTACAGCACAATAGATCATATCCACGTACTGAGAGAACTAATTGAAAGAGTGAGGGAATATGAACTTCCATTGTGCATGGTTCTCTTCGATTATGAAAAAGCCTTTGATTCGGTGAAACCATCAGCAGTTACAATGGCTCTGAAATCCTGCGGTATTGAAGTTGCATATATTAATATTATTAATAAAATATAAGAAAATGCAAGAGCAAAGATTCGGCTGTTTCAGAATGCAGCACACATAAAAGTAGGAAAGGGAGTGAGACAAATTGATACCATATCTCCGAAGCTCTTTAATGCTACATTGGAGGGTGTCTTTCAATCGCTGAGCTAGGAAAACAAGGGAATAAAGATTATTGGAGATTATTTAACCCTCCTTCATTTTGCTGTTAACGTAGTCATTTTTGCAACTACCCTATCAGAGCTGCAGAGTATGATCCAGGAACTTGCTGACAAGAGTAAAGAAGTGGGATTAAAAATGAACTTTCAGAAGACAAAAGTGATGTTCAATGCTTTTTCAAGAAATGAAGATTTATCGATTGATGGAGAAAAGCTATAGATAACAGACACATACGTTTATCTTGGACAGCAGATATGAAGTGAGGGTCACATTGATGAAGAAATTAATCGGCGTACCAAACTTGCCTGGAGAGCTTTTGGAAGAAACAGCATAATTTTCACGAGCAATATGCCATTATGTCTTAAAAGAAAAGTGTTCGATCAATGCGTCCTTCCAGTGCTTTCGTATGGTTCAGAGACGTGGACTTTAACTAAAAGAGACATACAAATGCTGCAGACAACTCAAATAAGCATTGAGAGGTGCATGCTTGGTCTAACCAGGAGAGATAAGAAGAGGAACTCGTGAATCCGTATGACAAGAGTGGAGAACATCATGATCAGAGTTAAATCCCTGACATCTCAATGGGCTGGACATACTGCCAGAAGGACAGACCATCGATGGACAGCCGAAATTTTAGATTGGATTCCAAGGGACAAGAAAAGACCCAGAAGAAGACCATGTGGGAGATGGGTGGATGAAATTCGAAAATATGCAGTAGTGACATGGAGGAGACTGGCACAAGACAGACCGTTGTGGAGGAAACTTGGGGAGACCTTCGTCCAGCAGTGGATTGATAATGGTTGACAATGATGATGATGATGATAGTAGTAAAAAAAACGAAAAAACTAACTAACGGTTTGGAAGGCAGTTCGAGGTTCTTTGATTCCTTTTCGCACATAGTATAAATGACCCACCACCAGTAAAATCAAAAGGTTTTATGGGAACGTATTGGAATAATTTGCTATTGTTAAAAATTGGGAATTGAACATTTTGTTCTGTGGGTAGGAGTTTAATATTTTACTGAAAGTTAATGGAAAGTTAAGGATTAAGTCAATGTGGAAGTGTTATTTTTTAATATTATTATAATATTTTCCCTAATTTCTTTAAGTTTTCTTTAAAAAATCTCTTCAAATATTCAGCTACAAGTGAAAACAGACTAAACTTATTAAGAAACGATCACACCAAAACCTACGAAATGAGGACGTTCACGGATTTTCTGGGAAGGGGGGGGGTAAGCACCCTTAGAAGATGCCTAAATATCTCTACTGAGCTTAGGGCATACCGGAAAATACAAAAAGCACAGGAACGGTGATTAAAAGGATTAAGATCTCCTGCGTTGATAAACCCTGACCTTGCTGAGGAGCTGTCAGGGGGAGCACACGGCTTGATCTTCAGACTTATAGGAAGTTTTTGCAGGAATTTCCTTTTATCTATTTAATTGTACGGAAGGTTGTAAAGAGATTACTTTTATCTACTCAGTTGTCTTATAAGCTGGTCAAGCATTTCTTTCGCGTACTAACGTTTCCTGAAGGGCGCGGAGTTTGTCTCTAACATTATAATACGATACTTAGACCCCCACACCATGGCGACGGTTCCTGTAATCATTTTATTGTGTTGTCCTTCTTGTGATCAGACGTGTCAGAACTTGTGTGCATTATTTGTGATTTCAAAAACCCGGATTTCTGTTGGTCTTGGGAGCTTCTTCTAGTTTATATTTAAGGAGAAGACATCTGGAAAGCGTCCAGAAGAAAAAGAGGTAAGTCTTGCAATATATTATCACATTCTTTTTTCTTTCCTTTATACTAAATGATATTCTGAAAGTTTAGGTTTTCTACGAAAACCTTTGTTTAATCTATGTTGCTTTTTGGATGACCATGCTAATTAGTGTGAGTACTTGAATATAATGAAATTGGTATACTCTAATACTTATATAAAACTCAAATCAAAGGTGCACTTTTCGTTGTTCTAAAACAATTTATTGAATAGGCTACTTCAAGTCATTGAAAAAAAGTCCAGTATAAAATATTACCTTTTATTCTCGTTTTAGTTATTTAGCGTACTAGAGCTGCAATACTTTCTAAGGTTTCCTCAAGTATAAGTTATTTATAAGCAATAAAGTGATCGCAGTACACATGTATTCATAAAACTGTGTATTGTATTCCTGCAAGAGTATTCTTTACTGGCACGTGGAATTTACAGGATAATGTATGTAGTCACATGATTTATTGTACGATACTGCAAATATTTTCGTGTTTGAACCAACATTTATTTCCCAGTATTTGTTTCAGTAGCAATAAAATTCAAATTTGATTACACCATTCCTTTTGGCACATTTTTGTCCTATATTAATTTTTCTGGCGTGTAGGACTGTATCAGTAAATACAGCAGTTGCTCTTAATGCCACCAGCATCTACTAATGTAGGTAGCCATATCTTTGCCCGTGAGAAGAACTGCAGTTCCCTATTGAAAGTACGATAAACTTTCAAAGAAGCATATAATTATTTTGAGTGTTACTGCGAAACCAAATTTTTGCAAGTGTATGTACTCACTTAAGCAATTTAAGTTCTGGAAATTTCTCGATCATGGCCCAACAAATTTCATATACATCATAAGTATGACGTAAACTTGATGAATTTGTATTGAACATATCCAAACTTTACCACGGCATTTACTAAGTTTAAATTCTTTCCGTTCATTCAATACCCAGGAAACTGGAGGAGATGTTACGGGATTTAAGTAAAATACTCTTACATGGTATTTTTTCAAAAATACTCATTCAATTAATGAAATATCAGGGACATTGGGATTCCGAACAGGAAGTTCATTGAACGTTTCAGTATTATTTTTCGCGAAGATATGTATTTATATAAAAATGTTTTATGTTTTCAAGAAATACCTCTTCAAAACATGTTTTACTATGATATGTTAGCAAAAGAATGATGATGCCGACAAGACAGGCCAGATGATCAAGGTGTCCTCAGATACAGAAGCAGAAAGTTTCATGTTTTTTGAGGCTTGGATGTAAAATTGTCAAATTCGAACCATACGTATTTAACTACATAAAAACGAACATGGTTCATACAAAAATGTACAGCCACTATCTTTAATTGCATAAAAATTCTGTTTATCAGATAATTGAGTAGGCAACATAATCAACTCATATTATTTGGAATTTGCGTAACTTTGCTTTGTAGATTACGTAGCTAGCATTGTGATCCAGCGATTCACACAACCTACCATTATCAGGTATACCTTATTGCTCGACAGTCATCATATAACGTTTTTGCAATACTTCAAATGACAGAACAATAATACAATTGAGAATATATCGCACGTTTCTTATCCATGAATTATGACCATTTCGGTTTTACTAAAATTCTGCAATAAGCAAATTATATTTGTTTTCACCTAAAATCATGACACAGATATATCTACAAAAATAGAAAAATTAAGACACACCTGTCTCTGATACAAGAAAGAAAAAGGCTGACCGTCGATTTTTTTTGCGATATGTTTAAAATGATTTTGTTCTCTAAGTTCAAATTAATTATTTTCTATTTTATTCTTAATTCATTTTATTATAGTGGGATAAGAATCATACTTCCTTTTTTTTTTATTTTTGCTTAACAACGCTGAAGCAGAGATGACTTTGTGTCATGGTGGATTTAAATAATTTTTTCCTTATCGCATACCAAGTTATATTGCAGATCTTGGGACGGTTTGTATTAGAGACAAATGTAGTCGTAAAATGATGAAGTTTAAGAAAATATATCTGTAAATGTACTCAGTTACGTGTTGAAGAAAATCTTTAGGCCTCAAATTTCTGGATGCCCTTCAAAAATGTTTAAATAATTTGTATCTCATCAAAAATCATCTGATACTCAGGCACTAAATTTAATGAATTCTTTAGCTGATACAAATACAGTTTGAATTAGACCATAATTCATTTGGGTTTGAAATGAATAACTACTGTGATTTAAATAACTTAGGTCTTTTGTGAAACTGAGCAAATCCATTTGTAAAACCCAAGAATGCGCTAAGGAATTCAACATAAACTGTCCCCGTTAATAATTTGTTGAGATACTAACTCGCAACAACTAAATTTCTACAGTTTTGATCAATTTAACTGTTTTCTTTCTTTTTTTATAAGCAATTTTTCCATAGATTGTGTAGATAACACTCTAGAAGAATATTCTACACAAATTATGGGATTCACAGCGATTACTCCGGGCAGTATACCATACTCACCTGACAATAACTTTTACAAGATTTACTAAAAAAACCAGAAACACATTTTCATATATTTGTTTCATGTCCATTGCATGTGACACCTGACGTTAAGAATATCTTTCACAAAGCAAAGTGCAACAATTGTTTGTCGTTATTTTGGTAAACCTACAGACATGACTATTTTCATCTAAAATTCCTGTAAAATATTCTTTCTTTCCAGTGATAATGACTGAGGTAATCTGTGCCCTTCATGATTCTGTGTTCACAGTGTTCTTCAATAAATGAGTTATTTTGTAAGGCACAGTATCTAAGATTTTAGAGCTGAAAAATTAGCTTCGATTTAGTAAATAAACAAAACAAAGAAAACGTTTCTATGCACTCTGGCTTTGAACGAGGATACCATATTCTGTAAAACTGTGTAAATATATATATTTGCACGTTGTCGGATTAGGTATTTGGATTTGATCGGTTTGTTCCTTTTTAAAATAAGCCGCTGACAACTGCCCCGGTGGCGCCGTTGTCTAAACGTTGGCTTCTGATCATTCGTCCGTGAAGGGTCCGGGTTCCAATCCCGGTGAGGCATGGATCTTGTGTTTGTCTTACGGCACTGGATCTCTCTCTTCCCCTTGAACGAGTGACCCCAAATTAGGGACGGGCGACTGCTTATAGCCCATTGAGTTGCTCACAGTGGTCATTGTACTTTCAATAAAAAAAACGAATTGACTAAGAGAAATGTAATATAAAGTGCATAATGCAATTGCCGAAGCCAGTGATATTTACCTTAAAACCTTCTCTGAAATTTCAGGTTCATTTTTTCTTTGTATAATACATTAATTGTTCATTAAACAAAAACCTGAATTTCAGGACGAAGATTAATGCACTTCTAATGTTAAAATCTCCAGCAGAGAAAAATGTTTTCTCAGAAATCAAAATAACTTACAAGTTTCGGTTAAGTTAATAGCAGGATTTCTATTTCAAATTTTCGGAAGAGGATAAACTGTGTGCGTGTGATCCTTTTAATATAAGGCAAGACAGCAGAATGTGTCACAAGTAAGGGCAACATGTTGGAACGGACTGAATATTCGAGCGTATTGTAATCCAAAGAGCTGCCTGAATATTCGAGCGTATTGTAATCCAAAGAGCTGCCTGCAGCTCTCGAAATATAGAAAAATGTGTACGCAAACTCAGTATGCTCTCTGTTGGTAGTGAATTACACTGTAATTTTCTTTACACAATGAAAAAGGTAGTGCCAATCTGCTTTCTTCCATTTTAGAATATTTAAAGTCGATTATAATATTTCTTACGACTATTCAAAAGTTTGTCTTGGAGAAATGATTGCTCAATTGGTTAGATTTGAATGAATTTGTATTCATATACCGTTCCAATTACCATAATGTATTATATAGCCGGAAACGGAAATACTATTTTTCTAACGTAGTATTCTTTTAAATACATACCTAAGTTGACGGAAGTATGAACATAAGTAAAAACAAATATGTATTACAGTAAATCAACATAGAAACGTGCAAAATATTGTTGATTTCTCCTTTGAAAATAAATGTGTGAAATATTTAAAAAATCCTGATAAGTTCTTTTTTTTTGCAACCAGTGAAAATTAGTAATGTGAGAGAAAGATAGCAGAGCCTTGGAGAAACTCATGCTGATTTTTGTCGCATCTCAAATAACGTTTTGCCTAAATATTGGCAATACATCCCGATTCTGAGAAATGTGTGTGCTGAAGTAGTTCGGTGTTTTAATATCATCATCATCATCATCATTGTCAACCATTATCAATCCACTGCTGGACGAAGGTCTCCCCAAGTTTCCTCCACAACGGTCTGTCTTGTGCCAGTCTCCTCCATGTCACCCCTGCATACTTTCGAATTTCATCCACCCATCTCCCATGTGGTCTTCTTCTGGGTCTTTTCCTGTCCCTTGGAATCCAATCTAAAATTTCGGCTGTCCATCGATGATCTGTCCTTCTGGCAGTATGTCCAGCCCATTGCCATTTCAGGGATTTAACTCTGATCATGATGTCTTCCACTCTTGTCATTTTTCGGATCCACGAGTTCCTCTTCTTATCTCTCCTGGTTATACCAAGCATGCACCTCTCCATGCATCTTTGAGTTGTCTGCAGCCTTTGTATGTCTCTTTTAGCTAAAGTCCACGTCTCTGCACCATACGTAAGCACTGGAAGGATGCATTGATCAAACACTTTTCTTTTAAGACATAATGGCATATTGCTCTTGAAAATTATGCTGTTTCTTCCAAAAGCTCTCCAGGCAAGTTTTGTACGCCGATTAATTTCTTCATCAATGTGACCCTCACTTGATGTCTGCTGTCCAAGATAAACGTACGCGTCTGTTATCTTCAGCTTTTCTCCATCAATCGATAAATCTTCATTTCTTGTAAAAGCATTGAACATCACTTTTGTCTTCTGAAAGTTCATTTTTAATCCCACTTCTTTACTCTTGTCAGCAAGTTCCTGGATCATACTCTGCAGCTCTGATGGGGTAGTTGCAAAAATGACTATGTCATCAGCAAAACGAAGGTGGGTTAGATAATCTCCATTAATCTTTATCCCCTTGTTTTCCCAGCTCAGCGACTGAAAAACACCCTCCAATGTGGCATTAAAGAGCTTCGGAGATATGGTGTCACCTTGTCTCACTCCCTTTCCAATTTTTACGTGTGTTGTATTTTCAAACAGCCTAATCTTTGCACTTGCATTTTCATAGATGTTATTAATAATATTAATGTATGCATCTTCAATACCGCAGGTTTTCAGAGCCATTGTAACTGCTGATGGTTTCACCGAATCAAAGGCTTTTTCATAATCGATAAAAGCCATGCACAATGGAAGTTCATATTCCCTCGCTCTTTCAATTAGTTCTCTCAGCACATGGATATGATCTATTGTGCTGTAGCCACTCCTGAATCCAGCTTGTTCTCTCGGTTGAGCCATGTCCAGTGTTACCTTCAAGCGGTGTGAAAGAACTTTAGTGAAGATTTTATAAACTACTGATAGGAGGCTGATAGGTCTGTAGTTTCCGAGATCCTCAATGTCACCTTTCTTATGTAGCAGGATCATTGTAGCGGTGTTCCAATCCTCAGGAATCTTTCCTTCATTAAGGCATCGAGTGAAAATTTGGGCGAGTACTGTTTCGATTTCTCCACTTGCTTCTTGTATGATGTCTACAGTAATTCCATCTTCTCCTGGAGCTTTTCCCCGCTTCATGTTCTTGATTGCATGTGCAACTTCTGCTGGAAGGACTGGAGGAACTCTGGTACTGGTATCTTTCATGATGTCTGGAGTGCATGTATCATCCCTTTCATATAATTTGGAGTAGAAATCTTTCACTCTTGTCAAAATTTCGCCTCTATTTCTTAATACAGAACCATCTTCTTTTCTCAGTGCCATAATCTGTTTTCTTCCCTTACTGAGATGCCCCTTTGCTATCTTTAGGCTTTGGTTGTTTTCAATTGCTTTCCTCACTAGTTCACAGTTGAATTTTCTTACGCCTTCAGTGATACTTTTCCGTACTGTCTTGCATAGCTCTATATATTCCACTTTGGAAGTCACATCTTCTTTAGTTGTCCTCATCTCTCTTCTTTTTTGCATCAACATTTTCGTTTTTCCTGATAATTTATTTACATGCAGCTTGTTCTTAGACCCAGCTAATTTTGTTGCTGTTTCCATAAGAGCTTTGGTTACTTTTCTGTTAACTTCAGAGATGTCCACTTCTTCCGATGTTAGGCCTTCTAAAGCAGAGAACCTGTTCTTCAGTTCCAACTTGAAGGTATTATGGTGTTTTATAAGGTTGCTTATGTCAATAGATTTTGTTTGTCTTATGAGCTTGCCACGTTCAAATTTAGTGGTGAGGTGCATCTTACATCTCACCAATCTATGGTCACTACCTGTGTTGAACTTGTTTAGCACACTGCAGTCTTCTATGACGAATTTTTTGTTACACATAATAAAATCAATTTCACTTGTCGTCCCATTTGGATGTCTCCATGTCCATTTCCTGTGTGGCTTTTTCTTGATGAAGGAGTTCAAGATGAAAAACCCTTCTGCCTCTGCAAACTCAACGAGAGTATTTCCACGCTGGTTTCTGTTGCCGTGACCGAATTTACCTACTGAAGTTTCATTCTGTTGCCGTTGCCCTATTTTTGCATTGAAATCTCCCATAATTATTTTCAAGTGCTGCTTACCTTTATTATTTAGATGACCAATTTCCTCATAAAATTCTTCAATTTCTTCTTTAGGATGACTTGTGGTGGGTGCATAAGTTTGAATAATCTGAGCCTGGTATCTTTTCGAGAGTTAGATAACAAGACGTGCAGCTCTGTCAGAGGAACTTTCAACTTCTGTTTTAATATATGAATATTTAAACTGAGATCGATTTGTCTGAGTTGAAAATCGATTTGTCTAAGTGGAAAAAGAAGAATGCGCTTTAGTTTTTCAGTTAATTTGAAAGTGTGTTTCTGTTCCAGTTCTTTTCAAATACTTGGAGTGTTGGTAAGGTTTTTTCATTTTTATCTTGAATGGACTGGAAAAAAAAAAGGGGGGGGGTTGAGTTTTGTCTAATGTAGGGAGTTTCTTGTATCAATACGTGTGGTTATTGGTTATAGATCTGCCCGTGGTTAACACAGCTTCGTGCGGTTCCCGGAACAGATATGTAGTATACCAATGCAAGTTTATTTTCTTCCTTATTATATACACTGCCGGAAAGTAAACAACGAACACCAAGAATGAGACGTCTGATACCAACGAAATTTATTCAGCATAATAACGGAATAGTTACAGTTATCGTCTCCTCTTTGCATGGGCATGTTGATAAAAATTTTACACATGAGCTATATCTTGCTACATTTGAAAAACATCAACTATTATGTATCACGTAGTTACCAACTGTAGGTGATAAATTCGTGATAACTTGGATACCTCGTGACAGGCTAAAATTAATTAAAAACTTTAACTGAATGTCTATTTGAACCTAATGCTATCTTTGTTATTATTCAGAAATAAGACATTGTTTAAATAATGGGAAAAAAGTTACTTTTTAAAACAACATTAATGCCTGAAAAAATTAACTGCCGAAAGCTAAGGATCTTGCGTCCGTGGCTAAGCCTCTACACGCTACAGAATGCTGATAAATGACTTGCAAATGGATTTTTAAATTAAACAGGTATCTAATCAATACCTGGGTTAAATATTGTTTGCAATCCTCTATTTTCTTTCTTGAAATCCGTTCTTCTACCTTGTATAATATACACCATCACAAAAGATAATTCGATTCCCGCCACATGTTGAATAACTTTCTCTGTGACACGAAAAAGCAACTTAAAGACAATTTCCTTCGGATTTTAGAATATATGGATTTCTGCTGCTAATTATGATAAAAAAGTTGAAACAGATTAAGACAGTAGTTACTCTACGAATAACCGCTTACGCTCTATCACGAATTTACCTATGCGATGAAATTATGAATGCTTACCGTGTTACGTCCCTCGATTTACTCTTGTTTTATTCCATAAATTTTATCGTCGACATTGTCGCAATAGACCCTATTGCTCGCACACTTGAACGTATTCGCTCAATCTCCCTTGCAATTCGCCAACATGAGATTTAAAACTTCAAGCAGTCTAATTGAAATCCACAGTTACTCTATTACCACAAGTTTTAATTCTTAATCAAACCTTCTTTAATCGTCATTCACGCTTTTTACTTATTAGGAAGGTACAGACTTTTCCTCTGTTGCAGGAGTATTTCATTCACCATCTTCCTCTTCTTTTCAGCCAGCGCTATCGCAGCCAACGATATAGCTCTTTCTGGTAGCCTGCGAGAGGCACCAAGAGAAAACAAAACGCAGCGTTCGTACGTAATTCAACGCAAAAAGAACTTACTATATGAATTTACATTGAACTTACAATTAAAATTTATCTGAGTAAAAGGTTAAATTTTTCACTTCGTCACGCAATTACTAAAGAAAAGAACAATGTGCAGTTCAGATGAATTCTTAATGCAATAGAATTACGTTCACCGTATGTCTTATGCGTTTGTTATACAACACGGGTGGACATGAGATTTTTACCAGAAATAAATAAGGAATTTACATCGAAACAAAGCTCTGCGCTTTTCTAATTTGCACAGTTTTAATTACTAGCGTCATAAATGTTTTCATAGATAGCTCATGGGGCATAAAATGTAGATACAAAATAAAGGTTTGCATTGCATTCTGCCAAAAATTTAGCTTTTTCTTTTCGCTATCGAAATGTAGTCGACATTCGTTTACCCACGACACTTACTTTTTTAATCTCCATTTTACATCTCGATTTTGAAACGGCGAGCATTTTTTAAACTTCGGATAAAAATTATGATTGAAATTAACTTAGAAATTCGCTAAAATTTCCGGATGCAACTTGTATATTTGACTTTTACTGTAGTGAATGAGCGTTTTGTTTCGAAAACAATGAATCGTTTTTTCTTCCAAACAAACTCAATTCCTAAGATTCGCACTTTTTAAAGAAATAATAGCACAAAATGATGAGGTGAAGTTTTCTAACCAATAAATACTGAAACAGAACGATTTCCTTTTGCTATCGCAATAGTTATGACGCTTACCTTTCGCTACCATAATAGTTTCCTTTATACAATCACAATAAAAATATCACTCGATCACAAATAACTGATCAAATACCACTAAGAAAACTCAAGGCCAATAGTAATCACATGTAAACAAACAATTGAAGCAAATGATCTGACTCCACAGGTACGTCATGCGTGAATCGTCCAAACATTCCTTCTCTACTGCGCATCAAAATGGATCGTCTCTGCCTCCACACATCCTGCGTCTTTGGACAAATCTAGAAAAGATGAAGTCTATTCTCAACCCCGTTGCAAGAGA
The DNA here is from genome assembly GCA_039090855.1 of Macrothele yani. Lineage (NCBI taxonomy): Eukaryota > Metazoa > Arthropoda > Arachnida > Araneae > Macrothelidae > Macrothele > Macrothele yani. The sequence continues at coordinate 53,522,518 of CM077033.1, forward strand.
GACTCGTATCGGAAAGGATGCCTCCCGTCCCGAACTATATTCTCTCCTCCTATTCGGTAAAACATGATAAGCAAGCATGTACTAAATTCCTAAAATTGTAGTCCACCCTGTTCGAGTAAAATATCGTCCATGCCTCCTTGAGCGAAAAACCTGCTGGTAAAGATTCTGCTGATATGCTTCGTAGGCTTAGGGAAAAGATCAACACAGGACTGCCTCGTCCCCTTCCCACAGCGGCTGGTTTCTGCGACGTCGCTCAGGCGAATACCCAAAGAAGAACTTCTTGTGAATAAACTCTCCACGGAGACCAAAATAGTTCTGAAAAGGGCGGGAATCTATTAAGACATTTCAAGCTCGGCAGAGTTTAAAAGTCATGTATGCCAAAATAAAGATAACACATTAAAAAGCAAATTATATTAATTCATTTTTTTTAAATAATATAGTGAACACATTATTTTCTCAACATTGCATTTGAATTATTTTCTCACATTGCCCTTTCGTAGGCAGTTTATAATTCCTTCAGTCGAGAAGCGTGTTGTGAATGCATTAGGTATGACATACTCTTGATTTTTTTTTCATGATATACACTGGCGGAAAGTGAAAAAAGAACGCCAAGAAGGAGACGTCTGATTCCAACGGAATTTATACAGCATAATAACGGAATACAGAGGATAACGTGATCAAAACATTATGGCAAAATACAGGTGTATTTGCTGGTAAACTGAAAAATAACATTTCCATGTAACATGATTAGTACGAGGTTGAACCGCCATGAACTGCGTCACACTGTGCAACTCTGGAATGGAGTCTGTCGTACAGATGTTGGATGTAAGTTTGAGGCGTTCCCACACTTGCTCAATGGGGAACAAATCCGGTGAACGTGCAAGCCATGGAAGTTGTCTCACACCCTGAAGTGCATATTGCGTTGCACGTGCCGTGTGTGGGCGTGCATTATCTTTCTGGAAAACACCACGAGGGACAGACCTTACAAATGACACAACAACGGGCTGAATGATGTTTTTGATGTAGGAGGTGCTTTTTAACGTACCCGGTACAAACACTAGTTTTGTACGGGAGTAATAGCTGATCGCTCCCCACACCAGGAGACCAGGTGTAGGCCCTGTGTGTCGCTGGTGGATGCAAGAATGGTGCAGACGCTCCTCTGTGCAACTGCGAACACGAATACGTCAATCGGAAGTTCCCAAGCAGAATCTGCTTTCATCGCTGAATTCAACAAATCGACATTGCGATCTCCAGTGCAGACGTTGGCGACACCACAGCAGCCGTTTCTGACGGTGGGCTATGGTCATAGGTTTACATGTCAGAGGCATACGTGCACGTAGCCCTGCTTCCAGTAGACGGTTGCGGATTGTTCGCACAGTCACCTCATGTGCAACGGCAGCTCGGATTTGCATCGCAGTGGATGTTCTGCTTGACAACGCCGTTGTTCTTATGTGTCGATCGGTCCGCTCATCAGTCCGTCTGTGACTCTCGGTTTCACGTCTTCTCGTGTGGGAATGTTCCTCGGACCATCTACGCCACCATCGTACCACCAGTGATACCTCCCGTCCAATTCGCTCCGCAATATGACGATACGCCCACCCGGCCTCGCGTAGTGTGACTAGACGACCTCGCTCAAAGTCCGATAACTGCTGAAATCTTACACGTCTTCCATGTCCAGGCATTGCAGCTTCTTCAGGGTCTTCGCACGTGTCCTTACGCCGACGACTGATTACATTCACTTTGCTGTACTCTTTAATTACCACCGACGATAATTTGCATAATACGCCGTGCTGTGGCGTAAGCGCTCACCGGTTGGTCCCGAAATTCACATGACACCTACGTAAGATCGACCACATTAACAAATGTAAATTTCATGATCGTCCGCCAATTCCTTCTTGGTGTTCTTTATTCCCTTTCCGCCAGTGTATTTTCCGGTGTCACAGTATTCTATTTTTAGAAGCCTGGTCTAACGCTTTACGCCTGTGTTCACCGATATCCGACTGATTACCTTCATGAACTCGATAAGCCACTTTTCTGTTCCTCCTGCTATCGCTATAATGAAAAAGGTTATTTTTACAAAGACTCATGGATTCCAACGTGAATTTTTAAAATCTCTCACTGGTCTGATGCCAGTAAATGTGTAATTTGTAGTGTCCTAAATATATTTCACCATAAATGTTGAAGTGTTTTGAAAAAGTGAGAAGCAGAGATTTTAAAGTACCCAATGTCATGGAAAATGGTGAAACAATTTCATCTTTATAGTTCATTTTAAAATACGACGCTGAGAAAATAAGTTCCGGAAGGCCTAACACAACTGGTAGGCGACGACGTCAAGCCAGGGAAAGCTTTGCTCCGCTGAAAGGAAGGTTCGTTGCGGTGGCCAATTCACGGGCGGGGGGGGGGTACAACAGAAATTGTTACGATGTTACCATGAGAACGATTAATTTTGTAGTATTACGTTAAAGAAAATAAATCCACTTTTCCTCCTCTGTTTTTGTTGTTTCCTCAACAGTAATTTTGTGCAATCAGGACTAAATAATTACCAACTTCATAGCAGAACCCAAAGAGCACTGGGATACCAAATGAGGTGCGAATCCAAGCCGATAGAACTAAGAACCAAACTTACGACTTGCCATCGAACTTCAGTTGGTTACTACTAGAAATCTACTTTCATTCTTCTGTAGAAGTAAAGAAGGCATCTCCGAACTTTATATTTCTTGTGAGGGAATCATATGCGAAGTAACGAAGAATGTTTGAGCATGCGCTTTATAAACACTGAGAAAAATTTGAAGAACTATATTCTGTAACGTAGCACCACAACATTAAATTCTTTCCTGAAAAGAACCTACCAGGTGGAGGTTGCAGACTTCCGCACGTGAATTTGCCTCCATTTGTACGGAGCAAAACTTGGCGCCATCGCCGCATCGTTGTGTTAGGCCTACCGCACTTAACTTTTTGAACGCACTATAAAAATGAAAGTTTTTCAGCAATTGCTCTGACATTGCATATTTTACCATCTGTAAGTCTCACATTTTGGAAATACTTCAATTTCCGCTGCGAAATAATTTAGGACGCTAACTATTCATTTATCCTTATGCCAACCCAGCGGGAAACGATCTTGGAGGAAGGAATAGGGTGAAGATGTCATCAACTATGTGCATAGCAGCCGAGGGGGAAGTCTATTTCTTGGGGTGCGAAGAAAGGTCGACGCGAGAGCCACGAGCCTTAGCCACCCAAAGAACATGTTAATCCCGATTTTGCCGGCTCAACTATTTGCTGAAATGATTGAAAAGGGCATCGTGTTACACTTGCTTCCTGTAAGGCTGTTGGACTCCTTTTGGGCTCATAGCGGTGTGGCGGAAAACCTAGTTCTCCATGGTCGCCAGGAAAATTGACTTCAGGGATTAGATTCTTGGAACCTCTACACTATTCATTCTTTCAAGGTAATGACCTAGAGCCAAACACAAGAGCGCCAGCTAACTTCCAACGCTTTGCCATAAATACAGCGATAGAATAAAGCAGAATTTGTGAGGATTTTTCAAAAGCCTATGGAAAAGGAAATGTAATTATTCTAAAGACACACGTTGCATAAGAGCAGTTACTTAGCCAAATAAAGCGATAATATCCACTATGTAAAAAATGTCCTGACACAATAAAATGTATTTTTATATAAATAATACCTTCGATAATTTCATTTTTGATTTCGTCCGTTTCCTTAAATGATTATTTAAATTCTTCACCACTTGTTACATTGATTTACAGCAGTAGTTTATTTGTATTGTGAGAGACTCTCATACTAAAGAACTAATAATCCACAGCTAATGTGACAATGACAAAAGATCCCGCTGAACGACATATGCTGTGCAAATTATTAATTATTAGGGCAGCAGTCAGACATCTGTGAGTGGCGTGTATTTTACTGTTTTTCACGTAACATTAACCACATCAGAAAGCTTGAAAATTATATCACCCTGGAGTAGAAATAGCACCAGCATCGCACGACTTTCATTCAAGAATGCTAACGTTATAACACCCAGAACGATGAAGTTCCGAGGATCTGAATAGTAGGAACCACAACAGTCCCTGATCTTCGCCAGTCTAAGCAAATTCCCCTTCATCGTGTCCTAGTTTATTCCAGTTCTCAGGTGAATTGTGTGGAGGAAATATTCTTCACATAATACATAGAAATACGTCAGAAGTATGTCCATATGTTACGTGAAGAATATTTCTTTCACTATTTTGCCGGTATCAAATTTTCCTATTTGTTATCTGGTAAGATGTGCTAAACGAACAAGCTGAAGGAATTTTGAAGATGATCGAATTGAGATGCAAAATCTGAAGAATTAACGCATTTTATCGAAATTATATGGAATTAAGGTATTCCATTGAAATTTTATCAAGTTTTAATGTAGCTGTTTAAAACATATCGAGCTCCGTCGGCATCACTGTGCTTGAATGAAAAAGAAAATTCTTACGAAAACGTTTAATGCATACATATTTTAAAAAATCTGTCATTCAATATGCGTTTTGTATAGATTTCACTAAATATTGCAAAAGTATATTTTTTTCTCAGAATCAGCAAGTATTATTCGATTAACGTTATCCCCTTCATAATACCTAGTCATCAAAATAATTGATTCGGAACTTGCGTTACATTGTGACATTACTGATTGTCTGACACAGAAAATAACGCGTTTCTTGTAGTGTCAACATCATCGCAATTCATTTATTCATGACATTTTGATATTTGCGACTAATCTTGACAAAACATTAAGGACAGAACAAACAATATATTGCAGGAAATTATCACAATACACCTTCATGTTACTGCCATGGCATCTGCTGAATTCGTCCAAAAATTTGCAAATACACGTGTCCGGCCCCGGTGAGTCCAATCCGAAACTAGGCTTTACTGATTCCGAATCTCTCAAACGAGCCTGACCCAGGTTCTTTTAAGTGCCGTCGTATTGGACTCGATTGCTGAAATACTGGAACGTGTAGTCGGCAATAACTTAATATCTGAGACAACGAATAACTCTAATAAAATGTCCTTTGTTAGAGGTAGCAAAATTTAATAGATGAGCAAATAGACTCCGTTTAATTAGCTATATCCATGTGCCAATAGTTTGCCAGATGGTGAACATTTCACTATCTGGGCAATATCTCGGCAGACACTCCGCCACGTTTAACTTGAGTCTTTCCGTTCAAAATCACCGTCGGTCACTAATCGACAAAAAACCGTTATTATTCCGCCAGACGAAACTTAAATCCCTGAGAGATCTTGCCGACACTCTCTGCTCGAAACACCATCAGACCACGCCGAAGGCAAAATACACAAAGCGTCTTGAATGAACGTGTCACTGTTTCTTATTTCCTTATCCTTCCCTCCCCCTTGTCGAATCCAGTTTTCGTGGAGTTCGCTTCTCTTTGGGAGTTGTGAACTTTGACCGTTACATGAGACCCAGTTGTTCAGGTGAAGGTCAACGGATGCAGCCATTCTCACGCCTGGCTCGGCACTCCCAAATACGGCGTACAAAAAAATGCACCACGTGTCCTTCACGTGCGTTGGAATTTGCATTACATTACACTTGAAATCATAAATTGTAACAGAAAACGTTGCTACATGAAAATAATAATTGGGGGCTTGACTCCGTTACCTTATTACATGCTTAAACAACTTCTTTAAAAACCCACTAAAACGTTACATTTGGACAAAAGCATTTAAAAATAGCTTATTACTGTGCAAATACCTTGTTGTTTCTTTGTAAGAAATACAAAAACTATGACATTTGAACTGGTGATTTAGCAATTCTTTTAGTAATTTATAACAGACATTATTAATACAGATATTCAAAATATACATGCGTCAGCCATACATTCGCACAGGGAGAATATGTGCTTAAAATATTTTTTCGTACATTGAAAGGTTCTTCCCGAATTCCGAGGAAGTGCTTAACTTCTAGTTTGTTTTTGCGCGGATACGCGGAAAGTATACTTAAAATTAGATTAAGATTTTATTTCTTTTAACAGTATTTAAGGAAGAAAACTTAAATGTTCTTATAAGGCTAAAAGAATTGGGAAACGAAAAGATTTGGGTGATTAATACTGCTTATATAACTGCTTGTAAAAGTGAATTATGTGATTTGGGAAAACGGCATCTATCACCAGCGTTTTCTGAAATTAGTATAAGTTTTTATTAATACATTTTTTACTTGTGCCAGTATTTTTGTTTCGTCACTAAACCAAAGTATATTTCTCTTTTCCAAACTTTAACAATACTGCTCTCACTAATTTACTAGAAAAACTATATATGAATAAAATATTTTTATCTGAAAAAGTTAAATGATAATGTTGGGGTAAAGTATTCTATTCGATGTAACCTTATACTTTTTATTAGAGGTTACGGTAGATTCGAGTGAAGTATTGGAAATAGCAATTGTGAGTATTGTGTACGTGTAAGTAACGTACGTTACCACCTAAGAGATAAGCAGAGAGTAAAGCAATTTCTTCTTGATCACGCTATTTGTGGTGATATTTTAGGGACTAGACTGCCTAATCTTGAACAAAGCGTGTGTTCGCTACGTAGGAGATATTCAGTGTTTCGAAGCTTATAGTCTTTCGAGTATATCTAGTTATGCTGGAAATCAGTCATTTAACTTCTGCTTATGTGATTAAGTTTTTATTTACAAATTTTTGAATCGATCATCTTCCCACGACAATTGTATGAAATAAGCAAAGGCGGTTTGCGATGGTGTTCTAATTAGATGTCTAAGGAGGCGAGAGCTTCTCAGATGGGTATCACAGATAAAACAATTTTGGTACCATAGGTAAAACATTTGAGGATATATATATATATATATATACATGTATATCTGGTATCAGAACGCATGGAACGGGAAAAGGTAACCTAGCTGTTAGATCACGTTATTGCATTTCTTTCCTTGTTTGCCTTTCTTTTCAAGATTTACAGGCAGATATGTCTACTGTTGACACTGATAACAGAGAGATGTTGGCAGGCAGCACTGCCTTTGCCTTAACCTAACCGAAATTTCTGTTCGAATCACTGTATCAGCACATTCGAAAATTCTAGCCGTACCGTACCTATGTTGCACCGTTATTCCGCTAATATGAGAACGACATTTTGGCTTTTTAGTTCATGCATTTTCTATAAACATTAGCAAAGCCATTAATTAATAATAATTATTGCAACAAAAAAGAAAGCAATGAACCTTAAAATTTACTTACTATGTAATTTTAAATTCACTGTGAAACGACATTAATGGTCACATAATCATTTGCTACGAAAACTAGACAAGGCGTAATGTTTCCGATCGTGACCTATGCTACATAGACTGTCAATGACATCGATTGGCGACATCACCAGTTGGTAACTTTGAAGGATTTGTGTAATGTCCTAATACAGACAAATTTGAAGTCCACCTGGAGAAGTGGCGAAGTGTCGCGACGAAGATTTCTGTCAGACACGGTAGATTTGTTTGCTGACCGTCGGTGACTCTCGGACCTCTTAGGTGTCGGTCTGCAACGCGCATTTTTAACCGAAACCTATAAACCACAGCGAGGACTGGACAATTTTTTCTCTGTTAAACGTTGCACAAATAGATATACGACACTAATACCAAAAGCAGCGTGTACCATAAAATGCATGCATGCTGATTCTGAAAACCTTAAGTTGAAAAGTATCTTTATTTTACCTTTCAGTTTCACTCTTTTACCAACAGTCAGAGTTATAACATGTTATAACATTTTTATTAGCCCAGGGTCTACTCCGACATTGTTCAACACCTAGCACTTGTTCTTAATTTTTAAATAAGTGATGTTCGATTTCTGTATCTCCCTTATATTCGGAGGATAGACCTTGGTGTCAGTTCATTTGCATACACTGCCCCTTTTTCTTCTCATTCGGGCTCTCACTCCTTTCTCTGCTACATAACTCCTTGAAACAAATCAGATCAATGTTACAAACTAAATTTGCAGATGGGTCCCTTAGAGGTACAAGAGTCGACGGTCGTGAGCGAATAAACCTGCCCCGTCTGACTGCAATCTGCGCTGCGGCGATTTCCTGCATCTCTCGGTGGATAAAAAAGTTTTGTGCATTAGGATGTTAGCCGAACGTGGCGTTTTATCAACTGAATATACATATACCATGATTCATTACTTTTACAGAATGTAAAAAATAGATTTCGATGTAATTTTAAAAATACATCGAAATCTAAACTTCAATTAAATATACTTCCCAATGTACTGCCTTTTGTAACAATCTTACCATCTACTGCCTAACTTAAAAAATGAAAATTAAATGTTAATCCTAAAGTTAACTTACCTTTTGATAACTTTGTTTTGACTGCATTTTGTTGGAAATCATTTGAACATTTGGTTTCAACATGGAAGTCCGCCCTTTTAGCTGATCCTTTAGAAAACTTTCCGTATTTGTGACCTTTAGGTCGTTTTGATTTGGGTTAGGTAAGAGAAGATTGATTCGTAGGAATAAGAGGTTGAAAAGCGAGAAAGCATTTTTCGTTCATGTTGCCGAAAGCTTGGGCATTTCATTGTATTTTTCCGTATTTCAATCAGATCTTTCTTAACGCCAAATAAGGACTTTAACATTTGAAATCTCAATCAGTTTTAAGCAGCCATAGAAAGAAATCATGAGCGTAGCATGTGGTAAAATATAACCCTTATTACTTACGAATTTTTTTATTGTTGTCGTCAGTCGCTGAGCATTACTTTGTTAAATTTTCTTTTACTCTTTTTTTTTTTAAAACGATCATTAAGAAAATCAAGATAATAAAAGACGAACCAAACATAATGAAATTTAAATTTTTGGTACTGCGAAATTTGGATTCACCTGAAAGACTGCACTTAATGGCCTAGAAGGCCACATGTTCTCCACCCCTGTCATAGCACATTCTAACATACGTGTGTACGTCAAGCTGTTTAAACTGAATTTCTTTTCTCTAGACTGTTGTTGCATTGCGGGCTTACTTGAAGCAGGGGAACTCTCCTTTCATATTATATAATACGTTCAAACTACCGTTGTCCGCTAGCAGCAGCCATTTGCTTTTTTTGCTTTTTTTTTTTTTGATTGGAGGTTTAACGACCACCGTGAGCAACTCAATGGGTTATAAGCAGTCGCCCTTCCCTAATTTAGGGTCACTGGTTCCAGGGAAGGGAGAGAGCCAGTGCCGTAAGACAAACACAACATCCATGCCTGACCGGGATTCGAACCCGGACCCCTTATGGACGAATGATCAGAGGCCAGCATCTTAGACCACTGCACCACCGGGGCGGCCATTTGCTTTATTCCACATAAAGACCTTGAACTACTTGTGTTGTCGTTATGCGTCACACATTTTACACCCTGAACGTACTGTTGTTTTTGTACATCCAAGAATGCTCTGTACTTTTAAGATGTTTATGTGTTCTCGACTAGCGCCGACTATCAAACATCTCACTGAGTCAGTTAAACCAGTATTCTTTCTCATATTGACACTCTTCACGCTTCTGAATTCTTTTCAGGGAGCTGTCTGTACAGATATTGAAACGTGATAATTACTTTCATAAGTGATGATGGCGCATTCTAATCACCACTGGGTGGTCACAGTGATGTACCATGAGTCTCTTTCTCAATGTCAAATCAGGAATGTGATCCAAAAAAATATTTGAATAGAAAGTTATTGGTAATTGAATGTATATTTAACTTATTCATGTAATAGGCACGACGTTTATTTTTTTTATCACAGATCACTTTTATGCAATACATTCAAACACTCCTTTTACGCTATTTTTAAATGCAACGAACGCTACTTTCTGGATTATTATTAATAAATAGGGGAATAAAATCAATGAGTATTTATTTTATACTACATATTCAGACTTAATTCAGAAAATTACTGAGCACAATATTTTGCTATTTTATGGCAGCACCATTTTTAACGAGAAAATTATTTAATTTATGAAAAATTTAGGTAACGTGAATAATGTGGTGGTTTGTGAAAAAAATAAAAAACTATTTCAAGCTTTCATAATTAATTTTAACAAAACAGGAATTGATGGACATTTACATTTTCTTGTTATACGTTTTCGTAGAGATATTTAGATGCATAATATTAGTTTTCCTGCAGAAGAAAATTTCCTTCAAACATTTTTGGCGAACTAATTTGAAATGTAATCAGTCAAATACTTTTTTGCATGCAATGATCATGATCACGAGTACACATTGAGAAATGAATGAGATTAAAATTCTTTATAATATACTTTAATTTGAGACTCGACTAGATAGTTTTTATTGAAGACCGAATGTTAGATGATTCATTTGCCGTAATGACGTATGAACGTCCTGTTAACAAATGTTCATAACAACCATTTCCTCTATTATGTTTCCAAAGGCATTGGTGCAAGGTGGACCGATCCCATTTTTTGGACTAGATCATTCCTTGCGGACAATCCTTAAATTTATCTCATCGAATATGACCGACACTGAAAAAAATATAAATTGCATTGCTGCAGAGTATCATTCGTTTGCTACAAATAGTCATAAATATGTGCATAAAGTTGTGAATTTAGCCTGAACAATGGAGAGACAAAGGAATCCAAGGTCTTTGTTATTGGTGCAATATCACTTGAATCTTGTCTACAGACAAGCGGGAACCTAAACGTATAAGAGGATCATGTCATTAGAATTCACCCCTCATCTTTCGGGATAAAAGGCCGGCTTGCTTCCATTATGTTTATTACCGTTCACTCGCATGTTAAAATCTACGTTTTGAGGTAAATTTAGAAGATCTTTGTAACTGTCAACCGCATATATAAAAAAAAATCTATGAACAGAGCTTTCCTTGTCTGAATGCCCTGAGCGACCATGTGTTGTTTATGTAATTCTTGTATCACTTTCCTGGATTAGCGTGCACAATGTACAGCCGAAGTTGTCCTGTTGCATCAAAATTTTGATGACTGATTAGTTAAAATCACGATACCCTCAAACTTTTCAAGTGGGATTTTTACACTACATGATATTTTTTTTTAAATTCCAATTTGTTGCTATAAGCGCTAACGGCGGGATAATGAGACTGACTTTGTGACACTCAATTAAATCCAGTTTTCTCTTCTAAGTAACACTAGCCTCCGTTCGCTTGTGGTGAGGCTAGTTCGTGATTTTATCATAATCACAAAATATCATTGTAGGGAACCATTTTTGGCGGTATGTTTGTGTGTCTTTTTTTGTTTTGAATCTTCGGTAGACCAAGCTCTACATGTCTGGTCAAACATAATTGAAAGATCCTATACAATGTTTATTTTAGACGCATCGAAACCGACTTGCAGCTAAAGCAATACCGAATCCCTATTTACGTTATTTTAAAATCTTGTTGGCATTCGTGGCAAGTAAACGAATACTGAATTTCTTAGAAAAGCTTGAACTCAAATACGCCTTTTCCTAAATGTTTTTTTTGTGTTTTATGTGACATAATTAGGCAAAAATCTTGGGAGTACCTATTCACGTGTGCAGCCGTTTGCTGTCTTCCATTCACGAACCCACATGTTTGAAGAGAGTGAGCTTGCAGATCCCTACGCCGGTCCTTAAAATGTGTGTTTTTAAATGATAAAATATCACGTGACACAGCAGAACGTAGTTTTAGATTTCAGTTAAAAGGTTAGGAAGCAAGAAATAGAGTTCATTGGATTAAAGCAGTTTTCCTTTTATGCTTTTCGACAAATCTGGGTAAAAGGCGTTTCTGACAGAGTTCCTGGCACTCTTCTTTACTATGCAAGAATTACGATAAAAGAAAATCTTAAATAAACAATACTTAATATCATTATCGGCTAGTCTTCAATAGCTGGATCTGACATACGTTAGATCGTATTATTTTTAATGGAAGGAGTTCCACAAAAACTTTGCTTTTTGTGGTTTTCCTAATATATTTCCTCTCGGTATTTACTGATTTTAGAATTCCTTAAATTATCCTTACATTTTGAGGCTTACCCTGAATACCAATTGTAAAGATGCACTATTAGTTGTAAAATTCCAAACGATACATTCAAAGAATTTAAACAAGCAGAAATGTCTGAAGGAATTCTGTAATCAGGTCCCAAATCGACTGTGAAAATTACGCTGAAATTTGAGGAGGATTTACTTAACGTACCTGAATATATCCTACTATTCCTTTGAGTGACGACCTTGGACATGAAATATGATGTTCACGAAGAAACTGAGGTTACCTGTAACCATAAATAGAGGATCATTCATATGAATTATACACATTCTTTAATTCAGTATTCCTTGCATTTTTTGGCTTGTATAAAAATAGCTAATCTTGTTATGGTGTTACCACACTAAGCATTGATCCTTAATCTCCACAGTTAATTAACTCAGTGTTAAAGAAAATCAGATGGAGATAGTCTTTTCGGCTCTAGCTCATTCGTATAAATATCCTCTGCTAATCTTCAAAACATTTTGCGAGACGAACTCCCTGTTGAGGATATTTGGCGGGTACTTCTTAAACACAGTTTCATTGAATTTATTTCAAATGTGTGTTTACAAAAAATTGTACTGCCAATTGAAATAAGTTAAGTATGTACCCTTATATCTTAATGATTGCTATTTAAAAACACATTACATAAGATCTAAATAGGATTTAAGTACTGTTAGCAGCATAACAAAATAAAGCACTGTTGACTCTAATATTCGACCCGGTTTCAGTGAACGAACACAGCAATTGTTTGAGAATTCCTCTTTATCCTCTGACCGCACAGGAAATTATTCCGGACTTTTGTAATACTGGGGTTTAAAATTCTACCTCGGACATATTCGTTTTAATCAACATGAATTAAAACATACAGTTTATAAATAATTTCACATGAATATTTGTAGAACTTTAGCTAGTGCAATCTATGTGCATACTCCATCAGAATTGCTACACAGGATCTTTTCACGAATTTTATGATTTACACAAAAGGGTGATTCTTAAATTACAGACTTTTCTATAAATTTAGGATAAATAATATGATGGAATGAATTGTATTTCGACTGACAGTTCAAACAGAATGCGACTAGAATATCTGGTGACATTTTTGAAATACCGGTATCCAGTATTTCTGGGATTCAATGTTTGAAACAGTGACAAACTGCCTGAGAATAATACCATTAATGAATTCCCGGCAGACCCAATTTATTAGCTGTTTCTCATTATATATTTAAAATGTATTTATTTGAGCGCATCTTTCTCTATCTCCTGTTTCTAGGCTTCGTGAGTTATATAAAGGGTATACTCAAACTTCAAAATGGCATTCTTGTGTACAGTGATTCCTGATGTTTTACTTTCATTCTTGTGTACAGTGATTCCTGATGTTTTACTTTTTTGGAATTGGAGCGATAGAATTTTCATTTATTTTAGGCATTTCGTTTTGAACCATCCGTTGCTACATGAAGTCGTCGTTTCAAAATATTCGAGGGCAGGAAATTTATTAATTCTGAAATGTCCTGTTCAGCTGATTATATGCACGTCAGACTTGGAACTTATCTGATTTTCGGGACTAAAAAAGTGAGATAGAAAATTATGATACATTGTAAAATAAATATTTGGATTGATTTTGAATTTTCCTTCAAAATATACGCCCTTTGCGACGATCCAACCTGCCTAGCTCTTCCACCCAGCCCAATTAGCTCAACTCCGCAGGAAGGATGTCTAAAGATAAGTTGACATGTAAAAACTTAAGTTGCTGGTAGTGCACAAAAATTGAACAAGCAAACATTTTGAACTAAACTGTTTAATATATTTCTAAGACATTTGCACGTATTCCAAAAACAATGCTGTTGAATAATGTCATCAGAACTTAATCAAAGAACCATCCTATACCTCATCAAAAAGTCTCTTATTCGTCTTGACAATACAAAGCCTGGCACAGAAGATTTAAAAAAAAGATAAACCCAAAAACAAGTAACATTCGTTTCCATCAAAGCGAATCGGCCAAAACACTGCAGAAATGAGTGGTCATCTAACCACCGTCAGCGGGTAGGTAGTCACACGAAACCACATTGAGCTGTATTTCTGTACTTGACAGACACGACGTCAGTAGAAACGAGTGACAGCTACAGTTCAGCGAACATTCAGCTCGTCTTGTAAGTCCTTCCTCGAAAAACACTACTTTAGCAGAAACGATGAGAAAAACAACCCAGACTTCAGCATCGCGTTCTACACATAGTCACGTTAAAGTTGGCCAGCAAGGACGGTTGACCCCCTGCGTCACTATTCAATGGCCCATTTTTCGCCGTGAACGGAAAGCCAAAAGCACAATCGGCAAATAGCGATAAAATCTTCGTTACATGCTCTTTTATCTCATTTGGAACAAACGCCAAGTAACTTGTATCCAAGGTTATGAAAACGGCTTGCTTTGTCGGTGCAAGTCAAAGCTTCCCAAGAAGAAGTGTTCCTCAATGTCTCATGAATACATCTCCCTGATAATATTATTTCTCTCCTGCCCCCGTAGCGTAGCACCTTACCTGTGATAGTAAGAGAACAATGCAACACTAAGTTTTCTCTAGGTTTTTCGATCAACACAACATAGAGCGACACAAAATGTTTCTATGAAGTGCTAATATATCATAACTCGCAGGTATTTTTTATTCATTTGTGTTAAGAAGTTCAAAAAACTATTTCTTATGACAGTAGCGCATCAGTATCAGGAAAGGTTACTCCATATTTACAAATTTAAAAAAAAATTCTCAACAAATATCATTGCAATATATGGTATTTATCTTTCATATTTTTCGCGCAAAATTCAGGATGAGCCATGTGGTAATGCTAAGAAGATCTTAAAATACAGTACAAAAACCATGACTGCGCGTTTAACAAAAGTTTCAAGACATTCTGCTGGCATTATATGATTGTGGAACCTTTATTTGGATGCTGATGTAAGAGTATGATATCCATACACGCACATGCATTCGAACACAGCAATATAAATCTTTCTCCCTACTGCACCGCCAGAACTGAACACATGCTACTTATCTCTTGAAATTCGAAGCATTATGCTATCACACAGTGTATTAAATTTTTGTGAAGTGATAGCAATCCGTTAATGAACCCAATAGACTAAAATCTTAATCATCATCATCATCATCATTGTCAACCATTATCAATCCACTGCTGGACGAAGGTCTCCCCAAGTTTCCTCCACAACGGTCTGTCTTGTGCCAGTCTCCTCCATGTCACTCCCGCATACTTTCGAATTTCATCAACCCATCTCCCATGTGGTCTTTTTTTGGGTCTTTTCCTGTCCCTTGGAATCCAATCTAAAATTTCGGCTGTCCATCTATGGTCTGTCCTTCTGGCAGTATGTCCAGCCCATTGCCATTTCAGGGATTTAACTCTGATCATGATGTCTTCCACTCTCGTCATTTTTCGGATCCACGAGTTCCTCTTCTTATCTCTCCTGGTTATACCAAGCATGCACCTCTCCATGCTTCTTTGAGTTGTCTGCAGCCTTTGTATGTCTCTTTTAGTTAAGGTCCACGTCTCTGCACCATACGTAAGCACTGGAAGGATGCATTGATCAAACACTTTTCTTTTAAGACATAATGGCATATTGCTCTTGAAAATTATGCTGTTTCTTCCAAAAGCTCTCCAGGCAAGTTTTGTACGCCGATTAATTTCTTCATCAATGTGACCCTCACTTGATATCTGCTGTCCAAGATAAACATACGTATCTGTTATCTCCAGTTTTTCTCCATCAATCGATAAATCTTCATTTCTTGTAAAAGCATTGAACATCACTTTTGTCTTCTGAAAGTTCATTTTTAATCCCACTTCTTTACTCTTGTCAGCAAGTTCCTGGATCATACTCTGCAGCTCTGATGGGGTAGTTGCAAAAATGACTACGTCATCAGCAAAACGAAGGTGGGTTAGATAATCTCCATTAATCTTTATCCCTTTGTTTTCCCAGTTCAGTGATTGAAAGACATTTTCCAATGTGGCATTAAAGAGCTTCGGAGATATGGTGTTACCTTGTCTCACTCCCTTTCCAATTTTTATGTGTGTTGTATTTTCAAACAGCCGAATCTTTGCACTTGCATTTTCATAGATGTTATTAATAATATTAATGTATGCATCTTCAATACCGCAGGATTTCAGAGCCGTGGTAACTGCTGATGGTTTCACCGAATCAAAGGCTTTTTCATAATCGATAAAAGCCATGCACAATGGAAGTGCATATTCCCTCGCTCTTTAAAATCTTAATATTTGTGTATATTATAAACGACAATACTATAAGAAAATGCATCACTGAGACGAGAAAGCGAAATGAATTGCGCCCTGTCCTCAAAATGAATTGCGCCCTGGTCCCTACCTACATTTCAAATTCCTAAAAAGTGTTATATATATTTCTTGAGTTACGATATTTTACTGAAATTTGTTAAAGAAATTAATTGGAAGTTAAGATTGTCCACCGTGTTCCATATACACTGACGGAAAAAAAATCCGAACACCACGAAAAAATAGTTGTAGAGGAATGAAATGGCGGCAATACATTTGTATAGGTAACATATTTAATTGATTAAGGTTTCAAGATCACAGCTTAATGTAAGCGCGAGAAGAGCCATTTTAAATGTGAAATGCTGGTACATTACTAACCGGTGTAACCGCCAGAATGTTGAATGCAAGCATGCAAATGTTCATGCATTGTGTCGTACAGGTGCTGGATGTCAGTTTGTGGGATGGAGTCCCATGCCTGTTGCATTTGGTCGGTCAATACAGGGACGGTTAATGCTGGTTGGGGATGACACTGGAGTTGTCGTCCAATGATGTCCCATACGTGCTCGATTGGAGAAAGATCTGGTGATCTAGCAGGCCACGACAACTAGTTCACACTCTGTAGAGCATGTTGGCTTACAACAGCGGTATGCGGGCCAGCGTTATCCTGTTGGAAAACATCTACCTGGAATGCTGTTCATGAATGGCAGCACAACAGGTTGAATCACCAGACCGACGTGCAACTGTGCCGTCAGGGTGCGTGGGATAACCACGAGAGTGCTCCTGCTGTCATAGGAAATTTCTCCCCAGACCATAACTCTAGTTGTAGTTCCAGTGTGTCACGGCCGCAGACAGGTTGGTTGCAGACGCTCACCCGGCCTCCTTCTAACCAACATACGGCCATCACTGGCACCCAGGCAGAACCGGCTTTTATCAGAAAACACAACAGATCTCCACTCCGTCCTCCAATGAGCTCTAGCTTGACACCACTGATTACGCAAACGGCAGTGGTTTGGAGCAAGTGGAATGCACGCTAGATGGCGTCTGGCTCGGAGCTGACCTTCAAGTAACCAATTTGTAACAGTTCGTTGTGCAACTGTGGTGGCTACTGCAGTTCGAATTGCTGCCGCAGACGCAGTACGATGCGCCACGGCCATACGCCGTACACCGGTCTTCCCTCTCAGTAGTGGCACGTGGCAGGCCAGAATCCGGTCTTCTTGAGGCAGTACCTTTCCTTGACCACCGCTGCCAACAATCATGAACAGTGGCTACATTCCTGCCATGTCGTTCTGCAATATTGCGGAAAGAAAATCAAACTTCTCGTAGCCCTATTACACGACCACGTTCAAACTCCGTGAGCTGTCGATAATGGCTTCTTCGTCTTCTTAAAGGCATTCTTGACTAACATCAACACACTACGTCGAATCTCAACGATAACTAACGCTCACGAACGTTACAGCGCGCATTTACAGCAAACCTGCTTTGCATGTTCCGAGGGACGCTACTAGCGCCACACGTTTGCGCCGAGCGCGAAATTTGCATAGACGTCATCTTACAGATGTACTCGCACCGCCTACCAACTGTCGTTTATCTAACACAACCCCTTCTTGGTGTTGGGATTTTTTTCCGTCAGTGTAGAAATCAACATCAAATTTACTAAGTTTAGAGCACAATATTACATTAAACTTGACAACAATCTAATATGATATTACGTGTTACCGTTTAAAAATCACAAAAGAAAAGAAAGAAACCGAGAAGAAACATTCGCTGCAGTTCGGTATAATTCTGCGCTTCCGAAACTGCAAAAATGTGCGTATTTCAATAACTTTGCTCACGTTCTGGATGTTATTATGTCATGCACAGCAGAACTTCTCACCTGCACTACGTAGAAGAATTTACTAGATATCTTTATTCTATTCCCGTAGGAACTCTCATGAATCACTGTCAGCGAAAATAAATTTCGTCTTCTGCCTATTAAACTAAGTTATGTTAGGTGAAAGAACGTCAAACTTGTGGACATCATATATAGATATCTGGTTAACCCAAATATAAATTTTCGCAATTATTCACTCAATAATGAAAGCAAATGAATAGCTGTTTTTCACACAATTGTTTTTTTTCTTGTTTTTTTAAACCACTTTTTTGTTTTTCATATTCATTTAATAACATTAGTAATCTGAGTTAAGCACGATCAGTAGTCATGAAATCTGAGAAAAAGCAAAGGTTAAAACGACAAATATCTAAGTCAGACATAACAAAATATTCTCGAGGGATTGACGTCGGATTCTTGGCGATGGGTAGCTACTTGATAATTTTTTCATGCCAAAGTTCATCATATTGCAGGGAAGTGGTATGTCAGCTAAGGTATCTGCTCTTGCCTTTGAAATGATATTAATGGACATTAGTTTCTGGGAAATAAATTCCGTTGTATGATAATTTTTTTAGTTGGTGGGATAATAACCACCGTGAGACACGCCATTGTCTATAAGCAGTCATTCGTCACTAATTTAAAAGGCTGGTTGTTTCCCGGAAAGGAAGACAGATAATGTGCCATACGACAAACACCGCATCGAGGCTTTACCGTGATGCGAAAACAGATACAATGTTCTAAGATTTGGCTTGTGAATGGTCACAAGCCAAAGCTTAGAGCATTGCATATCATCAGCGGCTTTACTCTTATGGAAGGACTTACCAATGATATTTAAGGATTACCTCTACTATGCAAATATGTACTGTTCGAAAATAAATAAATAATTACCAAAGCACCGAGAAATTATAATCCAATTGATGTGGAAATTGTTTTTGCGTTGTGTATGCATTTAAAAGGAAATGATTTCAATTACAGAGCAATTTATACATATCAAACTTATCAGGACTGGAACAAGTCAGTACGTGGGAACGCCACCTCGGGCTCGGATACAAGCAGTTAAACTGCGCGACATAAACGAATGCAGTTCACGGTTATTCCGCTGGGAAGTCGGACTGGTAGTGAAATGGTTTCGACATTACGATGGCAGGTCTGGGAGATCTGTGCCGTAAGCGATTATCCTGTTGAAAAGTTTCTCGGTGATGCTGCAACAGGAATGGCAAACCAATAGCTCGTTGAATGTCGTCGACATACCGTTGAGCCATGAATGTTGTACGGTAGACTACCAAAGGTATCCGCTGTCGTCCGAATCTTACTAAATCTTTGCAAAGGTTTCAGAAAGGCAGTTTAGGTTTATTACAATCGTCCGGGCACGTTGATTTAGTCATTATTATAATACAAAATATGCTGCCAAAAATTGAAAACGAAAAAGGATCACATGCAGAAAAGTTGGGCGATAATTTGAGCGTGTAAAGATTTTTCTCTTTCAAAGAGCCTTATTGAATTTTTCTACGAGATTTGCTGCTTATTGCTGACACAGACATTTTACTAGGCAAGCTAAGGATGAAAGAATTAAAAAGTAATTCGTTTATCCTTAGCTATATTGTAAACTATAGTTGATATTTTATATACATGTAGCATAAGTAACTGCATCCGAATTTACAGAATAGAGGTTAAAAAGGGCATGCCGAATCCAGTTTTGGGATAATGAACAATGGTTGTGGTTTGTAGGGCGCCGCAGTTTAAATACGAGAATGAAAAGTGGGGTGCGTACGGCAGTTTATTGATTTACAATCAACAAATATGCGGCGATGGGTCAACGGTTTATGTCAACTTCGGAAGTTGTGGTTTACGCTCAGATATCCTACTGAATTGTCATTCTAGCATCATACCGAAAAACAGTTCAAGTTGGTGACAGTTATTTTTTCCTTTGAGATACTCATGCAGCTTTCGAAAAGAAACTAATTATCTTCCAGTTCCATGTCTTTTTTTCATTTGCAGTGTATGTTACTGAGCAACTGAAAAGGAAAATCTCAAATAAAATTACACCACACTTTCGCAAGAAAAATGCTTCCACGTAAGCTCTGTCCAATGACTTTTCTGACACAGTACGTAGCAAAAGTGAATACGGTGTTCTATGATGTAAACAGCTTGATATCACACGTCGTGTAGCATTGGAAGTTCAGCAAATATTTACAGTAAATAATGCAAATTTTACTTCCGTGGGCTTTCTCGTATGAATTAACCATGGAAATATCCCCAACGTACAAGATACAACATTTTGAAACATCGATGAAAAAAGATTTTTGTTTTTTTTATCATATGTAGAGGATTTTAGGAAGGGAGTGTCTGACCCCATATCTTAAGCAATTCTTAGAAATAGGAAGCTAGGAGATTTGGGCAAGAGTGTCCGACTGAAAAGTGACATGGAAGCAAAGTAGAAATAGGAAGGAAGACGCCCTTATTTATTACCGGGAGCCCAGTACCAGGGGTCCGACGACTTAACGTGCACATTGGAAGTTCAGCAAATATTTACAAATAAATATTGCAAATTTTACTTTCGTGGGCTTTCTCGTATGAATTAACCATGGAAATATCACCTACGTACAAGATACAACATTTTGAATCATCGATGAAAAAATATATATATTTTTTTATCATATGTAGAGGCTTTTAGGAAGGGAGTGTGTGACCCAAGGAGGTAGGAATAAGAGGAGACGCTGTCGCCAACTCTTCCCATGCTAGCAAAGTGAAGCCGGGTTTGTACGCTTCCGCGGTGAAAGTTGTACCGCCAGCTACCCTCAAGATGCAAAAGCAGACGATTACCCTCAAGATACAAAAGCAGGTGATTACCCTCAAGATGCAAAAGCAGACGATTTTCCGTAGGAAAGCATTAGTGAGACCCTGTTCGTTTTCTGAACATTATACATTGTCTTAAATTATAAGCGAAATGGAAAAGCAGTGGAATAGGTTTAAGAGACTCTTAGGTTTACATGAAAGGAATTTCAGTACAAAAACTAAGATTTTCATGGATCAGTAGAAATCTAGAAAAAGCTTCTTCGTAAAGTCTGAGACGTATATGAAATGACGATTTAAACTGTGTTTACACTAAACATAATTTTGTAAAGCGTTTAAAATCTTTCTCTGTCTTAGCGGATTATCATAAAATATTGTTTATCATAGAAATTGTAACGGTCGAGCTTCAGAGAATTTGTATTATATGTGAAATTTTCAAAAGATCGCACTTTAAAGGAAGGGAACAGTTCTGCCATGTTGTCAGGTGGAAAATTAAAGTAAACAACAACATTCCACGTGTGCTTTTACTTGAAGAACTATCATGATTGTTCTTAATAAAATAAACAAGGGGAGGGGGAACAATATTGCCATTGAACATTATTATTTAAAAAAAAAACTTCATGAAATATCTAGATTTTATTTCCAAGCGTTTATAGTAAAAATGGGGAATCTGTGAGCTTGTTCAAAGAAATGTAAAAAAGCAGACTCAAAATATGACGTTACTGTGTCTTCATTTTATTTTTTATAATTGCTTTAAGAACTTGACTGATTTTAGTTCCTTCTAATGCAGGTAGGAAATTCCAACTGGCTTGGTTAGAACTGTGGTGGGCTTCAAAAGTATGAATGTAAATAATTTTAAAACTACAGGCCTTAATAGGATGGGAACTTTTTTCGGGGGTGGGGTACCTTTTTAAAGGGTGCAGTTTCAAAATATAGCAAGAAAATATACAAATTATTCGTTTGTAGAAATAGGATTTACAAGTCCTGCTGATAGTAAAGGACATTTGACTTGATAAAATCAGATTTACATAAGCAACAGAAATAATTCCTACTGTAAGACCTCTTTAAAATGAATTCAACTGCATTGAAAATATTATGCTTCTAATTTTCTGCCATACGCTACTATTAAGAGAGGCACATTCATAATGTAATAAGTTAATAGCTTTTATTTAGTAAATGAAACAGACGTGTGTATATAATAAGGATTTTTAATTTGGTTTTGAAATATACGTATACCATTTATGAGCAAGGTTATATTTATTAATAAAGAATTCATTGAGGATAAATCTTGCAGTTTGTTGCTAGCACAACATATGTTCAAGAATAGGAAAATCTGATCACATAAGGCGTGGTTAATCAACACAACAAGGTGATTAATTTTAGCTCTAATGACAGAGAGTATTGTTAACAGCAGCCCATATGCTAATACACATTTAACCTACATTTTATTGCCACAAAAATTAATGGATAACTAATAAGAAGTGCATGGGAAATATAGAAGTACAAATTTTCTGCCATCAGATACTAAATCATCTTTAGTTCACTGTTATCCATGTAACATCTCCAGTACCAAAATCTGATTTCCAAAAATAATGCTGACCTTTTAAGCTAGAACTTCTTACGACAGCCTATTTCATCTGATTAGTTAAGTAAAGTTTTCACTCAAGTAATTTGTTTACCATAACTATACATTTTCATATATTGCAATTAATATCTTTATAATTTTATGCTGTTATATTTTTACTTCAGCTGAATTCAAGATTTCCTCCCATTTATGTCATTAAAAAGCCTAGCTGTGAGCTGCATTTCACACTCATTATGTACATTGTAAGCTGTAGAAAATATGTCAGTACTATCATTTCCTAATGGGCGTTCAATATACCTCTAATTACACAAGACAAAGAGAAGGAGCTAGTTAGAACATGAAGAAATATTATTATGAGTTGATGCCCACATACATATTAAACCTTCTTGAAGTCATTTGTATATATCCGAGAAAATAAAAGCTTACCCAACAGTATTTGTTGCTGGAACTTAGCTTACTGCTGCAATTCTTACCATTAAAGACAGATATTTGTATTGAAGATTATGTGGAAATCCAATACAAAACACTTATCTCAAATAGTTAAATCTCATCTTCAGAAACCTTGACTAGCAGCAGCAAAATGCTTTCCGTCACATACAATGGGTTCCACACCAGGTATGAGTGTCTTTTCTCTTAAAAGGCTTAGTCCTTCAGTCGTAATCGGAAAACAAAAACTGAAGGGTGGAGGATGCATGGATACACAACAAGAATACCAAAGAATATAAAAAATATATACAATACAGGAAATCTGTAACAATTATCAAAATATTGGGTACAAGAGATTTAAACTGATGTGCAAAACAGTACAGGCTAATTACACTGAGCTAATCAGAACATAAACTGTGAGCAAATAAACCACAATAAATATTTGAATGTTTCAGCTACCACAGATACCTCGGCTTTGAAGAAATTACAAACTGTTGATAAAACAGAGACAGGTAAGCTTGATAGACAAAACACACATGACATACCCGCTGTGCAAGGAATGACCTTTTTGCTATATCTTCCTGATTTTACCAAAAAAAAAAAGTAACATATGATGTAAAGGAAGAAAAGGTAACAAGAAGGACTTTAAATATCAACAGAGAACCAAAAGGAGAAGTTTAATTAGAGCATATATGTTGTAATTAATATTAGACAGAAAAGCAGATTATTCATGAGAGAGTTAAAATGCATGAAAACAATGTTTAATCTGAGAAAATATACATGCATTACAGAATAGCAACTAAATCACGTAAAGAAAACATTTGGTACCAGAAGTGAATGAAATATATGACTGATAGCTTATTTATGGAATATCAAAGTAACTGATGCTCCTAAAAGGTTTACTATTTCCTAAAATGAATAAGAGAACATGACGTTTTAGAATATCAAAAATGTGCAGTGACTAGAAATCTAGAAATGGGGTGGCAGAAGAGAATTAAATCTATTTTTGGAATGAACAGGAAATACAGACAATTTAGAGATGCATGATTGCTGTGTTAATAATTATAATGTATTTCCATGTATTATGAGAATATTTCTTCAAAAATAAAAATGTGCATACATATGTTTACAGGGTCATAGCTTGAGAGGAGCCAGAAACACAAATCTTCACTGTAAGGTACTCATGTTCAGTCACTTTCAAATGTTTCCTTGTTCATTTGTCTCTTACTTCTATTCTTTTTTTTACTCTTTTAAATATCTGTGCACCGTTTGTGTTTCAACTTTTACTTTTCTCATCTACTGTGTTTAGTATCACCATCATTTTATGTTTGACATAAAAACTGGTTTTGTTGTGAATCAGGAGATATTAATTAACAGTGATGTTTTGCATTGTCATGTAATTCTAAGAAATGGTTAGTGCAGTGTCTCACATGCAAAAGTTACTGCTTTAAATGTCTTCTGCTAATCCAGAGAATCTGCATTTGTACTGTGAATTTCAGTTTTAAATAAAGGAGCTCCAGTTCTATTAACTGATCTTGTAGCACACTATTAAAAACACCTTGTCTATTAGTTTAAAATGAGTATTTACTAGCAATGGTCAAATCTGCAATTTGGTATACTGGTCAAGCCCCAAAACAGGAAAAAAAGACATAAATGAACTTTTGGTAAATGTAGCTAATTCCTTAACCACTATCGTTGTTGTTTACAGGGCAAAGTTTTTGGATATGAACACTGCCATAATTATAGGTGGGTTATTAATAATTCAAAGACCATTATCTTAATAATGTAGTTATATTGAACATCCATTTAAACGTGGTTCAGTTATGAATATCCCTCCGATTACATAACCTGCACTATTCCAGAAAAAAATTCGCTACGACTTTCGTAAACAGATCTGTATAACCTACGTAAACCTAGCGACTTCTTTAATTTTGCTACAAATTCAGAACAGTACATAATATGCTAAAAGCAAGCAAATCACAGCAAAATATACAGTTGTCATTTACAGTAAATTGCAATCGACGATTGAATCCCAAAGAACTTAATTAAACCTAGTAAACGGAAAATAAAGTGAGTCTAACAGGTGGAATGACATACCTGGTATTTTCTTTTTAAATTTATTTGCACAGCTGAATGCCACGCAGGATCCCATAGAAACTAAACATGAACAAGCTAAAGTATGTTGTCAAACACAGAAAAAAGTCTACACTGACAAACCAGTTTAACGAAAAATATGAGTTTCTAAAAATCACAAATTTTCAATGCTTTCCTATGGCAGACACGACCAACAGGGTAACCAAGCACTCGGTGGGATATCATAGCAGTTAACAGGTCGGCTTCAGAAATCTGCGGTTACAGCGTCTCCTATATTTCTTACCTCCATGGTGTGACCCCATATCTTAAACAATTCTTAGAAATAAGAAACTAGGAGATTTGGGCAACATTGGCCGACTAAAAAGTGACACCGGGGCGAAGTAGAAACGGGGGCCAGTACCAGGGAACCGACGCACGACGGATATTTAGTGGTTCGAACCTGAGGCCCTTTCCGTGGCAGTCACGAAAGTTGCCCACTAGGCCAACCGCGGAGGATGAAAAGACAAAGCTAAGATATATCATCATCATCATCATTGTCAACCATTATCAATCCACTGCTGGACGAAGGTCTCCCCAAGTTTCCTCCACAACGGTCTGTCTTGTGCCAGTCTCCTCCATGTCACTCCCGCATATTTACGAATTTCATCCACCCATCTCCCATGTGGTCTTTTTCTGGGTCTTTTCCTGTCCCTTGGAATCCAATCTAAAATTTCGGCTGTCCATCTATGGTCTGTCCTTCTGGCAGTATGTCCAGCCCATTGCCATTTCAGGGATTTAACTCTGATCATGATGTCTTCCACTCTCGTCATTTTTCGGATCCACGAGTTCCTCTTCTTATCTCTCCTGGTTATACCAAGCATGCACCTCTCCATGCTTCTTTCAGTTGTCTGCAGCTTTTGTATGTCTCTTTTAGTTAAGGTCCACGTCTCTGCACCATACGTAAGCACTGGAAGGATGCATTGATCAAACACTTTTCTTTTAAGACATAATGGCATATTGCTCTTGAAAATTATGCTGTTTCTTCCAAAAGCTCTCCAGGCAAGTTTTGTACGCCGATTAATTTCTTCATCAATGTGACCTCACTTGATATCTGCTGTCCAAGATAAACATACGTATCTGTTATCTCCAGTTTTTCTCCATCAATCGATAAATCTTCATTTCTTGTAAAAGCATTGAACATCACTTTTGTCTTCTGAAAGTTCATTTTTAATCCCACTTCTTTACTCTTGTCAGCAAGTTCCTGGATCATACTCTGCAGCTCTGATGGGGTAGTTGCAAAAATGACTACGTCATCAGCAAAACGAAGGTGGGTTAGATAATCTCCATTAATCTTTATCCCTTTGTTTTCCCAGTTCAGTGATTGAAAGACATTTTCCAATGTGGCATTAAAGAGCTTCGGAGATATGGTGTCACCTTGTCTCACTCCCTTTCCAATTTTTATGTGTGTTGTATTTTCAAACAGCCGAATCTTTGCACTTGCATTTTCATAGATGTTATTAATAATATTAATGTATGCATCTTCAATACCGCAGGATTTCAGAGCCGTGGTAACTGCTGATGGTTTCACCGAATCAAAGGCTTTTTCATAATCGATAAAAGCCATGCACAATGGAAGTTCATATTCCCTCGCTCTTTCAATCAGTTCTCTCAGTACGTGGATATGATCTATTGTGCTGTAGCCACTCCTGAATCCAGCTTGTTCTCTCGGTTGAGCCATGTCCAGTGTTACCTTCAAGCGGTGTGAAAGAACTTTAGTGAAGATTTTATAAACCACTGATAGGAGGCTGATAGGTCTGTAGTTCCTGAGATCCTCAATGTCACCTTTTTTATGTAGCAGGATCATTGTAGCATTGTTCCAATCCTCAGGAATCTTCCCTTCATTAAGGCATCGAGTGAAAATTTGGGCGAGTACTGTTTCAATTTCTCCACTTGCTTCTTGTATGATGTCTATAGTAATTCCATCTTCTCCTGGAGCTTTCCCTCGCTTCATGTTCTTGATTGCATGAGCAACTTCTGCTGGGAGGACTGGAAGAACTCTGGTACCTTTCATGATGTCTGGAGTACATGTATCATCCCTTTCATATAATTTGGAGTAGAAATCTTTCACTCTTGTCAAAATTTCGCCTCTATTTCTTGTTATAGAACCATCTTCTTTTCTCAGAGCCATAATCTGTTTTCTTCCCTTACTGAGATGTCCCTTTGCTATCTTAAGGCTTTGGTTGTTTTCAATTGCTTTCCTCACTAGCTCACAGTTGAATTTCCTTACGTCTTCAGTGATACTTTTTCGTGTTGTCTTGCATAGCTCTATATATTCCACTTTGGAAGTCACATCTACTTTAGTTGTCCTCATCTCTCTTCTTTTTGCATCAACATTTTGGTTTTTCCTGATAATTTGTTCACATGCAACTTGTTCTTAGACCCAGCTAATTTTGTTGCTGTTTCCATTAGAGCTTTGGTTACTTTTCTGTTAACTTCCGAAATATCCACTTCTTCCGATGTTAGGCCTTCTAAAGCAGAGAATCTGTTCTTCAGTTCCAACTTGAAAGTATTATGGTGTTTTTTAAGGTTGGTTATGTCAATACATTTTGTTTGTCTTATGAGCTTGCCACGTTCCAGTTTAGTGTTGAGGTGCATCTTACATCTCACCAATGTAAGATGCACCTCAACACTAAACTGGAACGTGGCAAGCTCATAAGACAAACAAAATGTATTGACATAACCAACCTTAAAAAACACCATAATACTTTCAAGTTGGAACTGAAGAACAGATTCTCTGCTTTAGAAGGCCCAACATCGGAAGAAGTGGATATTTCGGAAGTTAACAGAAAAGTAACCAAAGCTCTAATGGAAACAGCAACAAAATTAGCTGGGTCTAAGAACAAGTTGCATGTGAACAAATTATCAGGAAAAACCAAAATGTTGATGCAAAAAAGAAGAGAGATGAGGACAACTAAAGTAGATGTGACTTCCAAAGTGGAATATATAGAGCTATGCAAGACAACACGAAAAAGTATCACTGAAGATATATATATATATATATATATATATATTTAACTGAATTTTTAAGTTAAATACTGAAAGTCTTTTGAAAATCATGTGACATTATACGAAGTTTCGCAATTATTACTGGCACATTTCATTGACAATAACAAAAAATGAGCTAAAAACTAGAAACCACATCTCGTGGGCATCAAAACCCATTGATTCCTTAAAACAGAATTTCGTGTTACTCCGATAAGTTCATGTGGGGTATCCTAAACACTCGATATATAAAGATCAGTATTTTTAGTATAGAAGTGTCTAACCCATATTTAAATCTGCCCTTAAACACTTAGAGGATAAAAGATGTAAGTTAGATCGTTAGGACATAAAAGCACATGTGAAGGAAAAAGAGGTAAAGCAACTAGTCATTTGAAGCAAGCGTGGAGCCAGGTCGGCAGAAATGGAAGCAAATCAACAATCCTAATGGGAAGCCACCACATTCGGGGTACAACAATGAGAAAATTCAGAATCCCCTTAGGCGTGTGAATCTCCAGAAAACACATCCGGTTTTCACCATCATCATCTATGTGAAGAAAATATGTTTACCTAGTCAAAACTCGATAGTCTGTCTAAGACCCGAAATACATCTTCCCATGACTTATCACTATTCCCAATACTTTCTCCATCTGATCCATGCATAGCAGCATGATAACTAGTAGTCAACAGTGTTGAAATCGTTTTGTTCGTTTTGTGGTAGGGTTAGAAAAATGACCGCAGACTTAATTTTCGGAAACCTAAGGACAAAGATAGGGTCATAATCAACCGCACCCCTAAGACGTTCATCGGGATGAGCTCCGCTTTCCTGAAGAACTTTTAGCGAGTGTGATGGCAAACTCATGTTCCTTCTCAACACCAAATATGTGTTTCACGTTCCAAAGTAGAGACCACGAAGGAGTCCCGGTTATCATTCGGAGAGATTGGCTGTGTATCCTCTCGAACCTGCTCCGCTGCAACTTATTTGTACCTACTCAAACCGAAGCAGCGTAACTGTGAACTGGCATGATGCCATCTTTTACAGCAGAAATTTTGCCGTATTGTAAAGGTTCGCCTCCGGTGGAAGTATTCAAGCTAGCTGACCAAGGCATTGCCTATCTTTTTTCCGTGGGGCAGCTGGTGTTGGCAACCCACAAAAGTCGGCAATCTGTTTGCAGCCCAGATACTTAGAAGTGGTAACCGAGAGGACTGTTTCACAGAGCAATAGTACTTATACGCCGTAATTTTATTATTACATCAAAACAGCGTGATATTATATCAGATTTCGCTCCAGTGGCGGAATCCTACGAGAAATAGGATACTCATCACCGTCTGAAACTCCTCCGTGTTCGAAAGTCGAGAGCTCAATGGGTGTTGCCGTTGCATAACATACGCATATATATTTTCGGTTTATTCTCAGTTCAAACTCGAAAACGAGCTTCTGTTAAGAACTGTATTTTTGAGAGGAAGTGCATACTCCGTGCCGTATATAACGTTTGGTGAACTGAATTGCTTGCGTTTTATTTGTGTTTATTTTAACGTTCCGTTGTTGAGATAATTCAGAAATAAAGGTAGGACATTTTGTATCTTATGTATGACTAGATTTCTATTCTAGGATGTGTTGTGTTGCGCTGTGTTATCAGCGTGCAGTTCCACCACATCTGTATTGTTTTCATCTTCTATGAAGTCAGCAGCTTTGATATTTTCGATATTTAGTCCAATTACTGATCCTTCAGGTACTCCTATTTGTATGTGTTTAGTGTCTGAAAAAACGTCTCTAATTTCGACTTTGAAGTTCTTTTTTGCTAAGTAAGATTGAATAATGGTGATGAGTGAGGTAGGGAATTTCATTTCAATTAATTTATAGGTAAGTGATTCGTAGCATACACCATCAAATGCTTTGGGGACATCCAGAAAAAGTGTGCAGTCCATTGCTGTAGGCCGCCCCGGTGGCGCAGTGGTCTAAGCGATGGCCTCTGATCATTCGTCCGAAAGGGGTCCGGGTTCGAATCCCTGTGAAGCATGGATGTTGTGTTTGTCTTACGGCACTGGCTCTCTCCCTTCCCTGGAACCAGTGACCCTAAATTAGGGACGGGCGACTGCTTATAGCCCATTGAGTTGCTCACGGTGGTAGTTAAACCTCCAATAAAAAAAAAAATGCTGTAGATTATTGCTCCTACGATTTCATTATGGAACTCTGATAGGTGCATGGTCGAGTGTGCTTCCATGAAACCACGCTGAGTTTCTGTTATTATGTTGTACCTTATACAGTTTTGCACACTATATGGATGTTTAGTAATCTGTCAAATAGTTTTCGAAGTGCTGGCAGAAGGTAGCATACTGATACTTATTTTACTCCATGGAGCAGCGGATGGCTTAGTAATTAACGAAAGTGAGTACTAAAGGAAAGGACCTTAGTTAAAGATTATTAATGGCGACGAATGTTAAACATCATCAGAAAATCGACCGAGCACCTGACGAGAAAGTCAAACTGACGGACCCCAGGAAATCTTCTGTCAGGTATTCACACTAGACCCCAGTGACCTATCTCCATTTGTATTTTCTGCCTCAAATTCTGTAAAGGCTTAGCTGCGTGGGAGTCTACGTGGACGAAAGTCCTATATGAAACTGGTTGTTGACATCCGTGGTACTATCTGACTGATACGCATGGTAACGTTATGCACAGTCAGTTAGTGCTTTAAAGGAAATACGCTTTCTTTTCATTTCTTTCTATTTGAGATAGCAAAAAGAAGATGAGATAGCTTTCAAAAAGAAGATTACATAGCTTTAAATGAGATAGCTTACTGTTCATTTCTTGGGATATAAAATAGAATCCTTCAGGCTTCCGGAAAATATCTAAAATTAATTGCTTGATTAAGAAGGTGAATGATTGATTTGACGTAGGCGTATGGAAGTAGTTGTAGTATTTAATTATTAATTCCGCCGTACCCGGGACTAAATACCTGAAATTAATTGTGCGATTAAGAAGGTGCATGATTGATTTGGCATAACTGTATGGAAGCATTTGTAGTAATGAATCATTAATCCTGTCGTAACCGGGAGTTTTTCCTTTTCTAATATTTTAATTACATTCCTTATTTTGGTGAGTTTGAAAGGTTCTGGAATTTCATATTTTTCTGCTGTTTCTCTAGCTAAAATTTCTGCATTTGGGTTTTGTTGACATATGGGTTGAAAGTTTTTGGAGCGTTTAAAAAATCCTTCCAGCATTAAAATATTTTCAGGGTAAATTAGACTGGATATTCTGGTTATTTCTGGTAAATTGCTGTTTTTAGTAAGTTTGCAAAGAGGTTTTCCATTTCTAGATCAGAGTAAATCAGATTACCTTGCTAGTTTATCGTGGGTGTCTTTCATTTACGTACTGTCTAGTGTTTAGGGCCCTTGGAATGCCTCAGAGTTTATTTTTTGGTATATCCATTTTCTCGCAGGACATTGAATATAGTCAAATTAAACATACAATTTAAGAACGCCCTTAACTTTTCTCGTGTGTATTTCGCAGTTACGTGCTTCAAGTTTGTTCTGTTGGAAGACATGTAACCTACATGACACTGAATAAAAATTCATGTTTTTGGACAATGATTTTTCTTCTGCTGGAAAATAAACATCGGTCGACTCCCCGCAGACAAACAGTAGTCACAGCTTGGAAATATTTGCTGTTGCCCTGTGTCATTTGACTTTGTACTCGATGTTTCTAACAAAATTAAATGAGTTATGAGGTGATACGTAATTCTAAGGCTAAACCTCCATCTTGTAGTCATGATCTCATTCGCTAATATTTTAATGATCTTTTATGATAACAATACTTCCCATTTATAATGCCATACAATTTGAGCAATGCAATTATTTAATTATTTACATATGAGCATAAAGACTCAGCTCTCTGGTAAAACCAAAAATTCAGTCTAGGAAATAAACGAATTAAATACCCCAATGCAATTAAGGAAAGCACTCAAGTTCTCCTAAAATTTGCTGAGCCCTTACTGTCAACCCTATTTATAGAACAAGGTCTTGCGCTGATAAACGGAAAGTTAGCCAGGAAAGTAATGTACTTGTAACTTACAGGGGGTGAACAACGAAACTGAAACACCTGCACAAATGGCACCTCATGTTTAACTCCGTTGTACGAGCACCTGGCCAACCTGCATCCATTTCGCAGTCGGTCAACCACATGGAGTGTGAAGGTTGCATTAGTAGAGCAGTAGAAACGGCCAGGCGTCAAATGTGCGATCCACACCACATAATGGGAAACATATTTAATTTTAAAGAGCACATATTATTGGAGCGCGTTTCGGATGTGCATCAGTGCCCAAGACAGCGAGTATTTCTGGTGCATCTGTACGTCCACATGACCATGGATGCGAGCCACGGCATCCATGGTCATGTGGACGTACAGGCGATTAGGAAAAACGCACATTTAAGCCTTTTAAAATTGTCAACCACGTAAATCCAAATGTATAGGTAATTTCCGAGATGAAATAACACACCTCACTGGCGCTTACTATGATACCTCGTTCGAAATCACATAAATCCTGATAAGCTGCCTTCTTACCTGTGAATGCTACTGTTTCATCTTGACATATATCATCTTCCAGCTTTCACAACTCTTATCACTGGTAATAGAGAGACTAGTGGAAAACAGTTGTTATGGAACAAAAGAAATTATATGTTGAAGTGAAAGCAATCGTGAAAGGCCGAAATTACCAGTTCAAGGAAATGTGAGCTGCAAATGAAATAAAGTAAGAAACTACGTTACTGAAAAGCAAAACGGAAAATATATCTTAGAGCTGTTTCGTACATACGACTGTTATGAGAGGATAGCGTTTCTTACCTCCGTTGTGTCGTATACCGCAGATTCGACAACTGAATTCTGAGCACAAGGCGAGAGCGAAAAAAGGCCATTCCACCTCTACTTTTAATACATGGTATTGAAAGTTGGGCATACCGAGAGTAAGAGAGAGGATCCGATATCGCCTCTGCAAAGCACGGAAGCAAGCATGAACGGCGCAAATCCCGTAAGGGTAAGATCATATTGCATAATAATTCATGCAGGTAAAATGACCATAGATTTCAACTAAGTGTACCTGTAGTATACCAAGAAGGTAAATTATAAGAATAGCCAGCGTCCAACACCTAAGTTATTGGACTTTCTTACGGGAACTCGATGGCTCACCCTACCTCTCCGTAAGCCTATTTTTATTCATATAGCGTCGCAGTAATCTCAACGTAGTATGAACTGTACCCTAAATCAAGATACCCACAAACTTAAAACTGTGTTGTACGTTGTTCAAAGCAGTACACATTGCTCGAGTGTCATTTGGTGCTGTTAGTGCCGTAAAAGCTGCCATCCAATGCTGTTTCACTGATCGCTAGCGTGGATCTCAGAGTTGAATGTATGCCGCCAATATCAATATATTTTAGTCATATGTTACTTATTGTCGTAGATTGTACTATGTATGGTTTGCTACAATTGGTTTCTTCGCCGCCTTACCATTTAAATTGCATATTTATTAATAATTCTTTATTTCAAATTTGTCCCTGGCTCATTAGCAACTGCAGTTAAACCTCAACTTACGATACAGAAACATACATAGACTGCCGTTTACGTGAGTAAATTTCGACTTTACCAGGGCACGTATCAATAGAATATTTCAGATTGCAATTTGTTACATTTGACCACATTTGAAAGAAAAGCACCCTCATGCAAAAATTACCTTTCGTGAGCACCACAAAATGTATAATATTTATTAGAGAATACATATTGTGTGGTGTGATGAAACTACAAAGCAAATAAGTTAAATACATTTGCGATAATAAGTAGATTAACCATCCGGTTTAGAGTTAGCAGTAACTATCTGGAATAAAGAAATATATATAAAACAGAAATTGGGTAAGGACACTAATGAAATACTTTAGGAACCACATTGAATATATTTTATTATATGTAAAGGTGAGGGTATGTTAGTACGAAATTCAGTCGAGCTATCGGATCCCGTATGTACAAACGGCTATACCCCCGAAAGGCCTGTCTAGAGTGAGTCAGATTTACTTCCCTTGTTCTTCCAATTTTCTCGACGTATGATCGATCAGCAGGAGTCACACTCAGTCACTATTGGTGTAATTGAACAAAGATGTGAAACAATAGACAGTTTCGGACGTTGTGGTATTTAGAGTGATACAATCATTTTTGGTATCACGGTCGTTAAAGGGTTAAATTACAGGAATCAACCGGTTGATTTTAAAATCAAAAGCTAGACCTGTAAGCACCTATGTCGGGAAGTACATCACATATATTAGTAAGTAACATTTACCATTTGCTTTCATCGCCCAGTTTCATGAGTTGTCACAAGAATATATACGTTTTAATTTCTTACTATTACAGGAAAGGATTTGATCACCCTTCAAACTACGCTCAATTTTCTAAAGTTTCTCGAAGTGAGGATCTGTGTAACATACTGAACTGCGATTGTTTCCAATGCTATCAGATTAGCACAGCGTTTACGGGCAATGGTCCTTATGTACTATTAATTAAATTTCTGCTGAAGTTTCTTCAATAAGAAGGAGAAAAAGAGATTTATTTCAGTGGTCCATCGAATTTCCCATGCTTTAAAAGAACCAAAAGCATTCATCTTTTGAGTCTGGCTTTCTTCGGCCTTTGCATTTAGTTTTGCAAATGATTTACCTTAACTGAAGCAACTAAATTGTGCTGCTCTGATTGTGCATTGGCTTGAACACCTGCTTGTGAGACTTCGTCCGGTAAGGGTTAAAATTTTGATCCAGAGTGGTTCATGTACGCTGTCTTTTTCTTATGGTACTACCTCTGTCCCTTCGTATACTTTTAGTTTATAACTTTGTTCACGGTGGTCGTCGAACGTCCAATAAACACACACACACATGCATGCACGCACGCACTAAGCTGTCTTCCAAAATATTTCGCTTTTTGTAAAATGAGAGTTTTTGTAATTGCCTTCACGAAAATAATAATCAACTTATAGAATTTATTATATCCCATGCTGCAGAATACGACAGCGAAACGATAAAACTTAAAAAAATGAAACCCTGAGGTCGAGTAGACAACTTAAAATACTGTATTACAATTTATCAAAAAAGTTGCATTCGCATCCTGATGTTATCATAATTTACGGAAAATAAATTCAAAATTAGACGATAGATACTTTGGGTGTTGGGGTGCTCATCTACCGCTGAGTCTTTTTTTAATCAGAAACACTGTTTTTGCGGAGTTTCTTACTTCAAAATCGCAGGAGTAATTTTTAGAGTTTAAGATCATTGACTGGTTAAAACTACAGGTTTTTTGCTTTCTCACTATCAAGACTTTTGCCTTTTTTGGGATTAGAGAAGAGATTTTCGAAATTGCGTCAGCTGATGTAATGCGCTAATTGTTTTTTAAGTGATACAAATAAATTTTATGTATTACCTGCTAGTAGTTCCAAACTAATAATCGTATTAGTTTTATTTTTCATAAAGGAAACCTTAGTGATCCCTTTTTTACGCTTTCCAAAGGTATGTGAAACTGCGTATATGCTGCAAAAATGTCCGTCCGTCTGTCTGTCTGCCATTCCGCAAGATAACTTGCGCAAAAAATCGTTCGACTTCGATGAATTTTAGTATGTGTACGAACACTATTGAAAATGGGGTCAAAGGTCAGTACATAGGATCGGGATCCATTCCTTCGCTGCTATGCATCATAACTTACGTGACAATGCTTCGATTGCGACAAAACTTTACCATGTTGTTCCAGAGGTTTACTGAACCACTTCTGAAAAAATGTCATCGAAATGGGGTCAAAAATCAGGGCACAGGTGCGAGATTTATTTCACAGCCATTATCCTCATAACTCGAGAAATATCTTGAGTAATGATTTCTGTTATGTTCGAAAGCGTATCATAATCAATTTATTGCATTTTTTTACTAATTTGTTAAAATCGGCGGTGCCCGGTGGCGCAGTGGTCTAAGCGATCGCTTCTGATCATTCGTCTGAAAGGAGCCAGGATTCGAATCCCGGTGAGGCATGGATGATGTGTTTGCACTACGTCCCTGGCTCTCTTCCTTCACTGGAACCAGTTGCTCTAAAATGTGGACGGGAGACTGCTTACAGCCCATTGAGTTGCTCATGGTGGTCGTTAAACCTACAATAAAAAAAATCGAAAATTCGAAAACAGTATTTTGAAGTACTTTGTTTACAGGTATTTAAGAATGCTTCGCTTGAGCATTTTTTGGATACATACTAAATGACAAATTTACATAAAGTCATACGTGGTTTGAAATGATTATCCTAAACACAAGAAAAAAATGCACAAAAGGCATTTATTAGTCAAAGAATATTATAAATTGAGATCGGGCTTATAAAAATACACAGAAGAAAATTTTAATTGGAATTTTACTAAATTATCGGTTCATGAAACTTACATCTACTTTAAATACATGACCGGAAAACGGTAGAATAGGTTAGTTTAAAGGCATAATCACGAAAAATAAATAACTTGGCTTCTAAACAATCTGTTCTAATATGGAATAATAAAGACATCCACTCTAAACATTACCACTTTAGTATCTCAAATAAGGAAGACTGTTTTTTCTGATAGAACTTTTATTCTATTATCTGTTAACTGAATCATTTTTCTTCCTTCAGACAGTGAAGTCATGATGTACGGCACGGGTGTAGAGTATTCTTCGGAAAAATGTACGTACTGCATTCAGAATTATATAAAATATTTCACTGTACAGATGAGAATGTATGGCTGCAAATCTGCATCAAAACATTTATTATTATTTTTTCATAGATACAAATAAAATGACAGAGCTTTTCATACACTGATTTGACAATGATCAAATACCCCTCCCACAAATAAGGAACGCTCATGTATTGATGAAAGACATCTCAGCTCAATAATTCACATATTCGTCGCCGCAGTACTTAATTTTTCTGAACTGACCTTAATAATCAGTTTGGAGAATCAGGATAATTGATGACGACCTTAAAAAAAATTCAATAAGAATTCTTTTAATAAATTTTAGATTTCAAAGAAAATACTAATAATTATATACACGAAAACAAACACAAGTCTTAAGTTCTTGTAAAAGAATTGTACATGAATATTTTCTTTTCTATAATTTAACCTTTAACCCCACTATTCATCACTCCAAAAAGTTCTTACATCAGACTCTAACGCTCAGGCCAGACGGCGACCGGTCAAATCTGTTATGTTGTCAGCAAAATGGAGTTAGAGTTAAGCAATCAATCACAATTAGTTCCAAACCTATTAATTATAAGCTGAGTTTGGAACCAGCAATTGTCCAGGATTTAAAACTGCTGGAGTAAGCTCTGAGGTATGCCGTGCGGATGAACATCAAATACATGGATCCTGCATTGAAATGTCGATGGGAGTTATGTAGAATGCTGCATTAGCGCAGTTGGAATGACTTTCGGCATCTGGTGGAGTCAATGTCTCGGCGTGTAACGGCTGTTATTCGCGCTAGAGGAGGACCAACACACAATTAGGGAGGTCTCTCTAATATGTTGGGTATTAAGTGTACAATGCTGCTCAAACTAAACAGATAACTTCTAAATCACTACATAAATGAAAGTACTTAAGAAAGAAATGCCATCAAATATGATAAAACGGTTTATCATAGTATTATTTACGCAACTCATGCAGAAGAAAATTGTAATTTTGTAATAGATTCAGACGAACGCAAGGCGAAATTAGCGAAAATATGTCAGAAAATTATGATTTAAGTGTCTTTGAAAAAAGCACGACAGTCAGTGGCAGGAACGCAAATGAATGCACGTCAGAAATGGAAAAACTTCTCGGCTATGCAAGTACAGCTGTGTCGAAGGTGTGTGTCATGATTACAGCAAAGACATGAGAAAGAAGGTACGCACTCCCTGTGAGAGGAAGAGACTGGTCAATGTTTAAGGAAAACTCTTATTGAAGAGGGTTTTGAAAAGTACAAAATCGAAATCCATTTTCTCAAATAACTACGCAGCATGATTTCTCCGGCTGGGGCCGTAGAGCATATCTTTTAATATATTGGAAAAGTTATTTTTCCTTAACATATCTTTTATTTTTGTCAATCTCTCTCTTTTTAAGAGTCCTACTTGAAACATTCGCTCCTTGTTGGGCAGCGCTTCCCCTGCAAA
Organism: Macrothele yani; assembly: GCA_039090855.1. Taxonomy (NCBI): domain Eukaryota; kingdom Metazoa; phylum Arthropoda; class Arachnida; order Araneae; family Macrothelidae; genus Macrothele; species Macrothele yani. The sequence goes on from CM077033.1 coordinate 53,560,740, forward strand.
AGGTTTTTCATAAAATTTCAAACTTTCAAGTAATTCAAAGACATTCCTGTAGGGATCGTAAAGGTAAATTGCGTTTTCCCCGAAATCTCTGCTTCTAAAACCCCGATTTCGAAAATTCTTTCAGTATCAGATACTGCTCCTGGTGTAAAATAATTTTAATATAATTATTAAAAAAATAAAAAAAACATTTAGCCACCAGGGTGGGGTAAGCGATTATTTCTGCTCCTAATGCATTTTCAGCTAAATCTGAGCTCCTTAAAACACCACTGAAAAAATTCTTTCGTGGACCGATACCACTCACAGCGAAAAACATTTCGAGAGCACTTTCGTCTTAAAAACGGCATGTTTTTTCCGCCAGGGGCGTAGAAACACAACATAATTTTGTTCATAACTTTGCTTCTAAGAGCCCGATTTCAAAAATTATTTCTTTGTTGGACAATCTTTCCGCTGAAAAATGTTTGTCATGTATTTTCAAGTTTTTCTTAACGCACCAGTCTTTAACGTGAGAGCGTAATATTTAATTATCATTTATGGCAATTTCTGCAGTACAAAAAACTCGATTGAAAAACTAATTTTTCGTTGAAACAGGCTACTGCTAACTAAGCAAAAGCTTTTTGCGTATTTTTTTCCCGAAATAATGTACAATTTTACCGTTGGGGTAGGAGCACATATGTATAATCTTTTCTTTTCAATATCTCAACTTTTACATATCCGATTAAAAAAATCCTTTCAACATCGGATGTCATTTACCTAGTAAAGCACTTAAGGCTAGTATATGTGGACTTTTGTAATTCACATTTCTGTCGGTAGGTGATGTTTGTGTACTTTAGTTTGCAGCTGTTCTTTTTTTTTTTTTTTTTTTTTTTTTTGCTACCTCTGCTTCCGCGAGACGTATCGGAAAAGTTATTTTTCCGTAGCATATCTTTTACAATGAATAATATTTTTCGCCTATTTTCAATTTTTCCATTAGGGTGAAATTAACAGTAAAGGTATTACATCTTCCAATCATCATGAATCATCATCCATTTTCCTTGCGTTGTGCATGTCAGTCATGGGGCTATTCGATTATGTACATGGGCATGAAGAACGAAAAGAATAATTGAAAACCTTTCGTAATGTGTCTCTAAAGTACAAAATAATTATACATTTCAATTTTATTAATCTTTTTTATTTATAAATTCAACTATCTTTACTAAACAAACCTGTTATTTTTTTCATCCTAAGACCTCACAAATCGATTTTACTTCTTTTGCAACAGTGGTTGCATGCCTTTTCCAGTCATTTATTCGAATGTTATCTAAATGTCTATAACCCTGCAATATGAAAATTATTGGATTTTCAATGTTCAACTTGGCAATTATTTTCCAACAACGTTAAAAACCATTATCAAATTTCACGACAACATCATATATTCCTAAATTCATATTTTTGGTGCAAACGAAAGCCTCCTTCGGTATTTTCTGACGTATCATAACTGTGTTTCCAGATGCTTGAACAAAACATGTGTTGCCAGATCCAGTTTCAGTACTTTAAATATTTAAAATTTTAAATTTCTGTTTTAATGTATATACAGGATTAAGAAGTACCCGCCATTGGTGAACAGAAAGCGGGATCTCGTAGAGCAGCACATCGCTCGGCCTCATACCGCGCGAACGACCTGGGCAAAACTTCTGAAAGTTGAGGATTCGAACTTTTGCCACGTCCATTATATATGGGCTGGAACTTGCCCTGTTGGATTATTTCCTGTACCGGTTCATGGCCCATTTTCTTCGCGGCCGGAACTTCAATAACCAGAAAGAGGTGGCAGCGGGGATGAACGAGTTCTTTGCCTCAAAGCAAAAGAACTGGTACCGCCGCGGAATCGAAGAACTTGCAGACAGATGGGTAAGAAGGTGCAACACGATGATCTATACTTTAAATGCTATACAGATTTCGCCGTAAGGGTACGTATGTAGACGTAAAATATTCGAAATATTGAAAAACTTTCGACTCACCCTCTGTAACTGATCTTACGGCTTGTAATGTCATCATTTTTCATACGAAAAAATTGTTCTGTTCTTTTCGAAATTAGCACTGTACGATATCACTGCGGCCTTCCAAAGACCTAGATCTCATTCTTTTCATCATCAGCGAAAGGCGCGCGTGCGCGGCAGGAATACAAGATGTCACACTTTTGGGCATCCAATGGCGTTTATCGATGGCTAAGATCGTCATCTGCCCCATTGCTTATCGGTCGCCGTGTACGGGCATTCGGTGTCATATAAACAATTTAAACGACTTAGGTTAATACAACTTAAAACATTAACTTTTTTGATAGGGGCATAGTTTTGTCATGTTGTTTGTCTTCTCTTTGTTCCCCGCTTATCTTTTTTTCCCCTGCTGTGCGAGAATGAACTTACTCCTATGTTACTTTCCGGACAGTAACTTTCGAAATTTATGCTTTTCCGTCCAACAAAACTTTTACTATAATATATCAATTAAGAAATAGAACTGCTTGTTTGACCAACAGAATTTCTACTTTAAAATAATTACTCTTATTTTAAAAACGGCTCACTTTTTCTATATGTTTTGAAGAAGTCCTTTAAATATGAAGTTCCTTATTCGTCGACAAAATATGTTAATATATACGTTGGATTTAAATACCTTATGTAATCTGTACTGTGATTTAAAAAAAATTGTTTGATTTTTTTTATTCAAATTCCATTTATCTCAGTCGGGAAATATTTTGTTTTGCGATTTGGTACAGATTGAGATACATCGGCAAGTATACCGTTTTGGCACTGATTCAGATAAATAATTACCCTAACATTTTCTTTAGATCACAGTTGTTTATTAGCTAAAGTGTTGATTTTATTTGTGCTCAAGATTTTGAAGTCCAAATGCAGTAGGCTTTGGGAAATTTAAGATAACTGAAAAGCATAATTGGTGTTCACAAAATCAGTTCTAATAAACTGAGAGGGAACGTATTTCGCTATCCAGCTGCAACATTGCTGCAAGATTGCTGCACAGCTGTGTTATTTACAAATTAAGCTTCGTTGAATTCCTGGAACGAGGGAAAGATTTTTTTAATTTATATACTTCCTTTCAAATAGGTTATTCAGTCATGTAGATGGGGTGGTATTTGGAAAATAACAATGAAAACGAGAATGTATATCAGGAAGTCTTTACAAAAATAATTTTAATATATCTATACTATTAGATATGGGAAAAGGGTTTTTTTTCTATCCTAATCTGCTAATTGTGTGAATACTGTAAATCAGGGGGAAATATTCATCGGCATCATTATTTCCCAAAATCCCTGATTGGATTGAACTTAACTGAAAGTGCATCATGATTCAGCCCTAACGGCTAAGGAAATTTCAAGCATAACTCAAGATTAGAACATACAATAGCTATACTACCAACCATGGCCCACTCTTTTTGAATTATTGTATTTTACACTGAATACAGATCAGGGGAAAGATGGCAGAACATCAGTTATTTCGTTGGCGCACGCTTACCTGAGTCAGACTACGCCCATGGTCAGATACTTCCTTACTAAAACTTTTAATCATCATATATTTTATATATGCCGCCCCGGTGGCGCAAGCCTCTGATCATTCGTCCGTAAGGGGTCCGGGTTCGAATCCCGGTCAGGCATGGATGTTGCGTTTGTCTTACGGCACTGGCTCTCTCCCTTCCCTGGAACCAGTGACCCTAAATTAGGGACGGACGACTGCTTATAGCCCATTGCGTTGCTCACGGTGGTCGTTAAACCTCATCAAAAGAAAAAAATATTTTATATCAGAGGATGTTGAGTCATTAAAATGGAATTTCATGTTTTTCTTAAAGTACTTTCGCGGTATCCTGTACCTTCAAATTTGCGCCTTCAAACACTAGGTTATATTTTGATAAATATCTCAATTTAATTTGCCTATTGAAAGTTCAATGAAAGAATTTGTATTGTGTTTCGGTAATAGAATTTCTTTAAACCGGGATATGACTCAATATCTAAAATAATATGAATAATATAAACTTACATTTCAAAATATGTTTTAGAGTATGAAGTTCCTGAGAGTATTTTGCGTGTGTGTATGCTAAAAAAATGAGAAATTAAGCATCATTCTTCATCGTGAAATGATTTTTCTTGGTGTCTTTCCGTATTCGGCCCCAGTTAGTTCCACGATGGACGAAAGGTGGCAGCACGTCAGGACAGGTATTTTTCCTTGGATTGTATTAGATATTATTGACCAAGTATATAGCTCAAGTAAAAAGCTGTTATGTTGTCGACTCCCTTGTTATACCCTCAGCAGTATCCCCACGCTCACCCCCACACCCCAGGGAGCAGTACCGCACAGCTAAGGATATAACTCGTCTCAAAAATAACAATCGTGATTTAAATCGTAAAGGCCACGATCTCAAACCTAAACAAGCAAGTTGCTCAACCCTGAGGAGAAATTAACTTTGCACTTCGACGGTGCATGAATTTCCTGGCGGTGGAATACCAAAGTTTATCCCATTTTCAAGGTAACCCTTTTTTGAAAAGCCTTGTAGTCGATTACACTGCATATGATTTCGGAAATTAGTGTTAGAGGGAGCATGTGGAAAATATATCTGTTCATGTTGATTCGTGTAGAAGATTAATAACGAAAATACAATTTCGCATTTTATACGTTATTGTTAATTATTCCAGAGGTTAGTTCTGCTTTCAGTAATGTATGGTGAAATTGAAATGCAGTAATTAAAATTGTTAATTTCAGTTCAAGATTTGTCAGTATGCCTCTCCGGTTTGAGATTACTAAGCAGTGAAATATTCATGAATTTTAATATACATTATTGTCTCCCGCAGCGTTTAAAAATCGTAAGATTTTTTTCTTTTCTTTACATTTACTTTATCTCAATCAGGAAGTATTTTGTTTTGCGATACATCAGCAAGTATACCTCTTTGACAGTTATTCAGATGAATTAATTAAAAACTCAAACAATTATTTTTTAGATCAAAGTTTTGCAGTAGCTAAGGACTAGATTTATTTGTGCTCAAACTTTTGAATACTAGATGCAAAAGGGTTTGAAGAATTTAAAACAATTCCAAAAAATAATTGGTGTTAAAAAAAGCTTTCTAAAAACTTAAGAGGAAACTTTGTCTTTCATGATCCAGCTGTAAGATTGCCTCACAGGCGTGTTATTTGCATAGCCATTTTCAGACTCCAATAAGAAGAAAAAGAAGATTTCTTATAAATACATTTTTTCAAACAGATTACTCAATCATGTAAATGGAGTAATGGTATATGCAGAATAACATGAAAATCGATAATGTACTTCAGAAACTTTTTACCAAAATAATTGTAATATATCTATACTATTAGATGCGACATAAAAAATGTTTAGCCATATGTGTTAATACTGTGAATACCGTAAATCAGTGGAGTTTTCATTTCCATCAAGATTCTTTAATTGGAATTTTAAGGACCACCGTGAGCAACTCAGTGGGCTGTAAGCGTTAGACCGTCCCTAATTTAGGGTCACTTCTTCCAGGGAAGAGAGGAATCTAGAGCCGTAAGACAAACACAACATCCATGCCTTGTTGGGATTAGAACCCGCACCTATCTTGGAAGAATGATTAGAAGCCAAAATTTAGACCAAATCGCCACCGGAGCGTGCCATCAAGATTTCCCCAAACCTCTGATTGAATTGAACTTAACTAAAGGTGCACCGTGCTTGAGCCCTAACGGCTGAGGACAGTATTGTAGTCTTGCGAGGGGGCCCCAGGGCTCCGCTCTCGTACTTTTTTTATGTAACAAGGGCGTGCCCTGACTCACAAAATGACAGTAAATATATATATTTAGCATTGAGTGATTTTGCACTTAAAGTTAAAAACTCACAAAATGACAATAATATTAACAGACTCACAAAATGACAGTAATATTTCTATTTTTTTTTCATATTGAGGGATTTTGCTAAGAATGTTTGCCCACTAACCTTAACCTCTAGTTCTTATAATCTTCACATTGTCTTCTTAGCTTCTGAATGATGTTTTCAAAATATGTGTGAAATAAAGGTAATTAATATCACGACGTTAGCCTGCGTGATCTCCAGGAATGATCAATGACATTAAAAATGGCATTCGTAATTTTTATTTTGAGCAGAAAAAGAACTGACATCAAATTTCAGAATTATATAAAGAAAATAACCTTGACAAGCTTTACCTATAGAAATGCATATTATGTGTTTTGTATTTTTGGTGAAACCTGGGAAATATCTGCAATTTTGGATATTTTAGGCTAAATCAGATACATGTAGTGTTGCTCGCAATGAGAATTTGGCTAAGCATTAGCATTTACGATGCGCGTTTGCCTAAAAGCGAATACCAGAACACCAGAAGAATTGCATTAAATTAGAAGAAATTAGTTCTTTGAATTTCTGTAAAGCGGTTTTACTGAATAAAATATGATCTGATGCATTAACCTATTAGGTAGGCTATATACGTTAATCACAGGCCACTCAGAGGAAACATTAAGTGAAAATCTTTTGCTGGACCTTAAATTTGATAACGCGTATTGGGGACATAGAAAATTAGGGCTAATACATCCATTGTTCGCTGAAAAATTTATATTTTCAAATGGGCACGCACTGTTGGGACTATTTTAAAATGAAAGTGAAAACGCTATAAATTATAATATAGCCAAAGAGAACTGACGGAAAATCTAGCACATAGCCCGCAGCTTCACTTTTGTTAGATTTAGATTTGAGTACGCCTTTAAGTGGTTTATATTTTAAATTTAACCCACACGCAGGTAGGTTACCAAAATATCAGTAGTATCTTATTGTTTTACTGCTGTACAGGATAATCCTGAAGAAGCCCTATGATTATCAGTAAGGCTACTGCCACACGAGCGATAGTTACTGCCGGGTTCATGCTACCTTTGTAGCGCAAAAAAAGGCACTCAAAGGCCTGCAACAATAGTGACCAGACGCAGCAGTAAGTGGCGCCAAACAGGTAGTGAGGAGTGCGACATCAAGGTCATATCGCAGAAAAATGCGTCCCGACTCATTTTACGCAACTGATTTGTATCTGGAACACTGGCCACACATAGCGACATTTGAAGAGAGTGAGTGATGTGATTTGTTTCTATCCTGTTTTTTGATATTAATCATGATGGATTATATTGACAGTGAACATATAACAATTCAGATGCAAAAGTATCCAGTTCTGTTTGATGCGAAATGCGTAGACTACAAAAATAAGAACATGAAAACTTTCTGTGAAGTATCTGTTGTCCTTAGAGGAGTTCAAAGTTTTCTATGAAGTGCAAACTTTCCATTGTGTGATCTTTCGCTGATAATTGGATGAATCCAACATCGAATATGATACGTTTGCCGATGATGAATTATTATTAAACACAATAATAATAATAGAACAGCTTTTTCATTACGCTGGAGATTCATGTTTCATCACACTGTCATCACCCAACAAAATACGCAATATGGCTGATGCATATAATGCTCATCTCCCCGGGCTGCACTTGGGATAAGATCAACATATAACGCATAATGTGTTGCCATACATTTAATACTTTTGTAACAGTTTCATTTACTGAAAACATTCAGCAGTAGTCACAGCTCGTATGTACTTGAGATCAAGAACATGTGGAAAATTGTTTTAGAATAGGAAGCTTACTTATTTGAAGAAAATAATTTACAAATAATACTGCAGGTAAATGTTTTCACTTTCAGTTTTGAAAAGGGTTTTGTAAACGAAATTATAGCATTACTATGATATAAAATTTCACTAGGCGAAGCACGATATAGTGAAAATTATTTAAACAATTGGTTTCTGAAAAACACGAAACTGAGAAGTTAAATTAAAATTTCACTTTGAATGGAAATGTTACTGTATTTTGTATTGCCACCTGTGTTTCTAACTAGAGTTGTGGGCCTTATTTTTATTACACCACAATATGAATATTCCAGAAAAGCATATAGCGTATTAAATCCGTTTATTTTCTTATGGTGTAGCAATCCCAGAAGTTTGCCAAGCTTTCGAAATCCACTGGGAGGCTTTTTCAAGGCAACTGTAGACACAAAAAAACTTGACGAATCTCTGTAATTACTACACCATAAGGAAATAAACGGATTTAATAATCTATATGCGTTTCTTGAATACAGTACTGTAGGTTTTTTCTGTTTTTAGATACCTGCTGGAACCAAGTACTATTGCGTGCCCGGAAGTTGTAATGCGGTTTTCAGTTGAAAACTGCCACAGCTATCAGAAAATTTGGTTTTCAGAAGTGGGATTTATATTAAAGCTGGAGCCCTTTACTCTGGGGGACATGCAACAATATTATTATTTAATAATAATTTTCCTGGTGGGATTTTTACCCTGATGCCTATTTCTCGAGCATCTGGGTTTAACGAGTATTTCCGTGAGTCCAGAGCTTGTCATCCAAAAATCGACTTCTACTGTATTTACTTCGAAACAAACAGCAATGAAGAAAACATAGTGCTAAATATTTGAGGCAGAGTTTGTTGTATAAATATAGAGTAGAACGTTTTCCTTCTAGCACATGCAAAGATACTTCGCTTGTTCACAAATATTTTTATCTTTTACTCTAGAAACATTTATCAAACCTACAAATTTATTGGAAATTTCTGATAAAGGTGTATAATTATATTTATTTTGCACTTTTTATTTCCACGCATAAATTATGTAAACAGTTTAAATGTGGGGAGACAGAACGGAAAAAAGTCATAAAAAAATTTACATTAGCGATTAGAATCACTCAGTGTACCACGCGGTGTTAAATGAATACGCATACTTTCTCTTTCTCTTTAGAGAAAGATAAAGCAAAACTATTACAAATCTATATTGCTCAATGAATATTGATCAGGAATTTTTCAGTAAATGAATTAGTTCAATTACTGTCAAAAAATTCCAAATCCATGGTACTACCATCTGGTGTACTTATTAAAGAGAACCGGATATTCTACCTGATTTCCAGGAATAAGTGAATCAGGTAGTAGTACAGGTGTGTTGTTCGTCAACGATTTGTTCGTAAAGGACGAATATGCAACTGGGTGGTTGGTGAACGAATCTTCTCTGAAAAGAATCGATTCTCCACGTGCAAGAAGGGAAAGCATACACTTCGGCGATTTGCTTCCTATTCAACTGTTAATTGTTGCGGTACCCGAGCTCCCCTCTTGAGCATCTTTCCATGTTGACGCAGGTGCGTGATATTGCTTGTGAGGATAATCTCCATTTGCTCGGCCAATTCCTCTTGGTCACACGTGAGTCGTTCTCAATTAAGGTCTTCAGCATGTCCGTATCTGCTGTTTTGGGCCTTACATCTTTGGGATTGTCTGACAGGTCACAAGTTTACTCTCGAAACGTTTGGACCCAATGACAGCACTAAAGATATAATATGGTATTGGAGTACACACTGGCAATACTCCTTACAGCACGTGAGATGGTGCTACCGCGAGAAATCTCATGCAGCATGCCATGGCGCATGTCCATGTCCATGTTTCTTGGTGCTTACACTCTTCCAAGTCTATAGAAGAGAAGGGCTGGTCCTTTGAGCTAGCTCCCCTGAAGCCGGAAGTTGGAGGTGATGGCGTAGCCATGCTGCACCAGTAGCATAGTGGTGGATTCTTTGAAGCCAATGTTGCACGGGAACTGCGCACTAATCAGTGGAAAAGGCCAAAAAAATTACTTAATCCTGAAGCCCTGGATTAAAGAAACTAAACTCTGTAATCATCGTAATTTAAAAGGAACAAGATATTCTCTAAAGTTCTTTCCAACTTTACAGTATTGGGCATATCGAACTCAGTCTTCGTGAAAACGGAGTTGACACATTTCTTGAAGTTTTTAACTTGCTTTACTTTTTTAAAGTGCTTGTATTTTCACCTAGCATTTTAATTGCTGAATTTCAGAAATTAGTAATAGAGATCTCCTAAAAGTGGCTCATTATTTTGATCGTTGAACAGAAACTTTGGAATATGTATTTTTCCCTACCTTTTGGTTTGGAGATCTTTCTCAAATATTTAATCTTTTTTATTTAAATTATGATTGCAAATTTGTAACAAATTGTAGAGACGGCATTCTCTCGTTTGTACATTGCCACTGATTCCCCATTTTGTACTCCAGCGTTCGTTTCACTTTTAGTATTCTGATTAATTTTCTTGGGGTTTAATTCACTTATTTGTTCCGAAGCACCTGGAACATATTTTTTTCCTGTTTGTGTCTTTGTCCTCTGCGTTCTTTGTTCAGAGTTTAAAAAAGGTACATTTCCGCTGAACAATGAGTCAGATTTAAGTATACAAATAATCGATTTGAGTTTTCATATAATCCTGATAACCACTACTCTGAAATGGTCGCTAGAAATTCTGGCGTATTTTATATTAACAAAGCCCAGTCTTCTACACTTGTTTATTTATTCTTTTACCAGAACTTGTTTATTTCGAGAAAAAAGCACGCAGGACAGTATTTTTCCCTTTTCGGTACCTGTGTTTATTCCCACACGTTGCAACAGCTCACAAAAATATTTGTTAAAACAACAAAAAAGGCCCTCCGATTCACGCAGCTAAACTAACAATTTATATATCATACATACATGCATATATACTAATATATCGCGAACGATAAGTTAATGTAGTTTGATGAAATAAACCGCAAAGTAGAAAGACAGACCAGCAACACTTGTAGAAATGACAGACCAGCAGCACTTGTAGAAATGACAGACCAGCAGCACTGGAGAAGAGATGTCCAAGCAGCACAATGACGTCACAACAGGCCCCCAGCTTCTCTCGTCAGGACCGTGTCGGCCTTCAAATTCACAAACCTATGGACCAGCCCTTGTCTCTTTTATAGACCTGGCACTCTTCACCATCTGAGAGCTTGCTGCCACTGGCATAGCCATTTACCACCTACCTGCTGAAATCATGCCAGAGTGCAGTGCAGTCTTAGTGACCAATGTGCTCCGTGGCCGGAGCTTCGTCTTCGGTTACCTAGTTATCGGATGTTACTTTCTTTTCAACTTAATTACATCAGTTGAAAATTGTCATATACGGATTTTATGGTAAAAATGTACAGGAAACTTTTATTTCAAGTCCAGTATTTTATTATTCGTTAGTTTTATATTTGAATCACAACCTTCTGGCTTTAAACATGAATTATATTTATCACGGTTCAAAAATAACATACGAAAAGTATGGAGTTGTACGCCCCAAACAATATAGTTTATATAACAGTTTGATATATTTTGACTTAATGATTAATATTTTCGAGTATAATACTGAAAGCTAAAAATTTAAATTTGTACATCACGTGAGCAAAAAGTCTTTATTGAAACTCAAGATTTAGTAAAATATGAAAAAAAAAGTTTGTATAAAAATGAATATTTAATTCTGGGATAGAGGTGTTCTAAGAGTTCATTTTGGCTTTTGCTTTTTTCCGACGTACTATAAGTTGATCTGGGTCCGAGATTGCCGGGAAAGTTGAAGAGTTCCCTTCTCCATCAACGAAATATAAAGGTTGGGAAAATAAACATCTTAATATTTCAATATTTCTAATATAATATTTCTATATTGTTTCTCTACACAGACATATTTTAATGAATGTTAGCAGCCGTGAAAATATTACTTGTCAAGCTGGGTAACTTTCCAAACTTCAAATTCCAATGGTAACATTATTTTACTTCTGGAATTTGGAATACACAATCCTTGCAGAAAAAGTACGTGAATATTTCTTTGTCAGCCATATAATGGAATATTCCTTCGAGTTTATCTGATCTGCATTCAGCCAACAGATTTCTGTTGATTCTGTGGTGTGACTACCTGAAGGCTGAATTATACGGGAATTGCTGTTTTCCAATTCTTATAGTATTCTTCTAGTAACACTTGATCAGTTTAAACCATGAGTTCGAGATTTGTTAGAGTTCATTTTCTTAAATCACTATCTACCGGCAAGTAAATGTCAATTAAAGGCGATAGTTCAAAATAAAATTTGCATTCTCTTGATTTCCATTTGAAATTCTAAAATACATCGAAGGAAATAAATAACTGCACATTCAGTCTTCACCGAGCACTTGGTAAAACCAGATTTGCTCTGTTTCAGTTTATGCCCCGTCTTCATCATAATCGAATGCTTTAACGAAAATTGTGCTGCCCAATGAAACATAATATCACTTATAAGGTCAGGTTGGTCTCCTCTGCTGAGGAAAGATGGTAACACATGGTTGTGCATTGGTCGAAGCACTGACATCTGACCGGTCGAAGCACTGACATCTTACCGGTCGAAGCACTGACATCTGATCGAAGACCAGCAAAACAACTTTAAGCAAAGATGTTTTGCTGGTCTTCGAGCACTGGCTCTTTTCTTTTCACGGAGCTAGTGACCCTAAATTTAGGACGAACGACGACAGCTTATGTAGCCAATACAATTTTTCATGTGGTTGTCAAGCGTTCAAAAAGACCTGTGAACACAGACGAATATTTATATCATTTCCTTAGAAGTGTTGTTTACATATCGATATTATATAATGCCTTATCACTCAATTGAAACGCCCACAATTTTATTCCAATTGATTTTTTTCTTTAAAGTTTTACGTTTTTTTCTATAGTTTATTTCGGAAACTAAATGAACACGGATTCCATGCGTTTTGGGAATATTTCCTTCTCTTCCGTAAAATTTTATTTCTTGTTATATGTACTATGAAAATAACAGTGATATCAAATGAATTAACTTTCATGTGTTTAATAGGTATGTTCTCTGAAAAATAGTGTTTCATTTTCTTCTTGTAGTTCCAAATTTTTATATTTCAGCTGTCAGAAGCTTGTTGACTGTACATGTAACATCACAGGCTTTATGATATTGAAATACGATTGTAAAATAATTTATTGCAGATAAGGTATTATACCGCATGTATTTGTCATTTTTTTGGTGGGGCAACATATCACAAAAGGCGCAGTGTAGTGGTTTCAAAACAAGATTATCATTAGAAATCATTTCCGGTCTGTTATTACCAACGGATTATAAAAGGTGGAAATAAATGCAATTTATTTCGTAAAATAGAAGTAGGTAAAGCAAACATTTTTTCTTCATTTCATGTGTAAAGACGTATTCGTAATCATTGAGAAAATAATAAGGCAAAATAGAGATCCATAATATTGATTTCTGAAGCACAAGAAAACGAAACTTTGTTTGGAATTCAAGATGATAGATGGCGTAACGTCCATTTCCCACAAGCATCTTAGTCACTGTGTTATTGGCTAAATTCAGAAGTGTTATGAGAACAGCAAATGTCAATCTGCAAATTTCGGTGTGGAAATTAAAGCCGTAATTCCATGGATCGTATCTTTATCATTAATGCTGTTGATGCTCCGTCTTGAAATCAACAAATGACAGTCTTCTTAGTTTTGCCATGGTGATAAGCGGTGTTTCTTCTGGGTAAATTTTGCCTTGGAAAGTTCACCGTGCTATAATTTATTTTTTCCAATTAGAGAGAGAAATGTGTGCGATGTGGGATTTTAAGCATCTGTATTAGGTAATTAGTGGAGAAGTAAAAACTTTCTTTGTATCGTGTAAACAAACGGAATTAATTCTTTTTACCTCAAGATAATTTGTTTTCTATTTTGAGGAAGAATTCAAACGAATGTTAACATACAGCGCGGAAGATTTTCTTGTTATATCAGATGCAACAATACTGATTAAGAAAAATTCGACAATACGAAAATAGCACAGAAAAACACTTCTACTTTTCTGAAAGCTTTATGTTCCTTCGTTTCTGTTATAACACATTCTTTTTTTATTGGAAGTTTAGCGACCACCGTGAGCAACTCAATGGGCTATAAGCAGTTGCCCGACCCAAATTTAAGGGCATTGGTTCCAGGGATAGGAGAGAGCCAGTGCAGTAAGACAAACAGAAAATCCATGCCTCACTAGATTCGAACCAGGAACCCTTTCGTACGAATGATCAGAGGCCGTCACTTAGACCCCTGCGCTACCGGAGCGGCATAGTTATATTCCATTTTGGAATAAAAAGATGTTCCACATGCGTGAAACGGTAAGGCTAATCTTACTTTGAATATTCTAATTTTAAAGTTATTGTCATTTGCAATGTGACGTTAAGTATTTTACTGCAGCCTGCAGCGTAGTCAGTCTCTTCCCTAAGAACCGACCGTATTCTGTTCTTATTTCCTCTTCAGAGTATGAATATTTAACCAGATATTCATGATAAAGCACTCGCAAAAGCGTAAAAAAATATACAAAGAGCTAAATAGTTTAAGTTCAACATATCATTTACGAATAAAACCGGCACAACATTTACCAACTATTAGTATTCCAGCAAAGCGTCATATGGAAATGTCTTTCTTAATGCATAACGGTCTTGTACCTCACAATTTTAAATTAAAGGTACGAGGAAGGAGAAAATTGTAGTTCCAATCTTAATATATTCATAAAAACGTATGGACATTATGAGAACTACAAGTACAGGTAAAATATGTTATTTATTTTGAAAAAAGAGTATGTATAATGATACAGATCTATTATGTTTTTAAAAGGCAAGTGTGTGAAGAAATTAACTTGGAAACTTCTTAATTTCGAGTGAAACTTTATAAAAAACTGTTTTGCTAAAAGAACCAAATTTGTGTTGAACAGTTTAGTGTTGTCATTTGTGACATTCATTTTCGCCTTGTAATCCTCCATCCACGGACTCAGATATAGAGTTTTACTTCTTTTTAAAATTTGTGAAACAATTACAGCAATTTTGGCAATTACATCTCACAAACCGAGCTTGCATTGTACATCGTAATTGGCGGGAAACGCCCTTTTAAAAATAACAAATCAAAGCAATAAACATGCCTAGTGAGAATAGGATTTATATAAATATATAATTAATATTTCGGACATACCACTGCGTATTTTGTTAAATATTTTTATGCATAGAAATTCAGGGAATGTAAATTATTTATTACTGAAATTCACTAAAGGATTAGAAAATCGTAGAGCACAAATAATTGTAACATAACAAAGAAAAATTCAAGAACAATAATTTTTGTATAATAATTAAAATTTCGTTTCAGATCTTTTCCGGATTTTATTTCATCTTCTTTCTTTTGCTATAAGAGACGCGGTGGAACTAACATGCTGCCATGCATCGGTCGTCATGATATATGCGACATGGGTGATTTCTGTACGGAATGTGTTTGTGCAGTATTTCGGCTGGCCCTTAAAAGGGCCTTTATTTAATGGTAATTGTGTACCAATTTCGAAATATTTACTGAGACGGAAAAGCTGTGTTTCCAATAGAATAAAAACTTGTCTTTCAGGTACAATAATTAAATTCGATTTATTACGTGCCAGGAAAGAACTGTTTGATGATGCGAATCACCTCAAAGCAGTGTTCAGAGGAAAGACGGCAATTCCATCGGAATAAATATTCTAGAATGTGGTCTGATTTTCGTGAGCCTCATCTGAAAGTGTGAGCTTCAGGTGCCGCCTATTGTTCTCTACACCTTGAGTATGAGCAAGAGTTCAAGGATCCACATTGGCGGAGTGGGTCACACTCAGACGCTGGAATGCATAGCTTGGCATTTTACGGCATGAAGACCACTGATTCCTCGTGATAGTATTTCCTGTTTATACATGTTTCTGTACGAGGGGCAGCAATGTCTGAGGAGACCGATCATTCTCAGGGCAGATCTCTACCCTGAATCCCTTGGTATCTTGTTCAAAGATACCAAGGATCCAGGTGCCCTCAACGAGACGAACACAGTTGAATTTTCGCTTTCTAACCTCGGACTCATCCATTTCAACAATTACTCCTGTGCCACCAACATTTCGTTTGTCTTCTTAGGATGTCACTATGAATTCTGAGACGAGTTCTAGCAATCCTAATGATAGACGCTGACTGTCTCAGGAGACGTGGTAACACCACCCTGTGTAGATTTCTCAATTGTATGATCGTAGGACAATCCTTTTGCGAAAAAATAAACAAGAATGATTACCGTATCAACTGGAATATGATCATTTACAAGCCACGTCCGAAGTGCACGGGAACACTGCTCAGATTTACCTGAAACGTTTTTCTGCCCACACCTGAAGTGTCCAAAACTATGATACATATCCACACTCAGAATCATTGTATCTCCTGCTGAATATCTTTCTACGGTTGGAAGCAATCGCGTCCTTCACAGCAAGCAACACATGTATCTTCATCTATCGCAACTTCCATGAAAAACCGCGTCCAGTTCCACATGTCGAGATTCACAGAGTCACAACGCACGGTGAAAAAACATAAGGAAGCAGCAACAGAAATATGACGAACCAAGTAACAGGAACAAAGCGAAGAACGAACAGGGATGACGTAAGGGAGTCAGCAGTGCTAGGAGGAGGGAGCGGAATAGCCACCTTTCGCGAGACCTTTAATATCCTGTTTGTCCACATTACTTTCTTCTAGCAGATGACAGGAGCCGCAGAACAGGGTGTATCCTTTAGGTGTACCCATAGGACGCGATAATGTTTCGTTGTTTTGTGAGTATCCATTGACACCTTCAAGAATACAAGCCACATTTTTCCGTTGGCATTTTTTGGTGATGGCTCTTAGGAAACCATTCATTAAAATCGGATCATCAAGTCAGTAAGAAGGAGAATAATAAATGATAAATGCTTTGTCGAAGTGAAGTTCTTAATATATTTTATTGTTATTTCGCATCAAATTAAAAACGTATATAATTAATACCTAAAATTCATGTGTAACAGTGGTTAAACTTGAACTATGCGGAAATATATTTCTAGAACAAGTGTACGTAAAAGATCAAACTTAAACTAAATTAGCTTCAAACAAGGAATTATGGGCGTTGCGTGATAATTCCTTGCTTGAAACTAAATGCAGATATTTTACCTAATCGATAATGGGTTGTTGCGAATGAAATGTCTGGCAAGGGACCAGCACACGCGGACGGCGAGAACAGAAAAGTAGGTCATCTGTTTCAGATCAAAAGGTTGTTGACTTTCCTTCAAAGAAGATTCATCACTTGCCGACATGAATAAAATAAGGAGCTCACCGATGGCCAGTCATTTACCCAGATAATTTCAAGTTGGTAAGGCAAAAACTTCCATGTTGTACGTGGCATAATATGCTGTATCTAAGCTCGCCATACTTTAAGCATTGTATTTATCCATATTTTCTAGACGAAATGTCGAAATCTCTGCTGCGTATTTCATAAGAGCATATATGGAATTTCCATTAAGATCATTTCGGACAAGCGGAGATAGCGAGTAGGCGTGGCCTATGGGTGAGTCACATGACTCGGACATGCATCCGAAGCTGTATTACGTGAATCATGTTAATGTTTGGGTGTTTTGTGGGTGACAAAGATTACCTTCAGTTGTTCTACATGTCCAGTCGGAAAGAGATAGCAGTTTATTCGTAGGAGTACCATTGAACTTTCACTTTAAGATGGCATGCGTCATGCATATTGTGATTAATCTTCGGAATTACCCCCCCCCCTCAACATAGTTCTCACAGTGCCGAGAGATGTAAGTTCTCACTCATCTCCAGAAATTTCGCACTCCAGATTACTACTGGTGTGTTTTGTAGCGAAAGACGATGAGTTGTTTCCTTTTTATAATTTCCGGGTAGGCGGTTAAGATGTGAAATTGATAGCATTTTTGATTAAGTTTCCAGGGATAAGAATATGGGGACTTTCCTAAACAATAGAAACAATATACACTGGCGGAAAGTGAAAAAGGAATACCACGAAGGAGACGTCTGATAACAACGAAATTTTTACAGCATAATAACGTAATACAGAGGTTAACGTGATCAAAACATTATAGCAAAAAACAGCTGTATTTGCTGGTAAACTGAAAAATAACATTTCAATGTAACATGGTAAGTACGAGTTTAAACCGCCATGAACTATGTAACACTGTGCAATTCTGGCATGGAATTTTTCGTACAGATGTTGGATGCAAGTTTGAGGTATTGAGTTCCAAGCATCCTCACCCTGGACGCGTAAATCGGGGATGGTCGTGGCGGGCCATGCAGACCGGATAAGTCGTTGTCCCATAAAATCCCACACGTGCTCAATGTGGGACAAATAAGGTGAACATGCGGGCCATGGAAGTTGTCTCACACCCTAAAGTGCATGTTGCGTTGCACGTGCGGTGTGTGGGCGTGCGTGATCTTGCTGGAAAACACCACGATGGACCGACCGTAGAAATGGCACAACAACGGGCTGAATGATGTTGTTGATGTAGGAGGTGCTGTTCAACGTACTTGTTCAAACACTAGTCGCGTACGAAAGCGATAGCTGCTCACTCCCCACACCAGCAGACCAGGTGTAGGCCCTGTGTGTCGCTGGCGGGTGCAAGAAGGAAGGAGTTCAGCGATTAAAGCAGATTCTCCCAAGCAGATTCTGCTTTCATAGTTGAACACGACATATCGCCATTGCGTTCTCCAGTGCAGACGTCGGCGACAACAATGCAGCCGTTCCGGACGATGGGCTTGAGTCAGAGGTACACATGCGAGAGGCACACGTGCTCGTAGTCCTGCATCTAGTAGATGGTTGCGGATTGTTCTCACAGTCACCACAGGTGCAACGGCAGCTCGGATTTGTGTCGCAGTGGATGTTCTGCTTGACAATGCCGCTCTCCTTATGCGTCCGTCTATGACTCCCGGTTCCAAGTCTTCTCGTGTGGGACTGTTCCTCGGACCATCTAAGCCATCATCGTACCGCCACCGATACTTTTCTTCCAATTCGCTCCGCAATACGACGATACGACTACCCGACCTCGCGGAGTCCGACCAGACGACCTCGCTCAAAGTCCGATAACTGCTGAAATCGTACACGCCTTCCGTGCCCAGGCATGCAGCTTCTTCAGGGTCTTCGCACGTGTCCGTAGATCGACGACTGATTACATTCACTTCGCCGTACTCCTTCAATACCACCGACGATAATTTGCATATTATGCCATGCTGTGGCACAAGCGCTCACAGGTTGGTTCAGAAATTAACATCACACCTACGTAAACTCGACCCCATTAAGATATGTAAATTTCATGATCGTCCACCAGTTCCTTCTTGGTGTTCTTTTTTTACTTTCCGCCAGGGTATATGACAGACAACTTCCTATTTAATGAGGCTTAATGCACGGCATTCAGCAGTCTAGAATATGTTTCCAACGGAATTGTCTTATTTCCACTGAACACTGCTTTGAGGATTTCCTTCATTTCATTAAACTGTTCTCTAGCATAAAATCAATCAAGTTGATATTTTTCTGCGAGCTCGACATCTTCCCATTCAAAAAGAAAGAAATTTTAACTTCAGAATAAAAATGTGATGCAGGAACTTCCTGACAAAATAAAAGGAGTGGGATTAAAAATAAACTTTCAGAAGACAAAACGGTTGTTTTTAAACCTCTAAACAACAAACATGCATACACTAAATATTCTGATTTTAAAAATGAAAACACTGTGCAAAAAATACCTGTATTCACACAAATTATATTGTTTCCGATTGCTAAACAATAGCAAAAAACTAAATAAACAAACATTTATTAAAAAAACAGCACTTTATTTATGCATTGTGCGTATGTGTTTCATTTTTTTGTAATGGAGGTTTAAAGACCGCCTTGAGCAACTCAATGGGCTATAAGCAGTCTCCCGCCCCATATTTAGGGTCACTGATTCCTAAAAAGGGAGAGAGCCAGCGCCGTAAGATAAACACAAAATCCATGACTCACGGGATCCGAACTCGGACACCTTTTGGACGAATGATCAGAAGCCATCGCTCAGACCACTGGGCCAAAGGGCCAGCATATACGTATTTAATATAATGTTCCTTGTATTGTGAGCAGAATAGGGCCCAGAAGGCAATCTTCCGTATTACTCACCCCTCCCAACAGCGACAAATATTAAATAAACAGGATGTACGTTATTTTTAGGTGTTACTGTATGAATACTATATCTGCTCATATTCTTTGTTTTGCACAGGTCGCATTTTCTGATTCTTGTGTAAAAAAGCGTATATTATTTGTAAGAAGAATTTGACACGATAGCATTGAGAAGAGATTCCCAGCAAAAAAACAAGTGCTGGGAAACTGCTGGCCCCCATCTGGAAGTGATGAGTCACTGCTGGCTGAAATCTCCCGCTCACGGCCCGGTACGCCGTGAATTGTGGGGCTCCAAGCAAGTGACACTTGTGACCCGTTGCTGGCAACCAATGCAACCCCTACAACAGTTGGAAGCAACGGGACTGCGCATGCGCAGAAGCAACTCATGGTACCAGTTAGTTGAAGACAACGCTATAGCCATCGTGTTATTTTAGTGGATGTTAAAGGAAAAAATCCATATGTAGAGAGGCGAACTAATTTCCTAATGAAATTCCACGTCGACGAAGATATCAGTCTAAGCCATGAAATACACCCACTCCATTCCCATGAATAACAATTCGCCGCCCCGGTGGCGCAGGGTCTAAGGCGCTGGCCTCTGATCATTCGTCCGAACGGGGTCCGGGTTCGACTCCCGGTGAGGCATGGAAGATGTGTTCGTCTTACGGCACTGGCTCTCTCCCTTCCCTGGAACCAGTTACTCTAAATTAGGGACGGGCGACTGCTTATAGCACATTCAGTTGCTCACAGTGGTCGTTAAACCTCCAATAAAAAAAAATAAATGAAAAATAAATGAATAACAATTTATGGAATGGAGTTTGTGAATAACAAGAAAAAATTTGAAACCGCTTGAAACAAATGTCCTGGAAAACCACTAAAAAACGTATGTTGAAAAAAACAGAATTATACGCGTACAAAATTTATTAATTATTTGAAAGAAAAAAAAAGCAACGCTATGTGGATAAAATATACTCATCCATGGGTTGAATACACAAGACTGAGAGGAATTCGCTTCTATAAATAAAGAGAAGTAAAATAAAATATCTTTCCTCATCAAAACAAATGTAGCTTCTGAAAACGAAAATTAAAGATACAACGTTAAAAATGTAACAGAATCTGACATGAATCCGGGTAAATATATATTAATTCAACAATCTCCTTTCAAGATGACAAGGACAGTACAAAACTTTGGAAAGAGACTCTAAGTATCTACACTATTTGAAAATGAGTGAAGTTCGCTTAAGGTAAAAAAAAAAACTATCATTACGTTAAAAAAATAAATGTATGAATTATATGAAACTGTCTTTTATGAAAAATACCTCGCAATATTGTAAAATGAGAGCGGGAACCATTCGATTACACATTCCAAACAAAACAGACAGCTTCAAGCACGCGTTCATGCGTGGAAAATTTGTCCCGTCAGTTGACAGCTCAGCTCCCACTCAAAAGGCCCAAGTTCGTATCCAGTCAGATCCAAATGGGCGTTTTTACGGTCTGTTGAGGAAAATGCCCTAGCGCAGTGCTATAATTCAAAAGTTTCGTAAGGGTAGAAGAAAAATTGGTTGCAGCTTTGGGAAACTGTGGATCCTTGATTTTTTTTATTTTTTAATGCTTACTACTGGGAAATTGGCTGACAAGGTTCGGCAATCCACCAGTTACGACACGTGGTTGCTGGTTGCCACTACCGGCAAATTAACGGACCACATTAGGCCAGCCATCATTTCTGGCACGTGCTTGCAGGGCCGCTGAAGGGCCACTTATGGCATCTACTGCCTGTGATGGAAAACAGATGGCCCTGTTGTAGCATATGACAACTGATGGGGTGCCAACTGTTGGCCAGGTGTTTACCTGAACTGCTGGCCCTTCTGTTGGCCGCCCGGACATTTTATTGACGGTTCGGAAGCGCAACATAGTGCGGGGCCATTGCTGACAGTGCTGGATGCCAGCAATTGCCCAGCAAGACTGTTTTTGCTAGGTGTCTTCAGTCGAGATGAAGTAGCGTCACATATTGACCCTAAAACGCTGTCAAAACTTCAAGGCAACTGAGGCGAGGAAGCAAAACCAAGAGTGATGACCATTTATTAATTTGTTATCCTTTTATGTTGAAAGCGGAATATTAATTAAAATAAATAAGTAGTGTGGTTCCAGTCCTGTTTTGTCTCAATGTATAAAATGATCACAAATATTTTAAAATTTATTTTCACGTGACCAGTTCAACTTCCTCACGTGAAGAGATCTACAACATTTAAGAAACCTAATTCTGGAGATATCAGTATATTTAATCTTATAAAGCATGAATATTGCGCACATGCTCTCTCAGTGGTCACCCATCCAGGAAACGGAATTTAATGAAATGTTTTTAATGAATCTGTTATATACTATATCATGCCAAAGCGGTCTGCTTGTTGTTATGTGGCTTATTTTGTCCTAGCAGTGTAGATATTAATTATTTTTTAGTTTTTACACATGCTTAATGTAAAGTAAAATGTAATTCTGATAGAATAGTTGAGTCTAAAATTTTAGACGAAGTTCGACCTATAAATAAATGTAACTAAAAAGAGCGGTCAACATTACCAAGCAAACATGGTTTGTGCATCGGTTACATCATTAAGATGAAAATATTAACTACTTCTCTTGACCACTCTCAGATTCAATGCCGGTACATGTAAAAATTTTGAAAACACGGAAATGTGCTTCATTTTATTAAGTGTGCGCATGCGTGTTCGTATGTCTGTGATACAGAAAAAGTTTGCACGCTCTTTGTTAACCTAGGAGACAGGGGACCACCAATCTAATTCTAATATAATTTTTGTAAACAAGTGACATTTAGTTCCACCTCTCAAGGGGGAGGCAAGAAACACACGTATGCAGGAAAGGTAACATTTCTCAAAATAATACGCGTTTGCAAAACGCATTGCTGAAGTTAAGCCGGAAATTAAATTTGTTTTTGTCCCTAGAGTGTTTACAGAATTATATTTAGTATTTTAAACATAGGTGTCCAGTAATTTTTTAAAATAAATATTTATAAGAAACACAAGATCTTAATAGAGGTCAAGCAGTTTTAAAAAAGATAAACATTTTTGCCAAGTGGTTGAATCCACTGCAATACTTGAAAGTACTTAAAAGCATTGCAGGGATTAGGGCTATGGTTATTGCGAAGTACGACATTCGGAATACATTTTCAGCACGTTTAATTATACACAATGCAATCTAGTGTTTTATAAAATCTACAACGTTCACCAATCTTTGTTGGTTATCATGAGTTTTTTATTCCACAGTTTTGGCTCATGACTTTTCTTGTAGCAAATAAGTATATTAAATTTCACCTAGAAAGAATTTTCTTACCAGATTTCAGGAGAATTACCTTCTTCGATAAAACAAAATATCTTATTTTTTGGCTAGAACCGAGGTGAAAAAGAGAATATTTCGATAAAGTTTCATAAGATTTGCACAATACAAAGAAGCAAAATGTTATTCATGAAAATTATTTCCAAAACACGCAGTACTACTAACAATTCACCAGCATGGGAGAAATCTTTATAATCGAAATCCCTGTACTCGCACAAAAACACACATCGCATTTAATGAGAGAACAATAATTTTTTAGACAGTTTTGTGTGGCAACAAAAACATTGTGATCGATTTTGCTGGGTGAACATCTATTCTTCGAATTTTACTCCATTTTTGCGGAAAAAAACTTGTCCTCTTTCCTGAAATTTTATTGTAGAAAACTTCAGGAGACCGTTCAAACATTGACATTTTTTTCCTAATTCAAATTCGTGGCTCGACGTTTAAAAGGAACAGAAACATTATGTCGTTGTGCCAATATGATGGTTTGATATTTATTTATTTGTTTATTTGAGATTTCTGCTTGTAAATAATTTTATAGCCCAAACCTTTTAATATAAAACAATATTATTTTTTATCTATACTGAATGTTATTAAACAATGTCTTACCGATATGGAATGCAAAATGTTATACTTCGTAAATTTCTAATACTGAAAACGTTTACTACAGAAAATGAATGATAACAATTGCTAAATTTCAAAATAAACACTTCGCATTTTGCCGTTTTCTGTAAACTGCTTGGGTGAAATTGATGACTGATTGTTCCAGAGTCACCTCGCTTGTCAAGTCAAAACTCAGAGAGAAGCGTATTCAGCCCTAGAGGTTATCAGCTCATTATACGGTGAAATATTCTTTAGGCTTCAAAGTATTTCCCTGATATTCAGGATGGTTCAGCTCAGCATGTACAAACTTCTAGGAGGGGTAGGTTTCACTAAGACAAATCAAAATCACATAGCAACGCAGCGTCGGAAACTTCATCTTTATGTGCTAGTGTGCAGAGAGGGCGAGAAATGAAAGAGCAACACGTAAGAGAACAAAATGCTTTTTATTACTCACAAGACATTTGCGAAATGCATTGAGGTTACGGAAGGTGTTCAAAGTTCCGACAATGTGTTGTAATATACATGCGCGTTATGTGCATTGAAGCAACCTTTCCGTGTAAAGCACGCTTCGTCTGTGAACAGCACAGAAGCAGGAAATTGGGGTTCTGCGCACTCTTCAGCAGGTACATTTTCGCGAATGCAATGCGATCAGGGTATTCATCGGGGCTTAGTGTCTGAACTCGCCGCACATGATACGGATGCAATTGGTCTTCCTGCAGAACCCTCCATACGGTGGATTGGTACAAAATGAACCGATGAGCAATTGCTCGTGTACTGGCACTGGGAGTGCCTTCTGCATGACTTAACACATTCTCTTAAATGGCAGGAGTACGTACCAATTGATTGTGACACCTGGCAGACCTCTGGAAACAACTAGCGTCGCTTAACATGTGATGCAGCCGTCGAAACACTTGGTGGTTTGGCACTCGTCTCATCGGGTACCGTTCCTTGTACAGTCACAAGGCGGCTCTTCCGTAACAGTCCTCAGCTCCGTATGCGAGCTGCATATCAGCCATTTCCACGTTCGTTAACTTAGCCATGCTACTACCTCTGTAGGCGGTTTTCAAATGACGGTATTTTAAAAGAACGTATGAGCAGTCTTACGGCCGAACAAAGCCATCTACTGCAAGAAGATGGTGTTTCTGACTCCTTGTTGCTATGTTATTCCTCTTTGTTTTTGTGCAACCTAGCTCACCCAGAAGTATGTACATGCTTAGCTGAATCACCCTGTACATGTTGGGAAAAATAAGCAGTATCGCATTGCCGTTTGCGATGCAAAAATTGCAGTTTGCGATGCAAAAATAGAAGTTTGCTTTGCAAATTCATATTTGAATCGCAAAACAAAGATTCAAAATTTAGAAATGAAATTTCCATTAGATGTTCATTCCTAGAGCAACTCGTTGTTTATCGAAAATACGATTTTGCTGAAACGTGAAAAAACCTACCAAAATTCACCTATTCATAACTTTAGGAATACTTCATGTTTGCTTTGAGCTAGAAAAAGTTTCCTCGTGTTGCTCTAGCTGTGCAGTGATGAGGTCGTCATTGTCTGATTGCAGAGCGTCTATGATAGGTTCTGCGCTTTTGCCTGACTGCACTATGAAGCATTTAAGGACAGATGCTCTTATCGCTGTTATTGTTTTGGTTTCTATTTTGGCCGACACTTAATCTTAGAAAGATGTGAGTTTTGTTTTTATTGGAAATCATGGCTACCATAGTAGAAGTATCAACCATAAACAGATGGATGGAAAAATTAGATCCAAAAGGTAGTTGGTTACCGTATGATGTTGACTCCGATAAAATCTCCACCCGATCTGCCTATTGCGAACTTTGTCGGAAGAAATTTGAGGGCATAAAAATTTTTCGAAATTACAATTATTATTTTATTGATGGAGTTTCTAGATTCATTAATAAAAAGAACAATGTTGTAATGCACACCAGATCAAATATTCACCGTGACAGTGTCTCCAAGGCAGAACATAAAAGAAAATCACTCACTGAATTTTTTCAAAGAACATCTATTGGTAAGTCAATGATTGTATTGTTGCTTCCAATGCAACCAAAGCTTGAACTGGAAAATTAATTAATATATATGATATAAGATTACCAAAAAGGAAATTCCATTTTCGAAATATACAAAAATTATTTTGTTAGGGAAACGCCATGGTGTTGATGTAGGGCAACTTACCATTCGTTCGTGTTGTGTGCTCATTTCACAGAGTGCATTGCTAATGTTTTCGAAACTGATTTGCGCAATGACTTAAGGAAGACTGACTATTTTACCTTTATTATAGATATCAGCAAAGATGTTTCTGTATCTGAATATGAAATTATTTTTATCATGTATGTCAATGAAGTAGGAGATACCAAATTTCCATTCCTGGCATTAAAAGAACTGAAAAATGCTGATGCTAATAATATCAAAAATGCAATTGTGGAGACCATTGCAGAATTTGGAATATGCAATTTTGAAAATATACGCACTCACAAGTATACAGCCAGAGAATTATTATAATTGAAATTGCTGTATGAAATATAACAACTGCTAACAAAGAAGCCGACTGCAGTTTCTTTACATTTCTACTTCGAAGTAGCTCAGAAAATTGAATATCTTCGTATATTACTTTTTTTTTCATGTTTTCATGAATGTCACTTGGTTGAAATTTCGATGTCCTTGATAGACATTTTCTTTAAAATAAAAAAAACAAATACACATGGCTTTTCGCATCTCTGATTGCAATCGTTGCTTCCTAAAATATCAATGATAAAAAATAAAGCAAGTTCTGTAAGAGCATATATACTTTACGAGATAAATAAAATAAAAGTTGCGTTTCTTTATATTTAATTACTGTATATTACCCTTAAATATCATCGTTTCGTAATATGTCATTACCTCATGAGTGTATCATCTCCCCATTCCACGAATCATGAAGGATTTCTCATAATGAGAACACCTGTACAATAAAAATTCTCCATTTCGCTACGTAATCTGCTTCCAAATTGTTTGTACTTTCATACAAATATTCTTATGACAGAAGGAAACATTACAAAACACAATTATGTAACTTAGAGTTCAGCATTCGTATGACGAACGTACAGCTACTATAAAAATAACACGGGGTACATAACATTCGCGACCTCAATGCGCTATATCGCATCCTAATGTCACTCAGTTTAAAGTTTGACTGTCATACAGCGAACAAAGAACAGCAAACTCCTGGTAGTTGAAGCACGCAATAGGGATAATTGCGTATCATAATGCGGTCTAAGACAGACGGATAGTTCATCAACTATTTATGTATCCCACCATGGAATATATCGACTTCATGATCCTTGTTAGGGTCAAGGCAATATCGAAATTTGGCAAA
This sequence comes from Macrothele yani, assembly GCA_039090855.1. Lineage (NCBI taxonomy): Eukaryota > Metazoa > Arthropoda > Arachnida > Araneae > Macrothelidae > Macrothele > Macrothele yani. The sequence continues at coordinate 53,587,931 of CM077033.1, forward strand.
AGACAGTTGGAGGTAGTGAGGATTTCTGTTTAACAATAAACTGTTACATAAACATCAACATATCTGACTCTCACTTTTCAGATGATCTCAAAATGCTATGATTTACAGGCAATGTAATGAACCAATCCGAAGTCAACTACAGCAGCAAGGACAATGCGATTGTTATTTTAATTGCCGGAATACAGCTCTCAGCGGAAATTAAAAAAAAAAGTGCAAAAGTGGAAGAGATATATGTGTTATAGCAGGGAGAGTGGGGTACCATTCTGTTCTCAGATAACTCCAGGTGTCGCTAGCATTCAGGTAATTGTGGATTCTGGTATAGAAGAATTCACGACGCTCAGCAACAACGCAATCGTGAACATACTTTCTACATCTCAGTGGCTCTGTCGTTTCATAGAAGTTAGGTTGTTTCGACGGCTGCACATATTTGAATACTTACCTTGGAAATGAATGCTAAAGTGATTTGAGAATCTATTGCAATATCAACACTACTGTGACACCTTCCCTTTGTAGCTGTTAATTGTCGTTAACATTGATCGACTGTCCAAGTAGTGGAATGTCACCTGAAACGAATCATTGGAAATTATTGTGGAAGTGAATTTAATCCTGAGTTTATGACTTAATTTCGGTGAAGACTTAATGAATAATTCTTACCAGTTGAGTCACGTGACGTGACGCATAGGTTTCTTTTGTTTCCTCCTAGTGTTACCATTCAGATACTTGACCACGATACCATTCAAGGTAATCAGTATGATATCTCCTAATTTTACAGTTCTATATCAGAACATCAGTAATATGCTGTAAGAAAAATTAGGTAAATTATTGGTACAGCAGTGAAGTTTTGCTAACTGCACAGATACTAATTTTGATGTTCAGGCATTATTCTATCTATTAATATACTGGAATGCTACTGCCTTTTAAAAGATCATAAAGTCTTGTATTTGTTGTTAGCCTATGCAAAAATGTCACTGCAAAATAAGGATTTACTGATTTTACAGATCCGTTCTACTAAAGTCATTCAAAAATCCCGAGCAACTCATCGTGATACAAACGACTGTACATCTCTGAAATTTTGCAAATATTGTGATTTTCCTAGTAGGTTTGGCAATATTTTTGTTTTTCAGAAAGGTTTTTAACATCAACTTTACAAGCAAAGTTACTGATTTAATTCAATGTGCTGAAATGGTGTCAGTGCATATGTAACTACAGTCAACTCTGGATATAGTTAACTCTGTTATATTGAACATTCGACTGCATTAAACGTTAATCATTGGTCCCGACGCGCAACATCGGAAATGTAGCGGGTGATCCAAAAGTCTTGCACATTTTGAAAACGTAATAACTCGCGTAGTTTTGAGATAAGGCAACGCGGTTTGCGTAGAAAGGATCAGAATGACAACGGTTTTTTTAAGAAATCACATACGTTTTTACTCATTTTACTTACATTTTTCATCGCCAGACGGTGCAGGAATCACAAGTTGGAAGTGTCGAGGAAAAAGACACCTGACTGTACCATTTTAGACATCTCATTGTACCAGGTGTTCAATGTGATGGCCATCGTGTTCCAGCACTGCCTGCAGAAGAGAAAACACCATGAACGGCAATGAAGAGAATGTCCGGTGGTATAGCTAACACATGTTGTCGAATGGCATATTTGAGCATGGCCAATGAAGTGGGGCGACATCTGTACACTTGTAATTTTTGGTAACCCCAGAGCCGGAAATTGCAGGAAGTCAGGTCTGGTGACCGAAGAGGCCAGGACTTCGAAAAGTGTCGGCTCAACACACGATTTGCGCCAAACGACTCTCGCAGCAGTTGCTTAACGGAACGTGCGATGTGTGGTGGTCCTCCATCTTGCATAAATATGCACAGATTCACTGAATCCCTCTCTTGCAAGCTAGGGATAACGTACACTCGTAACATGTTCTCATAACGTGCATCTGTCACTGAAACGGTTTCGAAGGAGGTGCTGCGGACCTCTTCAAAAAAAGGATCGATGATGAAGGAAGCCGTGAATCCACACAACACTGTAACTTTCGGCTGATGAAGTGGCGCCTGAACGACTGTTCGGAGATGTTCCGTGGCCCAGATGCAACAGTTGGGCGTGTTACCGCTCCGTTTAGGGAGAAGTGTGCCTCATCAGTCCATAAAACTTTAATCAGCCAGTTTTCGTCGATATCCATTTGTTGAAAAAACCATGCTAAGAACCAGTGTCGCGGCACGTAATCACCAGCTTGCAACTCGTGATGCCGTTGCAGTTTGTACGGGTATCTGTGCAGAATCCGTCGTAGTGTTTGCCATACAGTCCCGTATTGAATGCCTGTTTGCCAATAACATGGTTAGCACTGCAGTCGCCATGTGCGGATGACATTGCAATCACATCCATTTCCTGCCTAATCGTCCCTGCTGCAGCAGCACGTGTTCGTGGTCTACCGTTTCGTCGGCGTGCTGCCAAAGATCTCGTTTCCACGAAGGTTTTCACAATTAGCCGCAGCGCAGCACTTTCAATCCGTCCTCTCCCACTGTGATCATCTTTCAGAGACCGGTAGGCACTCACGCAGCACTCGCACATTCAGCGTTGCAATAGAACAATTTCACCAGGAGCGCTTTGTCCGGTAATGACAACATACTGACACGGACCGCTGTGTCTTGTGATTGCTTTCCAGCTGTTGCTTTTACACCCACTATACCAGACCTGTTCGCCTATGGCGCCATCTGGCTGTGAAAAATGTAAGTAAAACGAGTAAAAATTTATGTGATTTCATAAAAAAACCCGATGTCATTCTGATCATTTCTACGCAAACCGCGTTGCCATTCTCTCAAAACTCCGCGAGTTATTACGTTTTCAAAATGTGCAAGACTTTTGGATCACCCGGTAGAAATCCTTTAAAAAGGACTTAGTTGTTTTTTCAAAGATTTAAATTGAATTGTTTTTCATCCCTGTGTGTGCATTCCCGTTGCAGAGCAAAATAAGTCTTTCCCAAAGACCCATCTCTTTCTTTGTCTGAGGAACTTAGTAACCTTTTATTTATTCAAAATGAAATTTTATTTAAATAGCAGAAAAAGCAGTGTTTCTTACGCTCAGGGCAGCCCACATAATAACCAGTTGAACTGAGTCACTAAGAATACCCCTGGTATTTAGATGCTAGATGAAAAATTGCTTTGATTTTGGTATCTTGCGCCAAGTAGCAAACAATGAAGCAAACAAAGATAACATCTGTTGACAGAATACCAGAGCACGATGGAGTTCAAACCCAGGGCTTTTTTGTTGGGTTGCTTTGTTCTGAAGGCAACCCATTTGTTATTAAAGGGATATTTTATAATGTCTTATTTTTTAATTTAAAACAGCTACTATCTTATTCTTACACAATTGTTTGGTCCATATTTTTACAGCTAAATTTTTTTGAGCTTCCGGAACAGCAATAAGCACAGATTCGTTTTTTCACGCTCCGTTCACTTAATAAATTTCTTTTTAAACGAAGTATTTATTCACGAAACAAGTAGCAACCGATCGCTGAAAAATAAGCAAATCACTAAAATTTGAATTCTAAAGCATTTGAAACAATTTGCCATCATACTGAGTGTTGACGTCATTTTACATTCCATGGTACGTCATTTTACAGCTATTATCTCCTTTACTTAATGAATCACTGTTCTCATCTACTAACAATGACGCAGTCGACGTACAAGATTTTCTGTTCTCAACATCATATTTAGTTACACTTTCTTTCCCCTTGTTCAAACGCATGTAGCTCCAAATGAGTATTAAAAAAATAGAAAGAAGTGTATCAAATTATACTGAACTCTAAGCTTAAGTAATTTAATTTTGAATACATATTTGTTCATATTGACAGGTACATTCACAAAAGCTCCACATCTGTGATGCCTTTAACAAACAACTGAGCTCATAACTCCGACCAGGAATTCAGCTGTCACACAAATGTTTCCAATTCGTCGAATAAAAGATTCAGCTTTCAGAGTTAGAAACAATTTCATTTCAGTGTTGGTAATTCAAGTTTCAAGGTCTTCAGTGCAAACAGCAATTTTTAATCACTAACAATATTGTGCCCCACAAATCCAGTTTTGCTGTGTGTAGGCAAGTCTTGCTTAACAAATAGACTTCGGCAGTTGAAATTTCGATTCAGCTGTCGCCAACAACACTTAAAGGTTAATAAGAAAAATATTCACTCAAAAAATTTTGTTTCAACTAACTACAGGAAATTGTTATTTCACATACGGTCCGCAGCTTTAAAGATTCGCTTTCACCGCTGTAATAGCAGTTTTAAAACATTAATAATGATTAGCCGTCCAAATTCAATACGCTGTGATGATAAAAGTTGTTTTTTTCTTTATTTCCGTTTCTGGGCCGCGGGTGGCCTAGTGGGCAACGCGTTCGTGACTGCAACGGAAAGGGCCTCAGGTTCGATCACAGGCAGGTACGAACGCTCGATCCACTAAATATCCGCCGTACATCGGATGGACACGTTAAGCCGTAGGACCCCGGGTAATGGCCCCTCGGTAATAAATAAGAGCGTCTTCCTCCTGCTTTCTACTTCGCTATCGTGTCACTTTTCTATAGGGCGCTCTAGCCCAATTCTCCCAATTTCCTATTTCTAAGGGTTGTTTAAGACTTGGGGTCAGACACTAACTTCCTAAAATCCTCTGCATATGATGATGTAATCATATTTCCGTTTTACAAAGTCCTCCTCGCGTTATGTTTCAGTTAAGAGCAGTCATATCAGTATTTTCGCATTGTAAATAAACTTCACTCTTACGGAATCAATTCTTAAATTCTGCAATACTTACCTGAACCGAAAACCGGTTGAATTTGCTATAGTTTGCCCATCCCAGCTTCAAGTTGTTCAGATCAAAGAGAGTTTTCAATTTCTATGCAGTTATAACCATCAAGATTATGTACGTATTGTGAAATAAAAAACGTCTCCATTCTACCATTGTGTACCTTTAGTCTCTGCATTCCTACGTCATCAGCACCTATAGATAGGCAATTATCATGAAAATTTCTGTCTCTGATCTATGGATCTCACGTTTTATATTTTGAGTACCACAACTTCTATCTGTATTCTAAGAGGAAGTCACTGTTCTTTTCATACTAATTTGTGCAATACCGGGCGAAGCCACCATGCCTGGTTCTTTGCGTATTTAATGAATCATGCCTAGCTACAAGGAAATATGCAATGGTTGTTTAAGAAAAGTTACTTAGGGATTTTTTTTTCGAATTTATTCGCAAGATCTGTCTGCAACATTTTCACAAAATTTCCAGAATTACAAATATATTTAATTGTGTAAAACAAAATTATAAATTTTATTTTTAAGGATATTTTTTTTAATTATTCTACAATAAAATTATAAATGATATGACAAACACATTCGTGAGCACACCAAATAAAAAAAATAATTATAAAGCAGCAATACAAGACACTTCAAACATTTTGGCTGGTATGAACAGTTCAAATTGAAAACTAATATAATTTTCTTTTGTAATATATTACTGATTGTTCTATTCTTAGACAATATGAGTGATCGAAATTTCAAATGCGTTAAAATACTCGGCTTTAAATTACGCATTAAAAATGCGTAATTATTTAGATAAATATTTTTTCTCGTCATTCAGACATATGGAAGGAGCAACTTGAAAAATCCTCAGTGTCCTCTATACATTTCTGTAAATTTCTGAATTTCATAGGGTTTCGAAATCAAGTTTAAAAATTTAAAATATTTGCCTAACTAATTCCAGACATTGAAAAGCTATTAAATTCAAAAACTCAACGGGACATATAGCTTTACAATATTTTGAAAAAGTGTAGCTTTAATTTTAAGAATATATATTAACAGTATAGCAAGGGAATTATTTTAGTTAGAATGCGGATCGTTAGTTTTCTTTTTGACACTTCGACAAATTCCAAAAATGCTGGAAATTGTAAATTCCAGCCCTCAAGGAAGAACAGCTTTGGGATTTTTTTATGCGCTATTAGAATGTTTTAAAGTATTTCTCGTTTCCTTTTGAAACAGCTGTGTGATTTTGCAAAAAAGTGAAATGCAGAGATGTTCTACAGTCTCGTAAACGAAGACACAGACAATAGAAATTTTCAATGAGAGACATTCAGTTTAACAGCAGTATATATGGCACCATGATCAAAAAAAGTACCCTACATTGGCAATCGCCGGACGTATTGTTAGATTATATATACACGGTCGAGTAACATTATTGTGACCACCAGTTAAAATCCAGAGTAAACGCCGTGGTCAGCGCGGACAGCAGCTACACGGACTGGGAGTTACTCAATAAGATGCTGAAAGGTGTTCATAGGTATGTGGAGGCATGTTCACTGCAGGGCATCTGACAGCTGCTGGAGGATGCGTGTTGCAATTATCGTAGAATGAACAAAACGATCGAGATAGAGCCAGAATTTCTCGATACGGTTTAAGTCTGGGGAATTAGGGGTCCAGGAATATATTGTCTTCATGGTGCGCTTCCAACCACTCTCAGACATTCATGACTGTGTGACACGTCGCATTGTCGTGCAGGAAGAACCCATCAGCCACAGGGAAGACAACAAGCATGCATGGGCATATGAGGCCTGCAAGGATAGTTTCATAAGGAATACGGTTCATAGTGTCTTCCACAGGCATGTGAGGACCGAGGGCATGCCACCAAAACATTCCCCAGACCATAACGCTTCCCCCGTCAGCTTTTGTTCTTTCAGCAATGGTTGAAAAGTGTTTGTTCTCCGATGTTCCTTGCCTCATACTCCAACGTCCATCCGTTCGATGAAACAGAAAACGTGACTCATCGGAGAAGGCAATACTTCGCCAATCAGCGGAGGCCCAATTGCGATACTGTCGTGCATATGCAAACCTTTTCTGCCCATGCACCTTCGTTAGCATAGGTACAGTGACCATGATTCTTCATCGGAGACCCATACGCAGCAGTTTTCACTGAACTATCGTTTTAGACACACTTCCGTGAGACCCTTGGTTCATTCGTCCAGTCAGTTTCAGGGCAGGAGCGGGTCGATCGACCGTCACGCACCTTCGAAGCCGATGTTAATCTCTTATATCAGTGGCACGTGGTGCTCGGCAGTTTCCACTTTGCATTATCGCAATGGTGCAATTTCTCCAATCACGATACCCCTTTACCACAGCAGCATGCGAACAGTGCCTAATCTACCGGTTCCATTGAAGGGAGGAAGCGAGGTCTAAGATACAAACACAGCATTCTTGCCTCATCTCAATTCGAACCGGGACACTTCTCGGACGAATGGACATAAGCCAGCGCTTAAACCACTGCGCCACCTGCCCGACAAAATATTTGGATTTGAAGGCCACAATTGTAAGCAATAATTATTGATACTGATGAAACACGGCATAACTACGTGACAAAATTGAAGGATGCAGACACTTTTTCAGATTACACGCTAGTCGTTTTAATGGAATTAAAAGTTCAGAATTTTTCTTTACTTTCATTTTTTGTACACGTTGTGCTGAAGCAAAAATTTGTAAGCAAAAGCTATTGACTTAAGACAGCAAAATTTTCAGTACAAAAACCCAGGCGCGGGAATTTAAGTTATAGTGGCCGTGATGACCTGGTGGCTTGGATTAGTATCAAGGTTTATTTAGCTGGTTCCACGTGCTTAAAAGAAATACAGTGACTGTCATGTAGCTTAAAAATTTCAAAGAATTTAAATACACACTGACGGAAAAAAAATCCCAACACCAAGAAGGGTTTGTGTTAGATAAACGACGGTTGGTAGGCGGTGAGAGTACATCTGTAAGATGACGTCTATGCAAATTTCGCGCTCGGCGCATACATGTGGCGCTAGTAGCGCCCCTCGGAACATGCAAAGCAGGTTTGCTGTAAATACGCGCTGTAAAGTTCGAAAGCGTTAGTTTTCGTTGAGATTCGACGTAGGGTGTTGCTGTTAGTCAAGAATGCCTTTAAGAAGACAAAGAAGCCATTATCAACAGCTCACGGAGTTTGAACGAGGTCGTGTATTAGGGCTACGAGGAGGTGGATTTTCTTTCCGCAATATTGCAGAACGACTTGGCATGATTGTTTTTCAGCGGTGGTCAAGGGAAGGTACTGTCTCAAGAAGACCGGGTTCCGGCCGGCCACGGGACACTACTGAGAGGGAAGACCGCCGTGTACGGTTATGGCTGTGGCGCATCGTACCGCGACTGCGGCAGCAATTCGAGCGGCAGTTGCCACCACAGTGACACAACGAACTGTTACAATTCGGTTACTTGAAGGACAGCTCCAAGCCTGACGCCCTGTAGCGTGCATTCCTCTTACTCTAAACCACTGCCGTTTTCGACGTCAGTGGTGTCAAGCTAAAGCTCATTGGAGGACGGAGTGGATATCTGTTGTGTTTTCTGATGAAATTCGGTTCTGCCTGTGTGCCAGTGATGGCCGTGTGTTGTTTAGAAGGAGGCCAGGTGAGCGCCTGCAACCAACCTGTCTGCGGCTGAGACACACTGGACCTACACCTGGAGTTATGGTCTGGGGAGCAATTTCCTATGACAGCAGGAGCACTCTCGTGGTTATCCCACGCACCCTGACGGCACAGTTGTATGTCGGTCTGGTGATTCAACCTGTTGTGCTGCATTTCATGAAAAGCATTCCAGGGGGTGTTTTGCAACAGGATAACGCTCGCCCGCAGACCGCTGTTGTAACCCAACATGCTTTACAGAGTGTCGACATGTTGCCGAGGCCTGCTAGATCACCAGATCTTTTTTCCGTCGAGCACGTATGGGAAATCATTGGACTACAACTCCAGCGTCACCCCAACCAGCATTAACCGTCCCTGTATTGACCGACCAAGTGCAACAGGCATGGAACTCCGTCCCACTAACTGACATCCAGCACCTTTACGACACAATGCATGAACGTTTGCGTGCTGGCATTCAAGATTCCGGCGGTTACACCAGTTATTAATGTACCAGCATTTCACAATTAAAATGGCTCTTGTCGCGCTTACGTTAAGCTGTGATCTTGAAACCTTAATCGATAACATATGTTACCTATACAAATGTATTGCCGCCATTTCATTCCTCTACAACTATTTTTTCGTGGTGTTGGGATTTTTGTCCCGTCAGCTTATAAAGAAAACTGCCAAAATTTTAACAAAAATAAATGTAGGGTCTTTTTTCTAACCGTATAAATTTCATAGGCTAACGAAAATGTCATTAATTGAGGATGTCTACTTGTGTAGTTTCTTGTTGGTATTTATTTCTAAACATTAATTATTTAAATCCAGTAAAGCTTTTTCTCTTGTGCAATTTTTTAGTTATTCTAAACGTAATAAAGAGCTTAATTGCTTCCTTATTCTAAATAGAATAATTCGACTACCACAAAATGTAATTTTATAAGCTAAATGTGCTGTACGTTGGAAGCGACTTTTTTAATTGTTGTGTGATTGTATCCCAAAACAACCTGTTTTATAAGAAAACATGCGTTTTTACACAAAAGATGGTTCTTCTGGAACATTTGCACATATTTCTATCGAAACATTAGAGTCTCACAATTAACGGAATCCCTGCACTCTGTGCCGGAAGTTTTCATCATCAAGATTTTGACGACGTCACAGCCTACGATCGAAGCTGAAACCCATTCTGAGTCTCGCTTTGGAGATTATATATCATCGTGTCCCCAATAATTTAGTGCGTGATCAATACGATCAGTAAGATCAATTCGAAACCAGAAATGAAACAGTAAATATATTTGAAGGAAGTAATAGAAATAAAGAGAACAATAAATGCTGCAAATGTGTTCTTTTCGTGTTTCATAAACACTCTTGGTGCTGCTTGCGAAAATCATATAAATTTTTAAATGACGGTTCCAAGTGTATAGTATTTCATGATGTCTTTCGCGTCTGTTATTCTGGCAATAGCTCGTTCTTTCGAAATGTGCAAAAAGTAATTGAAAATGTATTCTTAATCCTGAAGTTTGTGTACCTGGTGGAGCCTTAGTGAAGTGATGGTTTTATTATTCTGTAAAGTAGAAAAAACACATCATTCTAAATTGTGGTTTGACGCAAAATTGTAAAACATTTGGGGGAATGTTTTCCTTGAGAGAACGCGGTAAATGATATGAATACCAACAGATGTAAACAGGGCCACAAAAATTAAAATAAATCGTCAAAATACGTACACATCGAAATTGTAGAGTATAATGTAATTGTAGTCCAACTCCACAAAGTGTTGGAATAATATGTTTTGTGACAACCATTAACAATAGACTTCAAGTTAACCACGTGAAAACAAACAACTTCACGTGAGGTATCTTCTTTAAATTCTGCTATAGTGGAAGAAAACAGTCAAAACGCATTGTACACACCCTCAGTATATCGAGACCGTGCATAACGCAACACCTTCGGACTTAACACAATTTCTCTATATAGAATATCCCTTAATTATTTGATGCACAGATACACAATTGCTCAAATGTAAATTTATATTATTGCACAAACCGGATAATCCCAAATAAAACGTACTAACAAATTTTGAAGATGTGAATTCGCTTTTTGGTGTATATACGACATGGATGGAAAGTCAGATAATATCAGACAACTTGCAGATTTTGTCGTCCTGTGTACAGCTTCGAACCCCGTCTACTGGGTAGCGCCCGAGAATTCTAACCGCAATAACAACCAGAACGACAAAGGCTCGAGATTTCCATTTATTTGAATACAACTATCATTTGAATATTACCGGAATTTTTCTAAAATGCTCTGACTTAATGTTCATTTCATATTTACACCAAAAAACGAATTCACATCTTCAAAAATTGTATTGTATGATGTTATCCCGTATTCCATTCAAAAGGTGCTTGTTATACTTCACTACAAACAGTGTGATAATTTTCTTTCCCTTTTTTAAGAAAGTGTTTCAGCTGTAGAAATCCTTAATGTTAAAGACACTCTGTCAAAGATGCGAATTGCCTTTTAACATTAAAACGTACAGCACCGTTTTATTTTTGAAAGAATACTGCCATTTCTCTGTGTACAAAATTTCAATAGAGTTTCGTATTTATTCAGCGGCACATTCAGCTACCTATTTTGTATCATTCTTTAAAGTACAAATGGCTGATACAGAGATAGCACACGAAATCGTATATCGTTATGTGCACAACGATTTTTCTATACACATGTGTGCCATGTCATTTGTCTATATTCCATGAATGTACATGTTAACCCTCAGATGCTACGTAATATGAGCATTGTGTATTTCGAGAAAATTTAAGAAATACAGGCGATCATCAGTAACTTTGGACAGAGACCACTTTCCTAAATGCTGTATAAGCAGGCGAAAGAAGGCCAGAGCTTGTACGGTAAATTAGAGACAAAGCCATGTCTTATCCAGGATTAGAATTCAGAAACAACTCGGAAGAATAGTCGGAAGTCAACGTTTACACCACTGTACGTCAGTGGCAGCACAGAGTGGTTACAGCAAACAAGTTAAACCCAAAATAAAACCAAAGCAGAAAAAAGCAAAACTAAAAAACGGAATGTTTTTATTTTTAAAATCATGGATACTTCCGTGGACCACAGCACTATATGTATATATACATTTCCTAATTCAAGAAATAATAACAGGAATTTAATTAATGCCCCATATAAACCACATGTCATAAATGTTGTGCTTAACTAACAGCATTTGAACAGTCAGTCCAGGTTCTTCGTTAAGCAAATATCCTAATTCCCAAACACTTTAAAAGATTGAGGTTAGCAAGCAGAGTGATAAAATCCAGTACCGGAAAGATGAAACTTTTTGATGGGAGCAAATAGTAACCTGTGGGTAATAACATCTAGGATGTGATTTACAACGTCAGTGCTAGTAGGTAAAGCGCTAGTTTTGTACAAGGTCGAGTCACATATTTGTGGCCACTAGTTAATATCCACAGTAGTAGCTTTTTGCAGCGCGGACAACAGCTGGGCGTGACTCGATAAGGTACTGGAAGGTGTTCAAAGTATGTGGAACCATGCTTACTGCAATGCATCTCACAGCTGCTGGAAGGTGCGTGGTGGAGGATCCATAGAAGGAACAACACGATCTGGGTGGTCCCACAAACGCTCAATTGGGTTTAAGTCTGGGTGACTAAGAGGCCAGGGCGGTAGTTTCAAGTCTTCATCGTGCTCATCCAACAATTCTTGAACATTGCTTCCTGTGTAACACGTCGCATTGTCGTGCTGGAATATCCTATACGTCTTAGGGAAGACAATCAGCGTACACGGGTGTGTGTGGAACGGTTATACGTCAATTCGTCGCGTGCGTCAATTCGTCGACTGCGTCAATTATTCGACTGCGTCAATTCGTCGAGCGTCAATTCGTCGCGGACAAATTCGTCGACTACGTCAATTCTTCGCGGACAAATTCGTCGACTACGTCAATTCTTCGAGGGCAAATTCGTCGAATACGTCACTTCGTCGACTACGTCAACTCGTCAACTACGTCAATTCGTCGCGTTTACAGATTTTGGTTACATACAAAACGAATGCAGGAAAACGTACGATTTCGAACGCGTTGCTCCCTGATCAAATTTATAAAGTTTGGACATTCATACAGGATAGGAATATTACGTTTTTTTTTTGCACTAAAAATATTAGACGGTAGACAGTTTTTGGAATGGGGCAAGGCCCGGGGAGTCATAGCCCCGCCCCTACATACATGCTAAATGTTCGTAAAATCTAGTTTTCGTTTCAGAACCATCAAATTTGGTATCATGAAACTCTAACTTAGACTCTAGACGGTATTTGGAAGGGGATGGAACCTGGGGTCTGAGCCCCCCAGGTTCCATCCACGTCAACTCGTCAACTACGTCTAGTTAACTACGTCTAGGGCCCAGGTGGATTGAAAAACGTTATCGGTGTTTTTTGAGGCAGCACGAGAGTGCTCCATTCGGAGACGAGTGGTTAACCGTGCTAGGAAGCGTCTCCGAATGATAGCACTTGCCTCCTGAGGAGGTGTAGTAAGAGCAGGGAGGGCTTGTTGAAGATGGAAAGCATAGACAGTGAACTTCACAAAAAGAAAACTGTAACGGCACCCAGGAGGCAATTGAATAGATGGATGTTTTGTTTGGAGTAAAAAAGCATTTGCAAGAAATGGTAACGATCGAACACAAATTCGATCAGCAAGACGAAATGCTGTGTTTAGGACTGGCATGAGTAAGGGGCAGAATAGGTATTAATGTTGGACGTCTCTGACTTCAGGGCAAAAGGAGCACTGTGGAGAGGTGAGAAGGGTCATGCGAAATACTACTGATGGGGCGGGGAGACGAAGTTGAAGAAATTGCCAATGGACATTGAGTTCAAGAGGCGAGGAAAGGGGAGAGGTAGAGGCTGTCTAGATTGCGGGGAGAAGAGAAGGAGAAGCAGCGTGAACAGAAAGTGGAAGTGCGGGATGGGAAAGAAGAAGCCAATATAAAGAAGTGAAACAGATAGAAGTAACTAGAACAGGGCAGCTACGAATGAGGAGAAAGAACGGTAGAGAAAGAGGAGCAGAGTGGACCGAGAAGAGAACATCAGGGGAAGCGAGGAGTGGAAAGACGCTCCAAAGCACTGTGCGAAGGAGAAGATATTCGTTAGCAAGGGTAATGGTTGGAGATAGAAACACGGAAGAAAGAGGTCTCCAGGTTAGATCAGAAGTTACGAGAGAACGGACAGTTATCACACCAGAGCGGATCCAATGAGGAAAGTAAAAGTAAGGGAGGTTAGGAGGGTGAATAAGAAAAGAGAAGAAGAGAGGTTCATCTAGAAGATCAAGAGTTGAAGTAGGAAATGAACGCAGAAGAGGAAACGAACGAAAGAGAGAAAGGCCCTCTCGCAGGACAGGAGGGAGGTGGGACGGAAGACGAGAGTAAGCATCCATCTTTAGAAACAGTAAGAAGGTGAAAGATGGGTCACGGGAAGAAGCTAGAACATTCAAGGTACTGGTAAGGGACGGAACGGTTGAAGTGGCAAGGCGAATGAAATAAATAATGCGATGTGTTTTATAAAGGACAGCTGGATCAGGAAGCTGGATGCCACCTAATGAGGCTGGTAGATGAAGCGTGGCAGGTTTCACCCAGTGATGTGAAGGCCAGATGACGGAAGTTGAGAGGCGAGTGATGGTCATCATTTGTGGCACGGGAACAACCGTCGACATCCAAGAGTATTCGCATAGGGAAATAAGTTGTCGACGAAAAACGGCTGCTAGTTGACGGAACGATGTGAAAGGGCGGGTCTTACTCCAGTAGGCAGCAGCTCGTTGTATTCGGGGAAGAAGAGCAGTCCAGGTGGCGGATGCAGATTTCAAGGGCAATCCGACATACTCACCGAGGATCTTCTGTGTCGTGGCCGTCCACTGCACACCCCAAGGAGCATCGGTGCGGGCAACTTATGCCCCACACCATGAGCCAGTACTTTTAGTGGCATTCAGCGCAGCTCCAGAGATAGCGACATACTGATGATATACAGAATACAGGGAATCAAATTGAGATTCGTTACAGACGCCAAAGGTCACATCATCAGCATAGGCGGCGAAAATTATCCGATGATGACGAGTACTAGCCACTGTCGGCGGTAGGATATCCAGGAGAGATCTTCGGGCTGCTAACAGGAAAGGCTCGAAAGCGAGAGCGAATAGCTGGCCGGAGAGCAGACATCCTTGCCGGATTCCTCGCTTAAACGGAATTGGGGCGGTTAGAAAAGCGGCCGCTCGAAAAAGGAAACTGGCGCTCTAATAAAGGGCCAAGAGAGCGGAAGAAAAGGCAGGAGGAAAGCCAAATTGTGAAAGGACAGCAGAGAGATAAATGTGAGAAATGTTATCAAAAGCGGACGTTTGATCCAGATTGAGAAAGGCAAGAGGTTCAGAAAAAAAGCGAGCGAGGACGTGAAGATGAAGGAGAAGAGAAACGTTAGTGGAAATAGTCTGACCAGGCACAGTGTATGTCTGGTCGGGAGAAATAACGAAAGAGAGAACAGAAATGAGGCGACAGGATAAGAGTTTTGTAAAGAACTTATAGTCAGTGTTTAGGATAGAGATAGGGCGCCAGTTTCCAAGATCCAAGAGGTCACCCTTCTTAGAAGGCAGGATGATGTGTGCCTAAGTAAAGTCGGGCGGTAACGCAGGAGAGGAAAAAGCAGACGAAAAACACTCAGACAGAAAAGGGAGAAGGCACGGTAGAAAAGCACGATAAAAGTACAGAGGAAGGCCGTCAGGTCAAGGAGCGGCATGAGGATTGAGAGTAGCGAACGCCTCATGGATTTCGCGAAGAGAGAAAGGGGAGAGTAAAGAAGTAGATAAAGTAGAGGGGATCTGAGCAAGAAAGGAGAGAAGAAGAGAAGCTAATGAGGATGAAGACTGCGTTACCGCAATGTACTTGGCGGTGAAATACTGTCTTGTGAAAGTGCATAGCTGCGATGGGTTCGAAGTGATGGAACCATCCTGGAGGCGAAGATGACGCAAAGATGTAGCAGAACGATGTTGAGATTCCAAGGCGGTTAAGTAATCGGGAGAATCAGCTGTAGGGGAGAGATGCAAGATATGCATCCTGCAGGCTGCATCGGATGCGCGAGGGAGAAGCAAAGCGTGGAGATCTGCCAGATAGCCGTGGTATTGCGGATCATCAAGAGAGAGCATCGACAATAGAGCACGTACATTCGCAATTTTAATATCGCTCTCATTCCGAGAGGCATGGGAGTAGCGCCGTACAAAAAGGACCAAGTCATGCTTGACACTGAGCAACAGTTGCATCGACACTTAGCCACAGTTGCATTGACGTAGTATCAAGAAGGGGCTGACGACTTCGGAGGAACTCACTCACAGCAACACAAAATTGTTGATCATCCAGGAGCGAGTCCGGAAAAGTCCGTACTCGGTGAGTCCTTGAAGGTGAAGGCGAAACACACACGGCCAGACTGACAATACTGTGGTCTGAAGCGGCGGAAGGATGATTGTCAGCAGCTGCGATCAACGGGAGAAGAGCAGTCAAAACATAAAATTTATCCAGCCGTGCTGCCGTAGTGCTGCCATGAATGGAAGAGCGCCAGCTAAAAGAGATTTCCGACTGGTGTAGATGGCGGAACGCATCAACCAAATGAAAATCATCAACTAGCTAAGAAATCTGTAATACACGTTGCCTGCGGTATTCGCCAACGGTTGAATTGCGGTCAAGGGCCGGCATCAACGTTCAATTAAAATCTCCGCCGATGAGAATATATTCAGACGGTGGGATGCATGACAGCTCTGTACGGAGTGTGGAGAGAAGATCAGGTAACAGACGCTCATCACAGGGTACATATATGTTAAAAACATAATAGGTCACGTTTGCAATGCAAAAGACAATGACCTGGAGGTTGTCCACATGTAATGCACGAATCACTGGCGTCGAAATCAGAGGGAGTAGGCGGTGATAGATCCCAAGTGCAAGGCCACCATTCCGTCCAACTCGATAAGCATGGTGAAAATCGTAGGGCCAAGCCCGCCAACGAGAGAAGAGCAATTGGTCTCTTGGAGCAAGAGAAGATCTGCGTGTAGAGGCGCCAAGTCCTCATACACTAGGGCATTTCTAGGAGAAGCAGAGAACCCTCTGCAGTTAGGTGTGACCACCTTGAATCGGTAGGTCCTTCCCAGGTCGACACGCACGTGCGCTGGAATCTGTTATTTTCTTCGCTTGCTTCTTCATTCTGTCAACACTAAATTTGAGATCGGGATAGGAAAGCACACGTTTTCGAAACACAGATGTCACACTAGAAACTTGTTTCAGAACAGTTGGAAGATCAAGCATATGACGTGCAACAAACTGATTAAAAAATCTAGGATGTTTATGAGAACATAATACTTCGTATGTTTTATGAAGAGAAAGCGGACCTACCGGTATATCCGCCTTCGCTTCAGCTAGATATCGGAGAAAAGAATCTAGGGAAAGCACTCGGGTGGAGTCTTAGTACCTGGAATCACAGCAGGATGTCGACTTATTCGTGGCGATGTACGTCGTTGAGAGGAGTAGCATGAAGATGAGTCAACAGAACGATCTCTTGCAGCATCGGTGCGAGGAGGGAGCTGAGTCGGCGGAGCACTCCAGGACTCCCGTCGAGCAGGCTTGCTGGTAGTTGTAGGGTCAGAGTCATTGCCAGAATAGTCACTAGCAGTAGGGCAGTCCATGTCAGTAACTGTACTTGGATTGTCTTCATCCGACGGTGGATGAAGGTCAGCAGTCAGGTCAGCTGGAGCAGCAAGGAACGTCGGCGGAGCAGTCGGCACCAGATGAGGAAAGTCCTCTGTCAACAATTGTGGGACAGGACCTCTTGGAGGAGGACCCGATGGTAGAGCAGGTTGATGAAGTTCTGAAGACACCTCTTTAGAAACGGTAGGGGCAGACGACACAGGGCTGTCACGAGTGACTTTTGGTCCCGAAGACTAAGGTACAGTAGGGCAGCGGAAGTACTCACTTCGTTGATGGCCATACGCCTTACAAGTCTGACAATGAAAGGAGGTTAAAACGTCGATGCGTCGGATCTGGTCTCCGCATTTTATAGTGAAGCGAGTAGGAAAAGTCTTGATATGTTCATGCGAAGATAATACTACTCGTGCAACTCGTCGGGCACTTTCAATCAAACGATCATCCTCGTCCTTTGGAGCAGCGGAGTGTGTGGTAATGTTACCCACAACACGACCGGATTGCTTAAGAAAAGCACAAAGCATAGCATCTGTGACTTCAGGATGTACTGGGTACATCGAGACCGTTACGGGTCTTTGGGCGACAGGCTCAGGAAATAATTGGTGATCACCAACAACCAGCCCAGTCTGTAAAACAGAGGTAGCATCTGCCACATGAAAGAAATAAACAATGACACTCGGCCCTTTGCGCGACAAATGATGTATCGCTGACGGAGAGAACTTTTGTTTCAGAGCAGTTGAGTACATTTTGAGTGGTGTGTCAGGCAGTGCCTCAAAGCACACAACCAACTCAGTAGCCGTGGTGAAAGAAGTACCTGCTGGAGAATCCACTGGAATTTCGAGCACAACCTCATTACCAGAGCGACGGACATGAGGTTTTAAAGCTGCGGCTTTAGCTCGCCTGGAATTGGACTTGGGCTGAAGCCTTTGGGAAGTTACCGCTGAAGAATAGGAGCCAGGAGCAGTAGAAGTGGAGGTTGAAGGCAGAGGAGCATCATCATTCATAGTGTCCATGACGTCATCTGACACTATATGAGTAGCAGCTGGCGCAAGAGCTGTAACAGAGACGTCAGGGGAGGAAAACGATACACCGCCAACGGTTGACGTCGACCCGGAGGGCAACGTGACAATGCCACAGCTGGGCAAAGTGCTGTGATCACCGGAAGTGATGTCAGGGTTGACAACACCACCGGATGACGCCATTCTAATGGCGCCGAGATAACTAGGCTTCTATTTTTTTTTTTTTTTTTTTTTTTTTTTTTTGAGGTTTAACGACCACCGTGAGCAACTCAATGGGCTATAAGCAGTCGCCCGTCCCTAATTCAGGGTCACTGGTTCCAGGGAAGGGAGAGAGCCAGTGCCGTAAGACAAACACAACATCCATGCCTGACGGGATTCGAACCCGGACCCCTTACGGACGAATGATCAGAGGCCAGCGCCTTAGACCACTGCGCAACCGGGGCGGCTAACTAGGCTTCTACCAGCTCGAGAGGAATTGTAAACACGATGATAAGAAACGAAAAAAGACACTCACCACTTCGGAAATGTCCGAAACGAATCACCAAACCTTTATAGTGGAGGTAAGCAAAAACTCAGTAATCCTAGTAGCCTAAATACTTGTTATTCAAACAAAACTCACGGAGCACAATTTCGGTAAAATCTACAGTTTTCAATTTAGAACCACCAAATCTGGTACACTACCTTATGGTACTCTAACTTAGACGCTAGACGGTTTTTGAAAGGGGTGGGAGCCCGGGGATCAGAGCCCATCCCCCCACCCAAAATAAAAAAAGATCGTAAAATCTACAGTTTCTAATTTAGAGTCACCAAATTTGGTATACTATCTCATGGTACTTTAACTTAGACTGTAGACCGT
Organism: Macrothele yani; assembly: GCA_039090855.1. Lineage (NCBI taxonomy): Eukaryota > Metazoa > Arthropoda > Arachnida > Araneae > Macrothelidae > Macrothele > Macrothele yani. The sequence goes on from CM077033.1 coordinate 53,606,982, forward strand.
TTTTGCAAGAGGTTGTAGCACGGGGGGGGGGGGGTAAGGGCCCTCTTCATAAAAAAAATCGCAAAATCTAGTTTTCAATTGAGAACCACCAAATTTGGTATACTCTCTCATGGTACTCTAACTTAGACGGTCGACGGTCTTTGGAACGGGTCAAGCCCCGGGAGTCGGAGCCTTCCCCCGGCACATACATACAAAATTTTCGTGAAACCTAGTTTTTATTTCAGAACCATCAAGTGTGGTATCATGAAACTCTAACTTAGACGCTAGACGGTTTTTGGAAGGGGACGGAGCCTGGGGGTCGGTGCCTCCCTCATTAAAATTTTCGTAAAATCTACAGTTTTCAATTTAGAGCCACCAAATTTGGTATACTATCTCATGGTATTCTAACTTAGACGGTATAATGTTTTTGGATCGGGTCAAGGCCAGGGGTCAGAGACCCCACCCCATAATTTTTTTCGTAAAATCTACATTTCAAAATTGTCTTTATTCTTCAAATAAAAATAGCATTTCTATGTACATGATAGTAGAATTCTGCCAATAAATACAGTGGTATATACATCAACTGGAAAGTTCCAGTGAAACGTAAAACAAAATATTGTTAAAATCTTAAAATTATTTCGCCACGAAGGTGAAGGATAGGCAGACAAAAAGCACGAGCGATGCAAATGAAAATGCATAATACAGTATTGTAGAAAAGAAAAGACATGATTCCATACTATTCACAAATTCCAATGAAGCATTACTACCATACTCAAGATTAAATATGCACAAGGTACTAATTCACAGAAAAGACCATGGATGAGAAGGAACTAACAGGTGCAACAGTATTTAGAAATATGACAGAAATGGTAGAAACAATGGAGCACAAATACTTATTATATGTACAGAATTATGCAGTGATAAAAGAGAAATACGCTAAACGGACCCAGGAGGGCAGCTTTACAAAATAAAACAGAAATCGCGCAGTAATGCATTGCATAAGTGTCATATCATATTTACAGAACAATACAGTGACAAGGAAGAAAGCCGCTAAACATACCCAGTAGAGCAGCTACTCATGAAACAGAAATGTAACGGTGATGCTACACTCAAAATTTACATCATATGTACAGAAGTATTCCGTGACAAGGGGAGAATCGCTAAAAGTACTCAGAAAGGCATCTTCTTACATTAAATTATACACACAGGGATAATAAAATTTCAAAATATATTCAACACAATGCAGGGGACATTACGTGTGCAGTAAACTGTGCAGAAGAAAGAATTATATACAACATAAAATACAACATAATCGAATAAACATGTGAAACATGGTGAACTATTTCCAATAGCACATAAAACAGAATAATCACAAATAGCGAATCATGTGGGTGAAAAAGGAAACTCCACCTAGGAGCCTCATACCACCAAAATTAATACGTAAAATCATGAGTTGTGACAGTGAATGTGGGCGACAACGAAAATCCCACCTATAAGTTGAGATGTAGCTGCAAATTGTGGATATGGAACCACCCAGCCAATTGGGCCTAGGTGGATTGAAAAACGTTATCGGTGTTTGTTGAGGCAGCACGAGAGTGCTCCATTCGGAGACGAGTGGTTAACCGTGCTAGGAAGCGTCTCCGAATGATAGCACTTGCCTTCTGAGGAGGTGGAGTAAGAGCAGGGAGGCTTTGTTCAAGATGGAAAGCATATACAGTGAGCCTCATAAGAAGAAAAGTGTAACGGCACACAGGAGGCAAGTGAGTAGGTGGACGCATAGTTTGGAGTAGCCAAGCATATGCAAAAATGGTAACGATCGGGCACAGATTCGATCAGCAAGACGAAATGCTGTGTTTAGGACTGGCAAGAGTACTAGGCAGAATAGGGATTGATGTTGGACGTCACTGACTTCAGGGCAAAAGGAGCACTGTGGAGAGGTGAGAAGAGTCATGCGAAATAGTACTGATGGGGCGGGGAGACGAAGGTGAAGAAATTGCCATTGGACATTGAGTTCAAGAGGGGAGGAAAGGGGAGAGGTAGAGGCTGTCCAGATGGCAGGGAGAAGAGAAGGAGAAGCAGGATGAAAAGAAAGTGGAAGTGCGGGAGGGGAAGGAAGAAGTAAATAAAGAGAAGAGGAGGTGATAGAAGTAACTAGAACCGGGGAGCTACGAATGAGGAGAAAGAACGGTAGAGAAAGAGGTGCGGAAGGGGCCGAGAAGAGATCATCAGGGGAAGCGAGCAGTGGAAAGGGGCTACAAAGCGCTGTGCGAAGGAGAAGATATTCGTTAGCAAGAGTAATGGTTGGAGATAGAAACAGGGAAGAAAGAGGTCTCCAGGATAGATCAGAAGTTACGAGAGAACGGACAGTTATCACACCAGAGCGGATCCAATGAGGAAAGTAAAAGTAAGGGAGGTTAGGAGGGTGAATAAGAAAAGAGAAGAAGAGAGGTTCATCTAGAAGATCAAGAGTTGAAGTAGGAAATGAACGCAGAAGAGGAAACGAACGAAAGAGAGAAAGGCCCTCTCGCAGGACAGGAGGGAGGTGGGACGGAAGACGAGAGTAAGCATCCATATTTAGAAACAGTAAAAAGGTGAAAGATGGGTCACGGGAAGAAGCTAGAACATTCAAGGTACTGGTAAGGGACGGAACGGTTGAAGTGGCAAGGCGAATGAAATAAATAATGCGATGTGTTTTATAAAGGACAGCTGGATCAGGAAGCTGGATGCCACCTAATGAGGCTGGTAGATGAAGCGTGGCAGGTTTCACCCAGTGATGTGAAGGCCAGATGACGGAAGTTGAGAGGCGAGTGATGGTCATCATTTGTGGCACGGGAACAACCGTCGACATCCAAGAGTATTCCCATAGGGAAATAAGTTGTCGACGAAAAACGGCTGCTCGTTGACGGAACGATGTGAAAGGGCGGGTCTTACTCCAGTAGGCAGCAGCTCGTTGTATTCAGGGAAGAAGAGCAGTCCAGGTGGCGGATGCAGATCTCAAGGGCAATCCGACATACTCACCGAGGATCTTCTGTGTCGTGGCCGTCCACTGCACACCCCAAGGAGCATCGGTGCGGGCAGCTTATGCCCCACACCATGAGCCAGTACTTTTAGTGGCATTCAGCGCAGCTCCAGAGATAGCGACATACTGATGATATACAGAATACAGGCAATCAAATTGAGATTCGTTCCAGACGCCAAAGGTCACATCATCAGCATAGGCGGCGAAAATTATCCGATGATGACGAGTACTAGCCACTGTCGGCGGTAGGATATCCAGGAGAGATCTTCGGGCTGCTAGCAGGAAAGGCTCGAAAGCGAGAGCGAATAGCTGGCCGGAGAGCAGACATCCTTGCCGGATTCCTCGCTTAAACGGAATTGGGGCGGTTAGAAAAGCGGCCGCTCGAAAAAGGAAACTGGCGCTCTGATAAAGGGCCAAGAGAGCGGAAGAAAAGGCAGGAGGAAAGCCAAATTGTGAAAGGACAGCAGAGAGATAAATGTGAGAAATGTTATCAAAAGCGGACGTTTGATCCAGATTGAGAAAGGCAAGAGGTTCAGAAAAAGAGCGAGCGAGGAAGTGAAGATGAAGGAGAAGAGAAACGTTAGTGGAAATAGTCTGACCAGGCACAGTGTATGTCTGGTCGGGAGAAATAACGAAAGAGAGAACAGAAATAACGCGACGGGATAAGAGTTTTGTATAGAACTTATAGTCAGTGTTTAGGATAGAGATAGGGCGCCAGTTTCCAAGATCCAAGAGGTCACCCTTCTTAGAAGGCAGGATGATGTGTGCCAAAGTAAAGTCGGGCGGTAACGCAGGAGAGGAAAAAGCAGACGAAAAACACTCAGACAGAAAAGGGAGAAGGCACGGTAGAAAAGCACGATAAAAGGACAGAGGAAGGCCGTCAGGTCAAGGAGCGGCATGAGGATTGAGAGTAGCGAACGCCTCATGGATTTCGCGAAGAGAGAAAGGGGAGAGTAAAGAAGTAGATAAAGTAGAGGGGATCTGAGCAAGAAAGGAGAGAAGAAGAGAAGCTAATGAGGATGAAGACTGCGTTACTGCACTGTACTTGGCGGTGAAATACTGTCTTGTGAAAGGGCATAGCTGCGATGGGTTCGAAGTGATGGAACCATCCTGGAGGCGAAGATGACGCAAAGATGTAGCAGAACGATGTTGAGATTCCAAGGCGGTTAAGTAATCGGGAGAATCAGCTGTAGGGGAGAGATGCAAGATATGCATCCTGCAGGCTGCATCGGATGCGCGAGGGAGAAGCAAAGCGTGGAGATCTGCCAGATAGCCGTGGTATTGCGGATCATCAAGAGAGAGCATCGACAATAGAGCACGTAGATTCGCAATTTTAATATCGCTCTCATTCCGAGAGGCATGGGAGTAGCGCCGTACAAAAAGGACCAAGTCATGCTTGACACTGAGCAACAGTTGCATTGACGTAGTATCAAGAAGGGGCTGACGACTTCGGAGGAACTCACGCACAGCAACACAAAATTGTTGATCATCCAGGAGCGAGTCCGGAAAAGTCCATACTCGGTGAGCCCTTGAAGGTGAAGGCGAAACACACACGGCCAGACTGACAATACTGTGGTCTGAAGCGGCGGAAGGATGATTGTCAGCAGCTGCGATCGACGGGAGAAGAGCAGTCAAAACATAAAATTTATCCAGCCGTGCTGCCGTAGTGCTGCCATGGATGGAAGAGCGCCAGCTAAAAGAGATTTCCGACTGGTGTAGATGGCGGAACGCATCAACCAAATGAAAATCATCAACTAGCTGAGAAATCTGTAATACACGTTGCCTGCGGTATTCGCCAACGGTTGAATTGCGGTCAAGGGCCGGCATCAACGTACAATTAAAATCTCCGCCGATGAGAATATATTCAGACGGTGGGATGCATGACAGCTCTGTACGGAGTGTGGAGAGAAGATCAGGTAACAGACGCTCATCACAGGGTACATATATGTTAAAAACATGATAGGTCACGTTTGCAATGCAAAAGACAATGACCTGGAGGTTGTCTACATGTAATGCACGAATCACTGGCGTCGAAATCAGAGGGAGTAGGCGGTGATAGATCCCAAGTGCAAGGCCACCATTCCGTCCAACTCGATAAGCATGGTGAAAATCGTAGGGCCAAGCCCGCCAACGAGAGAAGAGCAATTGGTCTCTTGGAGCAAGAGAAGATCTGCGTGTAGAGGCGCCAAGTCCTCATACACTAGGGCATTTCTAGGAGAAGCAGAGAACCCTCTGCAGTTAAGTGTGACCACCTTGAATCGGTAGGTCCTTCCCAGGTCGACACGCACGTGCGCTGGAATCTGTTATTTTCTTCGCTTGCTTCTTCATTCTGTCAACACTAAATTTGAGATCGGGATAGGAAAGCACACGTTTTCGAAACACAGATGTCACACTAGAAACTTGTTTCAGAACAGTTGGAAGATCAAACATGTGACGTGCAACAAACTGATTAAAGAATCTAGGATGTTTATGAGAACATAATACTTCGTTTGTTTTATGAAGAGAAAGCGGACCTACCGGTATATCCGCCTTCGCTTCAGCTAGGTATCGGAGAAAAGAATCTAGGGAAAGCACTCGGGTGGAGTCTTAGCACCTGGAATCACAGCAGGATGTCGACTTATTCGTGGCGAAGTACGTCGTTGAGAGGAGTAGCGGGAAGATGAGTCAACAGAACGATCTCTTGCAGCATCGGTGCGAGGAGGGAGCTGAGTCGGCGGAGCACTCCAGGACTCCCGTCGAGCAGGCTTGCTGGTAGTTGTAGGGTCAGAGTCATTGCCAGAATAGTCACTAGCAGTAGGGCAGTCCATGTCAGTAACTGTACTTGGATTGTCTTCATCCGACGGTGGATGAAGGTCAGCAGTCAGGTCAGCTGGAGCAGCAAGGAACCTCGGCGGAGCAGTCGGCACCAGATGAGGAAAGTCCTCTGTCAACAATTGTGGGACAGGACCTCTTGGAGGAGGACCCGATGGTAGAGCAGGTTGATGAAGTTCTGAAGACACCTCTTTAGAAACGGTAGGGGCAGACGACACAGGGCTGTCACGAGTGACTTTTGGTCCCGAAGACTAAGGTACAGTAGGGCAGCGGAAGTACTCACTTCGTTGATGGCCATACGCCTTACAAGTCTGACAATGAAAGGAGGTTAAAACGTCGATGCGTCGGATCTGGTCTCCGCATTTTATAGTGAAGAGAGTAGGAAAAGTCTTGATATGTTCATGCGAAGATAATACTACTCGTGCAACTCGTCGGGCACTTTCAATCAAACGATCATCCTCGTCCTTTGGAGCAGCGGAGTGTGTGGTAATGTTACCCACAACACGACCGGATTGCTTAAGAAAAGCACAAAGCATAGCATCTGTGACTTCAGGATGTCCTGGGTACATCGAGATCGTTACTGGTCTTTGGGCGACAGGCTCAGGAAATAATTGGTGATCACCAACAACCAGCCCAGTCTGTAAAACAGAGGTAGCATCTGCCACATGAAAGAAATAAACAATGACACTCGGCCCTCTGCGCGACAAATGACGTATCGCTGACGGAGAGAACTTTTGTTTCAGAGCAGTTGAGTACATTTTGAGTGGTGTGTCAGGCAGTGCCTCAAAGCACACACCCAACTCAGTAGCCGTGGTAAAAGAAGTACCTGCTGGAGAATCCACTGGAATTTCGAGCACAACCTCATTACCAGAGCGACGGACATGAGGTTTTAAAGCTGCGGCTTTAGCTCGCCTGGAATTGGACTTGGGCTGAAGCCTTTGGGAAGTTACCGCTGAAGAATAGGAGCCAGGAGCAGTAGAAGTGGAGGTTGAAGGCAGAGGAGCATCATCATTCATAGTGTCCATGACGTCATCTGTCACTATATGAGTAGCAGCTGGCGCAAGAGCTGTAACAGAGACGTCAGGGGAGGAAAACGATACACCGCCAACGGTTGACGTCGACCCGGAGGGCAACGTGACAATGCCACAGCTGGGCAAAGTGATGTCAGGGTTGACAACACCACCGGATGACGCCATTCTAATGGCGCCGAGATAACTAGGCTTCTTTTTTTTTTTTTTTTTTTTTTTTTTTTTTTTGGAGGTTTAACGACCACCGTGAGGAACTCAATGGGCTATAAGCAGTCGCCCGTCCCTAATTTAGGGTCACTGGTTCCAGGGAAGGGAGAGAGCCAGTGCCGTAAGACAAACACAACATCCATGCCTGACTGGATTCGAACCCGGACCCCTTACGGACGAATGATCAGAGGCCAGCGCCTTAGACCACTGCGCCACCGGGGCGGCTAACTAGGCTTCTACCAGCTCGAGAGGAATTGTAAACACGATGATAAGAAACGAATAAAGGCACTTACCATTTCGGGAGATGTCCGAAACGAATCACCAAACCTTTATAGTGGAGGTAAGCACAAACTCAGTAATCCTAGTAGCCTAAATACTTGTTATTCAAACAAAACTCACGGAGCACAATTTCGGTAAAATCTACAGTTTTCAATTTAGAACCACCAAATCTGGTACACTACCTTATGGTACTCTAACTTAGACGCTAGACGGTTTTTGAAAGGGGTGGGAGCCCGGAGATTAGAGCCCATCCCCCCCCCCAAATAAAAAAAGATCGTAAAATCTACAGTTTCCAATTTAGAGTCACCAAATTTGGTATACTATCTCATGGTACTTTAACTTAGACTGTAGACCGTTTTTGCAAGAGGTTGTAGCACGGGGGGGGGGGGGGGGTAAGGGCCCTCTTCATAAAAAAAATCGCAAAATCTAGTTTTCAATTGAGAACCACCAAATTTGGTATACTCTCTCATGGTACTCTAACTTAGACGGTCGACGGTCTTTGGAACGGGTCAAGCCCCGGGAGTCGGAGCCTTCCCCCGGCACATACATACAAAATTTTCGTGAAACCTAGTTTTTATTTCAGAACCATCAAGTGTGGTATCATGAAACTCTAACTTAGACGCTAGACGGTTTTTGGAAGGGGACGGAGCCTCTGGGGTCGGTGCCTCCCTCATTAAAATTTTCGTAAAATCTACAGTTTTCAATTTAGAGCCACCAAATTTGGTATACTATCTCATGGTATTCTAACTTAGACGGTATAATGTTTTTGGATCGGGTCAAGGCCAGGGGGTCAGAGACCCCACCCCATAATTTTTTTCGTAAAATCTACATTTCAAAATTGTCTTTATTCTTCAAATAAAAATAGCATTTCTATGTACATGATAGTAGAATTCTGCCAATAAATACAGTGGTATATACATCAACTGGAAAGTTCCAGTGAAACGTAAAACAAAATATTGTTAAAATCTTAAAATTATTTCGCCACGAAGGTGAAGGATAGGCAGACAAAAAGCACGAGCGATGCAAATGAAAATGCATAATACAGTATTGTAGAAAAGAAAAGACATGATTCCATACTATTCACAAATTCCAATGAAGCATTACTACCATACTCAAGATTAAATATGCACAAGGTACTAATTCACAGAAAAGACCATGGATGAGAAGGAACTAACAGGTGCAACAGTATTTAGAAATATGACAGAAATGGTAGAAACAATGGAGCACAAATACTTATTATATGTACAGAATTATGCAGTGATAAAAGAGAAATACGCTAAACGGACCCAGGAGGGCAGCTTTACAAAATAAAACAGAAATCGCGCAGTAATGCATTGCATAAGTGTCATATCATATTTACAGAACAATACAGTGACAAGGAAGAAAGCCGCTAAACATACCCAGTAGAGCAGCTACTCATGAAACAGAAATGTAACGGTGATGCTACACTCAAAATTTACATCATATGTACAGAAGTATTCCGTGACAAGGGGGAGAATCGCTAAAAGTACTCAGAAAGGCATCTTCTTACATTAAATTATACACACAGGGATAATAAAATTTCAAAATATATTCAACACAATGCAGGGGACATTGCGTGTGCAGTAAACTGTGCAGAAGAAAGAATTATATACAACATAAAATACAACATAATCGAATAAACATGTGAAACATGGTGAACTATCTCCAATAGCACATAAAACAGAATAATCACAAATAGCGAATCATGTGGGTGAAAAAGGAAACTCCACCTAGGAGCCTCATACCACCAAAATTAATACGTAAAATCATGAGTTGTGACAGTGAATGTGGGCGACAACGAAAATCCCACCTATAAGTTGAGATGTAGCTGCAAATTGTGGATATGGAACCACCCAGCCAATTGGGCCTAGGTGGATTGAAAAACGTTATCGGTGTTTGTTGAGGTAGCACGAGAGTGCTCCATTCGGAGACGAGTGGTTAACCGTGCTAGGAAGCGTCTCCGAATGATAGCACTTGCCTTCTGAGGAGGTGGAGTAAGAGCAGGGAGGCTTTGTTCAAGATGGAAAGCATATACAGTGAGCCTCATAAGAAGAAAAGTGTAACGGCACACAGGAGGCAAGTGAGTAGGTGGACGCATAGTTTGGAGTAGCCAAGCATATGCAAAAAATGGTAACGATCGGGCACAGATTCGATCAGCAAGACGAAATGCTGTGTTTAGGACTGGCAAGAGTACGGCGCAGAATAGGGATTGATGTTGGACGTCACTGACTTCAGGGCAAAAGGAGCACTGTGGAGAGGTGAGAAGAGTCATGCGAAATAGTACTGATGGGGCGGGGAGACGAAGGTGAAGAAATTGCCATTGGACATTGAGTTCAAGAGGGGAGGAAAGGGGAGAGGTAGAGGCTGTCCAGATGGCAGGGAGAAGAGAAAGAGAAGCAGGATGAAAAGAAAGTTTAAGTGCGGGAGGGGAAGGAAGAAGTAAATAAAGAGAAGAGGAGGTGATAGAAGTAACTAGAACCGGGGAGCTACGAATGAGGAGAAAGAACGGTAGAGAAAGAGGTGCGGAAGGGGCCGAGAAGAGACCATCAGGAGAAGCGAGCAGTGGAAAGGGGCTACAAAGCGCTGTGCGAAGGAGAAGATATTCGTTAGCAAGAGTAATGGTTGGAGATAGAAACAGGGAAGAAAGAGGTCTCCAGGATAGATCAGAAGTTACGAGAGAACGGACAGTTATCACACCAGAGCGGATCCGATGAGGAAAGTAAAAGTAAGGGAGGTTAGGGGGGTGAAAGGAGAAGAGAAGAAGAGAGGTTTATTTAGAAGATCAAGAGTTAAAAAAAGAAATGAACGGAGAAGAGGAAGCGAACGAAAGAGAGAAAGGCCCTCTCGCAGGACAGGAGGGAGGTGGGACGGAAGAAGAGAGGATGAATCCATCTTCAGAAACAGTAAGAAGGTTAAAGATGGGTTACGGGAAGATGCAAGAACATTCAAGGTAGCGGTAAGGGACTGAACAGTTGAAGTGGCAAGGCGAATGAAATGAATAATGCGATGTGTTTTGTAAAGGACAGCTGGATCGGGAAGCTGGATGCCACCTAATGAGGCTGGTAGATGAAGCGTGGCAGGTTTAACCCAGTGATGTGAAGACCAGATGAAGGAAGTTGAGAGGCGAGTGATGGTCATCATTTGTGACACGGGAACAACCGTCGACATTCAAGGGTATTCGCATAGGGAGATAAGATGTCGACAAACAACGGCTGCTCGTTGACGGAACGATGTGAAACGGTGGGCCTTACTCCAGTAGGCAGCAGCCCGTTGTATCAGGGGAAGAAAAGCAGTCCAAGTGGCGGATGCCGAAGCCAAGGGCAATTCGACATACCCACGGAGGATCTTCTGTGTCGTGGCCGTCCACTGCGCACCCCAATTAGCATCGGTGAGGGCAGCCCATGAGCCCCACAGTTTTTAACTCAGAAGCATCAAACATAATATCATGAAACTCTAACTTAGACGCTAGACGGTTTTTGAAAGGGGTTATAGCCCAGGGGGGAAAGCCCCCGCCAACCCATAAAAATTTCGTAAAATCTACAGTATTCAATCTAGAGCTACCAAATTTGGTATACTATCTCATGGTATTCTAACTTCGACGGTAGACCGCGTTTGGAACGGGTCAAGGCCCGGGATATAAAGGCCCCCAAGCCTTGACCCGAAAAACTACAGTTTTCAATTCAGAACCACCAGATCTGTTATACTATCTCATGGTATTCTAACTTAGAAGCTAGACGATTCTGAAAGGGGTTGCAGATTTTTTATGAAGTGGATAAGGACCCCTTTCATAAAAAAAATCGCAAAATCTAGTTTTCAATTTAGAACCACCAAGTTTGGTAAACTTTCTCATGGTACTCTAACTCAGACGGTCGACGGTTTTTGGAACGGATCAAGGCCCGGGGGTGTAAGAGACCAACCGCACACCCCCGGCACACACACACACATACGACATTTTCTTAAAAACTACAGTTTTAAGTACAGAAAAGCCAAATTTGGTATCATGATACTCTTACTTAAACGCTAGACGGTTTTTGGGAGGGGTTGAAACCCGGGGGTGAGAGCCCCCTCCTCTCCTCATAAACATTTCGTAAAATCTACGGTTTTCAATTTAGAACCACCAAATTTGGTATACTACTCATGGTTATCTAACTTAGACGGTAGACGGTTTTTGGAAGGGGTCGGGGCCCAGGTCAAGGGAGCCCCATACGAAATTTTTGCAAAAAGTTCCATTTTTTACTCTTAAGAATACCATATCTACGTTCTAAGGCGCTCTTTGGCCCTTTGAGGGCCTTGCACCATGAACCATCAACCAACCAACCAACCAACCTACGGTCTAAGTTAGAGACTGTTGATAACAATAAAGTGCAAAAATATGCGTTTAATGGTGTATTAAAAACACAAATCAATATAGTTTAGCCTTCACTACCAACGAGCGGCTTATCAGAAAGAAATATAATGTAATCAAAATAGAGAGTTCCAGACATTCAAAATTCAAAACGGTAAGAAAAAGATGATTAATGCGAATGTGAAGTCGTACGCATGCGACATCACATAGGTACATTGCATTTCTGTGTCGCGGGATTCACAGAAGCACACGCCAGATTTACGGCAGTTCTATAGATGTCTCCTAGAATGTAAGTATTCCCATTCCTTTTTCTTTCTTTTTTGTTTTGCAAAATTAAATTAACTAAATCAAAAAATTTAAAATAAGTTTACAGGAAAATTGCAGGAATATCTTTTTAATTCATTAATTTCCCCCGCTTAACTTGGTGATTCAACAAATAGTAATATGTACCTGGCAAATTACTTGTATCCTTGCTAGTACAAATTATATTAATGATTTATTTGTGTCCAGTTCAATCTAGTATGTCCATAAGAGCATTTGGGGTCGTATGAAAAATACATTTCAACGTGTGCCGCTACTGCGGCGGAGTGATCTAGGGGCTCGCTTCTGACCACTTGTCGAGAAGGATCCTTGTTCAAATCCCGGTGAGTCATGGACGTTGTGATTAACTTCTAGCACTGGCTGTCCCCCTTCCCAAGAACCAGTGGCCCAAATTTGGGAACGTCCGACTGCTTATAGCCCACTGAATTGATCACCGTGGTCTTTAAACCCCAACAAAAAAAAGGTTGCGACGTGTCCATTGCTATTTGTTATGGACCGTACAAAAATTATGTTTTTGATATCAACGTGTCCACTTTCATGTAGGCTGGCCATGAAATGTTAGGAGACCGTACAAAATTGGACTTTTGTTTTCACCTTGTCAGCGCTTCGGTATATAGTTGAAGTATACGTATATATAGTTTGGCCATTTCAGCACGTAGTTTGGTTTATATAGAAAACAAAGAAAGTGTTACATTTTTACTCAGCTACAACACATTATTCCCAAAGGCCATTTGTTGAAATCTTTAATCCTCTGTGCCCATATTCACAACGTTAAGATAACATGTCAAGTTATTGATGTTGCAGTTTCACCCTGTCACAAAACTTTAGTTACAATACCTTATGCGTAACCTTTTTTTAAGAACTTTTAGTCCGACGTATTCATAAGGTTTCGATGACATGCAAAGGTTATGGTACTGCGTTTTGACTGAGGCACAAAAATTAATAAAGAGGCCTTAAGCCTTTTTATTAGTTTTCAATCAACCGTGCTCATATACATAAAATTTTCAGAGAAAATCAAGTTTATTGTGTTGCGCATTTACTCGAGTACAAAACAATAAACAGCCATTAACTTTTACCTGCTGAATTTGGTGATTCCTCAATTCATCCATTAAAAAGTCTTTTAAGTGATTGTATGCTATGGTCATATTGATAATGCTTGATGACAAGTCAGGTTAATGATGTTGCACTTATTAAAGACTTAAAAAGGTGTAGAGGCTAGTAATTTATTATTTAAAGTCTTAGTAAAAGCTCATTTTTAACTTAACTTGTCATGAAATCCTTATGAATATGGCATTTATTTTATTTTGTGCATTTTACAAAGCGTATGCATTTTTTTTGGCATTTGTTTTATTTTGTGTTGTACTTGTTACATAGCGTTTCGCATTTTTGTAATGCTTGTGACTTGTGATTGCATTTTGAATTTTTATTTGTTTCACATTTTGGATTACTTTTTGACATTTTATGTTTTTGACATGCTATTTTGAAAATTTTGTCTTTTTTAATTTTGCATTGTATTTTACATTCTTGCAACTTCGGCGGAATTACATTCTTGAAAAATTCAAATACAAGTTAGTAAAAGGTATAATTTAATTAGTGAGAAATACCAGCACATTTTAGGAACGGGTAGAATTATATGAAATTCCTCTTAAAAAGTCCAACATGTTAACATTGTCTCTGTGCGCCAAAGAAGGTCGAATTCCTTTTTATCTTGCCAGCGTTTCTCTTCTATGTGAATTTGTTGGAATATGTGCTATCACTCTTTCGATTTTAGCCAGAGTTGTTCTCTGCTCTTTCGCAATTTCACTGATTATTTTGTACAGTCACAGTTTTTTATCTCCCAGAATTGTATTCCAGCCTCTGTCCAATCTTTCAAGTTCGTTTTGTGTTCTGGAAAAGCCAAATAAATTGTTTTCAGTTACTGACCAAATTGTTGGTGGGAAAAGCGGAGGGCTTCTGCCCGGATTGTTTCTTCTGCTTCCACGAATTTTTCCAAGAACATAATTTTCCTCAAACCACTGAACTGCAGAATCTTCATACTCTAGTAAAATTGATTTCACTTCTTCAAAAGCAGCTGGAATTTCATCAGATGAAAAAAATGCGAGTGCTTGCAAATGTCTGACTTTGAGTGCAAACTCACTGTTTTCCCTATATACCAAGGCTATGCTAGAGGGTGGATATCCCTCAGCACATTTTTTTCCGAGATAAAACCAACAACATTTGTGTGTGCTGCTTCCAAATTCCTTTTTAGCAGCATTATAACGGTAGCTATTTCAAAATCTAATATTATGCGCATATTGTATGCAAGCTGAATATCATAGTCTGATGCATAGTCTTGTAAATCCTGCAAAAATACTGCATAACAGTATTATATTCTTTATACTTGCTGGAAAGTAATCCATTAATTAGTAGCACAAGTCTGTGCATCTTTGGATTCGTTTCAAGCATAGCATGAATGGTACATAATTGCCAAAAAAGGGTTGGACAAGTTTCAAATGTCCCATCCATAATCTAGAGGGGTGCTTCTTTAAGCTTTCGTAAATTATTCTCTGTTAAAACTAAAATAATTATTTGATGTTCAAATGCGCTATATCTGCGAAGAAATTTTGCACCATCTCCTCCTGTAAATTTATTGGGGCATCGATCCGTTCTGAAGTTTTAGGCTCCGCAGGCATGTCTTCTCTTCGTATTCGTTTTACAACTTGCCTTAGTGCATCCATATTAGGCATGTAAGCTGCATTTACTGTAGCCATTGACGTTGTCACGGTTTGAATAATTTGTGCAGGGGCTTCGTCCGTATTTCTCGCTCGTTCTTTTATTTGCGCTCTTGCAACAGCAACATCCCTTTTCTCCGGTCTTGGAGCATGATTATGTGGTTTCTCATTGCGCATCCTGTGTTCATCTCCAATAAGAATAGTACTAGCAAAGCCAGTACAATTTCCATAATTTCTTTCAAAACAGTGCCAATACCGTAAATCACCTCGCACTCTGTTATGGCAAAATAAATACCCTTTCCATTTCAGCAAATCATTTCCTTTTAGTGAGTTAACTGTTTATGTTGCATTCTTCATCTGCATAGTGCCTTCGGAAAACAATGCACTTTTTATTTACAAAATATTTAGAATGATATATTTACACTATTATCACTTGACAACGCACAACAAAGGTTTCAACAAGCACGTTCCCTGTTCGCCAGTCAAATGCGAACTGATGAGCAATCATTCAATAAAACACTCAGTATACAGACAATCACGTGAAGCTTGTTCCTCCAGTTAGGGTTTAGTCGAAGTTAAAGACTTTCGTACCTGCGGTCACAAGAAGTGGTTAAGTTTAAGGATCGGCTTCATATCTTTTGTTTTTCCAACACGCAGAGGTACATGTATTTTACAGCAGGAACGCTCCAGGTATGGGATCAACAGATGCGACGAACCGGGGAGCCAGGTTTCGGAGGCGGCAGCAGGCGCGGACTGGGCAGCTGTACTCTGGGCCGGTAGGCGTCATGATAATTTTAAAAAATAAATTCAATTTTTTTTTGTACTGCGCCATGCGTATGAAAGAAAATTGTTATACTGAAAAGACAATTTCTTTACCCCTTAACGTATTAAACAAAACCTACGTCCCTACGTGCCAAATGGTCTGTAAGCCAAACACAGTTTTTCATGCAACACCTTCCCCCGACTTTCTAAGTTCAGATCTGTCTCGTTCGACTTATTTTCTCTACCGCCCCTCTCTTTCGCTAATTGCAATTAATTGCCGTGAAATTGGTGTTTTACGTTAAGGTGTATTGACGTGTGCCCTGAAGACTATACTGAAAGCGGTGAGCCCCAGGGGAAAAGTATTCGATCAAAAGCAACAGAAATCCCATGCGAGAGCAAAACTTTGTTCGTTGGCATTACATCCAAGCAATTTAGGCAAAGTAGGAAGTGTGTTTTTCTACTACGACACCAGAAGATTGTCGCGAATGCTCAGGCAATTACGATACAGATGTGTCCTTAAGACTTCTCTTTCAAGACGTCCAAAGGCCGGCACTAGGGAATGGGGAGGGATATAGTGCGGATGATCTTTTCTGTTGAAGTTAGAAATTCCTAAGCTCATTTTTCCTTAAAACTTTGCCTGGTTACCATTAAGTACTCTCTCATGCCTCAACCATTGCACAGATTTGTTGTTTTTGTTTTCATTCTTTGAGTTAACAGCGGGAAAATATCTGAACTGCGTTGTTTCAGTTGGAAATATTTTCTTTACTTCAGCAACAGGACTTTACGTATAATTCCAAAATACTTCGATAGAATAAACATACCTTACATAAAGAGTTTGCATCAGAAAACAGATTATTAATAAGAAAAATATTCTAAAACCAAAAAAAGAAATTGCGGAGCCGAAAATCTAGGTAGAGGAAACAAAAGGCTCTAAGAAAAAGTTTATATTTAAAGAAACCTGTAGTCGCTGAATGAGTAAGTGGTATAAATCAATACAAAATCATGTGCTGTATTTGAAAAAAAAAATTATAAGCAAGCAGGCATCGTGACTGTCCACAGTTTCCCTTTTCATCCTGTCGACATTAAAACCACCACAGAAAAGAAAATAACAAAAACATAACAAAAACACCCATACAAAGTAAAATGCCCAGAACATAAAAACAAGTATCCACACAAAATGAAATGCCCAAAACATTAAAAAAACTGCAACCACACAAAATAAAATACCCAAAACCTGGTAAGAAATTCTGTTAAAAGCACAATGAAGGTAAACGATAAGAGAAATATATGTTTTTAAAACTTAATACCAGTTTCAAAACTGAAATAAAAAGAAAGAAAACAGAAATATTCCAAATTTCATTGTTACTTCAGATATTTTGACCTGTTGACATTTCATAAATTGCACTTGCACTCGGTCAAAAAATATTACTTACAAGGACTCTTTAGTAACTTTTAATCGCTGTGATCATATTTATAAGGTTTGCATAACAAATTAAGTTAATAATGTTGCGCTTTCACTTAGGTACCAAATACTAAGTATTGGCCGCTTAGCCTAGGCCATTTAAATAACTTTTGTTAAGCGTAACACTCTTAAATTGATTTGTCATGCAAACCCCATATGATCACAGCATTATAAAATTACAAATAAATGCACATGCCTAGTTCTCGGGCGTATCTATTAATGCTTTATGCTCGAGTAACTTTTAAACAGAATTCATTTTATTTTCTATGAAAACTACATTAATATTAGCTCGGAGGACTGAAAACTATCAAAAAGCCCTAGGCCTAGGGTCTGCTTAATAGTTCCAACCTCAGAAAAGCGCATTGGTAAAATCTTGGACTTCTATGCAAACCTTATGAAAATTAGCACGGCAGACTGAAAATTGCTAAGCAGGCCCTGTCCTAGGGCTTTCAAATTATTGTTTTGTACCTGACTAAAAGTGTAACATTTACTTTAGTTCTTTTTAGCAGGATACCCGATATTTCCCGGGTAAATATCACTATTTGTAAAATCACCAAGTTCAGCGGGTGAAAGTTAATGAATGAAAAAGGTATTTCCGTAAATTTCCAGGAAACTTATTTTAAATTGTTGACTTAGTTAATTTCATTATACGAAGCAAAAAAGATATTACATTATATACATTACATTGTATTTCTGCCTGATAAGGCAACCGTTGATGGTGAAAGCTAACGTTTATTAATTTGTGTTCTTAATACACCATGAACCGGATATTTTTTCACTTTATTGTTATCTACGGCCTCTATCCTAGACAGTAGGTCGGGTAATGGAGTGCTGAATTGGGATGCAGTTCTTAAGAGTAAAACTTGTAATTTTTACGAAAATTTTGAATGGGACCCCTTCACACCGGGCACCGACCCTTTCCGTCTGCGGTCTAAGATAGAATACAATGAGGTAGTGTACGAATTTGGTCGTTCTAAAATGGAAACTGTAGGTTTTACAAATATTGGTACGGGGGTCTCTGACCCCTGGCTCCAACCGTTTCCAAAAACCGTCTACATTCTTATTATTAAATAATTCTAGTTTTCAAAAAAAAATGTGTGGGGAGGGGGCTCCGACCCCGTCACCGACCCGTTCCAAAAACCGTTACCGTCTAAGTTAGAGTACGATGAGATAGTATACCAAATTTGGTGGTTCTATATTGGAAATTGTAAAGTTTACGAAAAATTTTTTTTGGGGGGTGGCTCTAAACCACCGAGGCCCCGACCCGTTCCAAAAACCGTCTACCGTCTAAGTTAGAGTACCATGATGAGATAATATGCCAAATTTTGTGGTTCTAAATTCAAAACTAGATTTTACGGCAATTTTGTAGGGGGGACGCTCTGACCCCCGGGCTCCTACCGCTTCCAAAAACCGTCTACAGTCTAAGTTTGAATACCACGTTGTCTAAGTTAGGATACCAGATTTGGTGGTTCTGAATTGAAAACTGTAGACTTTACGAAATTTAAAATTTCGTACGAGTCGAGGGGGGGTGCTCTGACCCCCTGGGCCTCGATCCGTTTTAAAAACCGTCTCCCACGAAGTTAGAATTTCATGACACAAAAGTTGGTGTTTCTGAATTGAAAAATTGAGATTTTGATAAAATTTTGTATGGGGGGGGGGGGCTCTTACCCATGTACCCCATTCCGTTCTGAAAACCGTCTACCGCCTTAGTTAGAGTACCATGATATAGTATACCAAATTTGGTGGTTCTAAATTGAAAACTGTAGATTTCAAGAAATTCTTTAAGGGGGCGGTTGCCGGGATCTTAACCTCGGGTGCCGACCCTTTCCAAAAAACTATCTACAGTCTAAGTTAGAATACCATGAGATAGTATACCAAATTTGGTGGTCCAAAATTGAAAACGGTATATTTTACGAACATTCCGTGGGGGAAGGGGGGGGGTCTCTGACCACCCGGTCCCCGATCCGTTCCTAAAACCGTATCATATATGAGTTACAGTTTCATGGTACCAAATTTGGTGGTTCTAAAGTGAAAACTATACATTTTACGAAAATTTGGTATGTGGGGGCCCTTACCCTCCTTGCCTTGACCTAATCCAAAAACCGTCTAAGTTGGAGTACCATGAGATAATATGCCAAATTTCGTGGTTCGAAATTGAAAACTGTAGATTTCAAGAATTTTTATGGGGGTGGGCTCTGAACCTGGGCTCCGATCCTTTACACTAAACCGTCTACAGTCTAAGTTAGAACACCATGAGATAGTTACCAAATTTGGTAATTCTAAATTGAAAACTGTATATTTTACGAAAATTTTGTACGGGGGAGGCTTTAACCCCCGTGTCCCGACCCCTTCCAATAACCGTCTACCGTCTAAGTATATAGTATACCGAATTTGCTGGTTCTAAATTGAAAACTAGATTTTACGAAATTCCGTGTGAGGCGGGGGAAGGGCTCTGAACCCCGGGCTCCGACCCTTTCCAAAAACCGTCTACACTCTATGTTAGAATACCATGAGATAGTATTCCAAATTTGGTGGTTCTAAATTGAAAACTGTAGATTTTGCGAAAATTTTGTATAGGGTGGCTCTAGACCGCCGAGGCACCGACCCGTTCCAAAAACCGTCCACCGTGTAAGTTAGAGTACCATGAGATAATATACCAAATTTGATGGTTCTAAATTGAAAACTAGATTTTATGGCAATTTTGTATGGGGGGACTCCGCCCCCGGGCTCCAACCGCTTCCAAAGACCGTCTACAGTTTAAGTTAGTATACCACGAGGTGTAAGTTGGAATACCAGATTTGGTGGTTCTGAATTGAACATTGTAGGTTTTACGAAAATTTTGACGGGGGGGTTTAACCCCCGTGCCCCGATGAGTTCTGAAAACCGTCTACCGTCTAAGTTAGAGTACCATGATATAGTATACCAAATTTGGTGGTTCTAAATTGAAAACTGTGGATTTCGCGAATTCTTTTTATGGAGGGCTGGGCTCTGAACCCCGGGCTCCGACCCTTTACAAAAAACCGCCTACCGTCTAAGTTAGGACACCATTAGATAGTATACCAAATTTGGTGGTTCTAAATTGAAACGGTATATTTCACGAAATTTTTGTACGGGGGGGGGGGCTCTGACCCACCGCGCCACGACGTGTTCCAAAAACCGTCTCCCGTCTAAGTTAGAGTTTCATGATACCAAATTTGGTGGTTCTAAATTGAAAACTATTGATTTTACGAAAATTTTGCCGCCTTGACCTATTCCGAAAAGCATCTACCGTCTGAGTTAGAATACCATGAGATAGTATACAAAATTCGGTGATTCTAAATTGAAAACTGAAGAATTTACGAAAATTTTGTATGGGGGTTGGCTCTGACCCCCCTGGCTCCAACCGCTTCCAAAAACCGTCTACAGTCTAAGTTAGAGTTTCGTGAGGTAGTATACCAAATTTGGTGGTTCTAAATTGCAAACTGGAATTTTTATGAAAAAAAATTATGGGGGGGGGGGGGGGGGCTCTGACCCCGAGGCATCGAGCTGTTCCAAAAACCGTCTGCCGTCTAAGTTAGAGTTTCATGAGATAATATCCAAATTTGGTAGTTCTAAATTGAAAACTAGATTTTACGTCAATTTTGTAGTGACCCTCCCCCCCCTCCGTCTCCAACTGCTTCCAAAAACCGTCTACAGTCTAAGTTAGAATACCACGAGATAGTATACCAGATTTGGTGGTTCTGAATTGAAAACTGTAGATTTTACGAAAATTTTGTATTTGGGGGCTCTGACCAATCGGGCCCTGACCCGTTCCATAAACCGTCTACCGTCTAATATTTTTAGTGCCAAAGAAAAACGTAATATTCCTATCCTGTCTGTGTGTCCAAACTTTGTAAATTTGATCAGGGAGCAAGACGTTCGAAATCGTACGTTTTCCTGCATTCGTTTTGTATGTAACCAAAATCTGTAAACGCGACGAATTGACGTAGTCGACGAATTTGTCAGCGACGAATTGACGCTCGACGAATCGTCGTGGTCGACGAATTGACGCACGAAGAACTGGCGCATGCGACAAATTGTCGTAGTCGACGAATTGACGCAGGCGACGAATTGACGTAGTCGACGAATTGATGCGCGCGACGAATTGACGTGACACCCTTAATTTTTGCACACCAGTTTACTATTTCATACTTCTTTTTAAATGATGAAAATAATCAAAAATGCAGCAAGGTCCCCAAAAACGTTAAAGCGATTTGTGTATAAGGAAATAGATGAAACCAACAGTTCTAGATAACTCTTTAGGTTGTGAGCTGCTATTGGATGGAGAAATGACGTCACACAGGAAGCAAAGCAGCGAGCTGTGAGAGCCATCACTCGTACGGGTTACATATTAACAAAAAATGCAAACGACAAATGTGATAGGAAATGTTTTCAAACACTTGTAATTTTAAAGAGTAACATAATTATTAGCGATATTTTGTCCTGTTGCACGAATTAAATAAATTTGAAAAAAAAACAAATTAACATTTTTCGAATAAGGAAACATATGGTTAGTGCAGTAAACAGACATATTACTGTACTTCGTAGTTCGCAGGAAGTTATACTTACAAAAATTTAATGTTACTGTGAAACTAAATTCTTAAAAACCCAAATTATTTAAAGGCCAGCCTTTCGAGTTATAGCTCATGAAGGAGTTCATTTAAAAAACTGAACAACCGAGAAATACATAATGTGTTATTTAATATTAAACGATTCATTTCTATAAAAAAATGCAAGTAATCTAATTTGAAATCCCGAATATCACTATCAACAGTAAAATGTTTACAGCAAATTCTTGCATTTTTAAATTTAAAAATAACTTTTAGTTTCACTTCATTACCCAGATCTTTCCAAATCAGGATCTGCTGGGAAACTAATTTTAAGCACAACATCGCAACCTTCAACCTTTCGGTTGTAGGATAATGAGCCTGCATTCAGATGTATTGAGCAGTACTGATATAAAACAATAGTAAATTATGAAGTAAGTAATGAGTTATGAAGAAACAGTAATTCCAAATTAAATATCTCTACAAGCATTCTCCGAAGCGAAATGTATTCTTAAGCATGTCAACGAGTTTGTAGATTCATTGTGCCTGAAAAGATTCTGTGTTGGCGTTGCGCATCTTATGTGACGTCAGTAGCAAATCTGAGAAAAAGAAGATTGCAACTGTACATCAAACTGCCGCCTCCTGGGCACAACGATTTTTCGAATGCACGTCGTTCACATTTTCGGAACACACCACTGTAGATATAACATGTCGACATTCCCCTTAATATTACTAATGCCAAGTGAAAGTCGTAAAAATATTTCCAGCAAAGAACAAACACAGAAAAGAAAAACACGGCATTTTGATGCAAATTTCGATATATTTTGTAGATATGCTATTTAGTTAACTGCGAGTGAGAAAACGAATAATTTTTCTTTACCGAAAATATGCTTGACATTATTTTTCGACTGAGATATTATTATGCATTTTTTCCGGAAGTATACCTTACCGGTTCTGTCAATATCATCGAAATAGGGTCAAATGTCAGGGCATAGGAGCGAGATTTATTTTACACTAATTATCCTCATAACTTGAGTAATGATTTCCGGTATGTTAAAAAGCGTAGCATAATCAATGCATTGCACGATTTTACTAACTTGTTCGTACATGAAGAAGCTTAACGCACACTTCTAGATGTTATGCACTCATGCATTTGGTAATAATGTAAATATTAGATAACAACCAAATAAAATTATTTTTTCAAGTTATTTACTGATTTTAGTAGTTGATATTTATGATGTGTCTCTCTTTACAATGTAAGCGAATATGAAGAGACCCCATATTACTTAAACCTAACTGTTTTGTTCTAAACGGACGAAAAAGATGCAGTGTTTAAGAAAAACTCAGAAAGCAAAGCTTTTCTTCGTAGTTATGAGGTTTATTTGGTCATTTATTATTGATAATGTTAAAAAATCAAACAAATTATCTATCAATCTGAATTTCCCGAAACGAATTTCTCTTTAAAATGCATCGGGATAAGCACTGAATTCAACATTCATTTAAAATATGTTAGTTGATATACTACACGTCTAAGAAAGGAACACTGAACACAATATACGAATAACTCACAATGGATGTCTAATCTAATTCTTTCATAAAATGTATATTGCAAATATCTGTATTTGAATAACATGTTTTGTAATTATTTCAAAACCATAAAATTCTCGACAGTGGCGTTTAGAAAACTTGCATCCATGTTTGTGACCCAAAGTTATTCTACCTTCAAAACGGCAATGTCAGACAGATTGCCAAACTAAATGTCGTACTTTTCGATTTGACGCATTTTGTCTTATAGATAAATATGTTTGAACTTATGCTGGTCTCAATATGCAAAAAGAGATAATGTGTTTACCCTTGTGGCGGAAAATCCTCAGGTGTTCGTTTATACAGATACTTGCACAAGCGAGGTGCACGACTTTACAGGAAGAATATCAAGGACATTTCCTGTTTACTTCGTTGAACGCCTGAAATTTTATTTTATGCCACTGAATGTTTTACGTGTACTCGTTTGCTGCATTAAAAGACTGGTCTTAGGCGTTGAGTTCTGTTCAATCAGAAAGATGGCGCTATTGCACAATATCCATGGAACCAGTAAACCTACAATTAGGACGCCACTCATGAACTTATTTCAAAGTGCAAACTCAGTGAGAATTTGTTAAAAATACTGCACTTCACCGAATGATAAATTTATGGTAAATCAAATTAAATGATGAAAACCTAAATAAATATATATATTTATTGTGAAAAAGTAAGTTGAAGTGTGTGAAGGGGAAAGAAAAACAAAAGGTACATGCAGTTAAATGCACAGCAATTGATAGAATTTCGGGTTCTCATGCTCGGGTTTTTGGCATTCGCTCTCTCAAAAACTCTTATTATCTTACACAACGTATTTCTTTTCTTTATACATAATTAGGCATGATCTCATTTCGTTATGCAATTCGATTAGCTCATGCGATTCATTCGAGTTCACTATTCTATCTTCCTGGTGAGATTTTAATAATGGTATAATTGGAATGTGGAATGTAACCTTGAGGACGTGCATGATAATTTCTTTGCCTAATGGAAAAACGTGAAACTGATTTTAATAGGTTCTTGTTCTCTTTTTTTAATAACTAGATATTTTATGTATTGTGATTCAGAAAAATGATGTGCTGTTTTAAAACGTGACCGTGCTACATTTGTAAATAACGAAAGTACAGAAATCGGCTTTGAGAACAACTTACAATTATGATACTGATCTCGGAATAAATTTAATGGCGATTGAAGTCTCAACTTAGCGACACTGGTTCCAGGAAAGGAAGATATTCATAAGCAACTCTAATGGCTTTAAGCTTTCCTTCCTGGCAACAGTAGTTCCAGGAAAGGAAGAGGTCCATAACCAACTCTAAGGGTTATAAGCTTCTCTCCTAGCAACACTGGTTCCAGGAAAGGAAGAGATCCATAAGCAACTCTAATGGCTATAAGCTTTCCTTCCTGGCAACAGTAGTTCCAGGAAAGGAAGAGGTCCATAACCAACTCTAAGGGTTATAAGCTTCCCTCCTAGCAAAACTGGTTCCAGGAAAGGAAGAGATTCATAAACACCGCAAAGGGATTTAAGCTTCCCTACCTAGCTACACTGGTTCCAGGAAAGGGAGAGATCCATAAGCAACTCAAAGAGCTATTATCTGTCATCCTTCCCAAGTTAGCGACACTTATTCCAGAAAAAGAAATAGATGCATAAGCAACTCAAAGGACTATAAGCTGTCGTCCATCACTACCTTGTGACACTGGTTCCAGGAAACGATAATATCAGTAAGCAACTCTAAGCGCTATATGCTCTCTTCCTTCCGTAATTAGCAACATGATTCCAGAAAGGAAGAGATCCATAAGCAAATTTTTTGGATATAAGCTCTTGTTCTTCCGTACCTAATACAGGTATAAAAAATTCCAACAGTTATAAGCTAGGATATCGTGGACGTATTGCGGGCGCATGTCAGATAAGTCATTTTATCGCCAAAGTGGACAGAACACTAAAGTTTTCGAAGGCAACTGTATCAAGGGTGCGCCGCAAGTATTTCATCGACAGCCGTGACAGCGCCCAGAGAGCAAGCAGTGTCCGACCCTAGGCTATAAATGAGCGGGATTGACATACACAACCCAATCTCGTATAGATTGCCCGATTGGCAACGGAGGAGAAAATCACATATAGGAATGATTTGGCAGCCCATGCATCATCAGATAGCGAACGGTAGGGCGCAAGCTGCAGATTGTGAGCTATCGGAGGCGACGCCCTACTCATGTGCCACTATGCCTGTTCGCTATCGAAAATCACGCCTCGCCTGGTACCGGGAACTTCAAAACTGTTTCTCTGTAGAGCGGTGTCGTGTCGTGTGGTCAGATGAATCCCATTTTCATCTGTATCGAACTGACAGAAGGGTGTGGGTGCGGTGTCAAAAACATGAAGATTTTGCCCCATTGTATTATGAGAAAACTCCCCAAACTCTGTGATGGTTTGAGGAGCTTTCTCATAATACAGATTTGGGAAATTAGCGTGTCTGGACAACTTGCTAAACCCTACGCGCTATCAGCACGTGCTGATCACTTACACGCTTTCATGGGCTTAGCGCATCTTGCAGCAGATGGTCTCTTTTAGAAGAACAAGTCGCCAAACCAGCTGGCACTTTACACCTAAGCATTGATCCAGGAACTTTCATCCGAAATTTAACTATTTGGTGGCCTTAAATCTACCCGCAAATAAATCCTGTGGAAGCTCTCAGGGATTCCTTTGAGCGGATCGTCATATAAGTGTATCTTAGATCGACGTTTCGGGAGCAGTTGTATGCAATGCTGCAATAGGAATAGCGGGAATTACCTTGGAAACCGCGAAAGCATCTGGTACAGTCGATGGCTCTGGGTGCGCAGGTTATTATTCCCGCTAGAGGATAAATAACTATTGGTGGCCTTAAATCTACCCTTATGTAAACCCTGTGGAAGCTCTCAGGGTTGCCGTTTAGCGGAACTTTATGTCAGTATATCCTAGATCGACGTTTCGGGAGCAGTTGTGTACAATTCTGCAACAGGAATGGCTGGAATTACCTTAGAAACCGCGAAAGCATCTGCTACAGTCAATGGCTCTGCGTGCGCAGGTTATTATTCCCGCTAGAGAACAAGTAACTATTGGTGGCCTTAAATCGACCCTTATGTAAACCCTGTGGAAGCTCTCAGGGATGCCGTTTAGTGGAACTTAAATACGCTATTAAGTAGGTATCTCAGATGTTCTGCCTATTCGGTGTATAAACTTTAGCTTCTGTCCAGCTTTCATGACACCGTAAATTTACCTTAATATTTCAAGAACTTGTAAATATATGCTGTGAGAGAATTAATATTTTTTGGATAAAAACCCTTTAAGAATTATGTGTTGCAAGTATTGTATAATTCCTCATTAACAGCTACTACTACGTACCTGTCAATTATTCGGACCACATGCATTCCTTCATTTTGGACGTTTACTCTGTTGGTGATGGTGTCTACAAAAAGGGTGATTCGCCATACCACGTCGCTAATTGGGTGAGTGACTGGTTCCAGGAACACGACAGCGATGTCTCTGTTCTGCATTTGCCGGCGAAATCTGCTGTCCTGAATCCTATATAGCACTTGTGGGACTATGTGTTCCGAGAGGTTCGAAGTGCCGACCCACAACAACTTCGGGACCTTCGTACTCTGCTGCAGTCGGAATGGGCACATTTGCGATGGGCAACCTTCCAGGAACAAATTGCGTCCATGCTACGTCGTCTTGCAGCTGTCATCCAGGCAAAGTGTGATTAATCCCGTTATTAGGTAGGTGGTCATATTATTCCGATACGACTGTATACGTTTTCTGTGTATTACTGCGACGTTATGAATGTCGTACATTTTACTCTTTGTAATGCAGCAATCTTTTAGAAAACTATAACGCCTTGGAAGTTCAATTTAACCTGCCTGCTGTGGGTACTCCACTTAGGACAATGTAAGTCTGGACATGTGGGTTAGGTTCTCGTGTCAAGGAGATGTGGTTTATGTTCTCGTGTCAAGGAGATGTAATTCTCGAGTTTTCTGAAAGTAGCTACATGGAAATAGTCACAAAATGTTGCATGTCTATTACGACCATGATACTTGAATGGTCTTCAGGTAATTGTGAAGAAATACTTCTTCCTGATATTCACTTCGCAATTCTTCTCTGTAATCTGATATATCGATGACCCATGGACCTTTTTCCTTTAGCGGATTAGAAATTGTCTTTTACGCTATGGTGAAACGGCACTTTCTTTTACTAGAGAATACGCGAGCGAAGAGTTTTTCTGATTTTCAAGTTAGGTCATATTAACTTTGATGGTTGAAAACTCGTTGTCCTCAGTGTCGAGAGGAAGGACACTTGAACGTAAATTGGGTGATTCGTCAACCATTCCCATTCCAGAGCGCTGTAATTTCCAAGTATTTTCAAGGATGCGAAAGATTAAATCTTTCGGGATGCGCTGCCCATTTCCCCCCTATATTGCGTTCAGCACGTGATTTCCGAAAGGTCAGGATCAGTCGACCGACGTAGCACTTAATGTGTGAGTGGAGGAGTTGGTACTAAAATTAGCAGCGAGATAGTTAAGCGGAAGAATTTAACTGGACTTTGAAAAAGGACAGATTGCGGGAGTACCTCAACTTCCCAAACGGCTCCACTGGTGGGATAAGTTCGCAAACCGCCGTAATGGACGTATATCAGGAGTACCGTGACAATGGTCAAACAACAATTTGGAGACAACCCACCAAAGGACAGAGAAAGCTGTTGTGAGATGAGAGAAAAGCTCTCATGCAGGCCAATTGACGCAGCATTGTTCAATAGGTAACTACCTAATACGACAGAGGTCAACCAGGAAAAATATTTGTCAGGACCATTCTTCACACGATTGCACGTGTCGGCTATAAAAGCAGACGAACAGGACAACATGCTCTCCTAATATACGGTTCATTGAAGCAAAATGCTCGCTTGGTGGGAATATCATGAAAACTGGACGTCGAATGTCTGGAAGAAGAAGTGTGCTGGTATGCTGAGTCGTGCATTTTACTCCACTCCGCAAATGGTTGTGTACGTATTTGGCGAAATATCACGAGGCAGTCATGGAACCCTAAATTATCTCCAGAGTGCAACCCGATGGAAGCGTTTGAATGGTGTGGGGAATGTTTACCTTGCAGGAATTCTTGTTGGATGTGAAGCAACGTATGTCTGGTGCCCACTATCGTGAATTGCTTGCACTCAGAACACACATAGCAATGCTGTTCCTTTATCCAGAAATGGAGATGGTGTTTTCCAAGATGCAAGACGCCGAGACAAAGTCCAATATTGTGCAGGAATGGCTTGAGGAACACAATTCAGACTTCCAGCATTTCAAGGGGCATCCGAACTCACGCGATATCAACCATATGGTGCACTTGTGGGATGCAATTGAACGGCGTATCAGGAGTCTGATTACACTCATGAACTCCATATAGCCTAGGTCTTAGACGTAAACACATCCGCTGGGTTCTGCCACAATATGGTACAAGTTGTACCTCCGAAACTCTTCCAAAGTCGTTCAGTCTTTTTTTTTTTAATTATTGTTAAGGGATAAGGCTAAGAAGATATAGTTATGGTGTTTCATGAACTGGATACGAAAATATGCTGGAATGAATTCAGTGTGTGTCTTTTGTTGTTGCTGTGTGCCTATGTAGATAGATAGATGGAGAGAAAGAGAGAGAAAGAGAACAAAATTACAAAGATAAAAAGAGAAGGCCACTTTTTGGCATACTGGACGCGAAGCACTGCAGCAGAGAAGGATGAATCACAAATAAATTATGAGCAAAACAGACAAAGCATACACATACATTTCATTGCCTTTCACACCTTTTACGGCAGTCCTAAGGGACATAATCGCATAATTCTTTAAGTAAAGTGTATAGATACATTTTTTCATAGCATTCAGAAAAATGGATATTATGCAAATTATTAAAATTGTCCTTACTGCTTAAACTGGTTCTTTCCGGTATCCTAGGTATTCTGAAAAATGTGATTTTTCAGATTAATGGATAAAAATTAAGAGAGCATTGTTACTGAACAAAACAAGTTCTCTGTAAAGGTAAAAACAAATTCATTGTTCGCAAAATAGATCGAATTGCAATTACTATTCATCCTTCATGCATTTTGAATTTAACGATGGTTGATACTTTTTCAGCAGAGTGATATAAACATATCAATGTATATGAAATGCACAAAATTGCAATATACTGCAATTATGCAAAATAATTAACACTGCTTTAATGCGACATTTTTTTTAAATTGGAAAGCAATGGTTTTCTCTGTACTAAAGTTCTTTAGAAATGGATTCTTAAAGAAACTTTTCTCATGACCCAAATGGGTTCGATTCATTACTTTTCTTTTAATGTGTATTTCTTTCGGAGATGTTAAGCTGCTGGAAATCCGAAGAAATTGAAAGACATGTCGATCATTACCCTTTATATATCGTTCTCGCGTGGCCACGAAGTGTTTATGCATAATGCTGGGGACTTCTTCATGAACACTTTCTTATACCTCGTACCTCGGTGTTGCACTGTATATTATATTCCATGTCATATTCTGCCAAGCGATTTGTTCTTCTTTACAAACTCCTAAATTACCTGAAGATATGTTTTCCAGTGAGCATATCTCCCTTTTGTTACCTTCATTTTTAATCAGGTAGGTAGGAAAGAGTCCACACATATTGACACTGCTGTGAGAGACATACGTATTGGTGTGGTATGCTAAAAATGAGGAATTCGATTCACCTGGTATATTTTCATATGCAAAGCTGAAAGCCTTCAATCAAAGCTTTTTTCTTTGTGGTGGCTGTGTTTCTATGTTTTATCCCTCAAAACGACTCACAGATTATCTATTGAATTTAAGTCTAGGCTGTCAAAAGGCCACTCCAGATCAGTGGTCTTTATTTTAATCAGAATGTCTTTCAATCTCCTAGATATTCGGCAAGTTGCACCATTATCCATGAATGTGGTGCTTCAGTAAAAGTTCAAAAGAAGTGTCAGTTTATCCTGTACGTTCTTCACATAACTAAGTCCGGCCATGGTAATGTTAGATGGCAGGAATCACAGAACTGCAGCACCAAATACATATTAACATAGCCCATGTATCATCTGACTTGGATGTTTCGCGATAGCAAATGTGTATTTTTCATTAAATCTCTTTGGTTTTTGGATATCATATGTGTGGTGTAATGTGCGACACAAAAACACCGGCGTGCAAAAATTAAGGTCGAGACGGTTTTTCGAAAGTAACGTCATGCAGACGTGCTCCACATCGACTCAAATCATACCATAGGATTCCCAAGATGTACGAATATGGGATCAGTGAGCAAAACCGACCAAACGAGGAATCCAAAGGATACAAAGGCACTTTATTTAAAAGGTAGCTTCGAGCACAACAGGACAGAAGACAGAAACGTCCATGTGACAGGCGGCTGCCAAGAAAAAATCAGTCTTTAGTAGGGGATATGATCACCCCTGACGGCGTTGCATGATTTACTACGTCTATCCATGCTGAGGACGAGGTTGTCGTGGAGATGTTGAGGCATCGCGGCCCATTCCTCTTGTAGTGCCAATCGCAGCTACGGAATAGCTGCTGGCGGCTAATGATGTGCTGCCAAGTTTCTCCCGAGAAGGTCCTACACGTGTTCGATTGGATTTAGGTCCAGGGACCTTGCGGGCTAATCCATGCGTTGAATATCTTCACTCTCCAACAGCTCTGAGACAGCAACTGTACGATGAGATGTGGCTTTGTCGTCCATTAAGAGGAACTCAGGACCCACAGCACCTCTAAACAGACGCACGTGAGGCAGCAGAACCTCGGTACAATAGCGGACAGCAATGACTGAACCTCCTTGGAAGATGTGGAGGTCAGTATGGCTGCCAAGCAGGATACCTCTTCAAACGAGGATTCCGCCACCTCCAAACCGGTCCCTTTCGATGATGTTGGAGGTGTGATTTCGTGTTCCCTACTCTCTCCAGATATGTATACGTCCATAATCGCTCGTCACACTAAATCGGCTCTCATCCGTAAAGAGAACTCGACCCCATTGCTGATATGCCCAGTTCTTCTGTTCCTGGCACCACAGAAACCGCCGTCTCCGATGAGCAGGCGTTAATGGCACACACCGTACTGGTTGTCGTGCAAATAGACCACCTTTGTGCAGCCTCCATTGTCACGGTAAAACGCGATAAACGGCGTCCAGTTGTATGTTGCACGTGCCTTGCGATTTCGTCCATTGTCTGCCGTCTGTCTCTTCTCGCCTGTAGCACAAAATACCAGTCGTCCGCCGCCGTGGTTGCTCGTGGACAACCACTGCTTAAAACTCGTACAGCAGTTCCTTTCGTTTGAAATGCTCTCCAAGCTCGTGAAACGATGCTGTGAGCAATTCCGAACTCCTCGGACGCACTAGTCACACTTCGACCTTCTTCCAACTTCCCAGTGACGTGACTTCGGGTAAAGTCATCCAGATGTCGTCTACTGGATTTTCTGTTTGCCATGTCACACGGTGACAGCAACTCGACGTCGTTCAAACTGATGTACACCGTGCAATAGCTTTCACCGAATTGCTGAGCGTACATCACCCGTGTGCTTCATACCTTTCGACACCTCACCCCCCACGTCATGCTGCATATATGCGCATGACCTACCGTACCGGACCCTAGTCTATCTCCTGAGTGGTATTTCGATCCGTTCTACCTTACTCGTTCTGTTGTTATGCTAATTTCTCGTGTTCGTCCTTAATTTTTGCACACCAGTGTAAATGTTACCTTTTTTTGTAAGAAACAGCTTCGCTCGACTTTTCTTCAACCCACGATTACCAGATTTCTTTTTTGCTCAAAAGTCTTGAAAATGTCATAACACTGAACTTCCTCCGGTAAGAACGTATAGACGCATTGATAATGTGGTAGGAACTTCTCGGGTATCATATGACATTTCGTAGTGTAACATGATCATCTCGGATCGTTGTTTTCCATGGGCAGCCACGCCTCTTCCAAAAACTAAATATCTCATGTTATTTACATTTTACAACCGCTTTATGACAAACAATCTGCTTGTCAAACAACTTTGGGCGCATTTTGCACTCTGAGAATCATTCTTTGTATAAAGTCACTATTTGTGTACTATGGACGGCGATCAATGATGTTTTCTTGCCCATGATGTACGATAGAGAAAAAGATAATCACAACTCTCTGTATGGAAATCAGCGGTGAACTAAATTTTAGACGTTATACATACCGGATACATATTTCGTCTAGGCAAAAAATGCAGTTACAAAATTTAATGGAGCAATCAGGAAATGTTATGATACAATCTGATGAAACAGTAAAATAATATTGGCTGAATATTTCAAATTACTGTATTGCATTTGTGACTGCTGCGTTTCCTAAAGTCCATAACTGTAATCTCATGTTATATTCGTCCTGAAATTTTGTTGCGATATTCTACCTAAATGATATTGTTTTGGGAGAAACCGGTTTAGATTGGCAGATATACTTCATCATGGCAAGTACATAAATCAGCAAAATGAAGAACAATAAAGAGATTATGAAAAACATTAGGTTTTGCGACAGTTTTTCCCCAAAATTTTGCAATTAGCTGGCGTGTTCGTCATCCTAGATTTGACCGCACATAATTGATTTTTTTAATTTAAAAAAAAGGCAGCTTTTCGCTCAACCAATGAACAGAAATTACAATTGCTTGCTCATTATAATTCGTCACATCCACACATAACTTTGTACACGGCTGGACAGTTGCTAAGGACGGATCATAAACGGCTATATAGCGCATAAAAAGTAAGTGCGGTTGGATGCCAAGTGAAATTAAATAATGTCAGAATGCCAGGATATTACAAGAAAGACAATTTATTGTGCTCTGAAATCCAGAAGGCTTTGGAACGTGTTCAAGGGACAAACAGGCCATTTTGTGCAGAATACGTAAACGTGAAAAAAATGCAAATACCGTCCTCAGGCGTTCCGGCGTAAGATGTCGATACGGGATATGGCCACCATGGAGGGCGATGCAAGATTCCACACGTCGTGTCATGCTTTGCACAACATTATCAAGCAGTTGTTGGGGTAATTTATCCCATTCCTCTTTCAGTGCACGGATGAGGGTGCCCTTGTTTATTGGAGGGCATTGGCGACCAGCAAGACTCCTCCCCAAAGCATCCCACACATTTTCAATGGGATTCAGATCTGGAGAACGTGCTGGCCATACGAGGCGTTGAATGTCCTCGCTCTCAAGACACTCCTGGACAGCGACTGTTCGATGACATGTTGCGTTGTCGTCCATGAAAATGAATCTATCACCGACAGCACCACGGAACATGCGAACATGAGGTAGCATAACATCATTAATGTATCGTTGGCCAGTCATAGTCCCAGTTCGAAGCACATAGAGGGACGTACGGCCATTGATCATGATGCCAGCCCATACCATGGCACTATATGTCGGATATCGGTCCCTTTCCTGTATGTTTGCTGGACAATATGCAGTACCACTAACACGCCAGATCAGTTGTCGTCGACAATCAGACGATAGACTGTATCTACTCTCATCTGAGAAGAGGACAGCAGACCAGTCGTTATCAGTCCAATTGCGATATTGATGGCACCATTGCAAACGTGTGGTACGGTTGCAATGGTGATGAGATGGGATGCACACAGCAGGACGGCGGGCGTATAGTCCTCCTTCATGCAAACGTCTGGCGAGAGTTTTTCGGGAGATCCGCTTGCCAGTAGCAGCCATAAACTGATTTTCTACCTCACTAGCTGTGCTGCGCCGGTGTCTTTTTGTCGATAGCACTATGTACCGATCTTTTGCATGTGTCGTATTGCAAACACGACCTTCCCCGTGACGTTTGCTACACTCTCCGTTTGTTTGAAATGATTTCCAAAGCCTTGAAAAAACACTGTGGCTGACGTCGAACTCCCTGGCAACATCTGTTATTTTTCGCCCTTCTTCAATCTTGCCAATAGTACGGCCACGCGTAAAATCATCTAGGTGATGTCGGGAAGACATACTGAAACTTGCAAGTTCGTCAATTGATTCTTTCCCTTTCAACTTTGCGTTTGAACAACAACGGTCAATATGCGTCAAATCCTTTATATTTCTTATCAGCTCTCTGACGTCACGAACAAGTTCGGCAATCCAAAACTTGCATACGCACAACACGTCTTACAGTATCCCGGGCCGCCCCGGGGGCGCAGTGGTCTAAGGCGCTGGCCTCTGATCATTCGTCCGTAAGGGGCCCGGGTTCGAATCCCGGTCAGGCATGGATTTTGTGTTCGTCTTACGGCACTAGCTCTCTCCCTTCCCTGGAACCAGTCCCCCTAGATTAAGGACGGGCGACTGCTTATAGCCCATGGAGTTGCTCACGGTGGTCGTTAAACCTCCAATCAAAAAAAAAAAAAAACTGTATCCCGCACTTATGCTAATTTCCACATTTTCCTGCCTTCCATTTTATGGTTGCTATCTTTGCTATTGTCATCCGTCCTTAGCAATTGTCCGGCAGTGTATATACACATTCCCAGGAATTCCACATTTGTAATTGTGACCATGAGGTAGATTAACATTGTCATTTCTTAAGTTATTCCCGCCGTTTATTCAAAAGCAGAATTCAAAAGTCAAACGATATTAATAAATAAATAATTATTTATATCCTTTGACTTTTTCAGGTCAAAGGAAGTTTTGTACCTTCAGTAAATTTATCCGAATTAATAAGGGATATGATCAGTGAGCATTTAACGATTCTCAGCAAAATATATCTGTTGATTTTTAAGTTTCATTCTGCAGCCCCGGTGGCGCAGTTGTGTAAGCGATGGCCTCTACTCATTCGTCCGATAGGGGTCCGGGTTCGAATTCCGGTAAGGTATGGATGCTGTGCTTGTCTTATTACACTGGCTCTACCCCTTCCCTGGAATCACTGACCCTAAATTAGGGACCTGCAACTGCTTATAGCCCATTGAATTGCACATGGTGGTCGTTAAACCTGCAATAGAAAAAAAAATATTTGGCTTTTGATTTGGCTTTCAGTAAAATGCTGGGGAACAAAATTTCATATAAAAAGATTAGGTGGAAAGTCTTGTGTCTACATTTAGCATTTAGTAGAAAAACGTGGTTTTTAAATCGTTACGTTTAAGACTCTGTTTAAGTGTATCAAGTAAATCCTAAATGAGTAAATCCAGTTTATGAATATCCCCGACGCTATCGAGAAATAAGCAGACACACATAGTTGGAAACCCGAAGAATGGACCATAAATGTATTTTATTCACGAGAAGTTACTGTATCAAAACACGAACATTTCATTCAAAATAATTACTAGGATTTTGATTTGATTATATTTCTAGAAAATGAAGTCGCAACAGACGTATCTAGTTCAGGCGAATTTTGTGAAGGAAGTAAGAATTTACACTCGCGGATAACGAAATTCGCGCACTTTGAACAAAACATGCTACAACCACGAAACTTTGAAAATAGCTAGAGCGCGTGCTGGTATGCAAATGATACACGTTTGGTTTGAGTGCACATGACCGCACACCCTGTTGTGTCGCTGCATGCACGAACCTGCAGCCTTATTAACCGGCATGTAGTCAAAAGCGAAAAGCACCGGCCGACGCAAGCAAGCAAACATAGCGACAAGAATCCCTGCTAAACGCCATAGACGTCGATTTACGCAACTTACGTAGTTTGAGAGAGGCCTGATCATCGGGTTGAAAACTGAAGGGTGTTCGGCGAGCCGTATGGCCAGCCAGCCAAATATATCGTTCTGACCATACCGTCCGACTGGGTTGGGAGCAGTGGATACGTGACGCTGTATCTTAACAACACTGACCACCAGGTACACACGTATCTGAATTACACAGGGTGCTTCTTGATGAAGAAGACTAGTTCTAGCAGGATAATAAGCCATACCGTAAGACTCGCATCGATACCCAGTTGTTCCAGGAGCACGAGAGTAACTTCAGTGTCCTAAAATGGGACACACAATTTACATATGTTACTCTACTTGAACACAAATTTGAATGATGTTGAGAGATTCATTCGTAATGGAGACCCTCCTTCAATTAACGTTTGGCAATTTGCGAGCGCTATCACATCCCCCTGACTGGACATACTCAAAGAACAAAATCAACGTGTCATTGAACCCATGCTTTATCAAATTGAAGCTGTTATGAAGACCAAGGGTGTCCGAACTCACTGTTAGTTAGATGTTCTTAATAATTTATTACTTTACGCTATATCGTTGTATATCTGTTGAATAACTATGAATACGTATTACTCAGTATATTTTCCAAATAGTTTCATTAAGGTCTTTATAAAATTTTTATATTTACTAGGAAAAACAATTTTGTACGTAGAAATAAGTTTGCATAGGCATGTAAAACGCCTTTCGCCAGCATCAGGGGGAAAGCATAATTTTCCGAGCAGTATATACTGTAAGTTCAATGATATTTTATTAAAAATGCGATTATATTGTTTAAATGAGACCTGTTTGTTGATGCTGCTGCCGAATAATTCTTAACATAAATTCATCCTTAATTACAAAAAGTCAAGTATTGTGCATGTTCGTGGCTTTATGAACAAGATCTTTGACCAACTGCTAAAATATTCATTTGGTAATAAATCATTTAAATTCCTTATGTACGTATATTAAACGTGATATCATTTTTGGGCTGTCATCAGTACTTCATACCCTATCTTGTGTTTCCTAAACAGCACGAATGGACTGTCTGCATTTCGGTAAATATCAGCGCAATTCTTTTTGTTGGACGAGTAACAAAATACGCTCGGTGTAAACGTATTAAGAACATCCAATGACAGTCATTCACTTTGTGAACTCAAATATTACGTGTAGATATTTTTGTATACAGGTTATGGAAATAGTTTTACACATACCACTAGATACCATCATTGTAATGGGAGCTTTATGTTAAAAGTGTAAGAACAACTTCATGGAGATTTTAGAAAGAGTAGTGAACAACCAACAAAATAAACAGTCTTACTGTTGGTAGGAAAGATTAGCCGATGTTTGTGGTCAACGGCAAATGCAAAGAATTCTACGAGGTGACTGACGAACTCAATTGCGTCAAGTAACCGAAGATTCACAAGAGCACTATCGAAACGAGTAATGAAGGATACTCATCCCACCACACAAAGTGAGACATAACGGCAGAACTCTTCTTCACAAGTGCCTCGTTTCTGCCCAAAACTCATAAATTATCAGCACCGGAACATGTGCACTAAAAAGACTAGAGATACACCTGTACGTCATTGTGAACCAGACAGATCATTGAGGACAGCAATCAAATTTGTTTGTTGCGATAATAGCATTTTAACTTAACACACTCTGGTGGGCGCATCACAGTAGAGAAGCAAAAGAACGAATCCATGGATCCCAGATGCCGAAAAAAGGTACTAGCTGATGGATGAAGTGAAATGATCTGGTATCTCTTTTCTTGGATGGAACTCGGTTCCATCATACATCTAGAACAGCATTGTGTGCTAAAAGATTACATAACTTATTTTTTGATGAACACACCTCTACACGTTCATGGCGTTTCCTAATGAAGTGAAATACGCGCAGTGGAATAATACCCCGTATGACAACGCTCGGATCATCGCATAGCTTAATAGAACGATAGTGTTTTCAAAATAATAAAAAACTCAAAGTCCTCAGATCATAAACCTATTGGACACTTGTGGAGAGCCAAGTTGTGCACGATTTGTACAGAGATCATTTTCCAACCAAAGATCCCCAATTAGCATAAGTCATGATATCTTCGTTGCTGAACGTACCTGTAGAACGATATGAGACCCTGGTTAAAGTCATGCTGCATCAAAACACCTTTTCCAGAGTAGCTGATGTTCGAATCCTTAAAGATGTTCGAAACCCACGAGCAGAATCACTTAAAACTGAGGCACATTTCTATGAAATTTGAAAGGAGGATCTAGTGAACTAGGAAACAATTTGAACCTACCTACCAAAAAATTATTAAAGAAAAAGATGGGCACATTGGGTATAAAACGATTATTAACAATTTCTTCAAAACGAAATCCAGCTTCGCAAAACGACCAGATACACTGATAGAATCAAATAAAAGTACCAACGTTTACCACAATAAAAGGTTTATTATACATTGACTATAGTTTCGCAAAGCTATTGGCTCGGCATCTTCAGGTTAAATGGAGCGTAAATATTTAAATAATTGTGCCGTCATCAGAGTTCTGACAGTCACGGTTATTGGTGAGTTGTTTCCACGCGCTTGAAAGAAATGGAGTCGACGTCATGTTGTTGATAAACTGTGAAGAGTTCCGGGATATGTGGAAAGCTTCTAATGCACTAAGCTTGATAGTCTAATACATTTAGGCAACCGAAGTCTGTCTGCTCATTCACGCCAATAGACAACCCAGTACGACAGATTTCGGCGGTTATTCCATTTGCTCCACAGATTTGCTTTGGAAATTCAAAAATTCTCAAAACTTTTAATTTCAAAGTTATTTTCAAATCCGTAAACAACATACATTTTTATGGATCAAAGACTACGCCAAAGACATAACTTCCTGGGAAATTTATCAGATACCTTGTAAATGTGGACTTTCATATATAGGACAGACTCGCAGGCTTTTAAATTTCCGAGTGAAGGAACACAAGACTTCGTACGGAACTGTTAACTGAAGAAGTCGTCTATAGCCCGACATGGTCACGAAAATAACCATACATTTTGTTTGAAAACGCTACGCTCATTGATAAACCTGATTAGACTATCAAGCTTAATGTATTAGAAGCTTTGTACATATAACGGAACTCTTCACAGCTTGTCAATGACATGACGTCCACCCTATTTATTTCAAGCGTGTGGAAACAACTCACCAAAATCCGTGACCATCAGAACTCTGATGATGTCACAATGATTTGAATGATAACGCTCCATTCGTCTTGATGATGCCGAGTCAATAGATTTGCGAAATTATAGTCAATATATAATAAACCTTCGATTGTGGTAAGCATTGGTCTTTTTATTTTATCTCAACACCATGAGTTTTATAGTCATAAATTGTATTCAGATACAGTGATGCCAACGAAATAGTACAAAAAATACTTAATGTAAAATTACGGATTTCGCGAAAAGTTCGCGGCCGATGATACACATTAACGTTTCCAGAAAAAAATCAAAAAAGGTCTACGAAGTTACGAAGCTATAATATAAATGACTAGTACAAAACTAAATAAACATTACAACTTTATAAGTTTTTAAAATTGATACTTACATTTTTAAACCAATAAAATTCTGGCGATGTTAAAAACGCCGTTACACGAGATCAAGATTTCCATTTAAATGGACGTTATTTTGATACGTTATATTGTAAATACACACATTTTCTTCTTTAATGCTGTGTCTGTAGTCCTGCAAAACGTTTTTAAAGTTAGATAAGCATCGTTCAGCATCGACAGTGTTCGTTGGTACTGACAGACAACGGATGGCGACCTTGTGTAGCTTTGGAAAATGACCTTTTTCATATTCCAGAAGTCTAGCAAACCTTCGCTGACACGAAATTCTTTACACTCGCTTTATATGAACGAAATTCACATTTTAGTTGGTCCTCATCTCCGAACATGGGAATGTGGCTGAAAACAAACAAATATTCTTCGTCGTCTGAAAGGTCCAAGGACCTAAATTGATTGGGATCAAACACCCTACATGTTTTGAAGAAATTTGTGGCTAGCTAACATAATCGATGCTTTTTATCTTCAAAAAAAATAATTCTTAATTTTTTAATAACAAGTGGATAAAGCATTTTTTGCAGCGACTTGATCGCAGTCTTGACTCTTGCTAAGACGACTATTGGCGATATCTGACATTTCATTACCTAATGTATTTTGTGCGGGGATTTTGCTGTTTTTCAAATAAAGTTAGCAATCTGGAATTATACGGCGCATGAACCTCAACGTGTTTCAGATTTTCTTTTAGATCACTATCCTGACAATACCTAATGATTTTATCCACCATAAAACTGCTACTGTCATCTTTTTCTTTTTCAAAAAATTCTACGTAGTCTTCTAAATGTTTGCAGTAAACAATACGGCGTCAAAACAACTGTTCCACCTAGTATGGCATAGGTACTGGTGATAAGCAAGGTATTTTGCCCTTCTTTTGCAAATATA
The DNA here is from genome assembly GCA_039090855.1 of Macrothele yani. NCBI lineage: Eukaryota > Metazoa > Arthropoda > Arachnida > Araneae > Macrothelidae > Macrothele > Macrothele yani. The sequence continues at coordinate 53,647,218 of CM077033.1, forward strand.
GACGAAAATGTTCTTTACGGGAGGGACAAGCTGTGAAGTCACGTTTAACAGCATCTACTACTTTTCAAATTCATTATGCCAAATTTCCCACAAAAGATTTAAAAGATGTGCATTGCAGGTGACGTGACCATCATTCAAAATACGGCGTTCAGGATCTTTCCCCACGTTTTGGGCATGTAAGATGCACTGTCTGTCCCAAAAGCGGTTATATTAGCAAAAGGTATTTCACACTTATTAAAGCACTGAAGTATTGCCTCGCTGACTGCTTTAAAATTTACGGATTCCAAAGTGATGCACTCAAGAAAGTGTACAGTCAAAAAAGGTTTCATTATTGCAGCTTTCAACATTCGGTTCAGCTGATAGAACAGCAAGAATATTCAGAACGTACTATCTTCTGAATCAGTTATTTCATCTGCTAAGATGTTTACACCGGATACTGATTTTAAAAATCTTAAGCTTGTTGCTTGTGAATATCATATATTTTGGGCAAAAATAACATTACCGCGTCCAATTTGCATTTGGAATAACACAAATATATTTCAACGAATTTTCCAAGTAATTTTTTAATGTGAGGTTATCCAGTTTGGGAAGTGGGACGTTAGCTGCACAAAAGGCACAAGTTAATTTCGAAATTTCCATTGAGCGATGCTGTTCTTGTTCAGTTATTTTCTCAATTATTTCATCAACCCACTTCTGCGTTATTATAATTGACTGTTCACACGCACCTGTTTTCTATAGAATTTTCTTACTAATTTCACAATTGTCCTTTCTTCAAATATATACTGGTATATCGCAACACGAACAGAACAATAGTTTTTGTTCACACGAAACATTCCCTTGCTGTAATTCTTGCGTCCTTCAGATTCACTCATTTTATTCACGTGTCTCATTTTCAAAATTAAAAAACAATATCTAGAAACTTCATAAACTACTCACACGAAAGCACAAATTTTCTAAAATAAGCGTCGGCGAAACACTCTTTTCTGTGAGATGTTTTCCCAGCTAACATTAGTCACACAACTGACGACATTCAGTCTACGGTTTACTAGTCCGGAAAGACGCAAAGTTCATTCAACAGTAGCGGTTGGAAATTACAAAAGACCACGTGTGCAATCTTCAGCAGAATGCATGTGACATTGAATTACCCATCAAGCTTGTTCGAAAAGAGTATAATCGTAAATACCAATCTTGAGAGGTAATTCAAGATATATGACTTATCTTGAATTACCTCTCAAGATTGTTCTTTACGAGGACAATCTTTCGAGTAGGATTACTTTGCGGTATATTTTTTACTTAAATTCTAGCAAGGGCAGTATTAAAATTATTTGATTTTGAAAAATACAGTAATCAAGAATTATAATTGAAATTAGGCAAACATAGGTAAGAAGTCTGAAATTTGCGGATGTAATTCATATTCACGGAATTATAGGAAAACTCCTAAAATTCGGGACAAAAATTGCGGAATTTCGCGCCGCTACAGAATTGCTGACATAGGCATAATTTCTGCCTTGACGAAATTTCCTATAGAACAGGGTAAGCATGCATCTTAATCCATGCCACATCGAATGAAGGCTGATTTGAAAGCTTATGTACGGCCGTCACAGGTATGTGTCCTTAATAATTATCTGTTTTAGTGTATATCGCAGTTTATTTATTATATTATTTTAACAAGTAATACTCTAATCATGCATTCGTTACATTCTCTAAAGTATCTAAAAAATGAATTTCAATTTATAAATATTCCATGAAATTTTCAGCAAGGTTATTAGATCTATTTGTTTTTAGTAAGTCTGTAAGTAATGTCATGTCAAAAACCTTTCATAGCTTCATGTAAAAGGTAGGTTCACCAGTGTTCTGCATTCACAAATTTACCTTTTGTCATTATTGTCAGAGTGCATCAGAGTTTGTGTTCAGCGCAACGATACACCTGGAAGTAAAGTTTAATTATTATAATCATCCAAAATCTCCAGCGTGCTGCGCTTCATCCTTGTGCTACTCACATCCTTGTGTTACTTCATGGTGTGCGCAGAGAGAAGTGATTACTCAGTTTTTTAATTCACTTGGTTACTGCTCAGTTCAACAGGAAAATCACGAAAAATGTTCATATAACTACATTTTTTTTAATTATGGCATTGTTTATTTCGATAGGGATCGCAGTTGAGTAGTATAAACTTCAAGTCAAAATTTGCTCTAGAGATGTGCGTAAACTGATTTGGGATCATTCAGTGGGTTTGCAATTTCTTTGAAGGTGTACAGTGTATTTTTGCCTTTTGCATGCAAGTTTTCAGCCATCGCTTTTAGCTTCGACGGTGAGAACCGAAAAATTAATTCGAGGTTTGAAATTCAAAAATCCTATCGTTCTTCCCGTAAGACAAGCACAGCCATGAGCACGAAAATGCAATTCGACAACAGACACTCGCTTATATAAAATGAAATATTTTCACTCTAGATTCAATATCCCATGATGCTTACAGACCGGTCCGCATTTGAGAACTCGCACATTGATTTATTACGAACGTATCCGTTCCGTTTTAGGGCTGTTCTTCGTTTAGCATTAATGAAGATTTAAGCTTCATATAAATGTTTAAAATGTTATTTAAATAACCCTTTTTGTAGCGTGAGCCTTATGACAACATATCTTACTACCATGTAACACGTAATTGTATTTAGTTTGTGTGCTTCCATTTTCAAGATAATCAGTTGGCACTTCCGTTTTTATGTTATAGAATCTAGAAAACAAGTCAGAGTTTAACTGGTCATAATTAATTTTCTTGCAGCTCATATTCAGAGTATTTTAGTTCATATTAAAAGCTCATATTAAAATTAAACATATCCCAAACGTTTCCATGATATTTGCTGAAATTCTCCTGACGTTTTCAGTTCGTTGGTATTCTGCACTAGATTAATAACGCATTTGAGTTCTTCCAAATTATTTCCTACCAGATTTTTTAATTCTGTAGAACCTGTTAATTTTATTTTTTTATTTTTTTTTTATTTTGGTTTTTTGGAATTGATGTAGATACCCTAAGTGTTGTTAAGACTTTTCATTGAAGTTTAAAAATCACGTCTTTCCCCTAATATTCATTTTTTTTGTCTCTTTCGCTATTTTGAGGACTTGTTATGAACATTTTTTTTAAGAAGTCGACTTTGTATTATACAAATATCTTTGGGATTTTATATTTTCGATTCCCTTATTCCAATATGTTTGCGATATTCGTAGAAATTAATATTGGGTACATGCCACTTATCTGTTCGTATACATATCTCCGAAATATATACTATTTCTTTTGGATTTTACTAAATTTATCCAAGCCAACTGGGCACTTTTTATTTTAACTGATACCTAATATGTGAAAAAATCCCTTAAGTCATTTGAATGTAATAAGTTGATGACTAACAAGAAAAGAAGTGACCAACTGGACAGCATATTTTCTTGAAAACGTAGGTTTAGCTGCCTATAAAAATAAGTGCAAGCAGTCATTTACCTTTTTCTTTATTCCAAAATTCGAGAATGCTGAAATGCTCATTCCAAGGACTGCTAATTTACAAAAAATATCTTTCAGATAAGTAGGTAGGCATTCATCCATTCCGTTATGCAAAAATAAACCTATCTTTTCTTTAATGCCAAGGCTCAAAAATGTAATTTTCAAAACTGAAAACAAAATGTGGAGTGTCGATATGAAATTCATACCAGTATACATAGCGTATTTAATTAAAGACTTAAATAACTCTCAATCTATAGTTACTCTCACTAGTAATCTATAGTTGTTGTCACTTTTTACGAATTGTGACCGAGAAAACAATTCCCATAACCGTTTCAAATGGGAAATGCAGAAATGCGTCTGGGATATACATGTATTTTAATAGGCAGCGGTTGTTCTTGCTAGTTAAAAGTTTTCGTTAACCCATTAGCCGAATTCCATTTCTCTCGACAATTTTGTGACAGGAAAATTCATTTTCAATATTTTAGCCAAACAATTAATTTCAATAGCAAAATATATATTTATTTTCCACACTGCAAGAGAAATAACTCTAGTACGACCAATTCTGATTAGAATACTTTAAAAAAATCTATGACGACTAAAACACAGTACTTTGGTGCCAATATTTTAGAAAGCAGATTTCTTTCTAGTAATCATCTTCTTTAAAATAGTAATTCTTATATTTTACTGAATGCGGAATAATCAAATTTAAACATTTCAATAGTAACATCGTACAGTATATATGTTTAATGCAGTTTTTGTTATATGCATACTCTAAACGGTTCTTACAGAAGAGCACATAACAAAAAATTTAAATAACATATGTTTCCAATGGTGTTCTAAGTCGTGGTAGAAGGGAAATAGGTTTGTAATGCTCTTGCTTTACGTGTGTATTTGGCTTGGGTAACATACTGATATCTGCTTTTCCCCATTTAGCGGCAAATTGCTTAGTGGCTGACGTTCCTGCCAACCAGAGATGGTGACCTTACTTCGAACCTGTGCGGTGAAAAATGTTAAATTTCATCTGAATATCTTCGTGCCCACAAAAGCTCTTTAAGCGGATGGACCCTAGCCTATTTCTTACACAATAAAAGCTAGAATTCCTCTCTCTGCCTACTCCAGACCCCATGGTGTGCACATTGAGGTTATGTGAAATCAAAAGCGCCGCCCGGTGGCGCAGTGGTCTAAGGCGTTGGCCTCTGATCATTCGTCCGAAGGGGTCCGAGTTCGAATCCCGGTGTGGCATGGATGTTGTGTTTGTCTTACGGCACTGGCTCTCTCCCTTCCCTGGAACCAGTGACCCTAAATTAGGGACGGGAGACTGCTTATAGCCCATTGAGTTGCTCACGGTCGTCGTGAAACCTCCAATCAAAAAAAAAAAAAGAAATCAAAAGCTCCTGCAACGCACTCCAGAGGCGATATCTAATATGTTCTCTCTCTGTCTTCAATCTTTTTTTATCGTGAGTCGCTAGACTTCGCCTTCATACCTTCTCTTCTATTTTCTACCAGGATGCATGTACAAGCGTGGCTATTTCAGAGTTTAAAAATGCTTTGCGGTGGAAGTGCTACGTGTAGTCGATTGTTCAGTCATGTGTGGTACTCGCTGGCTGAAGAGCAAGATACCCTCATTCACATTAAGTAAGAATATTAAATGAGACAAGTTATTTCTTTATATATTATTTTTTCCATGCATATGGAAAGTGTCTTAAAATAATAACTTGGTTAAAAAGATACGTGACTGATTTGATATGGCGATATGGAAGCAGTATTTTATTATAGATTCCCTGAATTTTCCAATTATATTTTTGATTTCAACCAATTTAAAAGATTTCTGGAAATTCATGTTTCCGTGCTGGCTGCTTTTCTGGCTAGAATTGCTGCAATTGGATTCTGTTCAAGAATGAGTTAATAAATATTCGAGCGTTCAAAAAAGCTTCCACTTGTGCAGTATTTTCAGGGTAATCAGAGAGGATGTTTCCGTCATTTGTGGTGAACGGTTATTTTAGTGAATCTGAAAATCTATGGCTTTTCTAGATCAGAAAAAAAACAGTTTTCGTGGCTCGTCTACAATTGGTGTCAATCTTTTATGGATTGTTCTGGGGTTTAGTGCCTTTGCCATGCCCCAGAATATATGTTTTTCTTTTATGTCCATTTTCTCTCTTAACGTCGAATGTAAGCATATGAGACATATAGTTTAACACGTGGTAGCTGTATAATTAATCACGCCCTGACATTTTTCGTTACACATATCACAGTTGGGTTTTTCAATTTTGATCCGTTGAAAGACGCTCACATGGCACTGAATCAAAATTTTTGCCTAATGATAAAAAAGAGGAAAGTTATGATTTCCGACTGTGACGCGTTAAGTACTGCGATCGAGCAAACGATAATCAACTTTGCAGTAACAAATTTAGCAAGAGAAATAAATTTAAAATGTTTTTAAACTTCTGCTCTGATGAAGTAAAAATCAACTCAGGTCAATATTCCGCGAATCCGCGAAGACACAACTATCACAGCTTAAAAATATTTACAGTTGAGTGGCGTCAGATAACTCACTTGGGTTCTCGACGTCTGTACCAAAAGCATATGATTTTCGGAATAAAATGGAATTCTGACGCTAAACCTCTGTCTTGTATTCGCGATCTCTTTTGCTCAGTTTCATGATCTGATATGATAACAATACTTCGCCGGAAACAGGCGCTACAGTTTGAACAATGCAATTTTTTTAAAATTGTACAGAATAACTCAGCTTCCTTTAAAAAATTACGGAAGTTCAGTCTAAAAAAAACAAAACTCCAATGCAACGGGGGATGAACTCAAATTCTATCGAAATGTGCTAAACCTTTATTGCGAGCCGTATTTAAAGAACAAAGTCTTATAAAGAAAGAAAAGCCAGGCTTCTTTTCCGTTTAGCAAGGATTCAAGAAATTCATTTGGGTGGTTCACGCCGGCTTGTTTACATAATACCTTCGGTAACTCACAATTACGTGTAAAAGAAAGTAGCACTTGCTACATTTTGTGAGAAATGTTTTATTGAAATGGAATACATTCTTACGCTAATAAGAATATGTTTGTGGAGAAATAGACGCCATTTACAAAGCTTGTAAAAGAACGTCGTTGAGTGCACAAAGTTCAACAAATAGTTCAAGAAACATAAATGTAATATGTGATATATTATTTGATGTAAAAGGCTATTCTGATTTCTTTTAGTTGTTAGGCGTCCCTTCTTTTTCTACAGGTGCGGCCTTCCCCGTAATGGTGGGTGTCACGAGATGTCATGTGAACAAATCGAAACGACACACAGGGCAGAACTACTTTATTCGTTGAAAAACCGAAAGCTAGCCCGGAAAATCATGTATTTGTAGCTTCCTTTTTAGGTTTCTTGAACTCTGTCATCTTACAACTTTTAATGTAAAACAAGTCAGGAAAAACAATAAGTTCGTTCTCCTAAAAACTGCAATAAAGAGGCCCTGCGTTTCTCATATTTTTTCTGAAACCATGCATAATCCAAACATAAAATATGTTTTGCGCTTATGTGCTGCATATCTAGCTTGAATATGTCGGTACAAACCGTCGCTCCGGAGACATTTCTCTTTGCGGACAGGAGAACACAACAGTCTACAAGAAATATATAAAATTACATAACTCACGAAACGGAAAACATGAGACTTGGTCGTTCTGGTGGTGTAATACTTGAGACTTTGTCGTTCGGGAGTTATATGGGAGACGCGGGTCATATTTCCGCTCTGGGGAGACGATATTTTCAAGTTTTCAGATATTTTCGGACTTACCATTCTAGTCAAATTTACACCAAAAAACGAATAATTTTTTTCAATTTTTTTAATAGTACATAAATTGCTAAAAAATATACCGAAACTGTTTAGTAGAGATGTATCAGCGCATGAGCTTAAAGTCAGAATTTTAAAATATAAGGGGTAATAAACAAAGCAGAAAATATATCATATCCGTCGTATTATTCATAATAAACTGAATTTTCTTAAATAGATGTGGATGTTCAGTATCATGAACACCATGTTAACTTTTCTGAGTTTTATTTTGAAACTAGGACAGCGGAGTGAGAACATTTCTAGCAAGAACGAATAGCGATATCAACCTTCGTGAATCTGCTTCGGAGGCTCCCTCCTCCATATTTTTCAGCTCCTGCGAAATTCGCAAATTCTTCGATAACCTGGATCGAATCTGAATCCCTCAGCTCCTCAGCCGAATGCTTCACTAATTAAGCTACACCGACGGAAATTGTCACAGCAACTTTGCCGTCTTGACATGTGCGGTACCTCTGCATTACGCCACACTTCTTGACCAACCCGGAGCTCCTTGCATATTTTTTCATTCTTCTCTTTCACTCCTAGGGCAGCTTAAGTACATTCTCGTCCCATTAACTCTGTGTTGAATTTATTTTCTCTTTTTTGAGAAAAAACCTTCATTTGCATCACTTCCCGATTGTAAATGTATTAACTATCTGTATCGAAAGTTGAGAAAATCCTTATATCTTGAACTCCCGATCGAGAATTTATTGCTCTGTGCTGACATCAGTTCCCCGATTTTAAATTAATTGTCTCTCTGTATCGAAAGTTGAGAGAGGTCTTCTAATCTCGCTTCCCGATGGTGAACCTATTTTCTCCGTGATAAAAGTCTTCAATAGCATCATTTTACCGTTTGCAAATTTATGTCTGTGTGTTCCAAAAGTTGCTAGAAGTCTTGTATCTCGTGCCGCCTCCCCTTGCATGTTATATACATTTCCAAACTGGACAATCAACAGCAGACAATCGGAGGAGGTCTTGATTTAATAACTTCTCATATCAAATCTATTTCTAAAACATTATCTGTCGTACGATAAATTACTTAAAGAGGATCTCAGTCCTCTCAGCCTGAAACGCACTGCGTCCCTTAGAGGGATGCTATTAGTAGAAAATTAGAAGTATTGTACTTACAGAATTCCCTAGTAGAAAATAACCACACAAAGAAGTTAAGAATTCAGGAGTATACGGTTTCCGAGTAAGAAAGTAGGATGTAAGTTGCTCTATATACTTACCTCATGATCTTACACCAAGAAAACCAATGTGCCAACAATGTCTGCCCCCTTGAAATTTCTTTTTAATGGCAATTTTGAGCTCCTAACTTCTGAGTGAACAAAAACGTATTCCGAGACAAACTTTTGTTTATTGCTTTTCTAAACCCTGGGGACTACTTTTCATAGAGAAAGTAAATGCGCCGTACCTGACACAGTAAACTGGCTGCTTGGTGTGTGTTACAACTACATTTCTCTTACGAACAGATATCTGATTCGATGTCTTTTAATTACTTTTAAATGAAATTCTTCAAATATTTCTTTCAAGCGCATGGTAACAACCCTCCAAAATCCGTGACAGTGATAACTGTGATCATGTCACAATAATATCAATGTTTATGCACCATTCCTCCTGAATATGGCGAGCAAACCGCTCGGAAGCTATATATTTGAATTTAAATAAACATTTAACTGCAAATAAACGTTGATAATTTATTCTATCTACATGTAACAAGAGTGTAGTCTATGTAAAGTCTCAGTACGTCATTTATTCGACGGAAGAGATTCTGTCAGCGAGAGAAAACAGATATTCGGTTACTGCAAACCAAACACATGACATATATGTTTGAACATACATGCTGATGTTCTTTGTATCAGAAATCCCAACATGGAAATACATATTTTACGGACTCCAGATAAAATTTTTCCCTTGTGAATTGAATGTGGTAAATTGTTTGTGCATTTGAAAGAGAACGAATCCAATGTGTTACTTCCTAAAGAATGAATATATAAATTTAATGTTACGTTGCATAATGCCTTTGCTTGTTTATGCATACGTAAAAGAAAATTCCACACAGGGTGTAGCATACATGTAAAAGCATTGAAACGAAAAAAACACAGGTAACATTTGAATGCTGGTAATGTGCTTCAGTGACCATTCGCACAAGTGAGTCAGACGTGTCTTCCTTAACAAAGCATTTTCTACTTGTAATTTCCTATAGTTTTTCTTTATTACGGTATCACTTAACCCTTAAGTAAAGCTTGCCCAACTCGCAGCCCGCGGACCGTATGCGACCCAGGATTGCTAGGAATGCGGCCACACACAGAATCATAAACTTACTTAAAACATTATGGAATTTTTCTTGCGAGTTTCTGCAACTGGATTGCGCGGTTCTCGAGCGCTAGTTTTGTAGACGACAAAGGAACGGAATTGAATAATCAGAGTACGTAAAGTCCACAAATATTAGAGTATTATCCGTAATTCGCGTTATGATTGAAAACAGTTCTGAGAAATGGAAAACTTTTAAAATTAACTAATAAAATAAAGAGCGAGCGGCCCCTTTTGCAATGTTGCATAAAATTAATTATGACAAAGAATTCAAGTGTGTATTCTTTACTAGCCATAGCGTCGACGCGCGCCGTACGCTCTCGCTATTTATGCACATTCGTGGCTTCACGGCGGTGTGTACCTTCCAATGTGTTATCTACCAAGCGCAGACAGTCGAATTTACCACATAAGACGTTACGCGTTCTTGTGGCGATTTGGCAGGTAAAACGCAGGGATTAGATAAGTAAATTAGTAATTTATTTAATTCCAGAATTTGTTCCACAAGGTCTCAAAAAGAAAACAGAATCTCTCTGCCCCAAAAAATATTACGGAAGGAGGAAGATTGTTCAACGAAAGCTCGACAGATGATTACTTCTTTGTCGAGGTAAATAGTAAGGGACTCTGCTTAATTTGTAGAGAATTTGTTCCAGTTTTCAAAGACTGTAATTTGAAAAAGGTATTATATGCAAAAACATGCTGTCAAATTTGGTGCGTATCAAGGAATGTGTTTTAAGGACGAAATAGCGGAACCTTAAAAAAAGTGTCTTCTCAACAATTTTTTTGTCAAAAAAAGTTACAACTCAACTGGAATCTATTGTACATTTAACAGCAAAAAACAAACTCAAAACTACTTACTAGTAGCGAATTCATTAAGCAATGTATGGAAGGTGTGACACATGTAATTTGCCCTGATAAAAAAGGGGATATTTCTAAAATCAGTTTGTCTCATCAGACTATAGTAGGAGAATTGAAGAAATTGGGAAATATAGCGAAAGTTGTTTGAAAAGTAAAGATGCTAATTTAAAAGTGTATGCTTTGGCGATGAATGAAAGCACTGATGCCACAGATACGGCTCAACTTGCAATTTTTATTAGAACCATTGAAGCCGAATATAATGTCACAAAATAAAAGGCTTATTTAGTGCCATTAAAAGACACAACTAAATCAAGAGATTTATACGAAGCAGTAAAAAATACCTTACAACGATTTTCTTTGTCCATTGTGAACATATCTGGAATAGTTACTGATGGTGTCCCGGCGATGGTAGGTAAAAGAGAGGGACTTGTTAAATTAAAGAAGGTGATATAAGTATCGTCACAGACTCCCGTTTGATGAAGTATTATTGCATAGTACATCAAGAAGATTTAGGGGCAAAAGCTTTAAATGTAGACAACGTCATGCAAACTGTCATCAAGGATGAGAATGTCATAAGGTCCAAGGGATTGAATCATTGCCTGTTCCAGGAATTCCTTAAAAGTATGGATGATGACTATGTCAACATGATTTACTTTTCAGAAGTGAGGTGGCTAAGTCCAGGCAAAATGTTTAAATGATTTAATGATTTGCGACATGAGATCAAGTCGTTTGTAATATTAAAAACAAACTTTGCCCCAGAACTTGACGATAAAATTTGGCTTACAGCTTCACCTTTTCTAGTCGATTTGACCTCTCATTTAAATTTGTTATACACGAGCCTTGAAGGTGAAAACCAACTTATCTATACAATGTTTCAAACCATTCCTGGCCGTCCTAGTGGCGCTGTTGTCTAAGCGATGGCCTCTGATCATTCGTCCGAAAGGTGCCCGGGTTCGAATTCCGGTGAGGCATGGATGTTATATCTGTCTTACGGCAGTGGCTCCCACTTTCCCTGGCAGTGATCCTAAATTACCGACGGGCGACAGCTTATAGCCCATTGAGTGGAGGTCGTTAAACCTCCAGTTAAAAAAAATAAAAAACATACCAGCGTTCCAGATTAAATTGAAATTATGGCAAGCTCAAATTAAAGCATACAATTTTATTCATTTCGACACGTTAGCCAAACACGGTCCTGAAAACCGCAAAAAATATGTAGCCTCGCTTTCCGATTTGACACAGGAATTTGAAAAAGTTTCAAAATTTCCGGAAAAATAATCAATATTTTGACATATTTGCGAATTCATTTTCATTCAGATATATTACCTGCCAATTTTCAAATGCATTTTTTTTCGATTGATGGTTTAACAATCTCTCTAAGCAACTCAGTTGGCTATAAGCAGTTGCCTGTCAGCATCAATGCCTGACCGGGAATCGAACCCGGGCCCTTCTCGGACGAATTATAAGAAGCCGTCGGTTAAACCACTGCGCCAACGGGGCGGCCCAAATGGAATGCGTAGTGTTGCAATCTGATATCAAGTTAAAGAAACATTTTATCACGTTTCATTTTCTCGACTTTTACAAGACCTATCGTCCAAGAGACAAATATCCCTCGCATCACAATCACACCTTTTTCATGTCATTGCTCTTTGGCAGCACCTACATTTGTGAGCAATTGTTTTCACGGGTAAAGCACACGAAGAGTAAAATTAGAACCAAAATGTCTGATGAGCACCTTTAGTCCCTGAGAATTGCGACTACTTCCCTCCAACCAGATAATGATGCATTAGTTTCTCAAAAACAATGACAAATATCCCACTAGTTCCATGTTGCCCTCTTATTTTTCTACTCCCACCCACAGACATAACATTGCAAAACATTTGTTTCATTGTTTTTGAGAAGAATACTATAATAGGTTTTCAAAACTCCCAATTCAAAAACTAATTTGAGCTTTCCAAGCTATTGAATGCAGAAGTGTTTTTTTACGCTTTCCAACCGTCGGTTGAAGAAGCGTATATGCTCCAGCTTTGTCCGTCCGTCCGTCCGTCCGCCTGTCGGCACGACAACTCGCGTAAAAATGGTTCGATTTCGATGAAATTTTTATATCTGGTACGGGACCACCTGGGGACGAACCCTATTTAAAATGGACGAAATGGGTTCAAAGGTCACGGTATGGGAGCGGGATACATTCCATTACCCTTATGCGTTATAACGTGCGTAAATATGGTTCGATATCGATGAAATTTTAGTATATTGTAGGGGACCACCTGGGATTGAACAATATTAAAAATGTGAGAAATGGGGTCAAAGGTCAGGACATAAGATCGGTATTCGTTCCATCGACCTTAACCCATACTATTAAGGTGGATGTCAAGCAATTTTGCTTCCTATATTTCCAATGGAAAAACTTGTCTACACATTTCCTTCACAATTAGTGTGTTCCCAAGGATGAAAATTTGAACATAGATTAAAATAACTTTATATTATAACTTGGAATACTTAACATTTTCTAAAACATAACCATAATTATATTAAAAAACAATAACGTGTCCTTTGGTGGTGTTGGAACCAGAAAAAAGATGGCGCGACTTGTACTCTGATGACGTCAGTAGACAAATAAATGTTTATCGATGTTCAAATTTTCATCCCTGTGATGAAATACTGAAGAAAATGTGTACAGAAGTTTTTCCGTTGGAAGTATATAGGAGGCAAAATTACTTGACGTCCACCTTAGAGGAGCAATTCTTGTATCTATGAAAATTTTATTTTGAAAACGGCTTTAAGGATTTTGATGAAAGTAATTTACCTACCGTTTTCTGGTACTAGAAATTGGTTTAGCTTGATCTCGACTTTAGGAAAATTCGTTTAGTGGGTTAAATAACCACGCCGCCCCGGTGGCGCAGTGGTCTAAGGCGTTGGCCTCTGATCATTCGTCCGTAAGGGGTCCGGGTTCGGATCCCGGTCAGACATGGGTGTTGTGTTTGTGTTACGGCACTGGCTCTCTCCCTTCCCTGGAACCAGTGACCCTAAATTAGGGACGGGCGACTTCTTATAGCCCATTGAGCTGCTCACGGTGGTCGTTCGTCTGTAAGGAGTCCGGGTTTGGATCCCGGTCAGGCATGGATGTTGTGTTTGTCTTACGGCACTAGCTCTCTCCCTTCCCTGGAACCAGTGACCCTAAATTATTATTTTTTTTTTAATTGGAGGTTTAACGACCACCGTGAGCAACTCAATGGGCTATAAGCAGTCGCCGTCCCTAATTTAGGGTCACTGGTTCCAGGGAAGGGAGAGAGCCAGTGCCGTAAGACAAACACAACATCCATGCCTGACGGGATTCGAACCCGGACCCCTTACGGACGAATGATCAGAGGCCAGCGCCTTAGACCACTGCGCCACCGGGGCGGCGACCCTAAATTAGGGACGGGCGACTGCTTATAGCCCATTGAGTTGCTCACGGTGGTCGTTCGTCCGTAAGGGGTCCGGGTTCGGATCCCGGTCGGGCATGGATGTTGTGTTTGTCTTACGGCACTGGCTCTCTTCCTTCCCTGGAACCAGTGACCCTAAATTAGGGACGGGCGACTGCTTATAGCCCATTGAGTTGCTCACGGTGGTCGTTCGTCCGTAAGGGGTCCGGGTTCGGATTCCGGTCAGGCATGGATGTTGTGTTTGTCTTACGGCACTGGCTCTCTCCCTTCCCTGGAACCAGTGACCCTAAATTAGGGACGGGCGACTGCTTATAGCCCATTGAGTTGCTCACGGTGGTCGTTAAACCTCCAAACAAAAAAAGAAATAACCACACCGAATTACTACGTTTTGAGTGTTATGGCGTCATTCCATTAATGTTACCCATGCTTAGAAATTTCCATGTCGTCACAAGCTCGAGATTGAGATGTTCGTGCGCGGTCACGCCATCTGTCTTATTACGTCACGTGTTGTGTGTGGATCCTATTAAAGTTTTATGACGTCACACTTTTTCGAGCAGATGGTTGCGATTCCCATCTGCCTCATTACGTCACGCGTTGTGTGCGTATACCCGTCCCCACGATAACTCGCGTAAAAATCGTTCGATGTCGATGAAATTTTAGTATGTGGTAGGTGACCACCTGGGAAGTAACCCTGTTGAAAGTGAATTAAATAGGGTCAAACGTCAGGATATATGAGCGGGATCCATTCCACTGCACTTATTCGTCTTAACCAACGTAAAAAAGGTTCGAATTCGATGAAATTTTAGTATGTGGTAGGGGACCACCTGGCGACAAACCCTATTGAAAATGGGCGAAATGGGGTCAAAAATCAGGATATAGGAGCGGAATCACTTCCATCGCCATTATGCATCATAACTTATGTAAAAATGCTTCGATTTGGATAAAATGTTAGTATGTTGTAGGGGCCTACCTGGGGACAATTCCTATGGAAAATGGGCGAAATGGGGTCAAAGGTTACGACACAGGAGCGGGATCTATTCCATAGACCTTATGCAACATAACTTATGTAAAATGCTTCTATTGCGACAAAACTTTATCATGTTATTTCGGAGGTATACTGAACCGGTTCTGTTGAATATAATCGAAACGGGATCAAAGGTCAGGGCACAGGAGCGATATTTATTCCACAGCCATTATCCTCATAACTTGAGTAATAACTTGAGTAATGATTTCTTGTATGTTGGAAAGCGTATCATAACCAATGCATTGCATGATTTTACTAACTTGTTTTCATTAAAATACGAGTACACCTATATAATTCACTTCACAATCTTCCCTTGTAACCAAATCCTTGATGCACTAATGACTTTCAATCAGAGGAAAAGCGATATTTGCCGCACTAAATATTAGAAGATTTAACTTCTTAATTTCCAGAAGGAAAATTTCGTATTCATATGATGCCTAATCACAATATTCCGCTTAAAAAGAACAAGTACTATTTTAATGGCAAAGTCAATGTATAATTTAGCAAAATGTTTGAAATTTAGAATTCAGCTGGTATTATGATCTCACATAGAAAAAATGTCAGCACACGAAGATATACCTTTTCATGTTTTTCAAATCAATAACTTGTATTTTTGTCACATATAACCAAGCACATGTATCTGTATCAGTTTGAATGATCTTCATTTTTCCTCGTCTGAAAGAGAGAACGAAAATTCTACTACAGCATAAAGTGAAAGCAGCATACACAAATACCGTAACAAACCTGGCAACAATAACGTGATATCTCATTGGCTGATATTTTTCACAATTTGTGTAATTTTGAACATTGCGTTGTTATCTAAAATTAGTTCTTTCGTAAGTTACATAATCTATTTGTTAATAAATGTATTCATATATTGTGCTCAATGATTTCGCTTACATGTAACACATAAGAAATTATTTTCCTTAATTTATTTGTAAAATTTAATATATATTTATAAAATATTAATTTTTACACGTGTTCCTTGTTGTTCGTTTCCTGAAGGTGAATAATGCAACACCACATATGAAAATCCCGAACTGGAGAAAATTATCGATTTCCCCAAAAGTGCTAAAAATTAATCTGCAGAAAAAATTGCAGAATTTTCTTCTTTAGCTATGGTTATCGATTGCTATTTTTGACTTTCGAAAACCGTCGATAGTCATAACTATCGACAGTTTCCCACCTCTAGTATCAAAACCTATGTCTTAGCACTTTCGTGATATTAGCGGATGCACGACCCTCTTAGTGCTGGATATTATCCAGCATCGGATGCCGTTAGTTGAGGGTTCAAAATAAGAAATGCGGTTGCCACTATCAGTTCAGAGAACATCTTTATGTGTAATATTTCACTGCCTAATTCGCTAATCTAACAACCTGATTTAAAAATAATGGACATACTGCTTATACCACTTATTCGGAAATTTATTCACAGCCATGGTTTGCCAACTCGCAGTTCTTTTAATCAACAGGACGACACTGGAATTCATGTGATCAGATAACTATTAGTTTAGCTTTCAAAAGTTAATAGTAATAAATAGTAATATAGTTTAATAGTAATATAGTTTACGAAAATAACACTGAAAACTACATCTTAGGAACCTTTATTATTTTTTTACGTTGACGCACTTCAGATCCATTGATGATATTTCATTAAAAAAAATTATAAACCCTTGCGTTCAAATATTTTTCTCTTACATTCCTTCTCATTGCTTCATTGCTGTTTAATTTGCGTCTATTCTTTTTTGAACTTTACTGCAACGGACTATATCTTTAAGTGACACTTCACAGTTAATCGAAGAGAATTAAATGCAAATGCTAAAATTGGAGCTTCAGATAAGCCATTGGACAATAATTTCATTTTTACCCGACCTAAATTAAAACTTTAAATCAATGAGAAGGGTTTGAAAATCGATTTTCTGCAAGCACGGTCACATTTCACAAGAAAGTCTTGCAGCTCATGACAGTACATTTTACGGTTTTACTTTTATCTAGTTTCCTTTGTTAAAAGTAACACTTTGCTCGCTAAGTTCACTAAAACGTTTGAAGTAACGTCAAATATTTGTACATCAACCGTTTAAGAATAGAATATATATTTTATAGCTGTAGGTTAAAGCTAGTGCTATGCAATTAATGTTAGTGTAACACTATATAATTTGTTCTTAAATTATCAATAAACCATTTTTGTTACATCGGCTAAACTGGTCACTGGCCCAATCTCGCATGCATATCACGATACCTCTGCTTTTAAAATTTCTATTTGAAAAACTTCCTTTCATCTAAGACAAACTTCATTGCAAATATATTCTGAGATTATTTGCCGCCAAAGCATTCAATATCTGCTAAGCTCGTTACAACCTGGCAGGTAAGAAAGGACTATTTTTTGCATATTTAAAATATTACACAGGTTACAACTAGCCAACTATGAACTATTTATCATTTATTCGAATGAAAAAATTGTTGATATTTGAAAAGCTGGTAAAATATTATGAGAGAGATAATCAAGTGAATTTACCGAATGAAGGAGCTACTGCCCCGCACGGGGATAACTGGTTTTCCAGTTATTTGGGGAGCGGCGCCCCCACGGCCCGAGCTGATCTTGTGACTGGTCAACATCTGATGTCATGCCACCGCTTGTTTTTTTTTTTTTTCGGTGCTGTTGGAGTTTGCAGGGACTGCTGTTCATCCAGCTGTTGGGGAGTCGCGGCCCCACGATCCCGAGCTAGTCTTGTGTCTCGCTTTTTCGTTTTTATTTATTTTCTGCACTGGCCAGTTGCCCGTGTTGTATACTCTACATAATCGCTACCACGCTATGTACTAACACCCCGGTCTTGTGGTTTTGTTACACTCCACTACTAACTGTTTATATTAACCGCTCAGTTCGTAGGTTGCTGAGATTCCGTTTAGGTTCCACTCCAGGGTTTTGTCTTCCTTGGATTACTTTTTCCCTTTTAGCTGGTTTGGGTGCTAGACCTACCTGCATGTTTGCCGCGTGTGGAGACCCGTGAGGTGGAAATGGGATGTCTGGCGGCTGAGGTCGCAGGAGACCGGAGAAGTGCCTCCTGTGTACCAACACTCCTCTTCGACCCCGGCTTCGCTGTAAACCGAAGGCTAGAGACTAACCCACCTCTAGTCAGAAGTCTTGTATCAAGTTGTGTACAGGGTTTTAGCGGCTTTTTTGTCGTATAGCACGGCAGGGTTAGCCCGGGGGCTGTGGGATCATGCCAAAGGCGTTGGCATGACGGTACCCGGAGGCCGAAGTGTCCGCCGAGTGCGTGTGATCACAGCCAACGGACTATATCTGCAGCGTATAAGCTCCAGAACTGTGTCCAGCGTCATTTTCTTGGCTTGCAGACCTCCAGTTCTCCCTTGTAGTGCTCGGTGGTGGGTGGAGTAGTGTGCAGACGAATCCTCCTCCTTTTTTCCATGGGTAAAAACAAAAACAAAAACAAAAACTCCAAATTCAAGTCACCTGAGAAAATGATAGTTGTCAACGACTCTCCTTCGTCTTCTCAACCTACCAAGTCCCATAACCTTAAACGATCTTTAGATCATGACCTGGACCAAGAACATGGAACCTCTTCTTCGGCAGCTGTACCAGTCGCTCCGAAGCGTCGTCTTCCCTCGATTGCTGTGAATACGCATGCTACACACTTAGTTGTAGAATCCATCGATCCGAATGAGAGACTGTCCACCAGATCTCCCTTTTTCATTTCTAAAGCTTTGGACGCTGCGGTTGGCTCCTTGAAGTCTGTGAGGAAGCTTCGCTCTGGAGACCTGCTTGTCCAAACTTGCAGTGTTTCTCAGAGTAACACTCTTCTGCACCTCACTAGTCTTCAAGGCATTCCTGTCAAAGTGACACCTCCCCCGTTTCTTAACACCTCTCGGGGTGTTATTTCGGAGTTTGATCTCTTGCCATGCAGTGAGGACGAATTAGTGAGTGAACTTGCAGATCAGGGTGTTATTGCTGCACGTCGTATGATGTTCCAGCGCGATGGTACTTTGATAAAGTCTAAAAATGTAATCTTGACTTTTAACTCCCCGAAAGTTCCGACCGAAATCAAGGCTGGCTACTTGGTCTGTGGAGTTCGCCCGTACATTCCCAGTCCTCTGCGCTGTTTCCGGTGCCAGAGGTACAGGCATTCCGAACGTTCATGTAACAGTTCCGCTCGTTGCGCCATTTGTGGCTCCAGTGAACATGACGGGGAAGGTTGCACTTCTGCTGCCTGCTGTGTTAACTGTGGTGAGGCCCATGCAGCTTACTACCGCAACTGTATGAAATGGAAGGACGAGATGGCGATCCAGCGCCTCAAGACCCTGGAAGGCCTCTCGTACCCTGCTGCCAAGGCCAAGTTGGGTATTCCCAACAACCGACAGCGTACATTTGCCGCAGTAGTTCAGTCTCTGCCACAACCCGTGCAGCCCTTTGTTCCGCGCCCTGTAGCTCTCGCCGCACTTGCCAAGAGATCTACAGCTGAACAAGCGATACAGGTGGATTTCACCGAGCTCCAGCTTATTCGACCAGCTGACTCTGCGCCTTCTCTTTTGAAGACGACCGACTCTTCCTGTTCCCAGCAGCAAGCCTGCACGTGTGGAAGACCCGGCCCTCAATCCGCAAAGGTGTGCAGTGGCCATCCAACTGTCGCGGTCCAACTGACCAACATTGCAACTGTCTCAGACTCAGCGAGGTCCCCACCCTCAACCAACATTATAGAGGAACATAAGGGGGAGGAGAGTTACAGTTCGTTCCTCTCCTGTGACTCATCTTATGTGTAGGTGTGTTCGTTTTCGTGATGTGTTTTATCATTCTCATTCCTCAGTTTTATTTAATCGGCTAGTTTCTAACCATTGTACCATGTTTTTAATACTGTTTGTTTCATTGTCTTTTGTGTCCCTTCCATCATTCTCATGGTTCGGTTTTACTTGGTCAGCCAGATTTTGGGATTTATGCCACGTTTTTTAATACTATTTGTTTGTCTTGTGTCTGGCGCTCTTTGGCCAAACATGGCCCTTGCGCCATAAAAATCAACCAACCAACCAACCAGGAGCTACTGCATTTGCCAAAATTCTGCAATTTCAGGTGTTACATGATGCGTTGTTTATATGAGCAAATTTTTGCATGTTCTGTTCTTATTGTGATGTCTGTTTTAAATGTTTTTCGACTCCTCTAAGGAGGTGCTTAAGATATTTCTTGATACAAAGAAAGTTCTAAGAGTTTCTAAACGAAAATTAAGTAATTGAAAAATGGCGATAGGAGAGGAAAATATTAAAAAAAAATGTATTTCATTAGTCCAGAATGTAAATATTGAGCAAGCGTTACGACGGGGAAGTAGTAAAAATGTGTGAAACATTCGAATTTAGTGACCTATCTGTAAGGGAAACGGAAAGGTCTTCTCGTGAGCAAGAAATATATTGTTTTACAAAAAAACGAACCTAAAATTCTACTTAATTTTGCTTTTTGATAACTGTATGAACTTCGCTGGATGTTATTTTATCTAAAGATCTTGTTCGTAATATGCGGTAAAATTAACAAGGGAAAACATTACTAAATTCTAATTATTTATAAAAGCTTCGATTAATGCGGGATTTTTTATTATGCAAGCTCGTTATATGTGTGGTAGGCCATACATAACTTTGACATGATGAAAAAGTAAGCGGACAGTTTTGTTTCGAGCATTTGGCTACGTTAACTACGCACATAACAGCTCGATTGCAAATGATCATACGTTGCTTACTAGAAAACTATGTATTCGAATATCCTGGCCGAGTAGAGCTCAATATTTCTCTACGAGGAATATGTTATATTTCAATATGATCGGTCGGTTTGATACTGAACCGGGGACCGAATTGTGTGAGCTTTACTGCGCTGCTTTAGCAGGTCTGATTTTCCAGTGCGCGTGAGAGGGATTCATCCCACTCTCGCGCTATTCTAGTAAGACTCCATCGCCTCTACGTTGACACAAATCAGAGCCGTTACGGACTTAGAAAAACGCCCTTCTAACGGTGAAATTCCGTGCAGCCCACACAGTGACTTTAGTATCAGACTTCGGGTACATAGTCGCCGTTCTGTTCCCCCTATCCAAAGGTCTCTTTGATCCTTGGCTATGCCAAAGCCCTAGCGCCCGGATTTCTAAGGTTTAGCGTTAGTGGGAGACCCCAGGGTGCCTACTCAGCACTTATTAAACTTTTCTGAGTTACCTCTCTCACAGAGATGTCAGCTATCCACAAGGGCAAAGCAATTCCAAAGGGGTCAGCCCCTAAATCATCCGGGTCAACCCGGACTCTGAAGGTAGTTGCCTAGAAACTACCTAGCCCTGTCAGTAGTTCTAAGGGGCCCCACCGTACTTCCGAGACCAACCGGAAGGTAAAACACAGCGCCAGGTTTAAGCCTTCTTCAAATACTCTTCTTGGTGCGAAGGGTTCAATGGCCACTACACCCATGAAGGGGGCCAACCCCACCTCGACTGAGCTAACTCAGTCAAAACGTGTTGAAAGCACGTTTTTGTCACTCCGCCCATGGCAAACAAGGGGACATCATCGCTCCAACTCGAGTCCCCTCGGGTTTCTGACGGATCGTCAGCTCGCCCTCCAGAGGCAACTCTGGAGGCTAACCAGCATACCAGGACAACCCTCGGGCCAGCACCACCGGCCTTCTTAAGCGGCATCCTCCCTGTCCTAGGGGAAGTAGAGTCCGCTATTAGGGACTCTCGGTTCACTTCCTTAGGTTGTGAACAAACAGAAGTGGGCCTAAATGATATCCGCAGAGCTTGCATCTTGCAAGCACGTGCGGCGTATGTCCGTCCGCACGATAACTCAAGTAAAAATAGTTCGCTTTCGATAAATTTTTACTATGTGGATGGGGATCACCTGGGAAATAACCCTTTTGGAAGTGAACGAAATGGGTTCAAAGGTTAGGACACAAGAGCGGGATTCATTCCACTGCTCTTATGCGTCATAACTAACGTAAAAAAGGTTCGATTTCGATTTCATTTTAGTATGTGGTAGGTGACAAACCCTATTGTCCCCTACCACTTGGGGACAAACCCTATTGAAATGGGATAAATGGGGTCAAAGGTAAGGACATAGGAGCGGAATCACTTCCATCGCCATTATGCATCATAACTTACGTAAAAATGCTTCGATTGCGACAAAACCTTATCATGTTATTTCAGAGGTATACCGAACTGGCTCTGTGGAATATCATCGAAATAGAATTAAAAGTCAGGGCACAGGAGCGAGATTTATTCCACAGCCATTATTCTCATAACTTGAGTGATACCTTGAGTAATGATTTCTGGTATGTTGGAAAGCTTATCATAATCAGTGCATTGCATGATTTTACTAACTTTTTGTTACTGTTACTGATTTAAAGCCAAGATATAACATTTCTCCAGTTTTGATCACTTGTATGTGTAGATTTCCTGGAATTAGAATTTGTGGTATACGAGAATAAGATTATATAAACTATTTAAAATGTCTTATATACATTAATGCAGATAGAAATATCAAAATTATGATTTTATGTTTAGAATCCGTCAATGCGATTCAGCCCCCTCAAAATTGTAATTGTACAAGCCCACCCGGCTGGAAAACTCTCTGCATGCAACGCTACATACCACAAAACCGCCAAAATAGACCCTACCCAAAAACCTAAGCTATAAGGTAAAACTGAGAGCTTAGAGGCGCATATATAGTTACGCCACAAACTGGAACTAAACTGCCGGACAATTGCTAAAGACGGATGACAATAGCAACGGTAGCAACCATAAAATGGAAGGCAGGAAAATGTGGAAATTAGCATAAGTGCGGATAAAGTAAGACGTGTTGTGCGTATGCAAATTTTGGATTGCCGAACTTGTTCGTGACGTCATAGCGCTGATAAGAGATATAAAGGATTTGACGCGTATTGACCGTTGTTGTTCAAACGCAAAGTTGAAAGGGAACGAATCAGTTGACGAAATTGCAATTTTCAGTATGTGTCGTCGACATCACCTAGATGATTTTACGCGTGGCCGTATTATTGGCAAGATTGAAGAAGGGCGAAAAATAACAGATTTTGCCAGGGAGTTCGACGTCAGCCACAGTGTTGTTTCAAGGCTTTGGAAATAATTTCAAACATATGGAGAGTGTAGCAAACGTCACGGGGAAGTCGTGTTCGCAGTACGACACCTGCAGAAGATCGGTACATAGTGCTATCAACAAAAAGACACCGGCGCAGCACAGTTAGTGAGGTAGCAAATCAGTTTATGGCTGCTACTGGCAAGCGGATCTCCAGAAAAACTGTCGCTAGACGTTTCCATGAAGGAGGACTATACGCCCGCCGTCCTGTTGTGTGCATCCCATTGTCCAGACGTCACCGTACCGCCCGTTTGCAATGGTGCCATCAACATCGCAATTGGACTGATACAGACTGGTCTGCTGTCCTCTTCTCAGATGGGAGTAGATACAGTCTATCGTCTGATTGTCGACGACAACTGATCTGGCGCGAAAGTGGTACTACATATTGTCCAGCAAACATACAGGAAAGGGACCGATATCTGACATGTAGTGTCATGGTATGGGCTGGCATCATGATCAATGGCCGTACGTCCCTCTATGTGCTTTCAACTGGGACCATGACTGGCCACCGATATATTAATGATGTTCTGCTACCTCATGTTTGCATGTTCCGTGGTGCTGTCTGTGATAGATTCATTTCCATGGAGGACAACGCAACATGTCATCGAACAGTCGCCGTCCAGGAGTGTCTTGAGAGCGAGGATATTCAACGCCTCGTATGGCCTGCACGTTCTCCAGGTCTGAATCCCATTAAAAAAGTGTGGGATGCTTTGGGGAGGAGTCTTGCTGGTCGCCAATGCTCTCCAATAAACAAGGACACCCTCATCCGTGCACTGACGGAGGAATGGGATAAATTACCCCAACAGCTGCTTGATGATGTTGTGCAAAGCATGACACGACGAGTGGAATCTTGCATCGCCCTCCATGGTGACAATATCCCGTATAAGTGCAATTACCGTCCGCAGGCGTTCTTACGCCGGAACTCCTGCGGACGGTAATTGCATTTTTTCACGTTTACGAATTCTGCACAAAATGGCCTGTTTTTCTCTTGAACACGTTCCAAAGCCTTCTGGATTTCAGAGCACAATAAATTGTCTTTCTTGTAATGTCCTGGCCTTCTGACATTATTTTATATCACTTGGCATCCAACCACACTTACTTTTTTATGCGCTATATAGCCACTTATGATCCGTTCTTAGCAATTGTCCAGCAGTGTATAACAGATTGCATGTGAAAGTGTCTAAAGATAGGTAGATAGATCATAAAATCAGAGCACAGGGGTGAGCACTAGTGTAGTGCCATATACACTGCTGGCTACCCAAAATGCAACACCAAGAAGGACACGAGATAGCAAAGCCAGATTTACTAGACATATAACAACAGATACAAAGATGAAACGATTTATCTTACAGGCCCGTGCGACTTGCAGAACACGCAGATACTAATAGTTCGTGTGTACCCCATGGCTGTCAGTAACGGACGCTACGCGCCGCGACATTGAACGAAAGAGGTTTTTGAATGTGGGCTTGGGGTATATCGGCCCAGGCTGCTTTCACACGTTGCCACAGTTCATCAGGCGTAGCGGTGGGTGGTGCTTGCCGGGGCACTCAGTTGCCGATCAGCGACAAGACGTGTTGTATGGACGATATATCGGGAGAGCAAGAGGGCCACGGAAGCAGTGACACCTGGTTGACTGTGAATAATTGTTGCAGGATGCGTGACACGAGCGGGCGCGCTCTGTCCTGATAAAATGTGGCCGCTGGCTGGTCCTGCATGCTAGGGAGGACTACAGGCTCCAAAACGTTGGAGGTGTACTGGTGGCTGTTGAGTGTACCGGTGATGCGTACCAGAGTAGTGCGGGTGTCATGTCCAATTGCGCCCCAAACTATAACGCCAGAGGCCGGACCGGTATGGCGATACATAATCCAGGCGTCATACATGTTCTTGCCGCGGTGCCACCACACGCGGATCCGACTATCGTGGTGTTGCAGGCAGAAGCGGGATTCGTCGGAGAAGACAATGTCGTGCCATTCCGTTTTCCAAGTGCGGCGTTCAACAGCCCACTGCCTCCGCACGCGCCGGTGGTATAACGTCATTGGTAAGCGGAGCAATGGTCCGTGCGACAAGTCCCCGCTCCTGCAGACGACGTCGAACGGTACGTGCTGACCCAGGTTGTTGCGCAACACACCCTAGTTCCTGCGCTAATGTATGTGATGTGGCGGTGTAAACAGTCAATGCCTGCAGCACAACATGCCGGTCTTCACGTTCGGTAGTGTGCCGCGGCTGCGGCAATCGCTCACGTCTGTCCGTCCGTCCATCCTGCACCCACAGAATCCATACTCGTCTCACTGTGGTTGGATGTCCTCCAACACGGGCGCCGATGTTTTGGTACGGCAAACCACTGTCGCGATAAGCTACTATTCGTCCTTTGTCGAACTCCTAAACGTGCTGGAATGACTTCCGTATTCTGCGACGAGGCATCAGGAAGCTTCCCACGCACAGGTTCGGCGGCACAACACACTTCCACTACTTACACCCACCTTCTGTGCACCCTTCTTATAGTGCTTTTCGGTGGCGTGACGGGCGCACATGATTTCCATATGCCCTTCAATGCCAATCGTGTGCATGTCACCCCGTGGGCGACGCATGCTGCGAATTTCAGACCAATCGGATGCTTCCTTCTTGGTGTTGCATTTTGGTTTTCCAGAAGTGTATCATCGCTTTCGAAAACTAGCTCGGAGCGAAACGTGGAGGAGTAGCTAAAAAACCGTAAAACAAAATCCCTTCCCTCCACCTACTGAAAAACTGCCGGCCAGGTTGTTTTTGACAATGGCCGTGGTTTTATTTTAGTTTGACGCCAATAAAAATGCGTCTTTATTTCTGAATATAAGCAACTTGCATTCCCTAAACATTTTCAGGAAGAAATGCAAAACTTGATGTGTACGAGAAACTGCTGTAAACGTTTTAATTACAATTTTAAGAAGATCCCAAGCAACGATTTTTGCGTCCTCTCCTGGGCTACACGTTCGATTGCAGCCCCGCCTATATAGCCCTAATTTAGCCTCTGCTCAGGACACTGCTTGGAAATGTTGATGCGCATCATCAGACAGTTCTTTCATGGTAGGTAACCAATTGGTTTTAAATTTATGTAATCAACTGATTTATTAAAACTTTTCCGTCAAAATAAAAATTTTAGGGTTTAGAATTCCACTGTATCTGCCGGAATTCAAAGCATTATGCCTTTAGCAATATATGTTATTTGTCCCTATCTTATCCCACTTGCCGAAGTACAGAAGGAACTTTGTAATTTCCAAGAGATAGGGTGTTCGTTAGATCTCCTTCGAGGCTGATTGAGTATCCGTTGACCGCTCTTAATATTCGGATATTATCGTTAATGTAGGTCCTAAAAAACCCTTCTGTACCAACCAAAACTTGCCGTTTATTGGAGGTGTCCAATAATAAAGATTTCACCGTATTATCGTATCTTGCATTAGACAGTTACACTCAATTAGAACTTGTCGCGCCGCACGGTGGCTCATGACCATTTGTCTGTGAAGGGTACGGGTTCGAATCCCGTAAGGCATTGATGTTGTATTTGCCTTACAGCACAGGCTCTTTCCCTTCCCTGGAACCAGAAGCACTAAATTAAGGAAGGGAGACTCCCATTGAGTTGCTCACGGTGGTCGTTAAACCTTCAATCAAAAAAAAAATAAGAGCTTGTTGCACGTTTTTAGAGACTCGTGTTGCTTAGAAAGTACATGGAACTGGTTTTAGCAGACTTATTCTTCATGGAGTCAGAGATTAGCATATGTTCCAAGCAGATATGGTTCACAAATTGTGAAATCTAAAGAGATTATGCTATATTTCAATTGTGGGCATTATTTATTTACTTATTTCTTAATAGAACTGAGTAATGGAAGAATTAAGAAAACAGAGGCTTTTAACTTTAGAATAATTTGAGGCTCATTGGCATGAAATGGAATAAACATATTTTCAACAAAAACCACTGCGCTCTTGTTAAATTTAACCATTAACACGCTGGAGATGGCAGAGGTAAAAAAATTTGGTTTAAAACATATGACCTTTTTATATTTCGGAATTCAAACCAAAACTTGGAAACATCTATACAACACTAGAAAAATAATTACGTGCTTTTAGGCGCCATCTACATCCCATAGCAATAAACAAAGCGAAAAATACAAAACAAAAATGAACTTAACTTATGGGTGCTTGACCCCGAGCTGAATGCAGTTGATCCTGCTTCTACGGTATTTGAGGAAAATGAGAATTCGTTTCGTTATATTGAATTTTCTCAAAATTGATGATGAAGAAAATTTTAATAACATCAATAAATTCACGATCCGTACCTCCTTCGATAAATATTATTAAACTCTGATAAAAAGCATATTTAGTTTGCCAAACTTGTGTAAACTTGCAGCTGTAAAGTTTAGGAGGTAAGACTTTCTCTGAGAAACACAGTGCAGAAAATACGTCCTGAGTGAAATTATTTCACAATTGTTTTTCATACCCTACTCAGGTCATTTGCAGCAGGTTAAGATAATTCGTATAGTGTTATTACGTGTATTTTACATGTTTCCTAGAATTCTCGGTGAGATTTTTAAATACCGGGGATCCATATTCTATTTAAACAAACATACTACTAATTTCTCCCCGTACATATATATACAAAAGAATCGCAAATTGAAGCATTGCTAATGAGCGACTACGTGCAGAACTAGAAGATTTCGAGTTTTTTTTTTTTTTTTGAGTATGCGGAACACGCTGAGCAAAACAAAACAATAATGTATGAACGTGGCGCAAGAAATACCTTCGAGAGTGGCTTCTGCTTGGAATACTAGCATTCGAAAGGAATTTCACCAGAGCAGGAGATGTGAAATTTCATATTACGGTCGCATAAAATTCAGTTCTTTTATTTAAAAATCTAAACTAAAAATGATATTCGTAGCAGTCCTCTTTGATAAAACGTTTTCGTATGAGTTGCGAAACATATGCACGGTTCGTCACTCTTCTTTACACGAAACGTTCCTGACTGGATTTTTGAACGGGACAGACACAAAAAGAAAGAAAGAAATGAATAACAGAACCATAATATTTGACTTACGGAAATGAAGCATTTTTTTTCCTTTCTTTGTATCCAATTACGTATCACTTCTTTTTGATTTGTATCTTAATTTAAAATCACACGAGGAATTCATGGGTAAGGTAGTCATGATGGATTTTATCCTTATTTTTCATCTACTTAAAGGGGAAGAGATAGTATGAAGATAAATAACAATCTCGCTTTTCGTTTCTTTACATATTTTTAACTTCAGGATCAAAACTTATTCAGAGGCGTGAAAAAAGGAAATTTTAGTGCGTTACCTTATAACAGACCAATATATTTAATTTTTAAATAAATTATTTTTTAGATTATAAACCGAAACAAATCATTTATATTGCTGTTGGTATTTGTTAGACCATAGTGCAGCAGAAAGTCATCATGGTTCAAGTTGACTCCCCTGTCGCATATATCTTAGTAAATTAGGCTCTTTCGTTCAGCCATATTATCCTAATCTTTTGCATTACAATTTCATCGCTCTTTTAACGAGACCAACACAAGGTTCCTTTTCTCTCGGTGTTATTTTTTTCTTTGCCTGTAGACGTGTATTATTGCACATAATTATAAACTACTAATGAATTTACAGGGCATACAGCGTCAATGCATTTAAGACTTTTTTGTCCTCTCTGTAACCAAATATTTACTTCGTCACTAAAAAGAAGTTTCACAAACTATGTACTTATTTTCCCCATGAGAAAGCTACTTTTTCTGGTTCCGAAGAATTATTGCATTAGTTTTCATCTACACGTTGTTGTACAGTTGGGTATGAATGATTCTCTGCAGGCATAGGAAAACATAAACTTTAACTTCGTCGCTTATAGCTAATCAAGCAAATAAGGCGAAACTTGTCAAGCAAATAAGGCGTAAAAGCAAATAAGGCGAAACTTGCTCATTAGCCTTACTGTAACTTTATTATTCTACATGTTATCATATAGGTGTTCGCCTATGCCACTTACTGAACCTATCGCAGTTTTCCAAAGGCTGATCGGCTCTGTATTGGCATAATTAATTCATATCATAGCGTCCATCCTAGTCTCTGCTAAATGGAATTTGACACAGACCCTAAAATTAGAAAAAAATCCATTGCCTGGATTGAAGTATCAAGAGGAAATATGAAGCAAACTTTGAATAATCAGCATTAGATGGAACAAACAAATGTTTTTTGTAGAAATAGTTCCCCAACTAAGAAAAATTGATTCTATGACTTCTTTCCCTGTAAAACTGGCACTGAGTTTTACTACAGGGCTTCAAATAAGAAGTTTTCAGTCCAAACGTGTACTCCACTCCTACGTTGGTTTCATCGGAAGAAACTTCATCCATGGAACAGCTTGGACACCCTGTGTTTAGAAGTAAGCGTTTAGTCAAAATATTTTTAAATGCTTCCTACATTTCTATACACAAAGTTATGGCGAATTCAGAGACGTATGTGCATATTATTATTGGTCCTGGATAATTTATTAATACTACAAGCGAAGCGGATAACCTTTGTCACATATAAAATATTCATCCAGTTTAATGCATGACTACAACAGGAGCCACTATCCGTTAATATTTTTATTATTCTCTGCCATACTTCAAAATTTGCTGAACATCAATGAAAGCCGGGCTGTTTGGGCGGTAGGCTTTTACGTCATCATATTTTGTTCAAACATTTTTATGGAAGATTAAACTTATCTCACAGGAAGATAAATCGCTTTATCCTGGATCAACCAGCGAATAAGGTTTTAAATTAAAAATGTTCATCATGATCAGTATGCTGTAGTTAAAGTAATGAGGAACAAAAAATCATATTTCTTTTTTTTTATCACCTTTTTATATATTTTACAGATAAAAAGATATCTAACGCATTCCCTAAAAGAAAATTAATGTTTTTTATTCAATTTCTACGGTAATTTTGTGCAATGAGGAGCAACAATACATAGAATAGTGCAAAAGAGGGAAGCAGCAAGTCTGTTTAAAATAATAAAACAAAAGCAGAAATAATATTTTTAAAAATATAACCAATTTTGAACTTCCATTTGTTGAAAATATTTCAATGGTATAAAATTTTTTAATACACTCATCTGGGCTCCATGATGAGCAACAATATCGGTTGGAAAAGGAGGTAAATTCTTCAGTCAAGCATTTATTCGGACCGTTTCAAAGGTATTGAATGAGCAATAGCAAACAAAGGAAACTTCTCTCCTTGGATTAATGAAGTAGAAGGGATAAGATATTTCTTTCCACGGTTGCATTAATAAAAGGCGATTGGGAAACTACAGAGTAATTCAAGATGACTCGTCCGATTTCAAAATGACTATATTTTCAACGTTTACAGCACACAGTGAGAAAAGATACATCAACAAAAACCAAAACTGAGTTTTGTCTCTCACCTTATAAGTGCTGTAGGTGACTTCTCTTAGTTACATGAGCAACGATAAGACGATAGGCTATTTCCTCCTGTATTCACTCCAGTATATCCACTGTCACAGTTTCCACCGCAGCTACAATCCTATTTTTTTTAGCTCATTCAGGGTTTTTGGAAATGGTTCAAGGACACGGTATCCCAAACGTACCACCAAAAGAGGGGGTCACACGTTGTATTTTCCTGTGACATAAACGGCCATTTGTAAAGCACCATGTCATGTGGCCCACAACGGACAATAATAGTGGAGAAACACTTCTTTGAAGTAACGGCGAACAGCACAATGACTATGAGGTGGCGCCACAGCGACAGTGGAGCCCTCTCTCCGTTACATTCTGAAACTTGAGATTTCTTCTTTCATGTGGTGCATGTCCAGGTCATACACGTTTGATAGGCATTGGATTATTCTCTTTTGGAATCAGACGAATCATTTGAGTAACTTTGTTTAATAAGTTCTATGACCATTACTACAGGTACTAGCGAAGGAATTCAAACAGATAACAACATTGGAATTATACACCACCACATGTGTTTGCAGCAATTTCATGAACACATATGCTTTATCTAGAACTTTTCCCGAATATCAACCAGTTAATAAAAACTACACAAAGTGAAAATTTTTGCGTCGCTTTTAGTATGCTTTCAAAAATCACAGGAGATTACTTCTGAATTAATTTCATCAGCCATCGTTATATTTTTGTGACATTCTTTTCAGTGCATACTCAGTAGTGTTGTACACCGTTAGAAGAGGCGCAGTTTGGATAAAAATTGGAACTCATGTTTATCTTTCGAAAAAAAGTAAAAAAATAGGATACGACCGAGTTACAGTTGTTCTCCGACAGTCACACCCATGGTCAACCATTCAATGCGAGCCTCTCTGCGCAGGAGTTTACATTTTAACACAATCTCTTTACAAGAGCGTCGCAATAGCACCGAGTACCATCATACCTCTCACATACCCAAATGATGTAATTTTTTTTAATTTGGTGAAACACCTGATCTCTCGTTGTGGAAATGTGACAGGCGAAATTTCGTCTTTCTGCGTACACGTCCCGACATTCTGGCTGAAGTAATATGTAACCTAGAAAGAAGAAACCTCATTAGTAAAGACACGATGTTTTTTGGGCTGTTTTTTGTGACACATGTCAACGGAAATTAGTCCGTTTCCCAAAAATATTGTACGTGTTTGCATTAAGTATATTGCAGTCTAGCGGACGTAAGTCATGTATTTAAATTAAGTGTATTTATATTTCAATGAGGATTAAAAAGATGCTATTAGAAAAACTCAACGCTCTACGTTTGTAGCAGTGAATAATACATTTCCTGTTCCGCTTATTCTGTATATTTTGATTTTAAAGCCAATACTCAAATTTAACCAGTGCGTGTAGTAATGTGAAATAAAAATAAAATTAGGAATTTAAATTCAAAAACCTACAATGGAACAACAGACAAGGCAACACCCTTTCCTTTCTGCTGCGTTTAAGAATGAAATCATTCTGAAACGAATGGAAAAGCATGGGTTTCAATTTAGTGAACTTGAAACGAAAAGTATTTCACTCGAGTGCGAAACCAACAGAAATTTGTTTGACACTTGAGGGACATCATTTACATTTACCATACAACGATAGTTAGAGGCCTTATGGCTTTAGCTTTGTGAAATTCCACTTTCTCTGTCAGATCCATTAAGCGTGTGCATGGTAAGTTATATGTCGGAGTGGTTGCGCTGTTAAAATTCCACTTTTCCGTTCTGTTATTTGTTACTATGTTATGCTGTCTAGAGTTGAGACGTTCGTGAACCATTCATATAAATAGATGAATGAGCAAAGTGAGTGATTTGGGAACTGAGTTTTCCTTAAAGGAACCAGTTCTTTAAGAGACTCATTCACATTTAGTTTTCACTAGCCTGTTGTACCCGTCGTTGACGGGCTAGTGGTAGTATAAAGTAAAAGCTATATCGGCAATTAAATTAAGACTGGCAAATCAAGGTTTATACGAATTTATAGTACAACTTCCCGGAATAGAATATTAGGATAAAAAATGTATTTGAATTATTTAGTAGTTGTCACGTCCAATGTAAATAATTGAAATATTTGAAAGCAGAAGGCTTATGCAACGAAATTGATTGAGATGAAAAGTACATTATTCTTGTAACGAAGACTTCCTCATCCCCACTTTCCGGTGTGGCTTAAAGATAGGATATACGTACAGAGAGATGATGAACATGACCACCCAGGAATCAGGCCCACTGATGCAGTCGGTCGAGTGTATACTGTCCATCCAAACAAAATCCTCTGTCGGTCGGATTTCACATAGCATTAGGCGACATAGAGCGACGAAATTTGTTATGAAGGTACCTGCAGACATCTTCGTGTGCAATCCGAAACTCCTTGGGAAAATCTTATCTTGTTCCAGCCTTCTTTCTCGTTTTTCTGCAGTTTATTGTTACCTTCTCCTTCTTCGATTTTCTCTATCCATTTTTTGTGTTCTTCTTACACATTGTTTCTTTCTGGGAGGTTGAGGCATAGTATGATGACCTTCTGACGTATGGCACTTTTGAATTAATAACGCAGATTGAAAAACTACGTTCTATTTTCTTTTTTTTCTTCTCCGCCCTCAAGGTCATAATACAATTGGCAAACAACGCTTACAAAAATGGGCGTAATAAATGTATTTACGAATGAAAATAGTCGTAACAGAATTCTAAAAAAGAAACGCCTAAAATTCATGGTGAATTACTTTACTGCACGCCTTAACGTTCGGTGTGATCAGATTGATGTCAACAAAGCGGAAGGACACACTCAGATCGGGTAGAAACGCGTAACATTAAATAACTAAAAATAAATTTCAAATTTTAAAAACATCGCTTCGAGGTGCACCAGAAGATTTCTACAGGTACCTTCATAACAAATTTTGTCGCTCTAGGTCACCTAATTCTATGTAAAATCCGACAGAGAGACGCTTTCTTTACATGCAACCTGATCACACCCAACGCAAAGGCGCGAAAATAAGTAGTTCATGATAAATTTGAGCCATTTCTTTTTTAGAATTTCTTTAAAACAATTTTCTAGCTCACAACGTCGTCACAGTATGATGACCATCTGACGTATGACACTTTTGAATTAACAACGCAGATTGAAACACTACGTTCTATTTTCTTTTTTTTCTTCTCCGCCCTCAAGGTCATAATACAATAGGCAAACAATGCTTACAAAAAAGGGCGTAATAATGTATTTACGAATGAAAACAGTCATAACGGAATTCTAAAAAAGCAACGCCTAAAATTTATTATGAACTACTTTTCTGCAAGCCTAAACGTTCAGTGTGATAAGGTTATTGTCAACAAAGCTGAAAGACACACTCAGATCGGGTAGAAACGCCTAACATTAAATAACTAAAAATTAAATTCAAATTTAAAAAAAATCGCTTCGAGCTGCACCAGAAGATTTCTACAGGTACCTTCATAACAAATTCCGTGGCTCTTGGACGCCTAGTTCTATGTGGAATCCGACCAACAGACACAGACGCAGTCTCTTTTATATACAGAGAGATTATACATCTAAAACTCATCACTGTATCTTATGTTTCACCCTCAGAACATTGATTTATTCGGAATTAAAGAAATACATTAAAATAATGGAAATTCTTTCAAGCCAAAGCGCAAAATTTACCTTAGGTATCAAAACATAAATTAAAACTGGATATTGTGCGAATGAATGGATTCTGACTATTAATTTCTGTGATTCGGAATCATGTCATAAATTCGTACACGTGAACTTTTGCTCATTTAAACACAATTGGATTCTAAAACACCCTTGAAATATTTAGCAATACTACATTAAAATATTAAATTATATGAAGAAAATACAGAGAGCTTCAAACTAAGAGAATATTATATATATCATTTATTTAAAATGAGTATTTGAAACTACTGAAACCCAAAATATAAGATGGTAAACATATTTCATAATACATCATCATCATTGTCAACCACTATCAATCCACTGCTGGACGAGGGTCTCCCCAAGTTTCCTCCACAACGGTCTGTCTTGTACCAGTCTCCTCCATGTCACCCCTGCATACTTTCGAATTTCATCCACCCATCTCCCATGTGGTCTTCTTCTGGGTCTCTTCCTGTCCCTTGGAATCCAATCTAAAATTTCGGCTGTCCATCGATGATCTGTCCTTCTGGCAGTATGTCCAGCCCATTGCCATTTCAGGGATTTAACTCTGATCACGATGTCTTCCACTCTTGTCATTTTTCGGATCCACGAGTTCCTCTTCTTATCTCTCCTGGTTACAGCAAGTATGCACCTCTCCATGCTACTTTGAGTAGTCTGCAGCCTTTGTATGTCTCTTTTAGTTAAGGTCCACGTCTCTGCACCATACGTAAGCACTGGAAGGATGCATTGATCAAACACTTTTCTTTTAAGACATAATGGCATATTGCTCTTGAAAAGTATGCTGTTTCTTCCAAAAGCTCTCCAGGCAAGTTTTGTACGCCGATTAATTTCTTCATCAATGTGACCCTCACTTGATATCTGCTGTCCAAGATAAACGTACGTGTCTGTTATCTCCAGCTTTTCTCCATCAATCGATAAATCTTCATTTCTTGTAAAAGCATTGAACATCACTTTTGTCTTCTGAAAGTTCATTTTTAATCCCACTTCTTTACTCTTGTCAGCAAGTTCCCGGAGCATACTCTGCAGCTCTGATGGGCTAGTTGCAAAAATGACTACGTCATCAGCAAAACGAAGGTGGGTTAGATAATCTCCATTAATCTTTATCCCCTTGTTTTCCCAGCTTAGTGACTGAAAAACACCTTCCAATGTGGCATTAAGGAGCTTCGGAGATATGGTGTCACCTTGTCTCACTCCCTTTCCAATTTTTATGTGTGTTGTATTTTCAAACAGCCGAATCTTTGCACTTGCATTTTCATAGATGTTATTAATAATATTAATGTATGCATCTTCAATACCGCAGGTTTTCAGAGCTATAGTAACTGCTGATGGTTTCACCTAATCAAAGGCTTTTTCATAACCGATAAAAGCCATGCACAATGGAAGTTCATATTCCATCGCTCTTTCAATTAGTTGTCTCAGCACATGGATATGATCTATTGTGCTGTAGCCACTCCTGAATCCAGCTTGTTCTCTTGGTTGAGCCATGTCCAGTGTTACCTTCAAGCGGTGTGAAAGAACTTTAGTGAAGATCTTATAAACTACTGATAGGAGGCTGATAGGTCTGTAGTTTCCGAGATCCTCAATGTCACCTTTCTTGTGTAGCAGGATCATTGTAGCGGTGTTCCAATCCTCAGGAATCTTTCCTTCATTAAGGCATCGAGTGAAAATTTGGGCTAGTACTGTTTCGATTTCTCCACTTGCTTCTTGTAAGATGTCTACAGTAATTCCATCTTCTCCTGGAGCTTTTCCCCGCTTCATGTTCTTAATAGCATGTGCAACTTCTGCTAGAAGGACTGGAGGAACTCTGGTACTGGTATCTTTCATGATGTCTGGAGTGCATGTATCATCCCTTTCATATAATTTGGAGTAGAAATCTTTCACTCTTGTCAAAATTTCACCTGTATTTCTTGTTACAGAACCATTTTCTTTTCTCAGTGCCATAATCTGTTTTCTTCCCTTACTGAGATGTCCCTTTGCTATCTTTAGGCTTTGGTTGTTTTCAATTGCTTTCCTCACTAGTTCACAGTTGAATTTTCTTACGTCTTCAGTGATGCTTTTTCGTACTGTCTTGCATAGCTCTATATATTCCACTTTAGAAGTCACATCTTCTTTAGTTGTCCTCATCTCTCTTCTTTTTTGCATCAACATTTTCGTTTTTCCTGATAATTTATTTACATGCAACTTGTTCTTAGACCCAGCTAATTTTGTTGCTGTTTCCATAAGAGCTTTGGTTACTTTTCTGTTAACTTCAGAGATGTCCACTTCTTCCGATATTAGGCCTTCTAAAGCAGAGAACCTGTTCTTCAGTTCCAACTTGAAGGTATTATGGTGTTTTTTAAAGTTGGTTATGTCAATAGATTTTATGTCTTATGAGCTTGCCACGTTCGAGTTTAGTGTTGAGGTGCATCTTACATCTCACCAAACTATGGTCACTGCCTGTGTTGAACTTGTTTAGCACACTGCAGTCTTCTATGACGAATTTTTGTTACACATAATAAAATCAATTTCACTTGTCGTCCCATTTGTATGTCTCCATGTCCATTTCCTGTGTGGCTTTTTCTTGAAGAAGGAGTTCAAGATGAAAAACCCTTCTGCCTCTGCCAAACTCAACGAGAGTATTTCCACGCTGGTTTCTGTTGCCGTGACCGAATTTACCTACTGAAGTTTCATTCTGTTGCCGTTGCCCTATTTTTGCATTGAAATCTCCCATAATTATTTTCAAGTGCTGCTTACCTTTATTACTTAGATGACAAATTTCCTCCTAAAATTCTTCAATTTCTTCTTCAGGATGACTTGTGGTGGGTGCATAAGTTTGAATAATCTGAGCCTGGTATCATTTCGAGAGTTGGATAACAAGCCGTGCAGCTCTGTCAAAGGAACTTTCAACTTCTACAACTTTATCCTTCAGTTTCTTGTTTATTATAAATCCAACACCACTAGTTCTGCCAGTATCTGTCCCACGATAGTAGAAGAGATGTCCACTTTTCAGTTCGATGAGATCTTCTCCTTTTCTCCTTACCTCACTTAGCCCCACGATGTCCCACTTGATCCTTCGTAGTTCCTCTTCCAATTCAAGAAGCCTTGAATCAGAAGATAGGGAGCGTCCATTGTACGTTGCCAAGGTCAGCATCAGATGGCAGCCTAGTCCGGTCCTGCGGGGATTCTTAGCACCCTCTGCCTTCATGTCGCACTGGCCGCTGCCTTGGCCAGGTGCATTCCAGCTGCCGGAGACTGAGGGCCAAGATTTACATTGTGGAGTCATTTTGGAGGTGTTTGGCCATAACTCACCACGCTGGCTAATCGGGTTGGTGAGTGTGGGATAACATTTCCTCTAATCCCGATGGTATAGCTATACCGCTAATGGCGGTCGTCAGAGCCCCTTTAGTGGGAACAGGATGCACCACGAGAAGGCGGGGTTGACATTTGTCAAGGAGAGGCTGTGATGTTACGCATCACCTGACCTTATATATATATATATATATTATGAAGGGATGTAAGGTCAGGTGATGCGTAACATCACAGCCTCTCCTTGACTAATGTCAACCCCGCCTTCTCGTGGTGCATCCTGTTCCCACTAAAGGGGCTCTGACGACCGCCATTAGCGGTATAACTATACCATCGGGATTAGAGGAAATGCTATCCCACACTCACCAACCCGATTGGCCAGCGTGGTGAGTTATGGCCAAACACCTCCAAAATGACTCCAGAACTTAAATCTTGGCCCTCAGTCTCCGGCAGCTGGAATGTACCTGGCCAAGGCAGCGGCCAGTGCGACATGAAGGCAGAGGGTGCTAAGAATCCCCGAGGACCGGACTAGGCTGCCATCTGATGCTGACCTTGGCTACTTACAATGGACGCTCCCTATCTTCTGATTCAAGGCTTCTTGAATTGGAAGAGGAACTACAAAGGATCAAGTGGGACATCGTGGGGCTAAGTGAGGTAAGGAGAAAAGGAGAATATCTCATCGAACTGAAAAGTGGACATCTCTTCTACTATCGTGGGACAGATACTGGCAGAACTAGTGGTGTTGGATTTAAAATAAACAAGAAACTGAAGGATAAAGTTGTAGAAGTTGAAAGTTCCTCTGGCAGAGCTGCACGACTTGTTATCCAACTCTCGAAAAGATACCAGGCTCAGATTATTCAAACTTATGCACCCACCACAAGTCATCCTGAAGAAGAAATTGAAGAATTTTATGAGGAAATTTGTCATCTAAGTAATAAAGGTAAGCAGCACTTGAAAATAATTATGGGAGATTTCAATGCAAAAATAGGGCAACGGCAACAGAATGAAACTTCAGTAGGTAAATTCGGTCACGGCAACAGAAACCAGCGTGGAAATACTCTCGTTGAGTTTGCAGAGGCAGAAGGGTTTTTCATCTTGAACTCCTTCTTCAAGAAAAAGCCACACAGGAAATGGACATGGAGACATCCAAATGGGACGACAAGTGAAATTGATTTTATTATGTGTAACAAAAATTCGTCATAGAAGACTGCAGTGTGCTAAACAAGTTCAACACAGGTAGTGACCATAGATTGGTGAGATGTAAGATGCACTACAACACCAAACTTTAACGTGGCAAGCTCATAAGACAAACAAAATCTATTGTCATAAAAATCCTTAAAAAACACCATAATACCTTCAAGTTGGAACTGAAGAACAGGTTCTCTGCTTTAGAAGGCCTAACATCGAAAGAAGTGGACATCTCTGAAATTAACAGAAAAGTAACCAAAGCTCTTATGGAAACAGCAACAAAATTAGCTGGGTCTAAGAACAAGTTGCATGTAAACAAATTATCAGGAAAAACGAAAATGCTGATGCAAAAAAGAAGAGAGATGAGGACAACTAAAGAAGATGTGACTTCCAAAGTGGAATATATAGAGCTATGCAAGACAGTAAGAAAAAGTATCACTGAAGACGTACGAAAATTCAACTGTGAACTAGTGAGGAAAGCAATTGAAAACAACGAAAGCCTAAAGATAGCAAAGGGACATCTCAGTAAGTGAAGAAAACAGATTATGGCACTGAGAAAAGAAGATGGTTCTGTAACAAGAAATACAGGCGAAATTTTGACAAGAGTGAAAGATTTCTACTCCAAATTATATGAAAGGGATGATACATGCACTCCAGACATCATGAAAGATACCAGTACCAGAGTTCCTCCAGTCCTTCCAGCAGAAGTTGCACATGCAATCAAGAACATGAAGCGGGGAAAAGCTCCAGGAGAAGATGGAATTACTGTAGACATCATACAAGAAGCAAGTGGAGAAATTGAAACAGTACTCGCCCAAATTTTCACTCGATGCCTTAATGAAGGAAAGATTCCTGAGGATTGGAACACCGCTACAATGATTCTGCTACATAAGAAAGGTGACATTGAGGATCTCGGAAACTACAGACCTATCAGCCTCCAATCAGTAGTTTATAAAATCTTCACTAAAGTTCTTTCACACCGCTTGAAGGTAACACTGGACATGGCTCAACCGAGAGAACAAGCTGGATTCAGGAGTGGCTACAGCACAATAGATCATATCCACGTACTGAGAGAACTAATTGAAAGAGCGAGGGAATATGAGCTTCCATTGTGCATGGCTTTTATTGATTATGAAAAAGCCTTTGATTCGGTGAAACCATCAGCAGTTGCAATGGCTCTGAAAACCTGCGGTATTGAAGATGCATACATTAATATTATTAATAACATCTATGAAAATGCAAGTGCAAAGATTCGGCTGTTTGAAAATACAACACACATAAAAATTGGAAAGGGAGTGAGACAAGGTGACACCATATCTCCGAAGCTCTTTAATGCCACATTGGAGGGTGTTTTTCAGTCGCTGAGCTGGGAAAACAAAGGGATAAAGATTAATGGAGATTATCTAACCCACCTTCGTTTTGCTGATGACGTAGTCATTATTGCAACTACTCCATCACAGCT
This sequence comes from Macrothele yani, assembly GCA_039090855.1. Classification (NCBI taxonomy): domain Eukaryota; kingdom Metazoa; phylum Arthropoda; class Arachnida; order Araneae; family Macrothelidae; genus Macrothele; species Macrothele yani. The sequence continues at coordinate 53,687,334 of CM077033.1, forward strand.
GCAGAGTATGATCCAGGAACTTGCTGACAAGAGTAAAGAAGTGGGATTAAAAATGAACTTTCAGAAGACAAAAGTGATGTTCAATGCTTTTACAAGAAATGAAGATTTATTGATTGATGGAGAAAAGCTGGAGATAACAGACACGTACGTTTATCTTGGACAGCAGATATCAAGTGAGGGTCACATTGATGAAGAAATTAATCGGCGTACAAAACTCGCCTGGAGAGCTTTTGGAAGAAACAGCATAATTTTCAAGAGCAATATGCCATTATGTCTTAAAAGAAAAGTGTTTGATCAATGCATCCTTCCAGTGCTTAGGTATGGTGCAGAGACGTGGACCTTAACTAAAAGAGATGTACAAAGACTGCAGACAACTCAAAGTAGCATGGAGAGGTGCATGCTTCGTGTAACCAGGAGAGATAAGAAGAGGAACTCGTGGATCCCAAAAATGACAAGAGTGGAAGACATCATGATCAGAGTTAAATCCCTGAAATGGCAATGGGCTGGACATACTGCCAGGACAGACCGTCGATGGACAGCCGAAATTTTAGATTGGATTCCAAGGGACAGGAAAAGATCCAGAAGAAGACCACATGGGAGATGGGTGGATGAAATTCGAAAGTATGCAGGGGTGACATGGAGGAGACTGGCACAAGACAGACCGTTGTGGAGGAAACTTGGGGAGACCTTCGTCCAGCAATGGATTGATAATGGTTGACAATGATGATGATGATGATATATATATATATATATATATATATATAAATTCTGTACTGGAAGAAACATTAGAATAGGAATCTGTTTAAAAAAACCATCAAATTTGCACACAGTTTCACTACTGTTGAGAATTGAATTGGAGATTTGGATGGGCTATATTGAAAGATTCGTTCGTGCCTGGAACACTATCCGTCGATCCGCTTTACTGGTGGTCCTCCTGGCCCGTCCGGAGCCGCTTCGCCGTGTGGCGCTGCCGTCCAGTGTCCACTGCTCCCAACACAATCGGACAGTATGGTCAGAACGATCCACGTGTCGGGCTATACCGCCCGCTGTCCACTCTACGGTTTTTAGCCCGATGATCAGGCCCCTCTCAAAGTTTGTAAGTTGCATAAATCCAATTCTCTGGCGGCTACCCGGCCTTCCTGTCACGCTGCACTTTTTCTTTCGGCGTCTGGTGCTTTTCCGTTTCATAGGGCATCGACTACACGCCGGTGTATATATTTGTCGGTTCGTGCTTGCAGATTCCCCAAAGAGTGTGCGGTCATGCGCAAGTACACCAAAGGTAGTATATTTGCATTCTAGCACGCACCCTTGCTATTTGCAAGGTTTCGCGGTTGCGGAATGTTTTCTTCTAGGCTTGCAAATTTCGTTGTCCGTGAGTGCAAATAGAATATTTTACAAAGAGTTGCATCCAACCCTGTATCGAGATCAAAGAAGTGTGAAAAAGCTACGATCAAAATACCAATTTAATAGCGTACTGTTTTTGGTTTTTCGAAAACATGATTGGAAGACCAGAATTTCAGTAATAAAAGCTTTTTTAACTTTTACTCAATTGCAAAACTACTTTTACGAATGACATTAACTGCAAATATTTTCGCAAGATGATTGTTTTATAAGTTCGAATTTTTTTTCGCTTTTACTAAAGTATTAATTTGAATAACAGCAGTGCCGGGTCATGATTGGCATGGCAGTCACGTGATATTAAAAGCACTTTCGTTGACTCCAGCGAACAAGACAGACCCATTTTCACGCTATATATTCAAGCTGATGATCAAATACATCCGTAGATGTGTTTCGACAAATTTATTTGAAACACATTGTGTTGCTGCTTCTGACGGAAGGTTTTAGCAAACAGCAAAAACATAATTTGTATTTCAAAGAAGTGCCTGAGCTTGAAGGCTGGGTTTGCACTTGATAAAGTTGAGGGTTTTGGATACTACTTGCTATTGGACGCTGAAAAGGCGTCACCCTGGAAGCTCTGAGTCTGGGCGACTTCCTTCCACATATCTGTTGTCTATTTTAAGGTATCAGATGGAAAATGTTTTGAATTCCGTAGCATTTCAAACATAAAAATCGGGGTACCTTGATCACTTCGATTTCTATCTTTTCAGTTCATGAATTAATCTACTGTATCATTGTAAAAGCAAAAATATAAGTGAACGGACTATGAATGAGGGAATCTATTCTTTTTTCTATAGCCGGATATCTTAGTTCACGGAAAATTTTAGTTCTAAATATTCAGCAAAATTAAGAAGGGTAAAATAATAATGGACCTGTGTTGAATATTAAAAATAAAAAACAATATTTGTATTAGGTCCAGTAGTATCTTAAAACTGCACTTCAAGTCAATAATTGTTAAAAAATATTTTTTCACTTTGTTACTATAATATCGCCATTTCCAGCTGGCGGGTGCTACAACTCTAACCCCAGTCTTCATGATCAGGAACTTCAGAAATTCATTTTCACAGTTCTTTCATACATTTTGATTAAATCGAATAATAGCTTATTCGTTACTTCCAATTCAATTCCCTTTTGAGAGCAAATAAGCAGAAAAAGTATGATTTTAAAACACTCAAATAGAACTCTCACCATGAAAATGTTAAGATATTCTTCTTGCATATTTTCACTTTCAATTTACCTTTTACCTTTCCCTTCGTATTTCAGGAAGCGAAGGTTGTATAAAATACTTTACTTCCTGTTAAACTGTGGTAAGCAATTTCCGAACATTTGGTCTTTCTGTTGTGCGATAAAGGACGTGCTGCTTCTATTTCAGGCCCATTCTACACTGCCACAATGCATAAATACATAAAAACCATCTGCGTTATACAACTTACGGAAGGACCGCAACTATGAATGAAATATCCCTACTGGAAGTACTACTCACCACGAATGTGAAATACAGCTTTGATATTGTAAAAACACATGGAGAAATGATCATGTACCATACCAACGAATGGCTGCGTGACCAGGTGTTGGTCTTCACTGCGGTTTCATGGAAAAATTATGCATATTGCGAATATCGACATTGATAATTCATTCACCCAAACCTGGAAGTGAATTTTACGATGTTTTAAACTTTCCGATATGCTATAGTAGACAAATAGTATCTATGATTATCATATATTTAATTCCTTTCTTCAGTAATTTACTGTACAATAGACTTTAACAAAGCAGCTGCCAAGGAAACTCGTCTACATCCTGTGGAACATAGGAAATGTCACATATTATTTAAAAATATTAAAGCACGAAGAGTTTCAAAAACAACTATATAATGTACAAGTTTATCATAATTGCATTAAAAAAATCAATTCGTGGGTATGCGACAAATGTACACCGAAGTTCTGAATATTATGACCACCTGATAAATGTGATGCTCGACGACCACATGCGACCAAACAGTTCTTACATCTACAAGATTTAAAAATGTGTCTGTAGTAACTGGTTCCAACACTTTACCAGGATAATCTTTAATTCTTGTAAGTTACGTGCTTGAGTCGCCACATATCGGATTTGCAGTTTCAACCGAAACCACAGATGCACCATTGGATTGTCACCTGGAAAAAGAGAAGGCGGGGAAATATTTGAAACACTTCCACATGTTGCGCAAGCGAATTTAGAATAATTCTGCAGTGCAGTATGGCGCAATATTTTCGTGAAAGAAGTCCTTGTCTCCAATGACAATTAAGTAGGTGCTAGAAGTTGTATTAACTATCACATAAATGGGTGAACCCAGGTTATTCGAGCCGAACATTACCCTAAGTATTACATTTCGTCTATAGGCTACTTTTATCTTCACGGTGCAACCTGGTGCCATCAGTTCTACAGGAAAACGGCGCACACATAACCTTCTGTTCACATGATTAGAATTAAAACTAGTTTCATCGCAACAGACGATTGCCTTCCAATAATGGAATGTTGGGTTTTTATACTCGAGAGCTAATTAAAGGCATTTTCGACGGTGAACTGAGGTAGCACGGACACTCAGAGAAGCCTTCCAATAATGGGATGCGGAGATTTGATAAGAGAGTGCCAATTATAGTCCTTTTCGACGGTGAACTGAATTGGCATGGACTCTTCGAGAAGCCTTCTCATAATGGGAAGTCGGGTTTTGATACTCGTGTGCCTATTTTAGGTGTTTTCGGTGGTGAAATGAGGTAGCGTGGACGCTCAGAGGAGCCTTCCCATAATGGGAAGACGTGTTTTGATACTGGAGTGCCAATTCTAGGAGTTTTCGAAGTTGAACTGAGGTAGTAGCATGGTCACTCAGAGAAGCGTCCCAATATTGGGAAGTAGGGTTTTGATACTCGAGGGCCAGTTCTAGACGAAAACTTTTTGCTCTGGTGAGCAGTATGCGGTTACTTGTATTGTCATTTTTATAAAATTTGTCGATCACAAAAGAAATACTCTGATAGTTTTTTTCGTATTAATATCATTGAATATTCACTGAAATGGAAAATAAAAAAAAATTACCGATCGGAGTTCTTTGTATGATGTGTCCCTTCTTTCTTCCTGTACTTTATTTTGTCATTGGTGAAAACCCATTTTTACTTACAATAATACCCTGCGAAATTGTGTGATTGTGTTTCTAACCCTGAATTGAACGTTTCAATAATGTGTTTTTATAATAAGAAAAATAACCTTCGAAATGTGGCCCGGAAAAAGTTTACCGGAGCGAGGATAGTTATCACAGGAGCATAGATCGAAAAAAAACTTACGTAACACAGGCGCACAGACGGAGAACTAAGTAAGGTAAGTAGCTATAACGCATTTCACATGAAACGAGAAGAGCGGAGGAGAGGTGAAGTGCAATCGTGGCGATATCTACGAGCGGGCCACTTTTGGAAGCTTAGCCGATAAGGTAAGGTCATACTTTGAGTTTTTGCATTTGGTCAACAACTTTTCAAGTTGTATTGCACGATATTTTACTCGCTAAAACATAAGTCGAATGAAAATGCGTTTTTTCTGAGAAATTAAAAAAAAAATACGGAAGATTGGCAGTAACGAATAAAGCGGGTTTTTTTAATTTTCGCAAAAACAAGACTTCATTTTTAAGGTTGTAGATCAAAATGTACAATTTCAGCTATCTCAACGTTCACACATGTTAGGTCCACCATCGTGATTGACGAATTGGGTTTCAGAGAATTAGATCTCAAAAGACCGAAAAACTAACAAAGGTTATATCGACCGTTTGAACAATTTTTTCACTTTATACATTTAAGATTCAATACATTTTCTAAATAAAATACTGCTTATCTATTAAAAGTGACAGTGTGTATGATCACTTTAACTTCAAACACATTGAAAAAGTGCCCTTACTTCATCAAATCCTGGTCGCACTTGATGAAAAATTTTCAAACCTTAAAACTAGAAATCGAATCAACATTAAATTATTTGGTTGCACCATATATTGATGGACCCAAATGTAATATGAACAAGCAGAGGATCACCCAGAAAAGATATTTGTGGAAGCTTTAATCTAAAATGCCAATACCCAATGAAAATAGGTTATCCTCAACACCATTTCTAATAAAGCGTAAAATCCGTATCTTCAGGGTATTCATTTAAATTGGGAAAGGGGTGCCATGATATATGGAATGACGTGAAACGTTCTTGAAATTTGAAACCTCTTTCCCGGTTGCGTTTTGAAATTAGAGCCGGTCAGATCAAAGGTAAACTCAAAGAACAGTTTATCTCCCATTGAAAAGTACAAAGTACAAGTATCAGTTACACAATATCCACTGAAACAGGATCCTCACCAGAAGCTGAAGACTAGCAAGATCCTAAAAGACCAGAAGTACTCAAATAACATGGAAAAATATCAAGCAGGAGCTTCCTTGCAACATTTTCTTAGAGAAGCTCCCTCTGAAAGCAGAGAAAGATGGAAAAATCACTAAGTAGGAAATTTTATCCCTCAAAGATGGGCCATCGAAGAGGACCGTAGTAAGATGCTCACACCTCAAGAAAAACAAATGGACCAGGATACAGAAGCATACTGACTTAGTAAGGGCGTCCGATAGGACAAGACTCATCACCAATCATGAAAACCTAAACGAGCAGTGTTTTATTAATGATATATATATGGTAAGTTACTCTGCTCCCTCGTTGGGTGGTCGTATGCAACTATCGGGCGGGGTTGGAGGAGTATCGTCTCCCTCCTCAGAGAGAAATGTCGGCTAAACACATGCTAATTAAATATCAAGGGTAAAGGTAAAAAATTATCTGTGCTGTATTCTCGGCTGTTTGAGAACACAATACAAATAAATATTTGTAAGAGGATTGACAGAAAGTGTCCCCGCACCTTCCTAACTCTTTAGTTCCAAATAGCAGAACATCTTTCAACTGGGATGCCAGGAGAATAAGGGTAATGATGATTACTTAACTCACCTTCGTTTTGTCCATGACAAAATCATTTTTTGCAAGTAACAATCAAACATGCAGAGTATGAATCAGGAACCTAAAACAGTACTCGTGATCCAAATTTCTTGGCGTAGAATATAAATAAAAGTTTGCAAGCTATCGCACATCAACCATATGACTTTTTCAAGGAAAGTAGACAGCTAACTGCAAACTGTATAATGGAACACTTCAACTATATGAACGTGGTGACTTGACTAGGCAATAAATGAATAGGCGCAAATGGGATCAGTCATCCGAAAAAAAGAGATCACGTTGGTTGGACGCGCGGTACTGTTGTAGAAAACACAGCATTATATGAATAATTTATTATAAATGCGTGGCAACTCGAGAGAGACGCTATCAATAAGGGATCATTGATAGAGAGAGAGATCATTGATATACAGATTTTCACTTAACAATGACATACAAATACTGTTCTTGAACCTGCTTTGAGAACGCACAAAAATATGTTGTAAGTTTTAAAAATAGTTTTAGCTAACATCGAAAAAGTAGTTACAACTCCAGAGATTGAGTTTTGCTTCTGCGCCATATTCATGGTGCAAAGGCAAATCTCCATATTGATGGATATCTGTCGACACATTCTACAAAGGTTTTTCGATCAAAGGAAAACATTCTTATTTTTCAGGGTTAGAGTATCTTAGTAACGCCTAAATAACACCGAATTTATCCAATTGTTAGAAATATTTGAAGTGCCTTGAAACTACGAGTTGAAACATCGACCAAATGCTGAACATGTCCATTTAAAAAGGTATGATAGCGAAGCCATCAAAAATGCCGAGATCTGAGAAAAAAGTTTCAGTGACAACAAGCAAGAAAAGAAGAATATTTCAAGAATATTTTCGAACACTCGCCCCTAATAATTTGCTATGTCACATTTCGAATAAATCTGTTTTACAGGCCCGGTAAAATGTAACATAAAGTTTTCACCCATAACTTCTTCATGTCGAGTAAAATGCATTCTGTGATATTATACCGCTTTAACAAATTTTAAACCCAGTGCAAACGTACTTAATACTAATACCTACCCAATCGGTAGAATGGTTACATGAATAACTTTGCACTTTTTATTGTTAAATAACGAAATGACTAGCACAAATTAAACCCTTCCCGCAATCATTTTTCAGAACCCTCACATTATCTACGGCTACTTACTCAGCATATATTTGGTTTATCGAATCATCACAACAATTCTATGAATATCTAACAACTTTTTTTAACATTAGTTTATTTAAGTTACGAATGGCGGGTTGTTCAATATGATTACCCTTCGCAACTACATTATTTTTTGAAACTCTACTTCTTACCATTTAATTACTAAGAAGCGTTCACAAATCTCCTATAATATATATAACTGCTTATCATTTTTAATCTCATAATTATAGATTATTTCAGGAATAAATAACTGAAAATGAAAATCGATATACAAAGAACAGACATAAAATTATTCCTTAAAAGAAAATACATCTGCCAAAGCCTTTCAGCATCATAAGTCACACGAAGTTTGTTTAGATATACAGAATATAAATGTCATGCGCATTATGAAATTTAATATCAGTTCGATTTCCATTCCTTATTTACAGTTTAGAAAATTTTGACGGATAACCAATTAATTCGGATATATCAATTTCGTCAAACATTAGAAATTATGTGAAAAATATTTTACATTAGGTCTTGAGGGCGATGCAGGAAGAATTTTTCAAATCGGAGTTTCAGAAGCAGAAATAAAGCAAAAAAAAAGCAATTTAACTTTGCGCAACCTAGCGTAAAGATTATGATTTACTCGGAAATCTTGAATTTATAAGAAAAACATTTCGCATCGGAAACACTATCCAACAAACAAGGAAATTTTTAAATCGAACTCCTAAAAGTAGAGATATTGGCAAAAATAAGATATACATCTACGCCCCTGCCGTAGAAACCATACATTAGTTCAAGAAGAAAATGATCTTAAAAGTTTGTAGACATGAGTAGCATCGATCAACAAATGATTTTTTTGCAATCGATATTTTAGAAGCTCATATTTTGCTATAAATACAGCAGAAGCGTTAATTCAAGATTTACGCCACCTGGTTGCCAAACCATTTATTACAAAAATTTGAATTTACGTGCAAAGGATTTCCCATCAGGAGCTATATCCGGGACAGAAAGAATTTTTCAAATCTGAGATTTAGAAGCAGATATATAGAGTGCAAAGGATTTTACCATTACGCACCCTAGCGGAAAGCCTATGATTACTTGAACATTTTGAAATTATAGGAAAAACATGTCACTCTGGAAACACTATCCAACAAAGAAGGAATTTTTCAAATCGGACTCCTAGAAGAAGAGATATTGACAAAAGTAAGATATACGTCTACGACCCCTGGCGAAGAAACCGTGCATTATTTTAAGAAGAAAGTGTTTCTGAAAGGGTTGTCGACATGAATAATATCGGTCTACAAACGACAATTTGTTTTCATATAGAATTTAGAAGCTCATTTTTTGCTGCAAATACATCAGACGCGGAAATTAAATTTTACGCCACCTGGTGGCCGAACCACTTTCTACAAAAATTAGAAATTACGTGCAAAGGATTTCCCGTCAGAAGCTGTATCCGGTGCAGGAACAATTTTTCATATCTGAGATTTAGAAGCAGAGATTTTGGTGGGAAAGCAATTTACCTTTAAGCCCGCTAGCGGAAATTCTATGAATTACTTGAACATTTTGAAATTATAGCAAAAACATGTCACACTGGAAACACTATCTAACAAAGAAGGACTTTTTCAAAACGGACTCCTGGAAGTAGAGATATTGACCAAAATAAGATGTAAATCTAAGTCCCCTGATCTAGAAACTTTGCGATATTTTAAAAAGAAAATGTTTCAAAAAAGTTTTGTCGACATGAGTAGTGTCAGTCTACAAATGAATTTTTTTGTAATCGAGATTTTAGAAGCTCAAATTTTGCTACAAATACATCAGAAACGGAAATTAAGTCTTACGCCAGCTCGTGGCCAAACCATTTTTACAAAAATTAGAAACCACGTGCAAAGCAATTCCCATCAGAAGCTGTATCGGTGCAGAATATTTTTTTTCAGTTCGGAGATTTAGGAGCAGATATATATTCGTGGAAAATCACTTTACTTTTGCACACCCTAGCGGAAAGTCTTTGAATTACTTGAAAATTTTGAAATTATGTAAAAAACATGTCGCACTGGAAACACTATACAACAAAGCAGGAATTTTTCAAATCGAAATCCTAGAAGTAGAGATATTGACAAAAGTAATATATACATCTCCCTCCCTCCCCCTGACTTAGAAACCATGCATTATTTTAAGAGGAAGGTGTTTCTAAAAGAGTTCTCGACATGAATAGTATCGGTCAATAAATGACGTTTTTTTTAATCGAAAATTTCGAAGCTCATATTTTGTTGCAAATATTTCAGAAGCGGAAATTAAGGTTTACGCCTCCTGATGGCCAAACCATTTTTTTACAAATATTGGAAATTATGTGCAAAGGATTTCCCATCAGAAGCTGTATCCGGCGCAGAAATAATTTTTAAAATCCGACATTCAGAAGCAGATATATATGGGGGAAAGCAATTTACCTTTACGCCCCTAGCGGAAAGTCTATGAATTACATGAACATTTTGAAATTATAGGAAAAATATGTCACACTGGAAACACTATCCAACAAAGAAGAACTTTTTCAAATCGGACTCCCAGAATAAGAGGTATTGACATAAAAGGGACATAATGCTACGCCCCCTGGTGTAGAAACCTTGCATTATTTTAAAACAAAATGTTTCTAAAAGTTCTGTCGACATTAGTAGTGTCGGTGTACAAATGAATTTTTTTGCCAACGAGAATTTAGAATCTCATATTTAGCTGCAAATACATCAGAAGCGGAAATTAAGGCTTACGCCACCTGGTGGCCAACCATTTTTACCAAAATTATAAATCACGCGCAAAGCATTTCCCATTAGGAGCCAGTGCAGAAAAAAAAAATCAGATCGGAGATTTAGGAGCAGATTTATAGAAGGAAAAACACTTTATTTTACGCCCCTGGAGAAAAAACCGTGCATTATCTTAAGAATAAAATGTTTCTAAAAGGTTGTCGACATGAATAGTATCGGTTTACAAACGACGTTTTTTTTGATCGAGAATTTGGAAGCTCATATTTTTCTGCAAATACATCAGAAACGAAATTAAGTTTACGCCACATGATGGCCAAACCATTTCTTACAAAAATTCGAAATTACGTGCAAAGGATTTCCCACGAGGAACTGTATCCGGTGCAGAAAGAATTCTTCAAATCCGAGATTTGGAAGCAAAGATATAGGGGAAAAGCAATTTACCTTTCGCCCCCTAGCAAAAAGTCTATGAATTACTTGAACAATTTGAAAAAAAAAGAAAAACATGTCAAGGAGTTTTTCAAATCGTGCTCCTAGAAGTAGAGAAATTTAAAAAAAAAGTAAGATATACATCTACGCTCCCTGGCTTAGAGACCATGCATTATTTTAAGAAAAATATGTTTCTAAAATTTTTGTCGACATTAGTAGTGTCGGTCTACAATTGAATTTTTTTGCAATCGAGATTTTAGAAGCTCATATTTTGCTGCAAATACATCAGAAACGGAAATTAAGGCTTACGCCACCTGGTGGCCTAATAATTTTTACAAAAATTAGAAATCAGTCCAAAGGATTCCCCACCAGAAGCTGTATCCGGTGCAGAAAAAAAAATTCTGATCGGAGATTTAGAAGCAGATACATAGGGGGAAATTCACTTTACTTCTCACTTTACACTTTACTTCTCACTTTAATTCACTTTACATTTATAAATTACTTGAATACTTTGCAATTATATGATAAACATGTCACACTGGAAACACTGTCCAACAAAGAAGGATTTTTTTCAAATCCGACAACTAGAAGTACAGATATTGACAAAAGTATGGGATACATGTACGCCCTCTGGCGTAGAAACCATGTATTATTTTAAGAGGAAAGTGTTTCTAAAAGGGTTGTCGATCGGTCTGCACTGCAAACGACGTTTTTTTTTCATCGAGAATTTCGAAGCTCATATTTTGCTACAAATATATCAGAAGCGGAAATTAAGGTTTACGCCCCTGGTGGCCAAACCGTTTTTTTACAAAAATTAGAAATTGTGTGCAAACGATTTCCCATCAGGAGCTCTATCCGGTGCAGAAAGAGTTTTTAAACGGAGATTTAGAAGCAGAGATGTACGGTGAAACATAGTTTAGTTCTACGCCTCCTAGCGGAAAGTCTGAATTACTTGAAGATTTTGAAATTATATGAAAACCACGTCACACTGAAAACACTATCCAACAAAGCAGGAATTTTTCAAATCGGAGTTCTAGAAGTAGAGATATTAAAACAAATTAGATATACATCTACGCCCCGTGGCGGAGAAACTGGGAAATGTTTTAAGAAGAAAATATGGGAAAAGGTTTATCAATGTGAGTGGCATCAGTCCACGAAATAATAGTTTTAATCGATATTTTAGTAGCTCAGATGTTTTGGCAAATACATCAGAAGCAAAAATTAACACTTACGCCCCCTGGTGGCCTAAATATTCTATACCAAAAATTTGAAATAATATGCAAAAGATTTTCCATCAGGAGTTGTATCCGCTGAAGAAAAAAAAATCAAATCGGAGTTTTAGAAGAAGAGTTATGGGGAAAAATTTACTTTACTTTTGTGCCCATTAGCGGAAGCTCTATGCGTAATTTGAAGAAGTAACTATTTCGAAAATACAATTCGACATAAATGGAATCGAAAGATAAAATATTTTTTTCAGTCGAATGTTTAGAAGCAAATATGTGTTATAAAACGTATTTTTGAATTCGACATCATCTGCCATTACGCCTTCTAGAGGAGAAGTTGTATACCATAAAAAAGAAAAAGAATTGAAGGATCATCATTCGCTTATTTCAAGATTGCCAATGCAAAAAATATTTTTTAAATCGGACTAATAGTTGCAGAGCTATCGTGGATACAGGCGGACGGACGGACAAACCGGTAACATAAGCACGTATTTTTTTCACAAAAGACGTGCTAAAACAGTATTGAAGAGCTGCTAGATTCGTACATCTGTTAAACTGGTCCCACGCTTTTATCATCACAGTTCTACATCACACGTTTGACAGGCATTTTAAATTAATATACCAAATCGTTATCTAATTCGTCCGCGTCACTCTAGAGCTACCCAGTGAGATAACGATTATAGGGACTGCAAGTTTTGTCGTTACCGACTGGCTCGAGACTTTGGTCTCATCCACAGAGCAATGGACTCAGAGGTTAATCTTCCATGGAGACACATGGTAACAATTTGGCCCCGAATATCCCAATAGAACAGCGCGCCAGTGGATGTACATGGAACTAAACCTTCGACCTGTAACCGTCTGTGTTCGTTTTTTAAAGAGTTTACAACTTTTTCCGCTGTGCTATTCATATAGCCCTCGTTACGGTATCGCGTGACAGACGCTATAGTAGGTTGATGTCCTACCATTGAGGCGCTGTCCTGAACACGAGATTTGGATATCTGTTGCTCCTTCTCTGTGGGCTCATGGACTACAAAATATGAAACCATGCAATGCCGAAGTTAAATCATTGAACTTCATTTTTTTCCAACGTACCGTTCGAAACACTTTAGATTTTCCATTAAAATCAAGAAATTTAATTTATTGATATGATCAGATGTAGAGGATTTTAGGAAGGGAGTGTCTGACCCCAGGTCTTCAATAAGCCTTAGAAATAGGAAGCTAGGAGATTTGGGCTAGTGTGCCCAATAGGAAAGTGACACGGAAGCGAAGTAGAAAGGGGGAAGAAGACGCCCTTATTTATTACTGGAGGACAACGCACAGCGGATATTTAGTGGATCGAGCGTTCGTACCTGCCTGATATCAAAACTCAGGTAATTTCCGTGGCAGCCACGAGTGTTGCCCACGAAGCCACGCGCGGTCCAAATTAAATTCCTTAAGAATTTATATGAAGAAAATAATTTGTTTTTCCTATATATTACTGGATAACGTGTAATAAACATTCTTTACCTTTCACAGAATAGAGCAAAGTTTACACGACATGTATAAGGTATTACTTGATATTTCCAAAAAACTACATGACCCATAACTAAAGGAATAATAATTACTTTTTTGTTTTAAATATTATAGCTCGTATTCACAGAATTCGTGTAATGAACTGGAAATCCGGCGCTGCCCTTAGAATAATTTTTTTTGCTGATATCAAAAATATGACCTCAAGAAAATTCAGAAAGCCATAACAGCTCGGATTGTAGAGATAGTGTTAATAAATATCCTTTTAAACTGTGTAGCTTAGATTCGGTGCATGTTTAACAAAAATATTTCTTCTAAATTATCAAATGAATATTTTAAGAGAAAAAACATCTACTACAATACAGGTGCTTCCAACAAATCTGTACATTGGCTTCCCACCATTTAACGCGCTTAGAGAACCTTCTCTGAACGGAGTTCCATCAACTTCAATGACAAATAGTTCATAATTTAACTCCTTTGTACGATTTTTTGGTTGTATTGCTGGTTGCAGTGAATCTTAAGAACACTTCTTTTCCTACTCATCAAGAATAACTTCCCCCTCCAAAAAAAAAAAAAAAACGTCGAAAGATACAAATCAAGGAAAAGCTACATTTAATTGTGTAATGCATATTCCACTAGAATATTTATGTTTATAAATGTGCGCTTTTGTTCTTTACATACATATTACCCTCTTCCTGAGAGTAATAAATGTAACAGATTGTCTCCCTTCCTGAGATAAATATCTGTATTGAATTGATTTTGTTGTTGCGATTATTTTCTGAATCAGTATGACTCATTTCCTGAGACTTATATCTGTATCAGACAAACTCTCTTCCTGAGAGTAATATCTGAATCACATTAGCTCTATCCTGAGAGTAATAGAGAATATTCTTTATAAATATTACTCACTTCGAGAGAGGAATATTATATTCCTTGGTCTCTATGATGGAAAAGTGAGTGATAACGGGATAGAAAGCTTTTACAAAATTTTGGAGATTAATCGAGAATCCGAAATTTCACATATGAATCGACCTTGATATTTCGAAGACAGTATCTTAAACATAGAAAATGTCATTCTTTCCATGGTAAATGTAAAATGTATCACAATTCCCTCTGTGAAAAATTTGTTGGAAAATAGAAGACGTTTTCATGCTGAAATTGTTAGACAGATTACACAGTTTTGAACAGTGTATGTAGCAAAACGTCAGCTGCATGTATTGGCCAAAATAGCTCTATAGATTGTAAGAAATGTTTTCTGGGTTTAGGATATTTTGTAGAAAGCTTGAGCGCATAAAAAGTATTCCTCCCATTGTTATTTTAATAAAAATTGGTGATTTATATATGTGTGAATGAGAAAATGAATTCAGACTACATTTTTGTGTTTTCACTCTACCAATGAATTTACTAACGCTGTCCTGTGCTTTGATATGCTTTTATTGAAATAAAAAAAATATTTTCTTATATTTATATATCACTTCCAAAATTAATAAATGAGGCTCAAAACTGTATCACTTTATTTATGTACAATAAAAATTTTCAAATATACTCGCGCAGATTCTGATTTAACTTTTGTGTAATGTCCAATTACTGTGATAAATAATTGCTAAAAGCAACGTTTCTGGAACAAGAATTTCAAAATTTTGAAAAAAAAATTCAATTTGCTGGTAAAAGTGCAAAGTTTAAGAAAAATGGAATGGCGCCAAGCATTATTTCGGTACAAGAATTTTTGTTAACAAGAAGATGTAAAATTTTGTGAAAAAGCCGTCATTCGAACCCAAGGAATGCCGCGTGATCTGCGTGGAAACCGCTTTGGCTTTAAGACAATATCATGCGCAATCAGTGAAACGAAGGCAACCATAGCTTGAGGTGCAACGTCTGTTGTAAAACTAATATTGAGAAGTCGTTCTTGTTCCGCCTTTCATGGCGACCTCACATTCGTCCTAGGCTGTCAATCACATGACAAGAAACAACCATGATTGAAGGCAACAGAAACTTGATATTTATGTAGCCAGTTTTCTATTAGTTCTTATAATTAAAAAACAGAATATAATATTGACACAACAGGATTCCGTGTAAGTAGCTGATAGTCAGTCTTATGAAGTAAAACCAGTTTCCTAATTTAACTAACTTTCAAAAAAAAAAGATACCATTGCAAAATATCTTACAAAAAATTATTAAATACGGTACAAATGATAATATATAACACGAAGTCATGAAGTCAAATGATAAAGCACCTCATCATCTGCTTTCTCTTTTACATGGTATTACACTTCCTCATGTAAGCCTGTTTAGTCATGGCGCACTTGCCTTATGTCAGAGTACGGTCCTTTTTTAATCGTAAATACGAGCATGTTCGTATCTGGCACTTAGGGTTCGATTTTGACAAGTAGTTAGTAGCAAATTGCTAGCATGCATTTACATTTTGGTTGTGATAAAAAGTAGTTCGAACAAACATTGCTAGTGGAAAATGTTTAAAAGTTTTAATATGAAATATATCGTGCCACTTTAATGCGGGTGTGGAATATTTAAACACACATAAAAAGGAAAAACTGCTTTCTGGAAACGAATGTTTCTTGAAAAGTACAAGCATTATAAAAATGTTTTGGCACCAGTAGGAATATTCAGTATACTTTCCTTTATCTACTTCTGCTTTTGAGGTTGGGTACAGTTTCATGAAGAAAATCCTGGGTGATTGGAGGGACTTTTTAAACTTACAAACATTGAATGCTCTCATGAGTATTGACGTTGAATTTCCATCCGAAGACAAGTTTGACCACAGGCCGGCGTTTTTTACGAGGCATGAAGAAAGGACCCGAAACACGGATCGTAATCCATAGTGGAAAATAACTTGAGATTTTGAATTGTGTTCTTGAATTTCGTCAATTAAGGTAAATAAAAAAAGTATTTTTTTTAAATAATCACATTCGAATTAAATTGTTAGAATAATCTGTCAGGTTATGAAAAGATGAGTTATATATAAATATTTGCAAACTTTTTAGCATTAAAATGTGACAGTTACAGGTGTGAAATCAAAATTTGTCATGATTGATTAATAGAGGGGGACATGTTAAAATTTATTCTGAATATTATTAACCTTTCGCTAATAGTCAATGCAATTTGCTAATAAGGAATAAGAACACTAGCAATTGTTGCTAGTGCTGAAAAACGAAATCAAGGCCTGCTGGCGCTCTTCTGTGCACCAGACTAATGAATTTTAAAGATAGCTGCAACAGGTTCAATTACAAAATTTTCCTTTTAGTTCTTATTGCTAGTCTCAGTATCACTTACTCATTTTTTGTTTGTTATGATGTTTTTCCTTTTTTGTTTAAAGGTTGAACTTAGTAGACTGTAAGCAGTCGCCTATTTTTAATTTACGGCAATTGGTTCAAGTGAAGGGAGAGAGCCAGTGTTGAGAAACAAACACGACGTCGCGGAAACGTGGTCGTTAATGATAAATCGAAAGATGCGACACAAAATGGTGTTTAGATCTTTGTCGCTATAATGAAGTGTCGGCACTGAAATCCATTTAAAAAATATTTCCGATAATAAAATAAATATATGACCTTAAACCATTCTTGTGGTTCCAGTTATAAATGACTATATCAATGTTCCTTCTGCGAGTTGCAAATTTATTAATCGGATAAGAAAAGAAATAAGAGGTTTTGGAATTTGAAGTCTCAATCATATTCTTCATACGAAGATCTGTAAAATCTGCTCTAGTGTTTCATGACACAGAATTATGATGTTACTGAGCAGTTGCTTTTCTGATTTTATTTTTTTTATTCAGACAGTGAAAACCCATTTTAAGTTTTGTTGTTAGTGCTACATGAATAAGCTCGATTATCAATATGGCAAACGTGAAGTTCGCCTTGCGAAAAGCTTCTGCTATTGAGTCAGCCATCGTCTGTACTTGCAAATATATCACAAAATCATGAAAAATACGCTTCCCAAGTACTTGCACAAATCATCAGTATGTACCTCAGGTAAGTTCATGTGACATCGTTATCTTCCCACAGATGAAAGTTGGCGCCATTTTATTTCTGGTGAAAACACAAATAGGATGGAAGGAGCCTAACAGAATTTTTTTTTTTTGCTACATTCAACTATACTATCTACCAACAAGTAATTTGACACCACTGCATTCGAAAATATCTGCGGTTCTGATACACGTCACTGCCGCCGCCGTTAAATATCGTGTGGGAAACAACAACGCAACCAGTCGCATGCAAGGTGCCACGCAGTTCGGAGCTCTCTGATTTCAAGAAAGGTGTAATCGTCGGGTATCACTGAAATGGCCGATCCATACGTGACATATCCAGCGAGTTGAAGAACCCAAAATCGACAGTGGCCTACGTGATTGGCAAGTGGAAGATAAGAGGTGACTGTCGGAATTTTCCCCGACCCGGCAGACCCACAAAACTGGTAGTTAGAGACCGACGGGTGCTGTCCAGAGAAATTCGGAAGAACCGCACCAAATCGATGGGACACATCCGTTAAGGGTTTCAACAGGCATATGGGAGTGTTCTTTCTTTCGAAGAATACCATCCGTAAGGAAGCCCATCTGCTTGGTGCTCATGGATGTGCTGCCGCCCTCAAGCCTTTGATCACCAAGTCCAATAGCGCTGCTCGGCTAACGTGGTGCAAAGAACGTCGACAGTGGACCGCTGAACAGTGGAAACAGCTTCTCTTTAGCGACGAATCAAGTTTCACTCTCTACCGTTCGGATGGCAGGGTCTGGGTTTGGCGTCTGCCTGGAGAACACCTCCAGCCGGAATGTATTTTGCCAAGTGTAAAGTTCGGCGGCGGTGGAATTACCCTATGGGGGTGTTTCTAATGGTACGGCACGGGACCCTTGGTCGTAATTCCTGGTAGACTCAATGCCGAGACCTACTGCAGCATTTTGGATGACCATGCGCTTCCTACGTTGTGGCAGTTTTACGGGGTGGTCCCATGTTACTTTCAGGATGACAATGCCACCTGTCATGTTGCGAGGTCCACCATGGCTTGGTATGATGACAATGGGTTAATTAAATGGACTGGCCTGCGCGGAGACCGGACCTTAACCTTATCGAGCACCTCTCGGAAGTGTTGGAGCGTAGACTTAAGGGGTGCCCCCACCGTCCGAAATTGGTGAAAGAACTGACGTGTCTTCTCCAAGCCGAGTGGAAGAAAATACCGCTAGACGTCGTACAACGCCTGTTTGGCTGTATGCCCCAAAGGGTCGCAGCTGTAATCGCCGCTCGTGGAGGCTCCACCTACTATTGAAGGTGAATAAACTTTGTTTTCCTTTGCTATCACAGGTGTTCAATTACTTGTTGGTAGATATTGTACTCTTGTGAGAGCGACAAATGCTTCCTTTTTACATATTAATGTAATTTTCAAACAGTTAATGTTTATTGTGATAAACTTCAAAGTGCCTTTCAAACACAAGATGTGTTATCGTTGGTTGTTGCTATAATGCTTCGCGTGTGTGTTTTGCGAGATTTTTTGTTTACAAACACAATGGAAAGTTCTCTTTGACGGATCTTTCTTCAGTTTTTAAAACACAAAATGTAACGTGAAGGATATTAACTATTAAAAAGTTCATCCTCCAGCACCTTATATACTGATCGCCTCGAAATAATGCAATTTCATTTTAATCTCGAAAAACTTTTTATGTGTTGTTAAAATTACAGATAGTTTAAAAGCTACAACAAATAATATCTGATCTGAAATATTTCTGCATGATGTTGCTGTCCTAAATCGGTAGCAGTCTGCATCAACAGTCTCAACAAATTAGACAATAATGATTATGCTGAAAACAATTTCATACAGTCAGCATAAATCAGTGAAATATGATGTTGGTTATTCACTGGAACAAAGATATACGGGAACTGAAAACTTTGATACACACAAAGCTTTTAACTAGCAAATGAAGGATATTTCGGTCGAGAGTGCCTGACTTCCTGAGAAGTAGGAGGTTAGAAGGTTTTGACTACAGAATCAGCTAGAACGGAAACACAGAAATACTTATAGACATGAAAGGTTAGGATATTGAGGATACGGACTTTTCCACTGTATGCGATAATATTAGTAGCGATATGTACCAGAGGTCCGGACTGATTATGAACATTCTTTGTGAACGATTACGTTTTATGAACAACAATATTCAAAACCTTGCTCACTCATATAGTTGGACATTCTCAGAAATGTTCCCATTGCCTACTCTTTCTTATAACATTTTAAGAAAGACGTTTCCAGACACTTATTTACATGTACTTAGTTCACAGAAAAAATATTAAAGAATTTAACTTGCTTAAAACAGCAAATTACTTAATATGTAATATAATATAATATATTATAATATAATAATATAATTTATAATATAATATTTAGTTTCATTCAAGTTACTAAAAGGTATACAACAAAACATTTTAATTTCCAGTCAAACAAACATCGTCGAAATAGAGTATACCTATGTATATCTGCTTTTTATGGCAAAGAAAAGAATTGCGTATTAACCTTTCTCCATGAGACTTAAACTTTTTAAAACAAGATGTAAGGCAAAGTACGAATTTTTTATACTCCAGTTTCTGCATAGTCCCAATTTCATAAATTGTTCTTTGAAAATGAATGTGATACTATCTACACTGCTGGCCACCTGAAATGCAACGCTAAGAAAGACACGAGATAGCAAAGTCAGATTTACTGGACACATAACAACAGATACAAAGATGAAACGATTGAGGTTACAGGCCCGTGCGACTTGCAGAACACGCAGACACCAATAGTTCGTGTGGCCCCCATGGTTGGCAATAACGGCCGCTACACGCCATGGCATCGCATGAAACAGACTTTGAATTTGGGCTTGGGCTATGTCGGTCATGGCTGCTTCCACACGTTGCCACAGTTCATCAGGCGTAGCAGCGGGTGGTGCTTGCCGGGCCACTCGGGTGCCGATCAGCGACCAGACGTGTCCGATGGGCGACATATCGGGAGACCAAGTGGGCCACGGCAGCAGTGACACCTGGTGGGCCGTGAAGAATTGTTGCACGATGCGAGCCACGTGCGGGCGCGCATTGTCCGGTTGAAACGTTGCCGCTGGCAGGTCCTGCGTGTAAGATAGTTCTACAGGCTCCAAAACGTCGGAGATGTAGCGGTGGCTATTGAGTGTACCGGTGATGCGTACCAGGGGAGTGCGGGTGTCATATCCAATTGCACCCCAAACCAAAATGCCATGCGATGCACCGGTATGGCGAAGCATAATACTGGGGTCATACTGTCTCTCGCCGCTGTACCGCCACACGCGGATCCGACCATCGTGGTGTTGTAGGCAGAAGCGGAATTCGTCGGAGAAGAATGTGTCGTGTCATTCCGTAGTGCAGGTGCGGCGTTCAACGGCCCACTGCCGAAGCAGTCACAGCTGGTGTAACGTCAATGGTAATCAGAGCAATGGGCGCCGTGCGACAAGTACCCGCTACTGCAGCTGACGACAAACGGTACGTGCTGACACAGGTTGTTGCGCAACACATCCTAATACCTGCGCTAACGTTCGTGATGGAGCGTTGCGAGCCGTCAATGCCCGCCGCACAACATGCAGGTCCTCTTGTTTGGTGGTGTGCCGCGGTTGCGGCAATCGCTCACGTTGGTCCGTTCGTCCCTCCTGCAGCCACGTATCCATACTCACCTCATTGTGGTTGGATGTCGTCCCACACGGGTGCCGATGTATCGGTACGATAAACCGCAGTCGCGATAAGCCATTATTCGTCCCTGTCGAACTCCGAAACGTTCTGGACTGACTGCCGTATTCTCCGACGAGGCATCAGGAAGCCTCCCAAGCACAGGTCCGGCAGCACAACACACTTCCACTACTTACACTCCGCCTTCTATGCACCCTTCTTATAGTGCTTCTCGGTGGCGTGCCAGGCGCACATTATTTGCATATGCCCTACAATGTTAATCGTTTGCATGTCGTCTCGCGGGCGACGCAATCTACGAATTTCAGGCGAATCGGATGCTTCCTTCTTGGTGTTGCATTTTGAGTGGCCAGCAGTGTATTTGTAAAAAACTTGATTGGAAACTTCTTTATCATCCCCACAATTTTCGGGATTCCTGAGTGTGTGTGAAACATTGCTATAGTTTTATAGGTAGCACTGTTATTCAATTTCCTTCTTTCTACGCTTTCCAGACAGAAATATGTAACATTTCTTTTGATTTGGTATTATGCTGTGCATTAGTTACTAAACAGTCTTATTCTTTGTCACTTTTCAGATTTTCCTTCAGCTAAGTTACTACTTCTGCATTCGAATAAGAATATCTGATCATGCCAGTGGTTTCACAGAAGAAATATAATTCTGAATTCACGGTCTCCTTGGAAATGAATTCTTGTTATTCCATTGCCTTTTTTCTCTCTATTCATTTACGAAAAAGATCGCATTTTTTATTTTACTACATGTCATTGATGCTTCAAGACGTTAAAAAATCGCAACGAAAAATCTTTAAACAAGAACTACGAAAAATCTGTAAAGCAAACATCTCACTCATGAGTGGTATAACAAATCGTAACGTAACTTCCGATGTCAGCGCCCTCTAACGTTTCATGATGATTGGTTTGCAAAACCGTGAGAGGCATGTAAATGGGCACGACACACTATTTCCCCTAGCTAATAAAGTAAGGGGGCCGATACATAGAAAAAAGGCTAGGGTTTTAACAAATATTATTAGTTTAGTTCTTCAGCAATCGCTATTCCATTGAACAGACATTTTACCCATCGATGTTCCCATGTACTTCTGCAAAAGAAGAAGAGTGAAGACTTTGGCTGATTAGCAAAACATCAAGATTTGCACGGATACATAGAGCGTTTTAACAAGCATTATGCTACTGGATGTTCAATTGATGAGTATTACTGTTGCATTGAATAGAAATTTTACAAAGCGGTTGCCCATTCAATGCTGCAGATACAGAAGTGCGAATTTGTCAGTTTATCAGCAAAACATCTAATTTAACATGCATCGAAGTAAGTTATGGTTTCCATCAATACATCGAACATTTGAACAAATGTTATTAGTTATTCTGTTTCGGGAGTGAGTCCAATATCACCTTATGCCAAAAATCGATATTTCCCACCGATGTGCATAACCCTAAAATGTATTGTTCGGACTCTTTTAGATATTTCCATAAAACGTCACGCAGAAAGCAATGGATAGCCAAACCTGCCCAAACCGAACAAAAAGCATACCATATTTTCTTGTCTTCGTATGAAACCCGCAATTAAAGTTTAAAAGGGACATCATAAAGTTCTTCCCAACGACTGTCTCTCCTCCAGCTTATATTTTTTTTTCTGGGAAACACAAACACACTTCTTTTCTTTCATCTCATGTAAAACAATGTGATCGGTTTAACTGGTGTTTCACTGCTACCCCAAAGCAGACACCACGGTTCTACTAACGCCAACACTCAAAACCACTTGAACAGATCCAAATGCAATAGAGATCTTTCTGCACATTCCTTCGACTTCTGGAAGAAAAAAAGTAGGCAGCTACTACTAAATGCAAGCACTTTGAAGAGATACAGCGCAAAATTCAACAGTAATTCCGGATTTCGACCTCATGTCTTTTTATTTACAAAGAAACTGCTACATTTTAAATGGCTCCGAAAAGCTTTGCAGTTCGTGCTTTGAAGAAATCTGTATTGATTCATTGTATTACAATAAACAACTAACCCAGTTAACTTAATATGTCACTTTTATGATCGAGCAGCAGGTTGATATCTCCCAAACATGAAGTAACCCCTGATCTTAAGCAACGGAAAACTGTGGAAGTCAACACTGAAACAACCGTAATTATTAGACGTGTTCAGTATACGTTTAAAATGGTATCAACTGCAAAAAGTTAGTAAAATCATACAATGCATTGATTATGATACGCTTTCTAACATACCAGAATTTATTACTCAAGTTAGTTGGATAATGGCTGTGGAATAAATCTCGCTCCTGTGTCCTGACCTTTGATCCCATTTCGAAGATATTCAACAGAACCGGTTCACTATAAATCCGAAACAACATGCTAAAGTTTTGTTGCAATAGAAGGAGTTTTACGCAAGTTATGAGAATATTGGCTGTATAATAAATCTGGCTTTTGTGCAATGACCTTTGGCCCCATTTCGTTGATATTCAACAGAACCGGTTGACTATACCTCCGGAACAACATGATAAACTTTTGTCGCAATCCAAGCATTTTAGGTAAATTAGGGTGCACAAGGGCAACGGAATGGATCCCACTCCAGTGTCCTAACCTTTGACCCATTTCGCCCATTTTCAATAGAGTTTGTCTCCAGTGGCTCCCTACCACATACTAAAATTTCATCGAAATCGAACCATTTTTACCCAAGTTATGTCGCATAAGGGCAGTGGAATAAATCCCGATCTTATGTCCTGACTTTTGACCCCATTCCGCCCATTTTCGATAGGGCTTGTGCCTAGGTGGTTCCCTACCACATACTAAAATTTCATCGAAATCGACACAATTTTACGCAAGCAATAAGCATAAAGGCAATGGAATGGATCCAGCTCCTATGTCCTGACCTTTGACTCTATTTAACCCATTTTCAATAGCGTTTGTCCCCAGGTAGTTCCCTATCACATACTAGAATTTCATCGACATCAAACCATATTTACGCATGTTATGACGCATAAAGGCAATGGAACGGATCCCGTTTTTATGTCCTGACCTTTGACCCCATTCCACCCATTTTCAATACGGCTTGTGTCTAGGTGTTACCCTACCACATACTAAATTTTCATCGAAATCGAACCATTTTTACGCACGTTATGACGCATAAAGGCAATGGAATGCATCCCGCTCCTATGTCCTGACCTTCGACCCAATTTCACCGATTTTCAATAGTGATCGTTCCCAGGTGGTTCCGTACCACATACTAAACTTTAATCGAAATCGAGCAATTTTTACGTAAGTTATGACGCATAAGAGCAATGGAATGGATTCCGCTTCTATGTCCTGACCTTTGACCTCGCTTCGCCCTTTTTCAATAGGGTTCGTCCCCAGTGGTCCCTTACCACATACTAAAATTTCGTCGAAATCGAACCATTTTCACGTGAATTATGGTGCGGACGGTCAGACGGACGGACAAAGCCGGAGCATGTACGCTTCTTCAACGTACCGTTGGAATGCGTAAATAACAAAAACACAAGGCTTTTTAAACATGATTTTTATTATTAGTACGAGTAGAAGAGAATTTACTCCTACAATATAATTTATCTTAGTGAAAGCATCGAATTTTGTGCTGATTCTACAGGGTGCATGAAAGGTCCCAAATTCTCACGTTTAATTATATTCACTGACGGAAAAAATCCCAACACCAAAAAGGGGTTGTGTTAGACAAACGGCAGTTGCTAGGCGGTGAGAGTACATCTGTAAGATGACGTCTATGCAAATTTCGCGCTCGGCGCATACGTGTGGCGCTAGTAGCGCCCCTCGGAACATGCAAAGCAGGTTTGCTGTAAATACGCGCTGTAACGTTCGTGAGCGTTAGTTATCGTTGAGATTCGACGTAGTGACTTGATGTTAGTCAAGAATGCCTTTAAGAAGACGAAGAAGCCATTATCAACAGCGCACGGAGTTTGAACGCGGTCGTGCAATAGGGCTACGAGAAGGTGGATTTTCTTTCCGCAATATGGCAGAACGACTTGGCAGGATTGTAGCCAATGTGCATGATTGTCGGCAGCGGTAGTCAAGGGAAGGTACTGCCTCATGAAGACCGGGTTCCGGCCGGCCACGTGGCACTACTGAGAGGGAAGACCGCCGTGTACGGCGTATGGCCGTGGCGCACCATACTGCGTCTGCGGCAGCAATTCGAGCTGCAGTTGCCACCATAGTGACACAATGACCTGCTACAAATCGGTTACTTGAAGGACAGTCTTGAGCCAGACGCCCTGTAGCGTGCATTTCACTTACTCCAAACCACTGCCGTTTGCGACGTCAGTGGTGTCAAGCTAGAGCTCATTTCAGGACGGAGTGGAGATCTGTTGTATTTTCTGATGAAAGCCGGTTCTGTCTGGTTGCCAATGATGGCCGTGTGTTGGTTAGAAGGAGGCCAGGTGAGCGCCTGCAACCAACCTTTCTGCGGCCGAGACACACTGGACCTACAACTGGAGTTATGGTCTGGGGAGCAATTTCCTATGACAGCAGGAGCACTCTCGTGGTTATCCCACGCACCCTGACGGCACAGTTGTACGTCGGTCTGGTGATTCAACGTGTTGTGCTGCCATTCATGAACAGCATTCCAGGGTGTGTTTTCCAACAGGATAAAGCTCGCCCGCGTACCGCTGTTGTGACCCAACATGCTCTACAGAGTGCCGACAGTTTGCCGTGGCCTGCTAGATGACCAGATCTTTCTGCAATCGAGCACGTATAGGACATCATTGGACGACAACTCCATCGTCACCCCCAACCCGCATTAACCGTCTCTGTATTGACCGACCAAGTGCAACAGGCATTGAACTCCATCCCACAAACTGACATCCAGCACCTGTACGACACAATGCATGAACGTTTGAGTGCTTGCATTCAACATTCTGGCGGTTACACCGGTTATTAATGTACCAGCATTTCACATTTAAAATGGCTCTTCTCGCGCTGACTTTAAGCTCTGATCTCGAAACCTTAATCGATTAAATATGTTACCTATGCAAATGTATTGCCGCCTTTTCATTCCTCTACAACTATTTGTTCGTGGTGTTGGGATTTTTTTCCGTCAGTGTAATTTTCTCAATCGTAGGCCTCTCAGAAAAACTCTGAAAGGAAGTCTTCCATTCCGACGTCTGAGTCATCTTGGCCGGCGAGACCGTCCCAGAAACGTGTTTGGAATGGACAAATAGGAAGTAAACCCTCGTTTAGTTATAACTCAGTGGCCGTGTCACGAGGTCGGGGAGTTTGTCGTCAGAATCACTCGCAGGGACAAGCAATGAAGTTCCCTCGGAACAGACCATGGCAGTTGAGACGTCCAAAAAGTATGAAGCAAGAAAGGATACGCCTTCTAGACGCCACCGCCCTGCTCCAAACTCACAAAACTAGCACAGCACAGTCAAACAACAACCACCCCAAACATCCGCACCGTCAAAACTAAATAAGACCATGCATCAAAACAAATATCATCCCCGAATCGCAATCCCCAAGATCAGTGGCCGTGCACTGATCACTCACCGTTACCCCTCCGGAAACCAGAGACCTAACTGAAAAACCAAATGTTCTCTGCGAGAAGGAGCTTGGAGGCCAAACTTCTTACTCCTCATATCGATACACAATTAAACTATAATCAAAAGCTCACACAAAAAAAGCCGTAGGACACCCAAGGTTTGGGTTCCAAACTCTAGGATAAGGGGGACCAATGTACTTCACTTAATAAAGTGGTTGCTATGACAACCAATGACGTCAATGTCTGAGGCAAAGTTATAGTAGTTGACACTTTGCCGCAGTGAGATTTTGAGTTTAGACGATTCTCATTGTTTCGGTTACTCAGTTTATAAAGAAACAGTGAGAGCGAACTCCAGTTTAAATTATGTTTCTTCATTGTTCACCGTTGTTTCCGTATCCATGCTTTTGTTAGAAAAAAGTGAACCTGAAATAGATTCAATGTGCATCTTCTTGCAGACATATAACGTGCATATTGATGCATTTCAAGAAGTGTATAAGTCGTTTTCTCTATTTCTTACGGTATTCTCAGGCACTGTGCCAGTAGAATCAGGTTTTTCTGAAAGAAACAAAAACAAATTCCTGAGGAAGAGTATTTCACTGCAAAGACCATCGTCGTTATCTAACATCGCTTTACAAAAATAACGTATCTCCCTTTCAGAAATTGTACTTAAACAGCCGTTTTAAGATGACATCACTGACCGCTATTCTTTTTTGAAGGATAGAAGAACTGAGTTTTCTATAAAAAAAACAAATGTCTTTGTTTCCTGAACTCTCATTTTGTTACATTTCACCTGTTTCTCCGGTCACCCGCCGCCACAGCCATGAACTTGTTCGGAAACATCTGAGTTAAAAAATCGACAAAATATCAGTCTCTTGAGTGGTCCTATATCTATGGTCTGCAACTTCTAAATAAAAATAAACAATTGCCGTAAGATCATCTTTTCGGCAGACGTTGCGGTGTTGCTGGGGGTAAGCTCGTCGCAGCATGAGTTTACATCCCCGTTACCATTTCACATCAAATGACATACATTAAAATCTGTATTAAAATTTCTCTGGAAATTGTCAGCAAAAGACTTTAGAACGCTAAATTCAACCTTTAGAAACTATTGACACACGTTTTTGTGACGTCTTTTGGAAGATGCCAAGCGTATATTGCTCTGATTTGGGAGAGTTTAAGCCCCATCGTGGGTGTGCCACTGACATTACAGTGCATTACTGTTTCATCTTTTAAAAGCTGTACGGCACACCAGAACATAACTAAGTTACTCTGTCAGAATTTAAGATATTTTGTCATATCCGTTGGTGTTCCTGCCAAGGTTGATACTGTCGTGCGTTTTGAAAGCAGTTACTAGACTCCATCGACCTGCTGCAGGCATTTCGACAACACACCCCGTAGAAACCACTTTGGTTGTCCTCTGTTAAAGACGTCTCGCAAACACATCTTGAGGAAGCCAATTTCAGACCAGGGAAAGCCTACGGAATTGAATAACCCAACAACATAAGTCATTAGATGTTTTAAATAAAAAAATCCGAAACATTATTAAAACACAGCTGCAGTTTAAATTTAAATAATGATTTTTTCCAATAAAATTAAAAAAAGTGATATTTTATATAACTTTACTTCTAGTTTTGGTCTTTATAAATCATTATTTTTACGATGAAAACCATTAGGTACGAATTTACGCGTACAGTAAATATACTCTAACAGGAAATATGGAAATATTTGTGGATTCTCCTCAGTGCATGACATTTTCCAGTCTAAACTTTCATTGTATAATTTCCCGAATTCTTAGTCTAATGGCATGTCTAATGCACACAGTGCTGCGATAACTCTTTCTTAATAAAGGATTCCACCAAAACCGTGCTAGAGATGAGCCGCGAATGGTTGAGTGGTTAGCGGTTCAGACTATCAATGCGAGGGTGTCAGGTTCGATCCTCGGCTGATCTTGCGGAGGTGGTGTGAATTGCTAACAATCACTGAATATTCACCGTGCATCGGACGAGCACTTTAAGTGACGGCCCCCAGGTTGTACCCACTGGTTAAATGGGTATCCTTTCCTATGCCACCGCCCTTGAAATTCTATTACGCTTCTATGTGCAACGTCGTACTTGTACGGTGGCGCCATCTACTATACTCTAATCTCACTACAAGCTGTTCTGTCAAAGTCGCTAAACTAGCTCTCATTCCTTCCGTTTCTGTGTCCTGCCCAAAAGGCGAACTCGCTGTAGGTGGCTAGGACCTAAAATCTACTCACTGTGGACTGAAGTCCAACAAGAAAATGACTCATAATTGCAACCGTGCTAGAGACGTGTAGTTTCGGCCGAAAACAAACGTTGCACAAAAAAATTAAAATATTGCAGTTGAAACCATATTTTTTCTTCCGAATTTTGGGAAAGATATAACCTGGACTAAAAAATTAAGCAAACACATGGACATTAAAAACCATATACTCATTCACACACAAAGAAATTGGGATAAGTAAAAGATCTAAAATGTGAGGTAAGCTTCGACAGAAGGAAAGTTTTGCTCCCGACACAAAAAGTAAAAGACAAATTTTAATTCTAAAACGATACGGGAATTAGACTTACGAACAACAGAAAACAACGTACATAACGTTGAGCCACAGTCATGAACGGACTACAGAAGTCTGATATATATTCACCAGAAGGCGTTGTGGTAATGAATGACCATTGGTTTAAACACGATCAGAACTGTAAAGGTGAATAAAATATGGTATTTGACTTAAAATAATTTGCAACAAAAGCAGATTTCGTAGGTACGCGTGCCTTCTCAACGACTTTGCCTCAAAATCATTGCACCAATTAATGAATATGTATTATTAATCAGTCATATTGGTAAACAATCAAATCTGTCAAAAAAAGAAGTTTACGCAGGTATTTCTCTGAATTATATAAGCCTTTTGTATTTAATCTAATAGGTTGGATCTTAATCCGGGTATATGTGTTATAAAACTATAACGCATGAGGCGAAAGACAAATTGTGCACCTGTTGTATCATAAAAAAAAATCCTCATTCTTGTGTGTTCCTTAGATTTTCATTTTTATTAAAGTATGAGATGTAATTGTTTGAAGGTTTGGGTAAAAACGTAATATATTTTCAGATATATCCAGAAGATCCAGAGCTAGAAACAGGAGCAACTTTCCACTTCAATTTAGGTTTGAAGTGTTCTTACAATAATTCCAATTCTGCAGAAATATCCTAGTTCAATTTTCAAACATACTAAAAAATTTCATTAGTGGTGTCGCCATCAGACAATGCACTGGATTTTGTTTTCTCAGTTCAAACTAAAACTGGATTTTGTTGAGTTTTATTAAGAATTATATATGACGCTGTATGTCGCTCATGCAACGAAAGGCATTTGCTTTGTGTCTGTATGTGTGAGCATTAAATGGGGTTTCTAAAAGTGCTACTAAATTTTAGTTCTTACAAAGAAATATGTAAAAACTCAAGTATTTTTAGTATAAATTTAATTATTGTAGTTAATGCAAAGTATGTTTAATTTCTTGTCGAATTTAGAGATACAAAAACTTGCATGCATTTTACCGGTCATACCCTTTCAGAATTGTTTCAAACATTTAAATATAGTTACAGTACAGGTCGTGCGGGGGTGGGGATCTCTTGTAGCTATACATGCATTTCAGAATCGGTACATTTAAAACATTCTTAAGGACATTCTCTTGAAAAGTACTATGTTTTAAAGGTTGCCGAATTTTTCCAGTTGTTGCCCAGCAAAAACACAAGTGTTGGGAAACTGCTGGCCACCAGCTGGCAGTGATGGCAACCGAAGCAACGCCAACAAGGGATGGGAGTAACGGGACTGTGTTGTCTTCAACTAGCTGGTACCGTCAGAGACACACCACGCAAAAGCATCACGTGGTGTGCCTCTCATTGTACCAGCTAGTTGTAGACAATCGTGTTATTTGGGTGGATGTTCAGAAAAAAATCCATATGGAGAGAGGCGAATTAATTTCCTAATCAAATGCCACGTCGACAACAACTACCGTCGGAAGAAAAATATTTAAAAAATTATAATGAACTTTTAGAAATAATCAAGTACTCTCGCGTATCTGTAGAAACGTGTTTCGTAGGAAAATTCCTGTACTAAGACACAAAGAATCGAGAATACAGACAGCCATGAAATAAATGTGGATATAATGTGCTCACCCATGGGTTGAATACACAAGACTGAGAAAATTCGCTGCAAAAAATAACGTGAAGTAAAATAAACTATTTTTCCTCTTTAAAAAAATGTAGCTTCGGACCGCCGAAAGGAAAGATACAACGTTAAAAATGTAACATATTGCGACGTGAACTGGTAAATATATTAATTAAACAATCTCGTTCGATGACCACAAGGATAGCACAAAACATTTGAAAGCGCCTTTAAGTTTATACAGTCATTAAAAATGAGTGAAGTTCCCTTGAGGCAAATAAAAACAATCGTTATTCCGAAAAATGAAGTTTTTTGAACTATATGAAACAGACATTTATGAGAAATATATCGCAATATTGTAAAATTTAAAAGGGAACCATTCGTTTCACATCTCGCAGGAAAGAGACTCAGCTGCTACGGAAGACTCGTGAGTGGCAAAATCAGTCTAGTTGCTAGCGTACACGCTTTCCAAGTAGACAGGCGTAGGTTCGTTTCCAGCGAGATTCAGGACCTGTTGAGAAAATTTCCCCAACACCGCCCTGTAATGTAGAAACTTTCGTAAGCAAGAATTGGCCCATGTTGTTCCCGCCAGGACATTTTATTGACGGTTGGTTAGCGACAAAATGTTGCTGGGTCAATTCTGACTGCCAGTGGTGGCTTGAGTGCAGGCGCAGCAACACTATTTTTGCTGGGTGAGTGTTAGAAAAAATGTTAAGCGCATGATGGCGAAACATAGATTAAAAGCTGAATTTTTAACGCTATGCCTTTGAAAACCTAGTCGCAAAGACTTGATTCTATGAATAGCTTTTACTGATCACGAAAAGGCCTTTGATTCCGTGAAACTATCAGCAGTTACAATGACTTTGAAATCCTGCGGTATTGAAGATGCATACATCAGTATTATTAATAATATTCATCATGCGGTAAACTAGCGGACCACGCAAAGGTTCGGCTATTTGAAGATATTATTCCAATGAAATTGGAAAGGATGTGAGACAAGGTGACACCATATCTCCCAAACTCATCAATCTCATATTGCAAAACATCTTTCAATCACTGAATTAGGAAAACAAAGGGATCAAGGTTAACGGAGTTTATTTAACTCACATTCGTTTAGCGAATGACTTAGTAATTTTTCCAAATACCCCTTCATGACTGCAGAGTATGATTCAGGAACTTGCCGACAAGAGTAAAGAATGGGATTAAAAATTGAGTTTCAAAAGAGAAAAGTGCTGTACAATGATTTTACAAATAATTAAGATTTATGGATTGGTGAGGAAAGGCTGGAGATAACCGATATCTACATTGAATTAGGACTGCAGATATGAAGCAAAGGTCACATTGATGAAGAAATTTATCGGCGCATAAACTTGGTTGGAAAGCTCTTAAAAGAAACGATACAGTTTTTAAAAGCATGATACCATTATGCCTTAAAGTAAAAGTGTTTAATCAGCGCATCCTTCAAATGCACACGTACAAAGCAGAGACGTGGACCTTAACTAAAATGAAGAGACATACAAAGACTTCTGAAAGTTGCATGCTTGTTGTAACCAGGAAAAAAAAGAAAAGGGACAAAGATAACGAGAAAACTGGATGACATCATGAGCAAATGAGTTTATTATTAAAAAAAAAGAGATATACGTAGAATATTATTTATGTTTATAATCCGCTGCTATTATATCAATTTAGAAAGTAAGCCTTTAAACAGGTTTAATATCAAAACGTACGTTGCTGTGGCAAGAACGCCCTGTAGAATACAACGCATACGATACAAGGCAGTCCATAAAATAACAGCAGCACAATGTTTGTTTTATCTTAGAACCGAAAATTTATCCACATGCCGCAAAAGCCCCATCAAAATATAGCGTATCAAAACATGGCGTGACAAGGAAAAGAGCAGCATAAAGTTTACTCGAAGTAAAACCCGAAAACTCACCCATACGGTGCGCAACACCTGACAAAAACATCTCTAACAGTAGTATAATGTTTACTCCAACTAAAAAAGGAGAACTCGTAACTACGGCACGACAGCCCAGTCAAAATCCAACGTCTGAGATCTACGTCGTGCCAGGCAATAGCAGTAGCGGAATATTTACTTTGACAAAACACGGAACACTCATCCATATGGCCCGAAAGCTCCGTCAAAATTTAAAAATTTTGTCCTGCTGCTACGAACGGACACGAGTCCTTTCGCCATAGAGTCGCAAACTTGTGCTTTACCAAAAATCAGAAATGTTCTTAAAGCACAAGTTTATGAGGAGACTTTCTCAAAGGAAACTTTCTCCAACAAAGAAAGGACTGTTCAAATCACAAGCTTAGAAGCAGATATGTCGACAAAAATATAATGTATGTCAGTGCTTCCATGCGGCAAAATTATTCATAATTCAAACAAGAAAGTATTTTGAAATTTTTTTCCAAGTTGATCGGTATCGGTGCACGAAAGAATCTTTTCAATCCAGTTTTCAAAATCTTAGATTTTGTTGCAAATAATTGAAAAGCAGAAATAAACCTTTACGCCTTCTAAACTGAAATTTAGAAATTTCAATCAAAACATTTGCCATCTGGAGCTGTAAAACGCTGTAGCGATAAGCCACTATTCCTCTCTGTCGAACTCCGAAACGTGGTGGAATGACTGCCGTATTCCTCGACGGGGAATCAGAAAGCTTCCCACTCACAGGTCCGGTAGCACATTACACTTCCACTACTTACACCCCGCCTTCTGTGCACCCTTCTGATAGTGCTTCTCAGTGGCGTGCCTGGCGCACAATATTTGCATATACCGTGCAATGCTAATCGTTTGCATGTCCTCTCGATGGCGACGCATGCTGCGAATTTCAGGCCAATCGGATGCTTCCTTCTTGGTATTTCATTTTGAGTGGCCAGCAGTGTATATTATTTTAAAGACGTTACGAAACATAAAAGAAAAGAAACACACAACTTATGTATTCCGAATTATACTATAGGTAATATCACAGCTAATAAAAGAATAATCATGCAGGAATATTTTCTTAATATAATTAAAAAGAACAAATTTTGAATAAAAAATATCACAAATCTAATGCGTCAGATTGAGTAGTGTGAGGATGCATGCATACGAAACAGTAGTTCTAACGTTCAATTTACAACTAAATATTTCACCTGTTATGGGCGTAGCTATTTATATCCTACGTAGAACCTACTAAATTTTGTTAATATCATTTCGCTTTGAAATTTCTTAACAGTGCAAAAAAATGTGAATAACCCATATGTTTCCTATCTTCTCCAATACCACAGCGATCTAATTTGTTTGTAATTGCCATCAAAGCAATGGTACGAGTACAGAAAACCATGAACCGCCGGCAAGGTAGAATCCGACCACGCCTCATCTATGCTAGACATGGGCGAAAGCTGTTCTGTACAGTCCGAACCAACAGACGGACTGTCGTCGCGCAACTTGCCGATAACCTGCATGCTCAATAGGGGTATAATATGTCATGACACACAGTTTATCAAACCCTGTTGAAAACACTGCTGCGTAGCCGCAGATCTCTCCGAGGTGCGATGGTTGAAGTTCTCTTCCAGTTGCAAAGGTTATAGTTCTCTTCGAGTTGCCATTGTTCAAGTTCTCTTCTAGTTGCTATGGTTCAAGTTCTCTTCCAGTTGCCATGGTTCAAGTTCTCTTCGAATCGTCATGCTTAATGTTCTCTTCGAGAAACCATGGTTTAAGTTCTCTTTGAGTTACCATGGTTTAGTTCTTTTTGAGTTCATATTGTTCAAGTTCTCTTTGAGTTGCCATGGTTTAAGGTCTCTTTGAGTTCCTGTGGTTCAAGTTCTCTTACAGTTGCCATGGTTCCATTTCTCTTTGAGTTCCTATGGTTCAAGTTCTCTTCGAGTTGCCATGCTTCAAGTTCTCCTCGAGTTGCCGTGGTTCAGTTCTCTTTGAGTTCCTCTGGTTCAAGTTCTCTTCGAGTTGTCATGGTTCCAGTTGTCTTTGAGTTCCTATGGTGCAAGTTCTCTTCGAGTTCCAATGGTTCAAGTTATCTTTGATTTCCTATGGTTCAAGTTCGTTTCGAGTTGCCATGGTTCAAGTTTTCTTCGAATTGTCATTCTTAATGTTCTCTTTTTGAAACCATGGTTAAAGATCTCTTTTTGAAACCATGGTTAAAGTTCTCTTCACGTTTCCATGGTTCAAGTTCTCTTCGAGTTTCCATGGTTCAAGTTCTCTTCCAGTTGCCATGGTTAAAGTTCTCTTCGAATTGCTTTGCTTAATGTTCTCTTCGAGAAACCATGGTTCAAGTTCTCTTTGAGTTCCTATGGTTCCAGTGCTCTTTGAGTTGCCATGGTTCCAGTTCTCTTTGAGTTCATATGGTTCAAGTTCACTTCGAGTTGCCATGGTTCAAATTTTCTTCGAATTGTCATGCTTAATGTTCTCTTTTTGAAACAATGGTTAAAGTTCTCTTCGAGTTTCCATGGTTCAAGTTCTGTTCCAGTTGTCATGGTTCAAGTTCTCTTCGAATTGACTTGCTTAATGTTCTG
Organism: Macrothele yani; assembly: GCA_039090855.1. Classification (NCBI taxonomy): domain Eukaryota; kingdom Metazoa; phylum Arthropoda; class Arachnida; order Araneae; family Macrothelidae; genus Macrothele; species Macrothele yani. The sequence goes on from CM077033.1 coordinate 53,722,680, forward strand.
TTCGAGAAATCATGGTTCAAGTTCTCTTTGAGTTGCCATGGTTCAAGTTCTATTTGAAGTGTCATGCTGAATGTTCTCTTCGAGAAACCATGGTTCAAGTTCTCTTCGAGTTACCATGGTTTAAGTTCTCTTTGAGTTCCTATGGTTCAAATTATTTTCGAGTTGCCATGGTTCAATTTCTCTTTGAGTTCCAATGGTTCAAGTTCTTTCAAGTTGCCATGGTTCCGGTTCTCTTTGAGTTCCTATGGTTCAAGTTCTCTTCGAGTTGCCATGGATCAAGTTATCTTCGAATTGTCATGCTTAATGTTCTCTTTGAGAAACCATGGTTAAAGTTCTCTTCGAGTTGCCATGGTTCAAGTTTTCTTCGAGTTGCCATGGTTCAAGTTGTCTTTGAGTGGCCATGGTTAAAGTTCTCTTCGCGCTGCCATGGTTCAAGTTCTCTTCGAATTGTCATGCTTAATGCACTTTTCGAGAAACCATAGTTCAAGTTCTCTTCGAGTTGCCATGGTTCAAGTTCTCTTCGAGTTTCCATGGTTGAAGTTCTCTTCCAGTTGCCATGGTTCAAGTTCACTTCGAATTGTAATGCTTAATGTTCTCTTTGAGAAACCATGGTTCAAGTTCTCTTCGAGTTGCCATGGTTCAAGTTCTATTCCAGTTGCCATGGTTCAAGTTCTCTTCGAATTGCCATGCTTAATGTTCTCTTCGAGAAACCATGGTTCAAGTTCTCTTCGAGTTGCCATGATTCACATTCCTTTCGAGTTGCCATGATTGAAATTCTCTTCGAGGTTCCATGATTAAAGTTTTCTTCGAGTTGCTTCGGTTCTCTGTCGAAAGCTCATTCAATTAGTACGCTAGCATCGAAATGCAAAATTTGTCAAGCGAAAAACTTTAGTCTAACAGCTTGAACAAATGGTACTATGACTGACGCTTGCTTCACAAAGCATTTTTATAAACATGGAGGAAAAGGCGGGAAGTGATTTATCATTGAAAATCCCTTCCTATTCTGGCTTACCTTTCGGGTTTGGTTCCGATATTATTGTAATTACAAAATGGAAGGTTGCTTTATTCAGAAGGAAACACGCCCCACTTTAATCAGCCCACTTTGATCCGCCCCCTTTAACACGCCAATTAAATTTAAAACCATTTTTCTGATGTTTCAAAACATTTACAAACCGCTATCTGCTTTGTGGCAAAATACAGCTCGTGTAAAACGTGTAATAGACATGCAACTTGTGTGCATAATTTGTATTTGTGTCGTTGCTTTGTTCGTAAACGAGCTCGTGTTCTTCGTTTATGCACTATTTTTTCTGAGGACATAGGCACGTTAAGTCACATGTTTAAAAATCATTGTGCTATATCTTCTGTGCTCCTCCTTTTTCGTTGTACCAATGTTTTTCGTTTATGTAACACGTTTTTTTTTCTTTGCATTTACACAATGTACTGCGTTTCTCTTCTGTGACACATTTTTCGTATTCCATCACTGATTTGCATTTTGAAAATCAGATTAAAAATATGAATGGAGTACATAAAATGCAATCTCCCTCTCCCTGAGAAATCTGCAATCTTTCAGATACTTACTATCAAGTGTTAACAGAAACTAGATTATTAGGAGGTGTTAGACCGTATATCAGGTCATTCCAGAAATAATGTCGTTTTGCGCAAGCCCAGCATTAGTGAGCCACCTTGTACCCAGACTATGACATCGACCACGGTGAATATAAGAGGGATGACACGAGCAGACCTTCAATTCGTTTCAGACCACAAAGGGGAGTTCTAGGGAGTCGGTATGTACTTAAACCGCATAGGAAACAGCGGTGTCAGAAGACCACATTAGGCACATTATGCTGTATGAGTTCCGCCATCGACATTCATCGACGGTAGCAACACGAAACATCAGTGCCCTATATGAGCCGGGTACCCTGGAGGTCAGGAAATGTCAACGCTGGTTCTGGAAATTTTGAAGGAGGGACTGTAGCCTCAAGCATAAGCAGCGACCCGGACGGCCTGTTGAGCTGGATAACGACGTGCTGAAAGCTGCTGTTGAGAGAAATCCGTAGGCAACAGTCGAGGAATTGGCCACACTTGTTCATTCAATCCATTCCACTGTTCACTGGCATCTGCAGGACCTCGGTTATGTTACGAAACTGGATAAGTGGGTACCCCATGATCTCTCTGCACAACAGCTGAAACAGCGTGTGGACATTTGCACTTCTATGCTCCCCCGTGACAAAATGGAGACGTTTTTGCCCAGAATTGTAACGGGAGATGAAAAATGGATTGTTTATCACAGCATTAAGCGTAAATGGCAGTGGCTTCCCTAAGGAAATGTGCCAGCAGCTGTGGCGAAACTAGGACGTTTCCCACAGAATGTTTTGATGTCTGTGCATTAGGATATGAAAGCATAATCCATTACGAGCTATTGACACCCAACAAATCAATTACAAGGGAAGTCTACTGTCAGCAGGTGCAGCGTCTACGCACTGTTTTGCAGGATAAACGTCCAGCACTCGTGAATCGTAAAGGCGTGCTCCTGCAACAGGACAACGCAAAACCACGCACAGCGAAAATGACCAGTGCCACGTTGCAGGACTTCGGATGGAAAAATCTTCCGAATCCAGAATATTTCCCTGACATCGCCCCATCCGACTACCACCTCTTTCGCAGCCTCAAAAACCATCATGCTGGGGCTACACTTCGAAATGCGGAGGAGGTACGGTGAACCCTTTCTGCCTTTTTTGCATCGAAACCCATGGAATTCCACAAGTCTGGGATTCAAAACCTTCTCGATAGATGGGAGAAGGTTGTAACTACCGGGGACACTTATTATATGGATTAAAACATCTGTTCCAGGTACGTTTTTCTTTCTTTTCTTCACACGTTGAAAAAACGACAGTATTTTTGGGATTGCCTGGTATATGAAAAGGGTTCTAAGGAAATCTTCCCTAATCCGCACGTTCTATTCAGAATTATTGTAACCCATCCTTTAACAGCAGCTATCGGGAAAAGTGACTTTTTCCAAATTAAAGCTGATGAAAACATATTTCCCGTCTACCATGAATCAGGAAAGGTAGTTGGGAAACAATAGCCTATAGTAGAAAGGGAAACTATAGGCTCATTAGATACAGGGGAGATCGAAAAGGATTTGCAAATAAAAAGGCTCGTAGAAAGCTGCTGGCTATTTCTTTCCATTTTTATTTTTTATTTTTATTTAATTGATTTTTGCTTTTTCTTCTGAACTTCTTTCTACAGTTTTGTAATACTCACACGTATGCGATACTTTAACTCTTGATGATACGGTCAAGTGACTCAAAGATATTATAGTTAACAAATGTTGATTACAAAAAGGCGAAGACATGCTTAGTTGTAAGATATTTCTCTGCAATTAATTTTAAGGATTATTACACAGTCGGTTCTAAATTGTTTTACTGGAAAGAGAAAATTCAAGAACTATCATGCAGAAAAGGAATTCAGCACGTGGCACTAGAAATACTGAATTTCTTGGTAACACGTGTTTATTAGGATTTTAAGGAGGACGAAAAAATTGAGCTCATGTCAGTTTCAAATGAATCCAATTTCTCAGAATACATTAGTTCTCCGGCACTTTCCTTTCCTAAAATAAGAAATTCGCTAAAAATTGATATCAATAACATATTATTCTAGTGTCTTTTGCTACAGAGCTATACGCATGAATAATCCTTAGCAAATACTGGGCCTTGAATATCCCTTCTGAAGTCTAAAACGTTATTGTAAATTTGAGGAAATGCTACCTGCATGTTTCGATTTGAAGGGTCTTAATCGGTCGTAGCCTTGATCACTTGCTGTCCGGGAAACATTTCACAACAGACAACGAGGTTCAACGTGCAGTTCATGACTTCGGGTCTCAGCCACAAGACACTTTTTCGTTCCGCGATCATGAACTTGCCGGAAAGATGGCAACTATGTGTCGATGCCGAGAGGGATAATTTTGCCTAGGCAAGTTGTCTTATTTTTCCGTTCTCGCCATCTACGTGTGCCGGTCCTTTGCCGGGCATTTCTTTCACACCAACCCCATATATCCATTTTAAGATGTAGAAATACAAATTGCTCCAGTGTCTAGTATCCCGAAATTCATATTTCCACACACCTCTCACTTTGTAAGTAGGGATGGGTAGCAATAACAGTACCTGTTATTCTGTCACTGTTATTGCAGAATAGCAATCACCGGTTGTTATTCGCCTGAAAGAATACCTCTTACTTTGAATAACAGGAAGAGCCATGTATGCCACTGCTTCACTGAGTGGCGCTGCGGAATTGTGACCGCCGACCTGTTACTGTTACTGATAGCTGTTATTGCTGAACCTGTTATTGTTAGATGCTATTGCCGAACCTGTTATTGTTAGATGCTATTGCCGAACCTGTTATTGTTAGCTGTTACTCGTGCTTCGAGACCCACTGTTACCAATCACAGTTAAAGCTGACGATGATTTGCAGTTTTCGCCGTTATTTCTCGCTGGTTCCTTCAGAGTTTAGAGGGTAATTTCGTAAGTGTTGCTTTTTTGATTTTTAGCTCTTGTTAAAATGACCGCCGACCTGTTACTGTTACTGATAGCTGTTATTGCTGAACCTGTTATTGTTAGATGCTATTGCCGAACCTGTTATTGTTAGATGCTATTGCCGAACCTGTTATTGTTAGCTGTTACTCGTGCTTCGAGACCCACTGTTACCAATCACAGTTAAAGCTGACGATGATTTGCAGTTTTCGCCGTTATTTCTCGCTGGTTCCTTCAGAGTTTAGAGGGTAATTTCGTAAGTGTTGCTTTTTGATTTTTAGCTCTTGTTAAAATGGAAAGAACATATTCTTATATTTGGACGTATTTTAAAGTTAGTAATGCTGACACGTGTAAGGCTACATGTGATATATGCAATCAGACTTTGTCCTATAAATCGTCAATTACGAACTTAAGAAAACATATTCAAAGTAAACATCCTTTAGTGAATTTGAAACCTGAACTGAATAAAAGGAAAGATAATGTGCTTGCTCAGAATGTACAACAAGGAATTGTTGCTGACCCTATGTTAGACTGCACGGAAGTAGAAGCATGCGTCATTCACAATGTTCTTCAGAATGAAGATCAACCTAGTGGAAGCGGATTCAGTGGACATGGGCAAATCAAACGAAAGAAATTAGAACAAGACACATTGCATTAATATGTTGCTAAAAAAGATGACCTCTGTTAACAAGAAAAGAATCGACGATTCCTTATTGGACCTTTTTACTAAAGATTTTCAGCCATTTTCGATTGTTGAGGAAGCTGGTTTTAGGTCATTTGTTTTTACTTTGAACCCAGAGTATGCTCTTCCAGACAGAAAAACCATAACAAAATCAATGCTGCCATCAATTTATGAAAAATTAAAAAATCGTGTTGAAATTGTCTTGCAAGGTGTGAAATCTGTCACAATAACAACAGACTGCTGGACATCGATTACTAACAAAAGTTTTCTGAGCGTTACTGTACACTACATCGATGATACTTGTGAAGTTAAATCTGTTTTATTAGAATGTGATTCTTTTGATGACCGCCACTCAAGTGAAAATTTAGCCAGTTCATTAAAACGTATAGTTTCCGAGTGGGGTGCCGACCAGAAAATTATATTAGCAGTATCTGACAATGGGGCCAATATAAAAAGCGCGATCACAAATAATTTGAAATGGAAACATTTTAGTTGTTTTGCTCATACGCTGAATTTGATTGTTATAGACAGCCTCAAAGTAGTTGAATTATTGGAACGAATTAAAAGCATTGTGTCAATTTTTAAAAGAAGTTCAACAGCTGCATTGAAATTTAAAGAATGCCAGTAAAAGAGTGGTACGAGCAGCATTCCTAAGAAATTAATTCAAAGTGAAGCCACAAGGCAGAATTCAACTTTTTCCATGCTGAACAGGTTCACTGAATTGGAGAATGCTGTGAAAACATCTGTTGCTCTGCTAGAAACTGATGTTCCGTCTCGCACCACAGAAGAATGGAAAATATGCAAATAATTGGTAGAGATCTTGAAACCATTTGAAAATGTTACGAAATCTTTAAGCGCCGAAAAATATGTAACATCATCTTTAGTGATAATTGTATCAAAAGGGTTGGAAAGCGTGTATGGCGAGCTATTGAAAAGAGATTTTCACGTCAAGACTAAATCTGTGCTATCAAAAATTAATGAGCAGATTGGCAAAACGACTTGGCAATATAGCCAAAAGTAATACGCTTTTGATAGCCACATTTTTGGATTCACGATTCAAGGATATCATATTTGAATCAAATATTAAGCAACATGTTAAACGAATGGCTATTAATATGGTGGCTGGTACAATAAATGCTGAAGAGCAGAAAAATGTATCTCCGTCACCAATAACTAATAATTTGAATGGTGAGTTTTCTGTGTTTGGTTTATTTGATGCAAAAGCTTCTGCATTCAAGCCATCAGGAACAAGAGAGTCCAAGGCAATTATTGAAGTGCAACGGCATTTAGACGACGATTTATTAACTAGAGACAAAAATCCAATGCAGTGGTGGCAAAAAAACTGCTATTTGTATCCCAACTTAAGTGAATTAGTCAAACAAAAATTTGCAGTGACCGCGACTTCCGTTCCATGCGAACGAATTTTTTCAAAGGCAGGACACATTTTAAGCCAAAGACGCTCTCGATTGTCCGCATAGAAAGTGAAGTACTTGTTGTTTATTAATAGCAATGACTCCTATTTTAACTCTTAAGCTCCTGAATTCGTAAGTTATTTTTATTTTCATTTGAAAATAAATTTGCGTCACTTTTGTAGCAAAAGAAATATTTTTCATTACTTAAATAGATATAATTTCTTTTTTCATTACTTAAGTGCATACAAATAGTTTTTAAGCTTTGAAATTAATGATATGGAAAATGGAGTGCTGGATTAAATTCGTTTTCTCCAAATGTGCAGAACAGTGTTAGCATTGTCCAACAATCTCTTTGTTATCCAGGAACTGGTATTCAAAAAAACAGGTTAAATAACTGTTACTGGGTCAGTAGCAATAACAGGTAATCACTGTTATCTGAAAATGGCATATTTCCCTATCCCTAACTCACAATTATAGGTTTCAGAAAATTTTAAAGACATTTTGCCAAAGTTATATGTTTTTTTTTCATGTTTTACATTGCATATTAACTCGAATTGTGTGTATTTAATTAATTTTGTGTTAATTTAAAAAAAAAAGCTTCTAACGTAGACAAATACCTTAAACAATTTCATGTTCATGACCTAAATAAACAAGTTACTATTAATTGTGATTATTTTCTGCAATTTTCTGCTCTTTGGTTCATATCTGCATTTTTGAAAATATCGGGAAATCCACTCTGTCTGGGTCTAACAAAATAATCATTTCCGTTTTTGAACAAAATGACATGTGAAATAATTTATGACCGTATTTTTAATTTCAGTTATATTGGAGTTTGAGGGATAAATGTAAACGAATAGGTTTCCGGAGATGTTATTATTTTACAAAATCTGATAAAACTAAGGTTTTCCATCGCCTATTTGTCACTGTATTCCTCTTTTTAATGAAAATATAGTTTCCGCTTACTTCAATACACTGTAATAATCACAAAAAGGTTAATCCAAAGAGATTTATATGGTGTATGGGTACACTTTAAGCCTGCTTCAGTCTCGTCGTACTAAGAAGATAATAATTTCTGCAGCTGCCCAAGTACCTCGCACAAGATATATAACTGAAGTAAATTATAAATGAACTGCCTTTATCGGAATGAGAAAGAAGTGTTTAATGGAATTAATTATACATTACTTTTGCCTTAATATTTATATCTTTCTTCTTCAATTAGTTTCAGATCTGGGTTTCACCACACTGTCTTGAGGAATGTGCACTCACAATCTCCTTCGCTTCTTTGCTACATTGCCACGTTGGAAAAAGAATTTTGTTTCGTCCGAAAAAAATATGAATTTGCGATATATTATTTATTTATTTAGTTGTGTTTTCTACATCTAACTAATGCAGCACACACCGCAGTAATATAGAATAATATTGTTTTGTATGTACTGAACATTAGCAAACACTTTCTTACAGTTTCAGAATGAGAAATGCTATAGTACGTAGGTTTCTTACACTGGAGGCGTTTTCTAAACAATCTGAATGAGGAGACTCTAAATTTCTAACTAAACACTTCGCTAATTGTTTTTTTCTTTCAACTGCTTAGGTGAAATTGATGATTGATTTGTCCAATCACCTGGCGTTTCAGGTGAACACTCATAGAAATTCATTCACCCCACGGTTATTAGCTACTTTAACGGAGAAATATTCTTCGCATTTTGAGGGACAGATCAAAAATTAGCTACTTTAACGGAGAAATATTCTTAGCTACTTTAACGGAGAAATATTCTTCGCATTTTGAGGGAAATCATGCGGTCTGGATTGTGCTACTCCGGTTTTGATCTGCGGCAATACTTATACATTTAAATGAAATGTCTGTGGTGGAAATTATTTCATAGAGAAGTAATACATGTTGCTTTTAAATTACAATTAAGTTATACATTTTGTTTTTAAGTTATGGCCGTGATATTTTAAGCATGTCTTTTATTTCGTTAAATGTTTGTACATTACCTGTGTCTACCTGGCAGTTATCTTCAAAGCTGCTCAATTCCCAAATCCGAAAGATAGTGATAATAAGAGTTTGAGTAGGTCCTTCACCTTACTGAGTATTTGAATATTTATTCACCGTACATGCCTCTGTTTCAGGTCAAGAAATTTGGTTTTAATGATGTTATCAAGATATTCTCTTGGTCAAAGAGTGAAAGTCATCGCTACATCCGTTTACTACGTTGGTTCTTATAGCTGTCCGTTAAACAAATGGTCTGAAACACATTTCAATCAAATGATACGCGAAATTCCCCTTCCGTATGGCTGGATGAATAATGTTACTTTTGTTACGCGCATGGGTAAACATGCTCACTTATTTTCTTCAGGATAATTGTTCTGCATGTTTGTAACGGACGGTTTCTCTGCCATTTCTCGTGAGTGATATATCCGCAACACATTTCTTATAGTCATCTGTTAAACAGTGTGGTAGTCCGTCCTTACTGCTGCATTATTTTTCAGTTCCCAAGATAGAACGAATGGCATTAGTTTTGTTACATTCAATCGAGGGAATGATTACAAACGTTACCAATCCAGTGGGTCCTCTTTATTCTTCAGCAATAGTCGCTTTGTCCTTTCCTCCCCATCAATGAAATTTCCGTTTATTATTGTTCAGGAATTGTTATACTTTTATCTATCAAATTAGTCGGAATTTTGTGACGTTGTCATAATGTTTATTATTCTGTTCTTCCCTTAACATATTTGCCTTCAAAAAACTACCTTTGCAGTAAAATGTCCTGTCGCACAAATAACTTCCTTGTTTGAAAATGATGCCATACACGCAAATTATTAACCCATGAAGTTTTTTCCGTTGGTGTGCGAGTCAAATACACTTCTCTTCCCTGCAGTCTGTACAAAACATAAAACACCTCTAACGTATGTTTCAAGCAAAGTTTTTTGTGGATAGGAAGGAAACTTGCATTCAAAATTTGATAATCGCTTGACTTTCCTAGCATTCTTCAAATTCTGCACGTGTCTTCTCGCGGAATTCTATACCCTTCAGGTTTTGACTGTCTAATTAAAAATAGTTTTTCTTTTCTATAGAAGGAAGAAACGAAAGAAAGCTTGTGAAAGAAAAAGGTGTTATATCGTCACCTGATCTGAAAATAGGAAATGAGATAATGTGAACATCATCAAAAAATTCAATTGTGATTATATTGTTAGCAGAAATACGCCTTTCTTTTAATGAGAGTAAACAGAAGAAAGTGTCTTGTTCAAAAACAACTCTTACTATATTATTTTCAGAATCTTACATGCTATTCAAAATTCATCATCCAGAAGTTACCATTGAATTCTCCAGACTTGCTGAATTACGACTAAAAAACTCCGTGCCTGCGATCAAGAACTGTCAGAACGTGTTAAGACATGTGTAGAATAGTGAAATTAATATAAATGCGGTTTCCTGTTTCACTGAATATAACATAAAATTTTCATTCCGTTGCCATCTCATCTTCAAATTTTGAATAGTTTCATGCAATTCTTTGCATTTTGTACCAATACTTAACAAGACATTTTGAATGTTATAATAGCGCGGCTTAGGGTCACTTTAGGAAGCTAACCATCTAAGAGAAATAAATGGTTTTCTTGTTATATATATTTTTGTTGAATATATTACTGAATGCAGTAATGTTTATGATAATATTTATACAACATATACTTTTTTCAAAAACATTAAAATCCCTGTTTGTGATAAATTCGCAACCAAAAAATTGATTGCAATAGCTTAAATTTTGTTTTCATACATCTGAAACTAATGTTTCATCTGAAAAATCTCTTCAAGTCCTTTCCAAATACACCGTAGCATTTTTAAAGTTGTTTTGGTTATCTAAATTCTGAATGTTAAAATTAAGAAAATAGTGAAAACATTGGTCAAAATTGAAAAGTTGAAACCCCTGTAATTTCGTAAATTTAGAAGATATAAACCTGCAATTTTGCATAGGCTCACACATTAGGTGGCCGTTTGATTATGCCAAATTAAAAAAATATGAAAGAACGTGAGGCTGAATATCTAGTTGGTGATACGTTATTGAGAAACGTGTTGATGTTATATTGTTGAGGACTTTGTTGATTTTATATGGTTGAGGTGTTGATTTTACATGGTTGAGGTGTTGATTTTACGTGGTTGAGGTATTGTTGATTTACCCAGGTACATCCGTTGAATACAGTTTGTTTTACTCCATTTTGTTATTTGAATGGTGAATGTATGTACAGTAAATTAGAAAAAGATAGAGTAGGTATTAAATCTTAAAAAAGTGAAGACCATATATTGATAATGATTGTTTCTAAATCTTTGAAAATAGTTATGCTCCTGCTGTTGCTTTATATATAAATTTGTGCTATTTCACATTGTTTGTTCCGAATGTTTGGTTATTCATTCCCATTTCTTAAACAATATTAAACCTGCTGTGGCGCTTATGTTAAATCCGTGCCTGTGGCACGAGATACACTAACCGTATACTAAATACGGTCGTGTCTCTTATTCCTACTATTTAGTTTAGATTAAACTGACAGATCAAAATCATTTGACAACTCAGCAAACAAATGTTTTCTGCCATATCTGCAGGTCAAAAATGAAGTTAAAAAAAGTTAAATTCTTCGGTAATTGTTCCAGATTTCAGTACAACCTGTAGGGAACTTGTACCATGCTATACGTTTGGAATAAGAATCTGAGGGAAATTTGTACCAAGCTATTCGTGACATCTTACAGTTACATCAATTTAAAAACTTAACTGTATATTTACATTTTTGAGGTAATTTACATGTAATTCAATTTTAATATTTTAAAATTAAAATATTTTAATTCCCATGATGCCAGCTTTGATCTTATAGTGCCTGTTCATATTTAAATGTTATCAGGAATTTAAAAAAGCGCTGCGTTTTTTCTTCATATTTTAGCTAAATCCGTTGTTTTTGCATTAATTTAGAAAACTATAATTTTGCCCATCTGTGTTGATTTTTGGTTTCATTTGTGTTAACGTGATGTCCTTTCTAAAAATTTAACTTCTGAATTCCATGTGTGTAGGAAGGATGTTTGGCATACACAAATCAAAAATTATTTAAATTCGGGATCCAATTTAACAGCACATCTTTAGCTTCTCACAGTGCAAAATAAGAGACATCTTCTTGCATTAGAGGAATATTGAAGCAATCATATATCATCTTCCTGATCATCATCAATCATCAATCCACTGTTGGCTACTAGATGAAAGACTGCCCGTAGATCTTCCGCGCAATCGTCTGTCTTAAGCTAATTTCTTTCATAATACGGTTGATATTATATATAATCATGGTCGGAATTTATGCAGCTTTTCCCTGTACTAACATTATGGTCGCTTCAGTCAAATAATAACTAGCTCAATCAAACTCTTAGAGACAGGTAGAATGACATAAATGTAGATCCGTCCCCGCTACAGAGTGTTTTTATTGCACTGTAATTTCTTCAAGCGCAGTCAATTAAGTGCCATCAACTGCCAGTTCGGTGGTTTATTGAACAATCTAGTATCCACTTAGAACAAAATCGGATTTCTCACTGTGACTGGGAGGCATGATTTTGCGTAAATAAAAGAATCGCTTTCCTCAATCACCTCTTCAATTTGTCACGTCGTCGAATATCATAACGCAGGATTGTCAGTTATTTTTGTGAAGCCTGCGAAGCAATAACTATTTTAATGCTTCTTTGAAATGATTATATGAAATGGAAGTAGAAAAATACTCCTCTCAGTAGCTCATAAGAACTAATTTTTATATAAAATGCCGAACCGAACAGGACAGTGCATTATACCATTCTTAAGTACTTCTTTGACAGATTCTACCAATAGACTGTTACTTTCAATTTCATTTCCTATTCTTATCTGATGCCAACGAGGGTCATGCTGCACTTTAGAGATCTTCCGCCTTTGTACTGTGCTCCACAAGCAAAGATAATTCTGTTTGAATTTCAACGAAAATGAAGCATAATAAGTATTCACCTGTACATGGAGATGCTTTTCTCACAAGAATTTTGAGAAAAAATGTGTTTTAACATTTTTCAGAAAGAAAAACAGCATATTATTTTGAGCAAGATGAAAAAATCCCACTCTATTTCGAATTATACTCTTCCTGTAATCTCCGCATATGATTCACAAAATGTGTTACAAATATTTTTGTATAAGGGACAAAATGTCAGGTCTTAAGCACCGTTTCTGAAGTTTAAAGTTAGCGAAATGTTTTATCTAAGATATCCAATTTTCAACTGTTTTTTAGGTAAAATACCCGAGGTAAAAGATAGGTGTTATACAAATTTGGAAACTGTGAATTCGTTTATTTGTGTAAATATGATATAAATGGTAAATAAGATAATATCAGAAAACTTGAACATTTCGTCGTCCAGGTGCAGGAATCGAATCCGCGTCTCAGTAGATTCGCGCTTTAGGACGACGAAATTTTCAAGGTTTCTGATATTATCTGACTTACCATTTATATGAAATTTACACAAATGAACGGATTCACATCTGTCAAAAATGTATTGTACAATACTGTAATCGCCTATTCCATTCATATATGTCTTATCTTTCATCCTTTTATTATGTTTTCTGATTTTGTTTAACGAAACGAAATATAATTGAAATTCATATAGACATCGCTGTCTGACAGAAAAGAGAATATGAATTTTTTTTAAAGGTATTGCTAATTATGGATGTCTATCAATTTAGATCTGTTCTGTTTTCACCAAAAAAATATTTTCGGTTAAAAAAAAAAAGACGCACGTTTTATGACAAAAGAGGATGTATTAATTTCTCTAACAATGTTACAAGAATCCAATTTTCCCAAGACATTTAATCTTTCAGGTTTTAAAAGATGCATTTTATCATAGCCCATTGAAACTTTTTTTGAATTAACGAGCAATCAAGCTCTCGCTTTATTAAGATACATCAGATAAAACACTTCCTTTTTAAAATTATCTATTTAAATAATACATTATTTTTAAAAATAAATACCGAGAGCAAAATTACACCAGTGGACATCCTTAATCTCTTCGTTTGTCTGTAATAATTAAATGACGTTTAATCTAAAAAACTTAAAACACAGTACTTTGGTCAATCGCAGTTTGAATTCTTTGTTTTTTATTCGTCACTCTCTTGATTTTTTCCGATTCTTTCACATCCTTTTCCTTTTAATATCTCAGAGTTCCCCAAAGCAAACCCAATAGAAAGTCTGAATTTGCTTGTAACACTTACTGGTCATCCATGGAACACCTCTTAGAAAGATTGAAAATGTCATCGCCCTGGTGCGAAAATCGAACCCTCATCTCTCGATTTTCGTTCGAGTAACGGTTAGCATACTCGAACGGAAATCGGAAACAGAACACGAATATGCTAACCGTGTAATGGTTACAATATTCGTGTTCTGTCATCTAAGACAGCATGCGTAAAGCTCATGTTGGCCGAAATTATTTTCCGCAAATACCAGAAAATCGCAGATCTGGTAAAAATCAGCGAGCACAATGAAAAAATAGCGCAGAAGATAACCACATCGTACCAGGTCGGTTCTGTGATGGTTTGGGGCTCTTCTAATGGGACACTGGAAAGGTCCTTAACCGCTGGCTGATTGCCTGCATGCTTTTATTGCTTTCACGCATCTTCCGGTAGATCAATAAAATATGTAAGGCTAACGCGCTCGGCTAGATATCGAGAGATCCGGGATCCATTTTCCCGGCGGTGACCGAATGAATATTTTTGGTTGCTGTGCGTTGCTAAAACGTGGAAAGAGCGATGTATTTTTTTATTCAAGAACGCCGTGTATTTGGAGGATTTTCACTTGCGGTAGATTATCTGTTTCAGAAGAACAATGCGCTGTCTCAGCGGGCCGCAACCACTAGGCATGGTACGAGAAATGCTCATCTATTTTTGGAACCATTTAGTGGCCGTTCAACGTCGCCAGTATAAACCCAGTGGTAGCCCTCCGGGATGATATGTAGCTAAGCATCAGATCCACGGGTACTGAGAAGACGTAGAAGGCGGAGTTGTGGTAAATGTTGCAAACTTCATGGCAGGAATTTTCTCCGGAATCAATCCGTCATCTGGTGGAGTCGATGCCTTGGCAAGTACAGTATGTTATCCGCATTAGAGAGGATCAACACGCTAATAGGTAGGTATCTCCAATCACTTGTCTATTGAATGTATAAAACAGCAGATAGAGCTGTCTTCTTTCCTAATAGTATTAATGGTACGTAATAGTATTTTCGTCCATAAGTGAAGATATTTATTTCCAATTATAGAATTTTCGGTGTGAATAAATCACTGTATGTCCCGGAAACACATATTTTGGGTTCGTATAAATTATTTATTTGTCTTCTTTCCTAGTAAATGAATACAAATATTAACGCGGCATTTCTTTTCCTAATTCAAGAATTACCCAAAGCATTTCTCTAACTTAGCCAAAGTTGTATAACAATTAGAATTTCGCAAGCACTTAAAATTCATGAAAATAAGGTTCAATTTTCTGAACAAAAAATTGAACAAACATTTTACAAAACGAAAACCCATTCACGTTTCCTTCCTACAGGAGCTTCACGTTTCTCTGTGGTGCTGCCAATTACTTTGCTTAGCAAGATTTGTTTCTCTCTATCTTTCCCCCATTGTCTATTTTCGTTTTCAATCGAGTTTACTTTCCCACATCTGTTAGCTCCTAATTTCCTTAGGGTTGTTATAGACCATAGTGTAGTTATACACTCTCTTAGTAAAACTAAATATAACTCAATTTCAACTTTACACGATGCTGGTCATACTATGATGCTCTTTAATACCCTGAGGTAGCAACCGTTTGTTTTCTTTGTTAAATGTAATCCAACGAAATCATACTGACGAACAGCTCGTGATATTAACTAGCACCGCAGTGGTCCCACATGTAAATAACTCCGTTATCATCTGCCACGCGAAACGAAACCGAAAAAAATATAAAAGCTGCAGCTCTGAGAGTGTCCCTAGCACTCTGTTTTATTGAGATCTCTGAGGCCAACTTGTTTCCACTAGCTTCTAGGGAGATTTGCATCTGGTCTTATAATCTGTGGAGCTACTAATGTACTCCAACAACATTCTGCCCAAAGAAAAAGCTTGTGCTTTAAGCGTTCCATTTTAAACTCGAATTTCGGAAGAGGAAGATGCACAGCAGTGGTCTCGTTCCATATTCATCCTTAACTAATTTTAGACGGAAGATTGGTAACGGCACGTCAGTTCTCATTCCGCTGCATTGATTTCGTAGTTTCTCCTCTCATCTCGGGTAATACATGATATCTCCGGTGGTGGTTTGTGGATTGAACACTTCATGTGCCTTGTAGCGGAAACCTTTAAATTCTTTCGGTGTGCTATTTATTCGTTTTTCCAGTAAACTTCGAGTTTGCAAGAACAGATAGCGTTAATCTAATAGCGCTTTTGTTGGAGTCGGAAGCGTTTTATTGGGTCAAATTGTGTTGTTTTATTGCAAAAGTATATTTCGTTGGATTGGATAGGATATTGTTATTGATGAAGTATTTATACAGTCAGCTGCCTTGTCATATGGAAGGATATATCCCCCTCTCTCAGGGGGACAGCGACGCAGCTGAGGATTTAAACCATTTTAAAATTTAAAAACCGTGGCTAAAATCGCAAAATCGAGGACCTTATCCTGAACAAACTGGTAGGCAAACGCCGATCATGGATACACGACATACTTCGAAAGTACTTTAACTACTTAGTAGCCGGATACGTTAGTTAAACACACAGGAAACTTTAGTAGAACCACAAAAGTCATATTCAACACACCAGGAAAGGAAGTTTTCCATGGTTTACGCGTAGACATGAAGCTGAAGGCGGTAAGCAGGTACAGCTGGAACGTGTACGTATAACAGGGCACTCGACTTGAAAGAAACATAAGAATATCAAATGCTGACTGAAAATGAAAATTTTGAAGGATGTCTGAAATGCTTTTTCATACAGAAACAACATTTCTGGATATTTCAATTGGAATAAACATTCTTAAAATAAAATTGCATTCCATAATGTATTGCTTTCGGTAATTATTTGCAAACATTTAGTACATTTAGTACATTTCTGGCGAGAAACTCCTTGACTGATGCACAGGCGCGTAGTCATGGAGAAGGTAGCGTTGTCCACTTGGCTGCATCTCTGGCCGTTTACGATGCATTGACTCACGTAAGCAATGTCAAATGTCCAGATAACGTTCCTTGTTAACTGTTGTACTCTAAATTCGTAACAGACAATGCCGTGAGAATAAAATAACAGAGACTTTCTCTTTCTTGCGATCCTACCTGCATTTTTTTATTGCGGTGAAGATGGTGATTTTTCTGTTGAAGAAGCACGCTTTTGCTGAATATCAAACAAGAAGCACCACGTTTCCTTACCTGTTATGATGTTATCCAAAAATATAGGATCGCTATTGGCTTTGTCGATTCATTCGCCCGCTATTCGCATTCGTTCATCTTTTTGCTCGGAGGTCAAAAGGCAAGAAATATATGCTGCCACACCCGGTTCATGTTAAGATCCTCCGTACAAATGCGCTGACATGTGATCTCTGAAGAGGTAGTTCCATCAGAGACTTCCTCAATGGTTCGGCGGTGGCTCTTACGAACATACTGCGCTGCCCTCGTAACGTTGTACTCACTCCTTGCAGTAACAGGTCGACCATAGCGCTCATTATCTGCAATGGATTCTCGACCATCTTTGAAACGCCGATACCAATCGTTCCCCTTCGAACTCGCCATCGTATAATGACCGTACACATTCAAAAACACTTCTAAGATCTCTGCAGCTATTTCAGCCAAAAATTGAAAAAAATTAATGTTACGACGTTGCTCTTCAATAGACTTGTTTCTCACATCGCAGAAGACAGACGACAAACCACAGCCGAAAACGTCTGCGCACGCATTCCAATCACTTCTCACGGGCCAAACCATTCTGATTATGGAAGGGAGGGATGGCGAGATGTATTTCAGACGCCGTAACTTTAACTATATGTTTGCGTTGTCACGGGTAAGCGCGTACTGCCGTGTGGATATTGTGTCATTCATGATTTTGTGTTTGTCAGCCTAATTTTGCACTCCGGTGTACACAGATTACTATACACATTTAGTTTAAATGCAATTTAATCCCTACATTCTGTATTATGTTTAAGTAGTTGTGACATGTAGGTTTCCATTTTAATACAACTGAAGGAAAAAGGATGCTTGAAAGATTGCAGGAGAGAAGCTTGCCAGCAGACGATAAAAAAGAATTTGCATATATTATAAAGTGAAAATCTGCATCCTGATTACATGATCTAACATTATTTTTACTCCCCGTGCATATCATAATGGATATTGGCATATTATCAGGTGTTCGCGCTGGCTCGCATATCTATTCTCCAATAAGCGATTTTCATCACTTTCTCTTTTATGCGAATTTTCATTCACTAAATTTGCCACTTCTTAATCGCACTCTTTATTGATATATATATTTTCATTCTGTGAATTTATTGACGATATGCTTAAAAAACCACACATTACTTTCATTGTTTCAAAATTCCTTTTGTTTTGAACACATCTCCATTTTTAACAAATCAAAATTATACAAAGAGAGATTTCACACGTATTTCTCAGTTGAAACATTGGGGTTCAGAATTTTTGCACAGTTTTTAATTTTTCACATTTAGCGTGTTGGAAAAATATCATCCTTCAAACCTAGAACGTGTTATTTACCAATGAAGACATGCGTTGGGAACTAAGAAATGAAAAAAATATAGAGCGTGTGGGAGTGTTTTCTAGCTGCTAACAGATTCCAATATCAGCCGTCAGTCTTAAACCGTTTTTCAGCATCAATGTTTGATACATTGCTAAGAATCATACGAAATACATTTAACATGCTTGTTATAGTAATTCTAAGTGTACTAGAACGCAAAGGAATTATTTCCTTTGTTATTTCCCGGTTTCGGAGTATATTGATGACCGGCTACCACACACAGTTACACAAATAGTCTCGTTTCTTTTATGCCACCGACTGGTTCCCACGATGCGGCAGATCCAACGGCATGGTACAAGAACACAGCACATTCCTTATCCGGTTCTTCTCCGGTACAGCAAGAAGATAAAGTGTCACTCAGCGAACTCTTGGATTATAACTTCTGCACGACACAAACAAATATTCAACAGCCCGAGGCCGACACCACTCAGAGAGGGTGGCCAGGGAAAACCTCCAAAGAATTTCTGAGGTCACGACCTCCGTTTACTCGGCGACTGGATTTTGGGCCCAAGTCAGTAGAATGATTAGAATTCACCACTTCAATTCAGTCCATGGCATGAACATGGACGCCATTTCGATGACTTATTATAAATCAGCCCTTCAGTCCACCCTCGGACTCGAACAGGAGATCAAAGCGGAGTAATATTTGGATTCAAAGGTATCAATTCACTCCTGGACACATGGCCCAGAGTAACCCGAATGAATTGCGGGAAGCCATCATCTTAGTACTTCACGGAACAACAACCCTAGCCCAACCCAGGAAATAGTAAGATTTCATACCAATAGAATGCTACGTAAAAGGGGAGCCTGGCATCTTAGATAAAGCCTGGACTCGTGGTTCCATTATATGATCACAAAATATTTAAGAATCCTATTAACATTTTGAACTATTTCATATTATTGATTAAACTAAGAACCAGCTGCCACGGTTGCACAGATGTTTACGTAGTGCTTTTGACCATTCGCCCAAGCTGGGTCCAGGTTCGAATCTCGGTGAGGCATGGATGCTGTTTTTGTTCTACAGTACTGGCTTTCTACTTTCAATGATACTGGTGGACCTAACTAAGAGACGGGAGACTGTCTATAGCAGTGGTCTCAAACTCAGACCCTTGGAAGGGCAACTTTCCAATTTTGAAGGAACGTAGAGGGCTGCTTTCATATTAATAAGTTTCTTATGAAGAAATATCAATTTTAAAAAACTACACAAGCGACTTGGCACTAAAGTAGAGTATTATTTCTAAGTATCGGCAAATAGCAAAAATAAATGCTTCATCAATCACTGAAAACAATCAGTTTTATGTAACAATTATTTTCACTTAAATATTAAAACAATCGGATTTTTCAACAGACTATCCTGCATTTTACATAAAATATATTGCATGTTCTGACCAATAACTTATCGATATTTGGAATATTGTCCCTTGAACATGCTACTTTTGAAAGTGAACATAAGGGATTTTAACTTAATGTGTTCTTTTCAAGACATTTAAATTTGTTCATTCTTAAAAACAATTTTTCACATGAGTATTTTGTCAGGAACATAGACAGAACCATGCAGCCAGGTTATGAATGTTTACGTACATGTTCTTTGAAATTAACTTGTAAAACTGTTAGATTGCAGCTGTTGAATTGTACCTATAGGATAGAATCACTCTGAAAGTCTATTGATTCAGCTGAAGTTCTTCAGGTGAGTTGTCAGTCTTATAGGAAAATAAAGACTCGAACATATTGAAAATATTTTCCATTATCTTTGAAACAATCAAACCTGCCTCTTGAAACCCTGTTTTAACATTACCTCTTTTAACATTTTGCATAGAAAATTCACTAATGTTGATTTCTTCTACTTCAGCTGAAGCTTTTAAGTTGGAAAAGGAACAAATTTTCGTGAACTGAGCTAAGCTTCCCAACGCCGAACCTTCCTCTGAAATGCGTTGCCATTATCAATAATATAACTGACTAACTTATTTAGGCATTGTAGTTTGATATTCAAATCGTTTAAGTGTCGAGTTATATCTGTGCTGAACGCCAGATCATGTAACAATTTTGGAAAATCAAAAAGCGGGGGCGTCTTGATCTTTACTTACAAGGAAAATCTTTATTTCATCTCTCAACTTCCAAAACTTTTGTGACACTCGTTCACAGCTAAGCCGCCTTACATGAGCATGATACAAAATATTTATAAGTTCACAGCGCATATATTTGAGAAAAGCGATACCTGTTTGAAATTTAAGGTCCTGGAGCGAATGTAGTTTACGATTTTTTGCCACAAGTTTCAAAATATTTTCAACCTTTAAAACACTGCCACATAACGCACCTTCATGTTTAATGCAATGAAATCATACAGATGGAGTAAGTAGAACTTCATCGATAAATGTTTCTATTTTTATCTTTCCATCAAAACCGTTTTTTGAAGTAGCCATTGCAGGTGCACGATATGTAACTAAACATTCCAGTTTGACCAAGACAATTTTTCCTCCTGAAACATTGATTTCATTTTGTCGAAAAGGTCATCAGTTTTTGTAGTATCATGCATTGGTATTAGTTGAAGTAATGTTTCAGTTACTTAAAGATTTTCACTTATCCAGGGAATAAAACCAGCCAACTAGGCAATATCTGCTACGTCAGTAGCTTCGTTAACTGCAAGGGAAAAGAAAAGGAACTCTGACAACTTCTGAGTAAATTTATCGCCTATGTCTGAAGCTAGTTCACCAATTCAACTTGCAACCGTGTTTGGCGAAAGACTTGCGCTGTGCAGCTTTAATTAAGCTCTCTTTCATAAAACATCGATCTGTAAAATAGAATTTCGTGCTTTCATATTTGATACGATATAGCTTACTTTTATGATCTGATTTCTGTTCAACATTACTCTGAAACGCATTTTGTTGAAAAATTGAATCCGTTTTCAGTTTATTATGTTTGTCCTCTCGAAGGTGCACTTGCAGTGAATCATACTTCTCCCCATGCACAGCTTGAAAATGGCGTCGTAAGTTGCACTTTTTTGTAACTGCTAATTGTTGCTTATAGAAAAGGCACAATATATGATTATTGCTTCCACAACAAAAGTACTGTAACTATCCGTTCTCTTTAAATACTCTATTTTCATCTTCAGTGGATAGTTTCCTACTGTAACTTGGTTTAGGAACAGATATGGTAGAAATAAAACACGCACATCAACTTTAGTAGAAACATAGCGTGGGATGCAGTATGATTAAACTAGCCACCATCCAAGTGGGAGGGAGCTTTTCAAGGTGACATCGACTGATTTCATATCGGCGCAAATAATATTCCTTTTTCAGGCGACGACCGGTCCGTACAACAACACGGCGGCCACCGCTCTTGAATTCGTAGACTGTTCGTGGGCGAAAGACACCTGTACCATGTTCGCATTTTGTTCGAGTTAAAAATACGCATGCCTAATACAATGATATTCTTCTTAAATAAACTTGTTACTTACAAAGAGCTAATGCATTGCTAAGTATTACTATGTTTATATTACATTCGACATATTATATTATACTTAAAAAAAGTGATTTATTTTTATTTTGAAATCACTCACGCGGGCCACAAAACAGTTGGGGCTGGTCCGCGAGTTTGAGACCACTGTGGTACGGAGAAAGCGTTATTTGAAGAACTGGTTCCAAATTTTTGGCAACTCGAGTGAGACGCAATCATTACAAGTGTCGCTCTTGGTAATGCTCTCCAAAGTTTCTCGAATGGCTGTTCATTTAGGCGTAGATTAGGTAACTAATTTCTTTATATCATCCCAAATATTTGATGTCAATACTTGGAAATGCTTACGTATATATTCCTATGCCAAAAAATCGGATCACTCGTATAGTGTTTCAATTTTCTACATAATCGGTGTAATGTACCTTGTTATAAAAATATTGTAAATGAAGGTTTTCCAACAGTTAACTTTGATTGCTTTGTTTGAACAATTTGTTCATTCGAAGGAACCGATAACTTCCTGCTAATTAAAACAAGTTAAATCATATATGTCTAAAATCCCTTTGTGGAATGATTTAGGACTGAGACAAATTCTCGCTAATTTTACTAGAAAAAGCAGTTTTCTGATTCATTAACCAGCGAAGGAAGTGATCGGCATCTTCACACTTGAATAATATCTTCCAAGTCCTGCATTATCCTTGGCGACCAACCCCGGAGACCAGAGTGCGCACCTAAACAGCAAATAGAAGTATGGATCTAGGAGATTGTGGTTAGGGTGCCCGATAGGAAGGACATATCGAAATGAATTACAGACAAAGACGTGTGTAACAATTCGTTCTGACTTCCACAAAGATTCAGTGGAATGAATGTTGGTTACTAGTCGTTATATGGCAAGCAAACTCTGTAGGTTATAACTACCAACGACAGCAAGTCAGTACATGTGTGTTTTATCTAACAGGCTATTTTATGAAGCTAGGGTCTATGCATGTCTGCATCATTTCAGTAATTACCATCTGCTGTCTCGGTAGACAACAAACTGCTTGGAGCTGGTCCGAAGACTAAAAGCTGAAGAACACTATAAAGTATCCACCTGGCAGTTTTTTCATTCATGCTAGTTGTCACAAAATGTTTCTTTTTAATTCTAGATAAATAATTAGTCTCTCATACAAAGTAACTCCCTAGTATTCTGTTAAACCCAAAATATTAGGAAAACGTTTACAGTACGTTATTTGTGCATCTTACTTTTGTTTTGGTAAATAACTTATTTCACATACTTCGGGAGGATTTGGGTGCCGTTGAGAAAAAAGTGTAAGTATACATCTATTGGTTTCAGGAATACTATAAGTGCCACCGATTCAACTCTGACTATATTAAAAGAACAATGCGTTCATTATTTACGCCCACATTAGTTTTAATGATGAAAATTATTTTATAAAGTTTACCATCACTAATATCTTCTAAAAAAATTACATAGAACTATCGTAGTTAAAGATAGCATTCCAGTATAATTGCAGTTTGCAGAGTTCTGGTAGAAAAAAAAGGCCAATAGATTTCACTGTCCCTTCGTATTGACATTAGGCCCAGATTATTTGTCATGTGTTTAAAACAAAAAAAAATCCTGATTTACTCCTTTCAATAGGTTTTTTGAGCTTCAGTGTATTGATTTCATGTAAAAGTCTATGGTAACATTAATTTATGAATACACGTTATATAATATAATTAAACACGGATTTCAGCTTTCAGTAATTTCAATAAAATATTAAATAGAGATTTTAGAAAAATACAGTTCTTTGGTCATTTATCTGAAGAAATTTCTAAAACGTATTTCACCTGAAAAAGGTGAAGGCTAAAATAAATAGATTTTTGTCTAAATTTTATGATATTTCATCAACCCCTAAGATTGTTTCATAAATCACACATTTTATTCTATGCTGCTTCTAAGCTATTCAGAATATGAAGTTTTACTCCATCGTATAAAAGAATTACTATGTTTGTTAGTAACTTTATTTTATGTCCTACGAACTAATATTAAATATTTATCTCCAAATATTTACTTAAATTACGTATTGGTGATTCAGGAACGCAAAAAGGTTATTCTTTTTTGGCCAATTACCAATACTATACGCGGTACAGTGGTTTATGTATATAATAAGATTTGAAGTCCTTAGTTTTCCTACAGCCGTGTGGTATTTTTTTAATACAGACATATATGTACAGATAAACAATTTATTTTAACAGGTAACTGCGACCAAGAACATGGCATCCTCTCATGCTAAGGCGACTATGACATTAATATGGCGTACACTCTATTCAGAGCATTGCAAAGTTCCAGATGTTTAGGAAGTGTAGATACTTGCAATATGTGAAAGACTTGTGTTTTTTGGCTACAGTGAGAGATGTATGGGAGGGTTCGCTTTCCCGGAAGATGAAAAAATACCCGGAACGGCAATCCCTCTGGGCTATTGGATATGCGTGAAAAAATATATTGAATCAAAAAATGAGTGTGGAAGAGAAGCATTCAGTAGTCTTATTGCAGGTGCACACCACTAGTTGATGTTAGATGGCAACGATTGCTAGACAGTGTTCTACTAGGTATTAGAGTAACTGCACTACTTAAAGTAACCAGACATTACGTCGTACATAGAGGAGATTTTCATCATACTCAGCGAACCGTACGTCTGTTGCTAAAAACTAAATCAGTAGATGAAGCCTTTATTTTCCACTCGTCTCCGCTTAAAGTTGAAACATTCCTCAGCTCTGGGTACGGAAGTAACAAACTTAGAAACTTGAGGACTGGAAAAAGACGTCTGTCCATTGAATTATATTTTCAGTTTATAGAAGCCATGAACAGTTTAAAGTATCGCATCAACAGCACGATTTGTTTGATCTGAACTTCCTTGTTTACGCTTTCAAACCGTAGGCTGAAGAAGCGTATATGCTCCAGCTTTGTCTGTCTGTCCGTTTGTCCACACGATAACTCGCGCAAAAATGGTTCGATTTGGTTGAAATTTTAGTATGTGGTAGGGAACCACCTGGGGACGAAATCTGTTGAAAACGGGTGAAGTGATGTCAAAGGGAAGGACATAGGAGCGGGATGCATTCCATTGCCCTTATACGTCATAACTTGCGTAAATATGGTTCGATTTCAATGTAAGTTTAGTATTAGGCAGGGGACCAACAAGGAACAAACCCTATAAAAAATGGGTGAAGTTTAGTCAAAGGTCAGGACATAGGAGCGGGATGCAGTCCATTGCCCTTATACGTCATTACTTGCGTACAAATGTTTTGATTTCGATGAACCTTTAGTATGTGGTAGGGGACAAACTGAGGAGGAACCCTATTGAAAATGGGTGAAATGGGGTCAAAGGTCAGGACATAGGATCGGGATCCATTCCATGGCCCTTATGCGGCGTTATAACGTGCGTAAAAATGCTTCGATTGAGACAAAACTTTATCATGTTGTTCCGGAAATATATTTTACCGGTTCTGTTGAATACAATCGAAATGGAGTCAAAGGTAAGGTTATAGGAGCGAGATTTATTATTCGGCCATTAATCTCATAACTTCAGTAATAACGTGAGAAATGATTTCTGGTATGTTGGACAGCGTATCATAAGCAATGCATTGCATGATTTTATTAACCTGTGTTAAATGTACAATGTCATGGAGGATATGCAACTGCCTGTGGTATATTTTTACGATTATTGTGGTCCTTAATGTACCAAAAATAGCATTTTCACTCAACGAAATATCTTAATATCATTGCGGTTCATGCAACCCAGTCCATGGGCGGGGAATGATCTGCCTCTACGAAACTTTACAAGCAACCAAGTACATGTCATGAATAACGGTTTCTTTGTACATAGTAATGCGCTATGTCTCAAGTGTAGGATCTCAAGACAGTGATCTTTTGAGGGAAAGACTGACATAAAATTTTAAAAAATAGTTACCGCGGTTCCCATATCCAAACCTATTGAAAATTTGTGATGAAATTCAGTAAGACATTCGTAATACAGATCTGCCTTTACGAAATCTTAGGCAATTGATGAGCGCATCACATCTGCTTGGCTGAACCTTTGTGAAAAACGATATCATACTTTCTTTGCATTTAGGCTACATGAATTTGAGTCTTACCTCAAAGCTAAGAGCAGGGCAAGGTTTTAACAATTTGGTATCTCTAATAATTTGTTATTCAAATAATACGGTGGTAGATCCTTTGGATATTAAATTATGAATAACTCCCATTAAAAAAATAGTATATTTATGAAAACAAAACTGTTGAAAGAAACTAAAAAACAGATTTTTAGATGGTGATGAAAAAAACTATGTGCAGTCGCTTTGTAAACCACAAATCGTTCGGAAATATTTCTTAATTTGAGTGCCAAATAGTGCACAATGCGTGCTGGTAACAACAACGTTACAGAAAGACAGCCAGTCTGAAACACCACACTTCTCTAATTAACTTTTAACTACTTCCAAATATCAGTCAGCCGGGACTCTATCAATAGGTAATACAAATATAAATATTTCTGTCTCTGCATATCTGGTTTCCAATTAGCATTTTAAGTAGATAATTGGATCGCTTCAACAGTGATCTTTTACATGATGTACAATTTCGTTTTGTGTAATACTTACTATGTACATGTTAGTGTGACTCACTCTCATGGGAAAATAACTCAGCCAATTAAGCTTGTTTTTAATAAACATTTGACAATCAAAGGCGTGATTCGCCTATTAGAATCTAGCAGGCTTAATAAACGCCATTCAGCATCAGTAACTGACATCCTCGTCACAAGAGGACAGTCAATGCGTAGATTACGTCATTTTCATGTCTAACATTTTCGTATATATCTCGGACACATGGTACCTTTTACTTTGTCTGATGATGGGAACAGAGTGTTTTCCGAAATATCTTTTTATTTGTACGTTTTAGCTTTCAGTAAAGTTTTAGTGACGTGAATCTGGTTTGCCGCTACTTTGAGTTAGTAACGTGTATACACGGTTTGTCAACGTGGTGTTTAAATTTATTTGTTTTTAAACGTTTTTTTTTTAATGTTAAAATTAGGGTTATGCTAAAGTTTCCGCCGTTTAAAGGAGAAAGGAACAATCAGGAAACCAGTATTTATTTTTTTCAACGAAATATTGGCCTATAACATGAATTATCTTTTGCCATTATGTAGGCAACAACTGAATGCCCCTGTGATAGAAGGACTCGGGTTTTGAGCTGAAGAACACAATGACGAAATTTTCCTCTTCTGGAACTGTGGGAACTGCTGTTGGGCTACGGCATATTGCATAGAGGGAAACAGATGAAAGTCTGAGGGTACAATGTCCGGTCAGTAAGACGGGTGCGGTAAAACTTCCCAGTGTAACTGTTCAAGGGTTAAGTTCGTTGTTGCATCAGCTTGTGGTCTGCATTATCGTGTAAGAGGATGACTGGGCGGATTCTGTTACCTATCCATAGGCGGTTTTTTCTGAGTTGCGGTGATCAGTTTCGTCAACTGATCGCTATGTCATTGTGCAGTGATTTTTTCACCCGGTTTCAACAATTTGAAGTACAGCAATCCATGCATATCCCACCACACACACGCAACAGCACCATTATACACCTATGGATATCCTGTTTTGCATTGCTGGCCTGGGTCGATTCAGGGTCGCTTACTTACGGGGTTGTCGCAATAGACCCATTTTTCGTCCCGGGTGACAACCTTTCACGAAATTCTTCCCTTCAAACCTCTTCTCCAACGACATGCAGATGCCCAACCGTTAACCAATATTACGTTAAGTTAAAGTGTGTGAAACCCAATTACAAATCTTCTGGATCCTCCCCAAGGACAGTAGATGCCGTACCACCGTCGTTTCAGCCACTTTCAAACGTTTTGAAAGTTGAGTGGTCGACTGCGCAAGATCCTCTTTCAGCAGCGCTTTCAGCTTCTCGTCTGCTTATTGCTGCCGTCTACATGCACGTGGCTTGTTTTCCAAGCTTAGATCACCTTTCTTATATCTGGTAAACCATTCTGTACACCTCCGCTCACCCATAAGCGTTTCGCCATACGCCTGATATATTGAACCCTATGCTTCACTCGAACTTTTCCCTAAATTAAATATAAATAACAAACAGTGCCGCTAATTAAATCTACCGACCGCAATGCTTGGCTTTACGTATGAACTGACAACACGGGCCGCTGGCCGTTTAGACCTCTTCGGTATCCGCTAACGGGAGCGACAAAAACTTTTACATTCCAGAAGCAGAAGAAATTTTTTAGGTACCATATTTCGGAAATTATGTGATTTGAAAAGTTTAATTTGAAAATAAGTTGCCAAGTGGTGCCCTACGCAGTGTTCTAACCATTCGTCAGAGATAGGTTAGGAGTTGCATCACTAACATTTCATGGACGGGTTGTTTGTCTTACCGTATCGGCTTTGTACATTTCCTGGAAGCAGTAGCCCTAAAGTAGAGGTGGGCCCAGAGTGTTGCTCGCAGTGATCGTTAAACTTCTAAACAAACAGTATGAATTTATTCTCCCTTTGCTTGCAATTTTGCGTAAGAACAGAGGAGAACCAGAAAATGCAAAGTTAAATATTTGCAAGTATTCAGTAGAGTGGACAAATTTGTGCTGGTGCATTTGTTTGATAGCACCTTTTAGACAAACAGGACAGCTAAAAGTAGCTGTGAAGTACTTACTGTGATTTAATATATCAGAACTTATTAATTTTGCATAATAGGAGCTTCGCAGCTTCTTTATAGTAACATCAGATTGTTGTTCCTCTTTATCTAAGATAAAAATCATTTTCGTTCTATAATAAAATTTTATTTTCGTATTTATTACTGAAAGCAGTATGCAGAAATATCAGAGGAAATAATTACAAGGTAATTTTCAATGCAATTGAAGTCCATAAGAGCAATATGTGCATCCTTTCTACACAGGATGGGAAGGGGAGTATATGGGTCAGTAAAATGACTATTTTGATTTCAACATAATTGATGTTAAATATTAGAAATGCAATGATTTTTGCACATTTGAAGAACACCTGCCACTTTTCGACAACTGAGTTATATATTAGATTTAAAAGAAAAAGGAAAAAACACATAAGAAGACCTTGCAGAAGATCGAAAAACGAATTTCAGATAAAACTTGTTCAAGGCAAAACATTATGTAAAACTATTGAGAAGATCTTTATCCAATAATGCTTAGTTCCTTTTTTGTGAACGTTACAATTTAAAAATTGCGCCTTATGCTCGCTATAATACCAAATTATTTCAAGTTAACAGAAATAAATAAATGAATGCAGAGTGAACCTTTTGCGCGTTGTTTATTTATTTCTAGATTTGCCCCACGAAAATATTTCGCTAAAGGTGTGAGGAAGCTCTTATTATTATCATGCGCATTTCAAGAATATGTGTGAGAACTTGTAGTAATGGAACCACTAATATCTGTCGGATTTGCAAAATTGTTGCGTATAAATTTTTCAAACAGAGGGCTATATTGTTTAATAGTCCTGTGATTTAAAATTAATTCACTTTCAAGCGAATGTTTCGTCGAAGCCCTGCTTTGATATGTTATTACACTGTTTAAAATATCTAGAAGCCCATTACGTGGAATTTAAGGTATCCCACTACGTTGGAAGCACTTTTTTTAAAACATGCAAGAATGGGTGATGGTATTTTTAGGAAGGCTAACACACAAAAACACATAAACGTTGAAAAAAAAATATATCACTATAAATTTTCAAGGAATTTTAAAATTTGTGAAATAATTCAAGGAAAAATGTGATTTACGATAAACGCTCTAAATAAAAAAGGTTACAGATATATGATGGCATTTTTGGCTTCAGTATATGCGCATGACTAATATCTAAGCAGTAAACAAAAGCGCAAGTGATGTTCCTAAACACTACTGAGATATACTCATTCCTACATGCTTTAATGTGAATTTTCGACAAATTTTCTTCACTATGTTGAATGTAAATAGCTATAACCTAACTTTGAACTGACAAACAGCAAAATGTTTAGCTAATTGCATACACAACTTTGTAAAAAAAGGTGTATCTCAAGTTTCATTAATTTATTCACTTACTTCTTGCAGTTATCAGGTTCTCCGTAGAGAGTTCGGGATCAAAATCTCTTTATGCAAAAAACGCGTTTAAAATGTCACTTCTCGTTCATTTGACACCTAGGTTTAGATATTCTGATTGCTATAACTCTGTATCTATTCATCGTAGACAAGACACAAATGTAGTTTTGGAATCCTAAAGAATGAGGCTTTAAAATGAACGCATATTTTACAAAAGAAATTTGGCCCAAAACGTCCTTTTCAACGTAGTGGGATAGTTTAAGTGAAGCATGGCAAACGCAAGTCGAGTGTAACCTGCACAGTCCAATCATGCATATCATTATGCAAATTAGCGGCTGTGACAATGGAATGCATAAATCACAGATCGAAATGAAAACGAAGGTTTTCCGGGAGCTCTCTTATTCAGTCGCGTTTATCGTGACGCTTCATTCCTTAAAATCTTCGATGTGAACGATGTGTCAACAGCGCGATTTACTGGAATCAATGACGGGGATACCTTTTGTCAGGATGGAAGCAGATCAGACACAACGGTGATAGCAGGACCTATTAGAGTGTCACGAAGTGCCATTTCCCGAGTGTGAACACTATTGCAAGACACGATTAGTGTTCGAAAAGAAAAAGACCAAGGCCGTCCGCGAGCAAATACAGCAAGGGACGACTTTATAATTGTTTAACATTTTGCTGGAACAGGAAGCGAAATGCTACTCAGCTGTAGCGAGATCATCTCGTGTCAACAGTACCAGGTTGTCAACTTAAATTGTCCGCAAACGCTTTAAAAAAGGCTGCCTATAGGCACATAGATTAATGGCAAGTGGCTCTAAAACGGGTACGACCCGTAGAAACTGAGATGAAAAACATCGTGTTTGGGGACATTACGAGTGGAGTTAAGTTACCTTTTCTGACAACTCCAGATTCAGTCTGGAGTCTAACAATTCACAATTTCTTGTGTAGAGATGACGCGACACAAGAAAAAACCAATACTTTGTGCAAGAAACATCGCATTACAACAGAAAAACTACTTCATCGTCCAGGACAGCGCATAAATGTTTTGGTTTTGAATGAGAAGAATGAGGCCGGAACAGATGCGTATATAGAAGTTGAGAGAGGTGGTTGAGAGTTTAATGCAGGGGTATGTAAGAATAAGTATCGGTGGACGTACGGACTTGTACGTTTCTCGAAATGGCAGCCTGAAGCCCAAGGTTTATAGAGACGAGATTCTGAAATGTATTTTTATTCCGTATGCTGCAGCAGCCGGTGATCCGTTCTTTCTCTTAAAAAATAACGCTCGACCTCATGTAGAGCTCGAATAATACACCCACATGCTTCAAGAGAGAGGGAACCGAACGTATTGATTGGTCAGCGTGCTAGACTGACGGAAATCCCACTTGAAGATGCCTGTGACAACATTTAGCATAAGTTCTTATACTTCGGCGGGTACCCCATTTAACTAGCTTGCCCTAGAGACTGCCCTTATTGAGGAGTAGTGGAGGTACCCCTAAACCTCCTCGATAAACTTATCAATTCCATTCCATCAAGATGTGCAGCCAGTCTTTTTCCAGGCGCAGTGATCCCACCCTCTATTGCGAAAGACAGGTTATCATACCTTCAAAATATTATTTTTTGTTGTTCTATAGATATGCACTTATTGTTTTAAGGTGCATAAAGCATCATCTGCATTAAATGATAGTTTTTGCTAAAAATTCGCTTTAATGTGCCTTATCTTACCTATGCTATTGAGATTCTACTGTATGTTACATAAAACTAACATCTTACGTTCAACAAAATCAATCGCAAATGATTTGTTCTTATCTTTTCGCTTGCTCCTCTGTCTTCTAAAACACCGTAAATAGCAATCGGATAATGTTCAGTGTGAGTGAAAAAGATTATGACACCGTTATTATTTCCCTTTAATAGAATTTTTGATTCAGTTAATTATTACAAGGAATACCCAAACAACAAAAGAAAGCTAATTTTTTGGGCGGCTGAATCCTCGCATGAACTGCGACTAGAGGAGAATAAACCACCGAAAGGAAAGTTTTTTTAGATCACCAAGCCTTTTATTACCTGTTGACGTTTGATGTATGGCCAAACAGATATGCACGTAATAACAGCACGAAGTAAAAGCTTTTAGGTGGAGCTAATTGGACTCGGTGATTGTGTTATTTTTTCTTCCGGATAAGCTCAAGCTAACTATAAGGAAAGGATCTGCAGAAGCCGGTAATTTACGTTTCCCTTCCTTTCGTCACGAGTTGTACCAAAAATAACAGATTTCCAACTTCACTGGACTGGAAATAACCAAACATTTTCTTCACTAAACTGTAAAATCCTTTCGAGAGCGGAAGCCGAAATTTCCCTATTGTGTTTCACAATAAGAGAATTTAAGCTTTATTCTAGCGCAGATGACCAGAATGGAAGCTTCGAATTTTGCTAAACTCTAGGAAACCTGTTTTTAAATATTGAATACCATATATTCCAATTTTTGGAATAAATAATTTATTAAAAAAATCCAGACTAGAGATTCTGGTGTCACTGTGTTTACGTTCCACTTATCTTCTTAAAGAGGCCTGCCCAGATTGGATGTCATATTTAGCGGAAGACACATGCCTATGCTGTTCTACATGAAAAGCGTCCACGATGTAAATTGTTTACTCCCCTGCAATAAGAAATGTAAGTGAGCTATGTATCTGTTGTATGATGTATGCTGTTGAGTTCTGGTCTGTATTGTGTTTATTTACAGATTAGGTCACCAGAACCATGTGTGATACCAAGCGAATACACCCTGGAACAGCGGATTGTTGTCAGTGTCTGGGTACACGAACGTCTACACACAGGGAAGACAAGGCGTGACGTGCGTGCCGATTTCCAAAAACGATTCCTCAAAGAGGCCCCTCTCCAAAACAGACTCTTCTGCGGTGGGAACATAAATTTTTCGAAGCAGGCATACCACGATCGACAATGCATAAGCACATGAAGAATGACCTGAATTTGCACGCATATCGCCCGATGTTCGTTCAGGCATCGATTTAAACCCGCCAAGACGGGATGCATGTGCAATGATGCTTCAGACATTTGCCACAATCCCAAAAATTGGAAAGGTCATTTTCAGTGATGAATGTACGATATACCGTAGCTGTCGATCCACGGAACGTTGTGTTCTAACAGGTAAAAAAACCCCACATCATGTCAAAGAATTGGAACATCATCCTCCGCATGTCATGAGATTGGATGCAATGCATAGTCGACATCTGTTTGGAACGTATTTTATTGTTGGTCCAGTGAATAAGACAACTTATCTGGATATGCTGCAAACCTGGTTTGGGCACAACTTGGAAATCTTGGTATCCTGAAATGACGCATGGTTCCAAGAGGAAGGGGTTCCCGCCCATTACGCAATCACTGTTCGGGGAATACCTTGGTGAAGTCTTTCGGGATCGTTGGATCGGCCTAGATTCGGCAGTGCTGCCCGCTCCACTTGAATGGACACCTCGAAGCCTAGATCTCTCAACGTGTGATAACGCCCTTTGGGGTTTTATAAAGGAGGATTTGTTGCACAGCAGCGCTACTCAAACCACTGATGAACTTAAACAAGAAGTGAGACGTGCTACTCTCGTATCACCCCGCAATTGCTTCGGAAAATGTCCCCACAGAACATGGCGTAAAATTATTCTCTGTCACGAGAATGAAACGGATCCACTGGATCTTTAAGGATGTCTTAACATATAACTCAACATATACATCATACAACAGATACATAGCTAACTTACATTTCTTATTAAATGTAACAAGGCATTGTGGACACCCTGTACTTCTTTCTTACGGTGGTATGCTAGTATATATCATTTTATAAATACCTGCACAACTTTTAGAAGTTGGAAAGAAGTACTCACTCTTACTTTTACAATCAAGCACATCATTCTTGGAAAGAAATTAAATATACTATAATTTCTGCTCTTACTCTTTGCTGTTGTAACAGCGCGGTAAAGAATTACAAAGTGTATCATTTTTAAAAGAAAAGGAAATGCTTTCCCGAAAATGTTAACTATGAAGTGTTTAGGCATACGAGGCACCTCCAGATTGCTACAATTAAACAAATTAGCAATTGCCAGAATTCAAAGTTCTCAGTACAAAACTATCGGTCTTTGACAAATTAGCGGAAAATCTCAATGAAAAAAACATTACAAATATACGCGATTCCTAATAACCCAGCAAGAGTATTAATATTGTCACGATCCCCCCCTCCTCGCATAAATAACTGGCGAGAGGCGTGGTTAATTAACGGTAATTGAAATTTGATTGGGGGTTTTTAATTAACGGAGAGTTATAATTTAACCACTTGCGAGGGGCGGTATATTAAGAAAATATCTTCTAGCACTTTGAATTCAAGTGGCGAGTTGCAGGTGTTTGCGACGAGGACAAAAAAGCCCATAAACGGGAGTGGGACGGGTCAGAGTTTAAAAATTATTTCCCATGACTCAAAAGTGTCTGCTACGGCAAAAGCGTTTGAAGCTTTTGTCTGTGCCGCGCTTGCTAAACAATGGGGAAGCTCTTAGACTTGAAGAGCGGTTTATAATAAAAAGTCGCGGTTTCAAGTGTTGGAATTCACCGCTTACCAATTTCTTGGAGAGGGGAGATTGTTGTTTGAAGACAGATCCCGTTTGATATCCGAGAGAACTTGGCCTGCAAGAAAATGCTTGCCGCCCTTCATGCGTGCTCTTACAAATTTGAGCATAAGAAGGGAATCCAGCTGAAAAGCATAAGCTGATGAATAATAACCACCAGATTTACCTACAAACTTTCTGATCCTCGCCGGACTACGGATACCTGTCCCTAAGGAGCGATTTCAGGTGAAAAGCCGAACAGAAAACATAATAATTACGGAATATCGCCTCACTCATGCAGAGCGGAGAAGAGAAACGCCAACATCGGAAAGGGACCCGCAGAGCCTCTTTTGCAAAGAAAGCGGGGAGAGAACTTTTGTGCGTGTGTCTGAGGACGATGCGTTCAGCGACTAGGGATGATGTCGTTTTGACGAAGGAGACCGTAAGCAACGCGGCCTCATCCAACAAGAAAAAAGAGCTACACGTTGTGCCAACACGTTATTGAATGTGAGTGAGTGTTGTGTTGTTTTCTGGGTGTCGCATACTGTGGATACTCAAAGACCTATGTGAAGTACTTTTTACGAATACTTTTTATTTGCGGCTCATTGTGATCGAACAGACTTTTTGTTCAGGACATATTTTCTGAAACACCGAAGAGGGCCAAAGCTGGCTGGAAATTATAGCTTTAGTAATTAGATGAAGAATCCGGTGTAATTTATGCATGTATCCATTAAATCCCTGTTTTAATTGTTTATACTGTGCCTTCATTGGTTTATTGGTGTACTGTGTCGGTTAATTGGCTAACGAGGTATTGCCGAGATTCAGTGACTCGAATCGCCGTCCGGAAATAATTGGGCATCCTGACAACTAAGACCCAAAGTACGCAACAATATGTTTGAAATTGCTCTAGTCGTGAAGTCAATTTTCTTTACTTTTCGACTAAGAAAATATAAGACAGAATCTTGAGAAGAAGGGTATTTCTGCTCAACATACGCTTTTCCACAAACGGACTAATAAAACTGACAAAATTGTGGGGACAAACTTTACGGTCAGTGAAAAAAATTGCAAAAGCACTCAAAGCAATTTTCCAAAGCATGCTTCTGTCCAAAGATAATGTGCCAGTGACATCATTCCAAGTAATATGTCCCTAAAACATCTAGGAAGTTGAAAAATAAGTCTTTCTCGTTGGACTGTGATGACACGTACCGACGAAATCGGGCGATTACATAATATTAAGTCTCAAGGAAATATCGTCACAGTTTGCGCTAGACAAAAGAAAAACCCCAAACGCTCCCGACAGCGCTCAGTTGGCTATATATTTCCGTGGAGTGGATACAAAAATAGGGGAAGACATTTTTAAAAGAAGTAAAAAATGTTTATAATCAATTCAACTTTGTGAGAGGAAAAGCTAGCAATGGGTTATTAACCTATGGGGCTCCGGCTATGAGTGGCTCAAACGTAGGGGTTGTTGCTTAAATGAGATCAGAGTTATACTGAAATGAACGTCAATACAAAAAAATTGTGTGTGCTTTACTACCTATTACACCAAAAATAACTTGGTTGAGTAAGCAATCGGAATTTCTCCCATGCCATAAACACAGTTGTTTCTTGCATACATTTCATTAAGTCGAAAGAAATAAACAGTCGCTAGTTTCAATAATTTCTGGAAAACCTTCAATACCAGCACGAGGATGTCACTTTTTACTGTGAAGTGCTTTCGCAAAGTATGAGCTTGCTCTTACTAATGCCTTCTTTATCTTACTTCGAAAAAGCATTGGAAGATCGGACTTTTACTGTAGAAAAAGATCTGAGTTTTTACTAGGAAAATTTTACTCTTATTAACCATTAAGATCTGACTTTTACTAAGCATAAAGATCTGATTTTTTTTATGAAGTTCGTTAGCTAAAGTAACGGGAAGATTCTGAAATAGTTTTATGATTTGAAATGTGAGGTATTTGGTTCCATGGACATGAAAGGAAAATCTGGATGGAAGTTAATAAACAGGAATTCCGACTGAAAGATCTTGTAGATGTTACAACTCACCGTAATGAACTCAGTTCTGCCGCCCAGGTGGCACAGTGGCTCCAAGGCGCTGGCCTCTGATCAT
The DNA here is from genome assembly GCA_039090855.1 of Macrothele yani. Classification (NCBI taxonomy): domain Eukaryota; kingdom Metazoa; phylum Arthropoda; class Arachnida; order Araneae; family Macrothelidae; genus Macrothele; species Macrothele yani. Next base: position 53,759,307 of record CM077033.1, read on the forward strand.
TCGTCCGTAAGGGGTACTGTGGGGTTCGCATCCCGGTCGAGGCATGGATCGTTGTCGTTTTGTCTTACGGCACTGGCTCTCACCCTTCCACTCCAATCAAAAAAAAAGGAACTCAGTTCTAAGATATAAACTCTAGAAGTGTTGGTTCATGAGAAGTATGGGCACAATGTCGTTTCATAATAATAAACTTCTACCGTAGGAATAGGAACTAAGGATAGGCAGTACTATACCATTTTGCCCCACTTGCAGAACTACTAAGGAAATGTTTGTAATGAATTTTATTGCTATTCATTTCCGAACTTGAGTTAAAGTCTTTGGATGAGAAACACAATACCAGGTTCCGCGATTTTCACGAGCACACGCAGTAAATTTAAAAATATTCCCCTCTACACTTGGATGTTACTGTGGGGAGAGCTCCATATTATTTGCAAATGGAACTAATTGAAATGCAAAGGGAACTGAGGTATGAAGAAATAATTGAAGGATGTTTCATTGACTGACTTTTATAAGAATTATTTCCAAGGGGACTAGGATATGAATCCCACAACGTTTGTTAGGAAGGGAATAACACCATTCAGAAATATTTAAAACTGCCACCACTTTTTTTCTAGAAGAAATTTTCATAGAAAGGACAAAAACTTTTACTTCAATTGGAAGATTTGCAACTACATTTACCCAGAAAATGTCCGTCTTAGAATGGCATTTATTGAATTTGATCTGTCTTAAGTAACGTAGTCTATAAGATGTAATTTAAGAAATTACACTTATTAAATAAACATTAGACAATAGCTGAATAATCCGTTCATGAAGTGCATACACGTTCGTTATTCTTCTACAAAATATTTTATGGTAACGTAATTTAAATCAAATAAAAATTTAACAAAAAACTGAAACTTGTTTGTCAAAAAATATTAATATATTTCAATTTTTAAAATAAAAATCATGTGGAATCGGCCATGGAAAATATCTAAATATTATTTCCGGCCGTGGTTTTTCCAAACCTTTCTTTTCATATGGTTAGATACACAATTTTTCAAGTGATCAATTGTGATCGCTAAGTAAAAAACATAACTTTTCTGTATTATAAGATCTGAACTGGGATAATTATATATATATATATATTTTTTTTTAGAAAAACTTTTGAAAACAACTTTAATCAATACGGAATGTGGGAAATGAAAACTATTTGTTTCTTTGGAGTTTTAACAAGCACCGTGAGCAATTCGATGGACACCTTTTTGTCAATTAGGGGCTCTGGTTCCAGGGAACAGAGAGGGCTAGTGCCGTACGACAAAACAAAATCTATTTCTCCCTGGATTTCGGAACTTTATCCGTCTTTGGTCAGAATCCAGCGCTTAGACTCATAGCGCTATAGGGGAACAACGAGCAAAGTTTGTTATTCATTTGGGTTCAGTGAATATGTTTATGGGGTCAATCCACGCCAAATCGTCAGTGTTTGAATTAATTTTCCACCAACACATCTCCGATTCTTACGATTTTTTTAATGGGTAGCTACTCCCAACTTATAAAAACCCTGAAATTTTAATTTTTTTATTTCCGACAGGTTAGAAGATTTTAATTTTTTTTAATTTTGGCGCATGGCGGACATATTTTGCGTAAAAACGCAAATATCTCCGTTATTTATAATAAAAAGAAATACAGAAATTATCATTTTTTCTTAATTTTAACCAAGGAATCCATTGGTGCAATGCAAGCGTTTCTCTCTGCTTTAGTTTTTGAGTTATGAGCAATGAGAGAGCCTTTCTTCAATGCTTAGAAAGGCAATGTAGTACAGCACTTAGAAAGCTGCGGTTATTATTATTTGCAAAGAAAGGCTTAATCTATCAAATGAAGAAAAAAACCTTTGGGCTTTTGCCTGAGCGCCGAGAAAATAATTTCTAAACATGGTGCATGGCCAGTGCATTGCTATGGTGACAGCGCAATCGGCGTCGTGGCCCTGGCTGGGCGGAGACTTGGTACCGGAAGAAGAACGGCATTCCTCCCGCACGCAAGAAGCGATCCCACCCATCACCGCCATCGCGCAGACGTATGTATTGTTGAACTCACGCTTTGAAGGAAAATAATTTTTTATTTTAAAAAAGCATGATTAGTTCATGAACGATGCTTATATTTCGATGTCTCACAACGCTGTGATCAACTCCCATGGCAGTTTTTGATTATATTTAATCAAATCAGACAAGGGGAAGTTGAGCTTCCGTGGAACGCTTTTATTTTTTTTTTTACGATAACGACTTTGGCGATTATCATAAAACTTAACATCTACGGGTTTTACAGTGTTCGCGAGATGTTCCCACGTTTTGGGTCATCATCTGAATCATTTCTTGAAATCGATGCAAAACCAAAATTATTTGGGGGGAAGGGGTGATTGCTACCAATTCTTTCGCTCTAGACGAGAGATCGTGGTGAAATTTCTTTGACTAATTTTGGGAAACGTCTTGTATTTTTTTTTCAATCGGCTTTTTTTTATTCTGGCGAGTATGTATGATGGTTGTATGTATACATGGATTAAAAAGTTTCGTCGTGCTTAGTTTTCAGATTTAGCATGAGTACGATGAAATGAAGCCTATCTCCCTTTTAGGTGTTTGTAGAGTGTTACTGCAAATGACCTGACGTTCCAG